>JAEIFI010000616.1:315000-971552 GCA_018901815.1 Zaprionus lachaisei | reverse complement strand
TGAATATAACCTCTGCAATGCTAAAATTGAAAATAAATTGATTCGAATATAATAAACTGCTTGCAATGTAAATTCAAGTTCTACACTTAACAGCTCCTTTCAGTTGCGTGTGAAACTGTTAAGCCGCTTCGTTAAGTTAGCAACAACCCAGCAGCCACAATCCACACAGGTTGTGGTACGCACTAAGACTGCAGCAAAGACAGCAACCCAACAACACATATTTATAGCAAGTTGTCATTGTGCCAAAATGTGCCAAAACCCCAATAACACAACCCACCAAATAGGTCGAAAAAGTACAGACTAAGCACTTTGAGTGCGTACACAAACCACAAACTTAACGAAACTAGCTGGGCGCTGCATTGCGCATACGCTGCGTGAGCCGTGGCAAGTTGTAGAAAAAAAAAAAAACTATGCAGCATGCTTTTTGGGCGCACACATTCGCCTGAGCTTCAGTTGGTCGCGGAATTTCGCCCAGCACGCAACAATTTGGGTACGCAATGCGGAGCGACGCACGACGTTTGCCAAATACTTTTTGTTCTTGTTGTTGTTGTTGTTGTTGTTGTTGTTGCCGCTGCTGCTGCTGTTGCTACTTGTGTGATTGAAGCTGTTGTTGTTGTTGTTTTAGCTGCCAGCGGCAACTGTTGGTGTCAGTGAAGTGAAGCGACAGAGAGACAGAGAGAGAGAGAGAGAGAGAAAGAATTTGCAGTGCGAAACTTTGACGAACAGCAAAAGGCAAAATGCAGCAGAAGTGCAGTCAAGATTGGTTGTGCCAGTGTATATGCTAGTGTGTGTGCTAGTATGTGTGTGTGTGTGTCAGTGTGTGTGTGTGTGTGTGTGTGTGCTGCCTTGCTGCTCCAATTTTGTGTTATCTTTGTACAACTTTCACTTTGTGCCTCTGCTTTTCTTTTTTGTGCTACAACTTTCGCTTTTAAGTGGCGAAAGTTGTGCGTGTGGCAGGCAGTTGTTTAGAAAGAGGGGAAGGGGGGAGCTGTGGCGTAGGTGCAGGGGAGGGAGGGGGGGCCTGCCTGCCTGCCTGACTTTGTGATGTGACCGCAACTGGCAATTGAAGCAACATTGAAAGCAGGTCAGCAGATACTCTCCCCACCTCTAACTACACACTCCCCTCCTCTCACTGCTTCCACCACCCAACCCCTGCTAAACCCTGCACTAGCTGTGCTCTACACTGCCCCCTCCCTCCCTCTTCTGCACAAACATTGTCTGAGGGCAGTTCAGATTGTCATTTCCGGGCCATAACAAGACACGCTGGCAGTGTGTGTGGCTGCTGTATATGTGTGTGTGTCTCTCTGTATATGTATACATGTATCTGTGCATATGTATGCGTGTGTATTGGCACTGCAGCTTTGTCACACTGTGCACAGTGGAATGACCTCGCAGTAGGTTAACTAAATGTTGTGCCAAAACTTACTGCGCAGTGTGTGTTAACAAGAGTGTGTGTGTGTGCCAGAGTATGTGTGTGTGTGTGTGTGTGAGGTGTCAGCTCGTTAAATG
The DNA here is from genome assembly GCA_018901815.1 of Zaprionus lachaisei. Lineage (NCBI taxonomy): Eukaryota > Metazoa > Arthropoda > Insecta > Diptera > Drosophilidae > Zaprionus > Zaprionus lachaisei. The sequence goes on along the minus strand of JAEIFI010000616.1, from coordinate 970,043 downwards.
CTTATTTAATTAGAATGCAATGCATAATTAAAAAGCAGCGCCGTCGCAAAGCGAGCAGAGGCCAAAGGAGGCCAAAGGAGGCCAAAGGGAGGCGAGGGCAGGCAAGTCTAGCTGGCTCACTTCCTTGTGCTCACTCTGTGTGTGTGTGTGTGTGTGTTAGTAGCAAAAGTGCGTTGGATTAGGCTAATGGGTTGTTGCCTTCCTTCACTCCCCTCTGCCCTCTGCCCTCTGCCCTCTGCCCCGTCAAGCAGATGATGTCAGCTGCGTTGCAAGCGAAGGCGACACTTTGCTCTGTGATTTGCAAGAAGTGTGTGTGTGTACATGTGTGTGTGTGTGTGTATAGTATGTAAGTGTATATAGCATGTATGTGTATGTATATGTAGAAACATGTGTGTGTGTGTGTTGCCTAAGATGAGTTTATAGGCACAAACTCAAACCTCAACTGCTTACAAATTGAAGTCAACACGATTTATGAAGAGTAAAGCGTTGCTTGAAGCACAGATTGATTGATTGAATGAATGATTGAGTGATTGATTGATTAAATGATGGCTGCATTTATAACTCAGCTGCTGGCGCAATGAAGTACTGAAGTAGAAGAGACATTCGAGCAGCTGTAGATGATGTTCTACATGTTCTTCTACTTTACTTTGCTGCTGCCTCAAATCTTTTCACTTTGCTGTTTATCAAAAGGAATAACTGGCAGCAGGAGCCGTGGCAGGTCCCCCCCCCTTGCAAGGTTTATTATATATATAAATATAAATATATACATATATGTATATATTCTTAAACAGCAACAACATTCGCCTCGCTTAAGCCTTGTTTGTCTCAAACTCAGTGTCTACAAGAGTTAAGAGCGTTAAATTTAATGACAGTCCGTCTGTCTATTGCACGCACGTAAAGTAGGTTTTATAATGTGACCACGCCCCTTTGCGCCTCCGTTAAGTAATAAATATTGTATTGTTAGCGTCATTTTAATGTTGCAATGTTCATTTTTGGAATACATGACAAATAAAACGCTCTACATGGTTGCTGTAAATTTGATTGTAAATGTTTAATTAACATAGAAGTAAAGGAAATACTTATTTTAAAGGTGCTACCTGCAGAGTATGCAATAGAAAATAGGCTTAAGACAGTTGTGGCATACTTAAGAGATTCGTGTTGAACAGTTGTGGGTAGACAAGAGGGAATACAACAGGGTATGTAAAAGGGTATATAATAGAGTGTAAAACAGGTTGATTAACAGGGTAAATAAGAGGGTAAATAAGAGGGTGTATAAGAGGGTGTATAAGCTGGATATATAACAAGATATTGTTGCATGAAATTCTTATTAGTTTTGTCAATAGTTCAACTTTATTTCAACTTTTAAATTACACGTTTCTTAATGCGTCGTTTAAGCACAAGCGCTTCTCTTCTTTTTTGTGTCGATCTTCGATACCGATTGCCTTAACTCTCGTTCTATCGTTCTAATTACACGATGAATCCCAAATATATGTACAACTATCGGAACTTCTTAACTTATCTTTTAACATCAATTAATCGTTAACTCAGATAAAGCTTACTCGTATATAATAGAAATACATTAATATAGATATAATGCTACAATATATACAGTTATAACAGGGTATATCACAGAGTATAGAACAGGGTATAGAACAGGGTGTATAAAAGAGTATATAACAGAGTATAGAACAGGATGTACAACAGGATATATACAGTATACACTGGGTATATATTGAGTATAAACACGGTATATAAGAGAGAATATACCAGGATATATTAGAGAGTATATACAGTATATAACAGGGTATATAACAGACTATATATAAGAGCATATAAGAGGGTGTATAAGCAGGATAAATAAAGGAATACATACTGTATAAAATAGAGTTAAAAGAATATATAAAAGGGTTTATAACAAAGTATATAATAGGGTATATAGGAGGATGTATAACAGGATATACAACAGGATGTATACAGTATATAACAGGGTATATAACAGAGTAAACAACAGCGAATATAACATGACATCTAGCAGGGTATAGAGTACAGTTATATATAGCATATAGTTTGCTGTATATATTTTCCATTCTCTTCCTTCTCTCCCTCTTCTTTAACTTTCCTCTCTCTGCACCTCTTGAACTGCTTAGTCTCTTCTCTGCAGCCTTCTCTGCTGCGGTCAGTTTGTACTTTGTTTCTTTTTCCTGCCTTCCTCTACCTTACTTCCTCTTCTTCTTCATCTCTTCCCTCTCCTTCATCCGCTCTGACGCTCATTGCGGTCTTTCGTTCTTTGATGTGTGCAATGCCAACGGCTTCGGTTACAAATTCAATCAAAAAACTGTCAACCCACAAAAGGTGCAGATGGAAATATAAATAGATATTGCCAACTGCTCCCCCCTTCTTCTCCTCCCTCTTCCCCCTTCTCCTGCTTTAATAGTGGCATCATCTCTTGCTGGACTCTTCACTTGGTAAGGCGATGCGAGATGAAAGTGTTGAGAGCTTCGCTTTGTTTCAATTGTCAGTGCCGAGCTGCCTATCCCCCCCCTCTTGCTGCTGCTGCTCTACACCCTTCCCTATGCTCCTGATCCCCCCCCCCCCGCTCGTATCTCATTCATTTTCCTATGAAAACATTTGGGTTTTATTTTCGTTTTGTTTTCTTTTTTGATGAGAACGTTACACAAACTATGCCAAGTGCCGGCGGTGGAGCCCGCACCGTGCTTAAGCGGTTGCACAGTGTGGCAAGAGGGGGGCGGAGAGCAGAGGTTGCAGAGGGTGTCGGGGAGAAAGCAGGGTGACAAGCAGGAACGGGTAGGCAGCGGAGGGAACCCAACAAGAGTGTGAATACTTCAATGAGGAGAGCAGGGAATGTAGAGTGGAAGCAGATACAGAAGTGCAGGGGGAAAAGAGGGAGTGAAGGAGAGAGAGAGAGATAGAGACAAAGAGAGGGAGAGATAGAGGTAAAGAGAGTGAAGTGGAATGGAAGAGAAGGGCAGAGATAGAGGGAAAGGGAAGCACTACAGATGAAGTGTAGAAAAGTTAGAAGTGAAAATGAACTTCAAACGGACACATTGAAGGGAGTAAGAAAAAGAAGAAAGAGTGAGAAAAAGAGAAAGGGAGTATGAAAGAGAGCAAAACAAAGAAATAAGTAGCTTGGGAGAAAGAGGGAGAGAGAGAGAATTATAGAGAATAGAGCACTACAGATAAAGTATAGCAAAGGTAGAAATGAAAACAAGTTGAAAAAGAAAGTTCAATAAAGAGAGCAAGAGGAAGTAAGAAAGATAAGTAGAATGAGAGAGAGAAAAATAGAGAGAGATAAAGGTAAAGACAGAGATAGAGCAGAAGTAGGCAAGAGAGAGGTAGAGAAAGGAAGAGATAGAGATAGAGCAGAAGTAACGAAGCTGAAAGTGAAAACAAATTGGCTTCCTTTCCTTTGAAGTCATTAAAGAAGGCAAGATGGAGTGAGAAAGAGAGAGATAGAAAGAGAAATAGAGAGAGATAAAAAAGAGAGATAGAAAGAGAAAGAGAGGGAGAGATAAAGAGAAAGAGGGAGAGAGCAGAGAGGGATACAGATGTAGTATAGCAAAGGTAGAAATGAAAACAAGTTGAAAAAATGAAGTGGGAAAAGAAAGTTTATTTGCATTCATTATAAGGGAAAGACAGAGAGAGACACGGAGAAAGAGAGAAAGAGACAGAGACAGAGTGAGAGCAAGAGAGATAGAGAAAAGAATGAGAGAGAGGAAGAGTATGTAAGAGAGAGCAAGAGACAGGGATAGAGCAGAAGTAGCAAAAGTAGAATTAAAAACAAGTTGGAAAAGGAAGTGCAATCGGACTCATTAAAAAGAGCAAGAGGGAGTGTGAAAGAGAGATAGAATGAGAGAGAGATAACGACTGAGTGAGACAACTGAGTGAGTGAGTGAGTGAGAGAGAGAGTGACAGAGAGAGAGAGAGCAAGCAGAAGTGACTTCAACTCCAACAAGCAACTTCAACTTGAACAGCTTCTCATCGCAGGCTTCTACCCAGGACAATGCACGCCAACAACAGTTGCTGAGCGAGACACTAACTCCACTGACTGCGTGCTGCCCCCTTGCCACACTTGCCACACTTGCCACACTTGCCCGACTGCCTCGACTGCCTTGACTCCTCTCCTCGTGAGCCAGAGGCAGAGCTTAAGCATGGAGGGCAGCAATCCATTGTCGCTGGGGCTGCTGCTGCTGCTGGTGCTGCTGCTGCTGGTGCTGGTGGTGTGCCTGCTGCTGCTGGTGGTGGGGTGGCACTGCCTAGGGCCACGTGCCGCCAGCTGGATGCGCATGCGTAGCAGCAAGGAGGAGAAGATCGGGCTGTCCAAGCAGAAGCACAAGCTCCTCCAGCCCAACGGGTACATGGCCAGCGTAAGTGAGCGGGCGAGCGATCAATCCTTGTGCCGTATACATCAACAAGCACCATCAATCAACCAACACAATCACAATCGCAATCAATCACAAACAATATCAATATAAATATCAACAATCAATCAATCACAGATACAAACCGGCTCCGAGTTTCTGCTCAGCAACAGCGGCAGCTTCAAGCGCTTCGACACCATCGACAAGGACGAGCAGCAGCAGCAGCAACAGTTGCAACTTCAGCAACAACAGCAACAGTTGCAACTGCAACTGCAACTGCAACAGCAAGCAGATACTGCCACAACCACAACGACGCCTTTGTGGAACCTGCCCCAGGCGGACGTTAGCATTCCTCCCCAGCCACTGCGCCCCGCGCCGGCGCCCAACAGCGCTGGGCACAGCAGCAAGACTGTCACCTTCTCCTTCAGCCAAGTCAACGAGCTAAGCTCGCCCAGCAACAGCTGCCTGCCACAGCTGCCACAGCCACTGGAGGCGCCGCCGCCGCCGCGACTGACCACATCCGCCTCAGTGACGCTGTCCGCCAGCGCCATACCACGGCCCATTGCCAAGCGACAGATCTCGCTGCAGCAGGGCATCAATCGGGGAGGCACAGAGATGCAGGCAGCGGGGCAGTCAGCGGGGCAGGCACAGCACCTGGCAGAGCGTCGTCCGCCAGCGCTGAAGCGACGCAACTCCAGCACAAATCCCTTTCTCTGCGAGTCCACAGAGCAGTTGCCACAGTCACAGCCACAGCCAGAGGCCACTCCCCCTGCTGCTCCTGCTCCAGCTGCTGCTGCTGCCTCCCCCCAGCACAATGGCAATCCCTTCTTGCAACAGAGCCACCAACAGTCGTTGTCCAGTCGCCTGCTGAAGCTGCACAATGCCAACAATCCCTTTACTGGACTGACGCAGCGCGTCAAGGGGCCGCACATGCTGCAGAAGACCATCTCGGAGGATTATCTATTCCGCAAGCTGGGCAAGCTCAATGGCCAGCTGCCCAATGGCCATGCCACCTCCAATTCCAACTGCAACTCCAATTCGAATGGCAATGGCAATGGCAATGGCAACTCTACCTGGTGCTTTGGCAGATCGTTGCTGCGCCAGGAGTCGAGCATCAGCCTCGGCCTGGGCAGAAGGAACAGCTCGCAGTGCTCCTTGGATGGCTCGCTGGAGGGCATCAATCTGGAGCACGGCATCTCGTGTGACTCGGTCAACTCGGATGCCTCCTCGTTGTGCCTCGACCAGTTGGATCAGCCATACACACAGATCACGGGGTATCTATGCGTCGGACTGCAGTTTGAGAAGTAAGTGCAGAGTCATTATCATTATCATTATCATTATCATTATCATTATCACTATCATTATCATTATCATTATCATTATCATTATCATTATCATTATCATTATCATTATCATTATCATTATCATTATCATTATCATTATCATTATCATTATCATTATCATTATCATTATCATTATCATTATCATTATCATTATCATTATCATTATCACTATCACTATCATTATCATTATCATTATCATTATCATTATCATTATCACTATCATTATCATTATCATTATCATTATCATTATCATTATCATTATCATTATCATTATCATTATCATTATCATTATCATTATCATTATCATTATCATTATCATTATCATTATCATTATCATTATCATTATCATTATCATTATCATTATCATTATCATTATCATTATCATTATCATTATCATTATCATTATCATTATCATTATCATTATCATTATCATTATCATTATCATTATCATTATCATTATCATTATCATTATCATTATCATTATCATTATCATTATCAAATATTGTTATAGGTTATACAAATTTGAATATTCCTATTGGTTATCGAATGTTGAGTATTATTATCGTTGATTCAACATCGGATATCAGTTATCGAATATCGGGTATAATAATCGGTTATTCAACATAAGATATCGGTTATCGAATATCTCTCTCTTTCTCACTCTCCCTCTCTCCTTCTCTCCCACAGAGTGAGCAGCGCTGAGGAGCAAGTGGAGCTGCAAGTGAGTGTGCTGGAGGCAAAGGGACTCATCTGCCCGCTGAGCATGGGCCTCGAGTCGCTGGACACGTTTGTGCGCATCTATCTGGTGCCCGATCATGCTGGTGGCATGCAGACCAAGGTAACCACTCCCCTCCCCTCCCACTTCCACTCTTCTTTATCCTCCTTGCTTCTACTTCGATTCTGCTTCCATGTTGCAGGTGGTGCAGTCGACACTGACGCCGGCGTACAACGAGAGCTTCCAGTTCCGGCTGAAGCGTCAGCACGGCAGGCACTCGCTGTGGTTCCATCTCTATCACAATGGGCCCGCCCACACACTGATTGGGGAGGCGGAGATGGAGATTGGGGAGATGGCACGCCCGATAACCACCTGGATACCGCTCTCGGACTCGCGCAAGTGCAATGCACGCTGGGGCGAGCTGATGTTCTCCCTCAGCTACCTGCCCACAGCGGAGCGACTCACCATAGTCGTGGTCAAGGCGCGCAATCTCAAGCTGGACACGGACACGGACACGGACACGGAGTCAGCTGAAGCGCAGTCACTGCAGCACATCTTTGTCAAGGTTTGTCCAGGCATTCCACACATTCCCTCAGCCCTCTTCTCATTGAGATTTCCCCTTCCCTCGTTGGCAGGTCTACCTGATGAACAACGACAAGAAGGTGCTGAAGAAGCGCACCTCGCTGAAGCGCAAGGATCGCTGCCCCATCTTCAACGAGTCGATGATCTTCAGTGTGCCACCCCAGGGACTGACCACAGTCCAGCTGCGTCTCACTGTCTTCGGCCTGACGGAGCAGGGCGGCATATTGCCACTGGGGCATGTCATTGCCGGCAGCTGTGCCGTGGGCAAGGGGCTGCGCCATTGGCATCAGATGCTCTCCTCGCTGCGCAAGCCCGTGGCCATGTGGCATGTCTTGCGGCGTGCCGCCAATCAGCCCGTCTTTGTGGGCGGCGCCGAGGCTGTCGTGGCTGCCATGCAGAGCACCTTGCAGCGGGCCAGTGCCAAGCGCAATAGTATTGTCTAAACAACATGCGTTATCGGTTATCGAATATCGGTTGTAGTTATCGGTTATCAAATAACGGTTATCGAAGATCGGTTATCGAATATCGGTTATCGAGTATTAACATTCGTTATTGGTTATCGAATACTGGTGATCGGATACCAGTTCTCGAATGTCGGTTATCGAATGTCGGCTATCGAATATCGGTTATAGTCGGTTATCGAATATCGGCGTTCGTCATCGGTCATCGAAAATCAGTTATCGAATAACGGTTATCAAATATGGGTAACAGGTATCGGTTATCGAATACCGGTTATCGATTATCGGTTCTAGTTATCTGTTATGGAATATTGGTTATCTTTGTCGGCTATCGAATATCAGTTATCGTTATCTGCTACTGAATATCGACAATCATAATCGATTGCCGAATATCGACATAAACATATCGATGTTCGTTATCGACTGTCGAATTCGTTGCCGATTACCAAATATCGACGCATGAATATCGAGACAATCGAGATTCACTATCGGCAATCGGTCATTAAATATTGACATCGACTTTCACTATAAGTTATCGAATATTGACATTTGCTTTAGTTTATCGAATATTAATACTCGTTATCGATCACTGCTGCTCGACTATCGATAATGTTTATCACTTTTGCAATGTGGTATATCGATAAATACTCATTTAAGATACATTTGTTTATCGAATATCACTCATTGCACAATGATTCTTGATGAAAATGTAAGAAATAACCGATAATGATGATCGATTAACGATAATCGACTAAAACTGTAAAGTATTCATAACAATTGATAAACGATAACTGTTATCGATTATTTCTATGAAGATGCCAGAGTGCATTGCATTTAGCTTAGGTCAATTCCAAATCTCTCTCTCCATCTCCCTCCCTCCACTTGGCAAGTTGCATTTACTAAATTTAGCCTCAAGCAATTTCTTACTTTTCTACTACTTTTCCTACTCAAGTCAAGTAATGCCCCCTTAAGAACCAGATGCTACTTACGCCGCATAGATACTATACATACAATATATATCGTATATCGTATATCGAATATATGCGAACTCAACTCAGCAAGAAGAAAGAAGAAGAAACCCCGCACCAAAGGACAAATCGAGCCTATTAACTAGATATATAATGAAGCATATATTATATATAGCACACCTATACTTACTACATTTATAATGCACGCACTCTCACTGTTATCAAGTATTTATACATGTTATCGATAATTATTGGTGAACAACAACGAATTGCAGCAAGCAACGCTAATCGGCTTGTCGATTATTGAGAATATTCTTGCAGCTTATATGGAAGGTAGATCTTACTTTATTTATTTATTTATTTAATTTAATTTAAAGTCAACTAAATACAGTCGACTGAATTAGAAAGGATATTGATACAAGGAAATATTTAAAATTTGAAATAATTAAGCCTAAAGCATAAGTTTACAAAATTTTAGGTAGATTAAATTTAAAATTAATTTATTTTATTTTAATCTGGGATAAACAAAGATATAACCAACATTTTTTGCAAAGAATTTGAGAAAACTCAGAATAATCCAATCAGAGTTAATAGTATTAGTAAAGAGTCATATAAAGAAAGGTTCCACAGGGCACAGAGATTTGTCCGTTGAATAGATATAACTCCAAGATATTGATTTTATTTTGTTTTTTTTTTTTGGTTTTTCTAGTTTCCAATTGATAATTGATTTCAAAATGATAAATATATAATATAAAAATTAACCCATAAGCGAAGATCTTTAATATCCCAAGACTCTGCAAGCATGTTCCAGCCCCCAATCCAATTTGATAGTAACAAATTTGTATAGCTCAGGCAACAGTGCGAATAACAGTTAAACGATAGCTCAAGCATCAAGAATATATAGCTAGTACATACTATATATATTTACGAATATCTGAGAAATAAAAGCTAAAACTATGAATGAGATTTGAAGCGCACTGTAGCCAGCTGTAAGCAGCTTAAACTAGCTATTTGATATGTAATCGAGTTTAGAAACAATATATATATATATAAACATATATATAAATATATATATATATATGATATAGAACACATACTAGATAGAGAACGTTTTCGGGCAATCATGATTGTTAAATTCTTTGAAGATAAAACTAAAAACTTGTTGGCCATAAAAAATGAAGAAAAACAAAAGTGAATAAACCCCTGGAGCAATGTGATATATAATAATCTGAAATTGGCTAAACATAGCGATACCCAGACACACACACACACACACAAGGCTACACACACACATACTATGTATGCGATTCGATTGGGAAGCCCCGACTTAGCTGAGAGATATACAAGAATTGAGTTGCCGGGAATTATAATAATTCGTTTAGAGTTCTTTCTGGTAGAGCCGCGTGTTCAGTGGGCAATTAGCAGTTAAATATTTATATACATATGATATTATACAGACTATATATCAATTGTGTTCCAGTTCGAGTTTGTTTTATAGACAACAACAACAACAACAACAAGATGAAGAGACAAAGAAGTTGAAGAAAAGCAAAAGACAATAACTTTGCAAGCATTTACGTAACATTATTTACCAGACATAACATAATCAAAATATATACAAATACAAAACAATAAATGTGAAGGTTTTTATATAGTTCGGGAATATCTCCCCCTCCCCCTACTCCACACACACACAGAGTAATTAATTTAGCCCTGCACGCTGGCGGCATATTTCATATTCCTTTTGGCTTTCTCTTTCACTTTCTCTTGCCCTATCGAGCGCCTGTGTATATACCTGCCCATTCGCACAATATATTTACATACTATATATATACATATATATACTATATACTTGCTATATACTACAACACTAACTAGCTATAGCTATGCACGAATCCAGCTCGACTTGAAACGACCAAACCCAAAAGAAAATTACACTCTCGCAGCTTTAAAACGCACCAAAACAGTTAAAAAAAAAGCCAAAAAATAAATTAAAAATGCATAAAAATAAATAATAAATGAATATATAATCGAAATTGGAAATGAATCAAGTGAGTTAAGTGAATCAAGTGAATAGATCAGTTGTGTATTTGATAATTGTTGCAACGACGATAACTAAGTCGAACGTTGAATTTGTATTACAGCAGATATACCTACACATATATACATACATACTATACTATATATACCATACATATATATGTATATATATATGCTATACATATACATAAATCTATATTGGATGTAAATGATATATGCAAGTGCTACAGATTGTTATACAAATAAAGCGAAAACAATTTAAATTGATACTTTTCTCTGGCAGCTGGCAACGGGATGTGCAGACAGACAGATTGACAGACAGATGGACAGACAGACTGAAAGATAGAGATACATTTGTATCTTTTGTGGTTTTTCAATTGAATTTCGTTTGTTACTGAGGGAATTTCCAATCTTTAACTCATCTCCCATTGACGCCTGCCAGCTGTGCCGCCATTGGATGTTCTATTTTTGGCATTGCCGCGATTAGCAGCCAATGGCAATGGGGCAGATACACACAGAGAGACAGACAGACCACTTGACTTGCCAGACTGTCTGTCGTCTCGATCAGCTCAAGTGGCCGTCATCAGTGCTGCCTACGATCCTGCCTGCCTGCCCGACTGTCTGCCAGTCTGTCTGGCTAAATACGCTCCACTCGCGCCGTATCCTTTCAGTCGTTGCCGCAACGCGCTGCTGTTAACTACGTCTACCTTGTGCCTTCTGTCTCTCTCTCTCTCCCAGTCGTATCATGCAACAAAGCACGTGCAAGGAGCGTCGCCTGCTGCGCACACCCAAATGCGCACGCTGTCGCAATCACGGCGTCATCTCGTGCGTCAAGGGGCACAAGAAGCTCTGTCGCTGGCGCGAATGTTGCTGCCCCAATTGCCAATTGGTTGTGGATCGTCAACGTGTTATGGCCGCCCAGGTGGCGCTGCGTCGCCAACAGACCATGGAGGCACTGGAGGTGGGTCATGCTGCCGCCGGCGTTGAGCAGCCACACAGCGAGGAGGAACTGCTGCCGGTACAGGATGCGAATAGTCCGAGCACGGGCAGCGCAGGCCAGTCGATGGCAGCGAATACGCTGCGCACGCGCCAAGCTCTGATCGCACAGAAACGCATCTACAAGCAGCGACTGCGCAATCTGCAACAGTCCACGCTGCACATAACCGCCGCCATGGAAGGTAGGTACACATGTGGGGGGGACAGCGTGTATTAGATAGGGTTAGTGTAGACTGAGGGGGAAGGGTGTATTAAATAGGGTTAGTCAGTCAAACTAATGGACAGTCAGAGTCAGAGTCAGTCTGACTTAGTAGCCATTAGACTGGGGGGCAGTCAGGTTATAGAGTGAGTGAGGACTGATGAACAGTCAAACTAAGAGACAGTTATATTAAGGGGTAGTCAGACTAAGAAGCAAGAGAGGCAATAAGACTGAGGGGCAGTCAGGACTGAGGGTTAGTCACACTTAGGGGCAGTCAACGTAAGGGTTAGTCAGTCTAAGTCTAAGGATCATTCAGGTAAAGAGGCAATCAGATAAAGGAACAGTCAAAGTAAGGGACAGTCAGAGTCAGTCTGACTTAGTAGCAATTAGACTGAGGGGCAGTCAGGTCAAAGAGTCAGTGAGGACTGATGGGCAGTCACTAAGGGACTAAGGGGTAGTCAGACTAAGGAGCAAGAGGGGCAATAAGACTGACTGCCCAGGATTGAGGGTTAGTGACACTTAGGGGCAGTCAAAGTAAGGGTTAGTCACACTAAGGGTTAGTCAGACTAAGGGTCAGTCAAAGTTAGGGGCAGTCAGTCTTAGGATCAGTCAGGTCAAGTCAGATAAAGTATCACTCAAAGTAAGGGATATTCAGAGTCAAAATCACTCAGACTAAGTAGCAATTAGACTGAGCGGCAGTCAGGACTGAGGTGCAGTCAAACTAAGAGGCAGTTAGACCAAGAGGCTGTCAGACTTAGGGGCAGTCAGTCTTAGTCTAAGGATTAGTCAGGTCAAAAGGCAGTCAGATAAGAAACAGTCAAAGTAAGGGGCAGGCAGAGTCCGAGTCAGTCAGACTAAGTAGCAATTAGACTGAGGGGCAGTCAGAACATAGAGTTATTCAGACTAAGGGGCAGTCAGATTGAGCGGCAGTTAAGACTGAGGGTTAGTCAGGACTGAGGGGCAGACAGACTAAGGGGCAGTAAGACTGAGGGACAGTCAGGACTGAGGGTAAGTCACACTTAGGGGCAGTCAAAGTAAAAGTCAGTCAGTCTAAGAGGCAGTCAGACTAAGAGTTATTCAGTCTAAGGATCAGTCAGACTTATAGGCAGTCAGAGTTAGAAGCAGTCAGACTAAGAGTCAGGCAGACTAAGGGGTAAACAGACTAAGGGACAATCAGACAATGGGACAGTCAGACTAAGGGTCAGTCATCAAGGATCAGTCACCTAAAGGGCACTCAGAATAAGGAGCAGTCAGACTAAGTATCAGTCAGTCTAAGGATCAGTCAAAGTAAGGGTCAGTCAAAGTAAGAGGCAGTCAGACTTAGAGTCGTCAGTCTCAATCAGACTAAGCGGCAGTTAGGCTAAAGGGCAGTCAGGCTTAGGGTCAGTTAGGACTCAGGGTATGTCAGCCTCAGGCTCAGTCAGGACTGAGGGTCACTCAAAGGAAGAGTCAGACTCAGGTCCAGACAGACTTGTCGCCAGACTGTCTGGCCGTGCAGGGAAATATGAGTGCAGGAAATGGGCACAACAATAACAAATTTGTCAAAAGTCGCCCACTGTAATTGGATGCCTGTGCTCGACATAGATCCTCCATCCACGATGCCTCTGCCTATCTCTTTAGCTATACCTATAACTATCTCTATTCCTCTGCCTAGACCTCTAACTATCTCTATACCTCTGCCTATTAATATCCCTATTCCTCTCCTTATCCCTCTCTCTCTCTCTCTCTCTCTCTACCTCTCCCTCTTCCTTTACCCACTTCAAGTGAGAAGTCAAACGTGGCACAATTTTCCATTGTAAATCGATACGTGAAAACGGAAAAACCTCTTGACTTCACTTGGTTTTCTATATTCCCATCTGGTTTCCAAGTAGCACAGCCGCAGACACGACTTGGTGCCGTGCTGTCTGGCTCGACTTGGACGCAGCTCGTATTACGTCTCGCATTCGTCTCCATATGTCGCCTCCATGGAGCAAGCAATTGCATCAATTTGAAAGCAATTTGTAGCAATTGGATGCGGATTTGGACATGGCGTCGACATCAAAGAGTTGCCACACCCCTGCCCTGCACTTGCAGCGTGTCATTGTTGCAACGCCCCCCCCACCCCCCACTCACTTATCACTTATGTATCTGAACTCATCCGTTTCGTGTTGTCCCTTTCCTTTGCAGAGTACAAGCAACGCTTTCCCACGTTCAACTCGCCGCTGCTTGAGCGCATGCGCAAGCGACGCGCGTTCGCTGATCCGGAACTGAATTACGCCATGGATACCACGCTGCTTGGCAGCACCGCCGGCACAGTGACAGCAGCTCCTGCCAGTGTCATTGGCAACGCCTTCTATGATCTATTGGGCAATGCCGCCGCTGTTGCAGCCACAGCGGCAGCGGCAGCTGTTGTGCAAAAACAACAACCACAAGTATATCAATCAAAGCCGCACTTTACACAAACGCCCACCATCACCAACACCAACAGCACGGCAAAGAAGCCCAAACTCAGTTTCTCCATCGAGTCAATTATCGGCATCAACACGTAGCACGTTGCAGCGTGCCCCACTGGCATTCCAAGTTTGCCCGCCTCTTGTACATACATCTATTTTTTCAAATACTTTTTTTTATTAGTTTGTATGTAATTTCTTAGGAATTAAAACAATTTAAGTCTCATTTAAAAGAGTTTTCTTGCGTATTTTGGCAAATATTTTCAATCTATTATTAATTAAAAATTTATCGTAATCTGGCGCCACAGTCGTGCGTAATCGTTTTAGCTACGAACGAAAGTTCGCTCATCACAACAAGTTCACTTGTTTACTTTACTGCTCGTTTTTTATTAGTATTGAAACAAAGAAAGCTACATTAATTGAATTAAGGCAAATTTAATTTTCACATTTAAATCAATTCAAATTTTAATTTAAAAAACTAGTTCTATTTTGAAGGATATTTTAATCGATTATAAATTTGAAATGTATCGCAAAATGGCGCCACAATCGTGCGTGATCGAACTACTGTGAACTACAGTTCACTCAGCATGCAATGAACAAGTTCTATTTGTTCAAGGGAACATGTGCTGACGTTGTCAGTGTTGAGTAACAACATTATTGGGCCGCCACAGCCGGTGATTCAGACCGAAAACAAAAAAAAAAAATGACAACAATATTTTACACCGATCCTGAATTGGTCATTGCACACGGACGCAAGGTGGTGTTCCTGAACCCCAATGACATGCAAATCTTCAAAGAACTAGAGGTGCCGGCAGACCTCACCACATGTGGCCTTAAACTTGCAAAATGCCAAGCCAGGGAGGCCAAGGAACAACAGCAGCAACAACAGGCGGAGAACAATGAGGACATTGAAGCGCCAGCAGTTGCAAACCAAGAAGTGTCCATCGTGGACCTAAGCTACTCACCCGATGGCAAATTTATAGCAGTCACCACAGCAGGTCAGAAGGCATTGCTGCTCTACAAAAGCTATCCAGTGAATGCAAAACTGTTATCCGTCCGCCCGCTGGAACGTGCCTCCAGTGCGCTCGCCTTCGCTGCCGACTCTAGCTCTGTGCTGGTCACCGACAAGACTGGAGAGTGTTATCAATACGATTGCGTCGGCCTGCATGCTGCACCCCGCCTACTCTTCGGTCATCTGAGCATTGTGTACGACATTCTGTGGACACCGGATCAGAAGCACATCATCACATGCGATCGTGATGACAAGATTCGTGTAACCAACTATCCGGACACATTTGACATACACAGCTATTGCCTGGGCCACAAGGAGTTCGTCTCTGGCATGGCGCTGCTGACGGCTGAGCACATTGTTTCCGTGTCGGGCGACAAGACACTGCGCATTTGGAACTATATGTCCGGCAAGGAGCTGCTGCAACACGAATTGCCCGCACCGGCAGTGCGTCTGCAGCTGCGCAAACTCGACTCGGGGCGATACCAGGCAGCTGTGCTCTACTACGATTACAGCGAAGCTATTGGTCTCTACGAACTGGCGCTGGAGCAGGATGTATGGCAGATTAAAGGTGAGCAGCTCATTAACGCCGACGCGGGCACCTGGAACATAAGCAACTTTGTGCTGGCCGAAGATCGAATCTACGTAGCAGGTGCCTTGGACGAGCAATTCAAGCTGGGCGTCTACAACATAAGCGATGGCCAAGTCGCCACCAATGTGCCTCCCAACTGGCTGGACATGGTAGAAGAGGTCTTTGCCGATCAAGTGTGTGTGCCTGAGGATCTGTCCACGTGGTTCAAGAAGCGTTTCGACAATGTCAGCGACTACTTGGAGCGCAAGAAGCGACGCATCGAGGAGCAGAAGAAGTGCTGACACCTTCTCCCTCTGTCCCTCCTCCTACTCTACTTAGTTGTAAACCTGATGCGACGGCTGTTACTTTTTATACCCCCACAGCTGATGAATAGAGCTTGACAATATATAACGTTAAATTGTTGTTTTATTTATGTTATTCAAGAGGAGGCAAAGTAAATTAAACAGGCTTGTAGTCCAACTTGCTCTCGAGCTTCTTGTTGTCCGACACCTTGCGCACGGCCTTCATGAAGTCCTCCTGGATGACATACTCGCGTTCAGCTCTGCAGGGATTTGCAAGTGTTATAGTCATATATAGAAATATATATGTGTATATATTGCTTACCTGATGGCAAAGAGGCCCGCCTCAGTGCAGACGTTGCGAAGATCGGCGCCGTTGAAATTGTCCGACAACTTGACAATGGCTTCGTAGTCAATCTCGCCGTGCTTGGCTATTTTCAGCGCGTGAATCTTGAGAATCTCCAGACTAAAGAAACAACATTGCATGTTAGCTATATCTGGCAAAGATCTGGTTACTATATATCTTGTAATATACTCACCGTGCCTGCTCGTTGGGCAAAGGAATTTCAATTTTACGATCCAAACGACCGGGACGCAGTAGTGCAGGATCTAGTGTATCGGGTCGATTGGTGGCCATAATCATTTTAACCTGACCCAGCGAATCAAAACCGTCCATTTGATTGAGCAGCTCCATCAGCGTACGCTGAATCTCACGATCCGCCGATGTGCCCTCAGAGAAACGACGACCGCCAATGGCGTCGATTTCGTCCATGAAGATGATGCAAGGCTGGTGATCGCGGGCATAGTTGAACATCTCACGTATCAAACGTGCACTCTCGCCAATATACTTGTCCACAATGGCCGAGGAGACCACCTTCAGGAAGTTGGCGTCCAACTGTGAGGCAACGGCACGCGCGAGCAGTGTCTTGCCCGTGCCGGGAGGGCCGTAGAGCAGACAACCCTTGGGTGGTGTGATGCCAACGCGCAGGAATAGCTCAGGATTGAGCAGTGGCAGTTCAATAACTTCGCGCAACTCACGAATCTGTTCTGTCAGGCCACCGATGGCCGAATAGGTGACATCGCCAGGATCCTCGTGCGACATGTTGTACACCAACGGATCCACTTCGCGTGGCAAATACCTCATAATTGTCAGGGTGGTCATGTCCAAGGCGACACGAGTGCCAGATTTCAGCTTTGCCTTGTCCAATTGGCGACGACAACCCACGACATAGCGAGGCCCATTGGTTGCCTTGACAATGACTACAAAATGGAAAACATATAAAGATTAGATTTGTATTATCCTAGACAGGATGTCTCGCGCTTTGCACTTACATTTATCCTCGGTCAATTGCTTCAGCACTTCTCCCACAATTTGTCCAACACTCTGCAGAGCTTTTAGATCGTTCTCCGACTTGTCATACAGCTTGGTCAACTCCTTGATCTCCTCTCGTTCTGCAATGCCACAAAAAATATATATTATTAGCATATTAATACTTTTAATTATGGTTTTTCTTTTATGCTACGCACTTTCTTTGAGGCGACCCTCGACTTCTTTGTGCTCCAGCAATTTCTTTCTGTAGTCGGAGAGCGCCTTTTCGCGTATACTCTCCGTGGTTGGGACAGCAGTCACGGTCATTTTAACTGTTCAATGTATAAATGCTTTTTAATAAATTATAAACATCAACTTCGTGCCTAAGTTAGTAAACGAGTCGGCCTAATGATATTGCAGTTTTACAGAGCAGTGTGGCCAGGTGTCAGTACACGCAGTGGTATCATGGCGGCCACCAAATACCGAAATAGTATTTTCCGCGTATACCAACACTTACAGGACAGTATGCTAATCAACAGTGTGGAAAATAAATAACTGTTGCAAATGGCGGGAAATAACTGACTGAAATGCACTTAAATAAATGCATAACATGATACATAATATAACTATGTAAATATGTATGTATACAGTTTAAATTTTACGGGTGGGATTAGTCAACTTATCTATCTAAATGGAAAATACTGTTATCTACTGCACATACATACTATTTGTATATACTGCACGTCGACATAGATTCGCACTGTGACGTCACAATCGCCAATAGACTGTTATGCACAGTAGTTGTCAACAGTCTGCCATAATGCCGTTGTCTGCTCAATTTGTGCGCAATTTAAAGCCTTTCCGTCTCGTTACATTCGACGTAACAGATACGCTGCTCCAGCTAATTGATCCCATAGCACAATACGTAAAAACGGCAGCATCCTGCGGCGTTCCCGGACTGGACAAACAGAAAATGGGAACGTGTTTCCGGCAACAATTCAAAATGATGAGTAAAAACCATACGAATTACGGACGCCACAATCCGGACATGGGTTGGCAGCGCTGGTGGCTGCAGCTGGTGCAGCAAACCTTCGCCTGCGTTGATCCCTGCATCCCCCAGGCCAAGGTGGAGACCATCGCTGAGCAGCTGCTCGCCGAGTTCCGCACCAGTGCATGCTGGACACATGTGCCATGCGCCGCCGAGCTGATGGAATCCATCCGCGAGGCAGACAAATGTGTTGGCATCATCTCGAACTTTGATCCCTCACTGACCCAGGTACTCGATGCCATGGGCTTTGGCGGCAAATTCGATTTCATTCTGACCAGCTACGAAGCGGGCGTCATGAAGCCAGATCCGGGCATATTCGCCATACCTGTGCAACAATTGAACATATCGCCAAAGGAGGCACTGCATATTGGCAACAAGTTGGACATGGATTACATGGGCGCACGCAACAGTGGCTGGAGCAGTCTCCTAGTGCAGGTCGATCATCGCGAGCAGGCAGCAACGTCTGCCGACTGCGAAGAGACGAAACACAGCTTTGCCAGCTTGGCCGACATGCTGCATGCCCTGCAGACACAAGAGATCTCCTGGTAACAGATCATCTATAGTGTTAAGATCTCTTTCGGTGCCAAATCATTGTTAATATCTCGACTCAAGTATTTTAGAGCCATTCAACCTTGTGCTGTGATCTCTAGAGAGACAGGGAAAATATATAAAAACATTTTAAATACCAATCTATATATTTAATATATCATTATTTATTGCTGTGAGAGGGAGACAAGAGAGCACAAGCTGAACTCTATATTCTTGCTATATACTAACATCGGTTTAGTTTATAAATTCTTCTCTCTTCTGGTTGAATTCTGTTTAAGGTTTATCTTCTTTGTATATAATACAAACTAAGGCAGCTACAATTATATATATATATCGTATATACCCTATAAAACTAACAGAAGTGCCTGAAAATTCTCTCTCTCTCTCTTCTGCTTATATAGAACATATAGCGTTCTGTTCTGTATACGATAATTAAATATTTATGGCATAAGAATAGTTTTACAAGCATATCAACTATTTCTTGCTGTGGAAACGATTTGAGAACGGAACTGACAAACTAAAAGAGCTTTGACTTGATGCTTACTATAAACAATATAAAATACTTATAAAATATATATATATATATTAACTGTGCAGGCTAGAAAGCAGGGTATATAGACAGGATAAGCTGTTGAAACCAAGCACAACTTATGACTAAAATGGGGAATTGCTTTGGCTAAGTTAAAGCAAGTTCAGTGAAAGATATCTTCTCTCTGTTGCTCCCTCTCTCTCTTACACTTCCTCTCTCTCTCTCTCTCTCTCTTTCTCCCTCTCCTTCTCTCTCTTTCTCTCTCTCTCTCTCTCTCTCTCTCTACTCTACTAAGTATACACTTACTATATAGACTGAAACATATTAAAATCTATTTTGTGACCCAATATTTCTGCGGAATGCTTTATCCTGGCTTTGGCTCCTCCTCCTACTCCTTATCCATCTCCTCCTCCTCCTCCTTGGTCTCTATGTGGCCTTAGCGGGCTGCTGTGCCTTGGCCGCCTTGAGCTGCTCCAGATTGAACTGCTTGCGTATCTCCGCCGAGACCTGCCGTATAACACTCTCAGTGTTTGCCATCAGATCCCGTTCGAGTACATCGATATCGATGTCTTTGCTCTCCAGCCGCATCTGCATGTCCGAATAGAAGTCACAGAAGAGTATGGGCTCATCGGAGCCCTTGGGTGTGCGTGTACTGCAGTATTGTCCACGTCGATGCAGATCCTCGTTGTTCAGGCCAGAGTCGAGAAAGCGACGCGCACCCAACGGCATCTGCAGCTGGATGAGTCGCTCGTGGTTCTGTGATATGCGATACTTGAGCTTCTTGAACTCCTTCACCTCGTTCTTCATGTACTTCACATAGCTGTACATCTTCGACGTCTTCTTGGTGAGATTCTCCAGGCAGCCAATGAAGTTGCGCACCTGCTGCGTGCGTGGCAAGGTGCTGGGATCAAGGCGTTCGGCCTCATCGAAATGATGCTGCGATCGATTGAAGTCATGCTTCATGGCCAACGCCGAGGCGAGCACCACATGATTCTCAGCCACCAGCGGCGCATGATCCACGGCGGCACTCAGTATGAGATCCGCATCGGTCAGACGACCCATACGGAAGAGTATCGTGCCCAGACTGAGCAACGGTATGTCCTTGTGCTCTGGCGGCGCCAGCATGGTGGCCAGCCGGGCACAGGGCAGCGCCTCCCGTGCATTGCCACGCATGCGCCAATAGTACGAGCTGAGCGTATGAAACTTCCATGAATCCGACTGACGCTGCAGCCCCTCGAGGGCAAAGCGACGCGTCAACTCGATGGTGGCGGTGCCAATATTGTTGTCATGCTCGCGATCCACATACGCCGACTCCAGCACCTCGGGCTGAAAGCTCTCCAGATGATCGTATGTGGCCGGACCCACGGCCAGCTGATAGTATCTACTGCAGATCGGTTCGGAGCTGCGATCCGAGTTGGCTTTTATGGCTGCCGGCGATGGTGTTATTTGCTGCAGCTCTCGCTGCTCGGGCAGATTGATGCGTCTCAATTGATCGGGTGTGATCTTTAAGTACGACATACGCTTCTCCAGCAGATAATAGTCCATGGCACATTTGGCCTGCTCCGCCAGATCCTCGCCAAACCGCATGGAGAAGCGCAAGTGCTCAACAATCTGTTCCCGCTTGCGTAGCAGCTCCAGATAACTACGCTCCACATACTCATTGTATCGCATTTGCTCTAGAAATGCGATCAGATTGCTTGGCTCGCGCATGAAGAACGGCGAGTCCATTTTCTGCACGATGCGCTCATCCTTGAGGATCCAATGATTACTGGCAATAACCACCAGCACGTGGATGCAGCAGCAGGCGGCAACTAGAAACTGACAGAGCCACATTTGGACATTTGGGTGTGCCGGCAAGGCTGCTCCTGGCGACGCTTGGTGTAGCTAGTGATTGATTTTCACAGGATTTTCAAGCGAAAACATTTCATTAAAATTCCAAGATATGTAAATAAACATCGACAACAGTTTGTTTTGTACTTTTGTCCATAATTAGCTTATTTTCGTTTAGCCGACCATTTTCGCCGCAAAATGCCGGCGAACTGTTAGCTTAACATAAATATGTTATAGGACTATGGTAACTTTACGTGGAACTATGTGAAATTTTTCAGTTTGACGTCATTAATTAACAATAAACATTTAGTTAATGATTTTTTTCTAAAAATTACATATGAAAGTAGCATATATTAGTAGTTATTAAAACCTTGTTTTTTGGTATTTTTAAATGCTATGTTAGGTATTTTCACGTTTGCTTACGACGGTCACACGCTACATAAAATGCGAAAAAACGGAATCGCGGAGAACTGTAACGCGGAAAAGTACATTAAAAAAGATTCGTTTCTCGTGTTAGTGTTTTTTTTCTCCATAACTGCAACACCGCATTTGATTGTTAAATACAGATCTTAATCGTTAATTAGATCGCGTATTCAGCAAAGGGAATCATGAGAAAATGAGACGTCGCGTTCATGCAAAGTAGAAGAAAAAGAAGGCACACACACATACAACATACATACATACGCACGCACGTCGTCGTCGTCGTTGCGAAGGAATATATGTATCTACATATGCATATGGATGTATGAGTGTGCGCTGGTGTTGTGCGGTCGTCTGTCTGTGTGTGTATGTGTGTGTGTGTGTGTGTCTGCGTGCGTTAGCAGCTACTGGCAGTCTCTCGACTCTATGAGAGAGGAGGGGTGGGGACAGAACGACGGCGGTGTTTGAGCGTTGAAAGAAAAACGTTAAAATGAACTGGCACAGCCGACGACAACAACTACAACAACATAAACGCCAAAATACGTACGATGTTCTACTACGGCTAATACTGTGATATTTGGATATAAAGCCGCCCCGCACCGCAAAACAAGCCCTGTACGTGAGTACGTTTGTCTGCCTCTCTGCCGCTGGACGACGTTGACGACGACGGAAAGATAGAAAACGACAAAAATTAAGCAGAGTTAAGAAAGAAGAGACAAAGCGGCATCATCTAGGGACAACGAAACAAGCCGAAGCAGAAGCAGAAACATCAGCAGAATCGCAAGAGCAGCAGCAGCACCTCAGTGAATATTATTAAAGGTACATACATATATGCATACATGTGTATAAGTGTAATAGGCGCCGCCATTTTCCGTGTGATCCATGTAACAAGCTGAAAAAACCTGGACCTAGGGTTGGCACACTTCATAATCGAACAAGCCGTGTCTGCAGCTTATAAACAACTTAATATTCGCCATTTGCCGTCGTTATTAATTTGGCACGAATGTCGCAAGAGTAATTAACAAAATGTATTGAAATTTCGTTAATATTCGGCAACAAAGACTTGCAAATGTTTGTTACTGCAAAATATCTGACAACCCTGCAACCTTTTTCTTTGTTGACATTTTCTGTTGTATGTGTGTGTATATGTGCGTGTAGTGCTGCCACCAGTCCAAAAAATTTTCAATGCACAATTGACAAACCTAAAGCAACTAATTAAAGTGCGTTTATATTAAGTGTTTTAAACAAAAGAAAAAAAATTATTCGATTGTTTCACCAAAATGTACTTTTTCCCAAAGTGGCAACCTTGCGCAGGTCACTCTCATTTATTTGGAGTCTGCAAATGCGCATGAGTGCATAGTTGCTCTCTCTCTTACTCACTAAGTGAATGCATGTGTCTGGCCGCTGGCAGTAAACAGCTGAGAGCCGCTGCAGCTCTTGAGCACCAATAAAATACATACATATGTATGCATGAATATACGATACGTATATAATACACAACACACACACACACACACCAAATATGCATGTACAAATATATATATATTCGTAATTATTGCAGCAGTGGCTATCAGAAATACAACAAAGCCGCTTTTCGCCGTTCAATTTTTGCAGTTGTGTGTGCACAGTGCGTAATTTACCAAAAATTGTGTTGAATTTTTTTCCAAACATTTTTTTTTTTGTTTTTTTGTTAAACGAAGAAAAAATCTATAACGACGCTTTTATTGCACATGTGCTTCTGTATTAATTGATTTTTGCTCTGCACGTGTATGTGTGCAAAGAGAGCAGAGTCGGAAAGAAAGAGAACGAAGTGGCGAACGTGTGCCGTCTGTCGACCTCGCATCATTTCCTCTTCCCCTCCGACCGACCCACTACTACGAAACGTTAGGCGAAGCCATAAAATAATTTCGAATCGAATTGAATGTGCCAATTGCATTTATTAACCATTGAAATTGTTGCATATCTGTATGTTTCGCATTTCTTTTTCGTTTCTTTGTACATTACTGTTAGCGACTTACGAGTTGTATACGCTTATCATTATCAGCGGCGTCAGCAGAAACAACTTTTGCTTTTGAGAACGTTTTT
Source organism: Zaprionus lachaisei (assembly GCA_018901815.1). Lineage (NCBI taxonomy): Eukaryota > Metazoa > Arthropoda > Insecta > Diptera > Drosophilidae > Zaprionus > Zaprionus lachaisei. The sequence continues at coordinate 946,285 of JAEIFI010000616.1, read as the reverse complement.
TTTTTTTTTTTTTCGTTGGTTTTGTTATGTGCGTGTGTGTGAGTGTGTTCGAACATTCTATAAAGTGGCTGGAAGTCAGTGTTGCCATCTCGTTTGTTTCTATGTAGAATCGTGGACGAAGACTACGCTTCGCGATATTTGCATGCAGACTGAAAGTGTGATGCACTTTAAGCGAATTTATTTGTATATTTTATACGACCATGACATGCATTAGGTTACAGCAGCAATGTGTGTGTGTGTACATATATGCATATATATATGCGGCTGCATGTGCAAACTACATTAACAACGCAACGGAAGGGTCAAATTCAGATGAGGAACACAGCAGCCAATCATGCAATCTTTCCATCTTTTTCACTCTCACTTCGCTTCGCGTTGCCATATCTTTGAGATTTGTGCTACAACTAAAAGCTGACTAGTGCGGCAAATAAAAAAGAGACTAAATGAAAAATACTAAAATAATTTAAAATACCAGAAAAGGCTTAACGTTTATTTGGAATTTGAATTCAAAGAAAAGAAAGTTGTCAATATTTAAATAGATTCAGCATTAAGAGCATTAAAATATACAGAATTTATTGAATTCTGTGTGATAATACTAACTTGTAATTTACTAATAGTTTTGTGTACTCTCCTTGCAGACTGTGCACACATATACAGAATGGTCGTCGGCTCGAATCATACGCGGCGCGGTGAAACTGCCGGCAGATTTACGAACAGCAACGCCAGCAGCAGCAGCGGCGGCACAAATAACAGCAGCAGCAGCAACACGAATAATAACAGCAGCAACAGCAACAACTCCACCAGCGCAACGTCTTCAATTGTGACTGCATCCTCAGCGACGGCGGCGACACTCTCGTCGTCGTCGTCGTCGTCAATGTCACATAGCAACAACAACAACAACAACAAAAGCCAAAACGCATCCCACAATTCTCTCAGCAACAACAACAACAACAGCAGCACGAACACACATCAGCATCATCAGCAGCAGCAGCAACAGCAGCATCATCATCATCACCATCATCATCATTACCAACAGACGCAACAGCAACAACAACAACAACAACAGCATCATCATCATCAGCAGACAACGCAGACGCAACATAGCTCTGCATCCTCTGGATCAACATCGCATGGCGGTGCAACTGGAGGTGCAAGTGTTGCAGCTGGTGCAGCTGGAGCTGGAGCTGGAGCTGCTGGTGTCGTGGTGGTGGGCAGCCTTAACGGTTGCAACGGCAGCGCAGTTAGCCGCCTGTCACAATCAACGGGAATGTCACCGCGTGAGCTTTCGGAGAATGATGACTTGGCCACATCGTTAATATTGGATCCACATTTGGGTTTTCAAACGCACAAAATGAATATACGCTTTCGTCCACTCAAGGTGGATACACAACAACTGAAAGCGATTGTCGATGAATTTATATTAACGCAGAACTACGATGTGGCCATACAGAGGATCTACGAGGGTCCCTGGATACCGCGTCATCTGAAGAACAAGAATAAGATTGCCACCAAGCGGCTGCACGATCATGTAAGTTGCAGGCGATGTTTTCATTTGTTATATAGAATAACTCGATTAATCACTTACTCTCTCTCTCTCTCTCTCTCTGTCTCTCTGTGCTGCTCTTAACTATGTTATCAAACAGATCGTGCGCTATTTGCGTGTCTTCGATAAGGACAGCGGCTTTGCAATTGAGGCCTGCTATCGCTATTCATTGGAGGAGCAACGCGGCGCCAAGATCAGTTCAACGAAACGCTGGTCCAAGAATGACAAAATCGAATGCCTTGTGGGCTGCATTGCTGAGCTAACCGAAGCCGAGGAGGCCGCGCTGTTGCACTCGGGGAAGAATGACTTCTCTGTGATGTATAGTTGTCGCAAGAATTGTGCCCAACTGTGGCTGGGACCGGCGGCGTATATCAATCATGATTGTCGTGCGAATTGCAAATTTCTTGCCACCGGTCGTGACACGGCATGCGTGAAGGTGTTGCGTGACATTGAGGTGGGAGAGGAGATAACATGCTTCTATGGCGAGGATTTCTTTGGGGATAGCAATCGTTATTGCGAGTGCGAGACATGCGAGAGACGTGGCACAGGCGCCTTTGCGGGCAAACATTCGGCAAATCAATTGAACGAGGCAATGCTGGGACTGACCAATGGTCTTGGCCTGGGATTGGGCCTGGGCGCTGCCGGCGGCGCCAATGGCGGTGGCTATCGGTTGCGTGAGACAGATAATCGCATTAATCGTATCAAGAGTCGAGCGAACAGCACCAACAGCACCTCCAATAGCAACAGCAATGACAGCAGCAATGCTGGCAATGGCAATGGAGGAGGAGGAGGAGGAACAGCAGCAACAACGGGAGTAGCAGCCACAACTGGAGGTGCAGCCACAGCAGCAGGAGTAGCAGCAACAACTGGAGGTGCAGCAGCGGGAGTAGTAGGAGTAGGTGCCACACAGCCTACAGCACCAGTGGGTCGCCCTAAAAGCAGTAGCCTTGAATTAAATGCTGTGGCATTGATGGACAAGAAGTTGCCCAATGTGGTTGTCTCCCCACTGACCATGAAGGAGTTGCGGCAAAAGGGCATGACCAAATACGATGCTGAAATGATAATGGCCAATGCAGTGTATCATCAGCATCAGCATGCCCAGCATCATCATCATACACATTCGCAGCAGCTACAGCAGCAGCAATATCATACGCACCACCACAACAACAACAACAACAACAATAATAACCACCTGCCACCACAGACGGCACACATGCAACATGCTGCCAGCTCGAATGCGGAGGCTGCCAGCCAAGCGACAGCAATGCAGAAGCCACAAGCAGCCGCCGAGCTAAGCAATGGTGGTGGGCGGAGCACATTACGCAAATCGATGCGTGTGAACAGCACCAGCAGCAGCATTTCCACAGCCTCAACAGAGGAAGCTGCGCCGCCACCGCCACCGGCAATGAACGGCAGCAACAGCAGCAGCAGCAATAGCACCAGCAATGCCTCAGCAACGGCATCGGCATCAATTGTTGCCATTGCCAAGGCGCCTGTTGTGCTGGTGACGCGCTACAAGCCAGCAGCAGTGGCAGCAGCCATGAAACATCAGCAACAACAGCAGCAGCAACAACAACAGCAGCAGCAACATCGTCAGCGTCAACTGCGACGCAGTGAACGTCAGACGCAGCGACAGAAGGTGACGACAGCGGATTGCGCTGGACAATTGTTGCTGGGAAAGTATTTGACGGATAGCGAGAGCAGCGATACGGATTTCCAGCAGCTGCAGCAGCAACCACACAAGGTGTATGTCAGCAGCTGTGAGCCAGCTGCAGCTGATGCACCCACAACAGCAGCAACAGCAGTGCCGGCAATAGCAGCAGCAACAGTGTCAGCAGCAGCAACAACAACATTGCCAGTATCAACGTCGCTGGAGAAGCGTGTAACGCGCAACAGCGCTGGACGTGCTGCGGCAGCAGCAGCAGCAGCAATTGGCAACATTAACAACAGCAACACAGCAAACATAACTGCCCACAACAACAGCAACAGCAGCAGCAACATTAAAACAACGATTACAAATTGTAATAATCTATTAAGTAGTAATAGCTGTAGAAATAATCTTAGCAGTAGATTTAGTGAACGTAAATTGAAGCCAAGCGAGCCAGCAGCGGCAGCAGCAGCAGCAGCAGCACAAGGAGCAGCCGCAACAACAACAGTAGCTACAGCAACAACAATGGCAGCAACATCGTTAGTCGTTACGTCCGGCTCGGCAACACCGAGCGAACAGCAGCAGCAGCAGCAACATCGGGCAGCAACACGTAGTCGCAGTCGCAGCAACAGTCCCGCCTACAAAAAGAATCTGATGGCCAGCTTTGAGCAATCAACTGCAGGCAAGCGTCAGACAACAGCAGCAGTAGCAGCAGCAGCAGCAGCAGAGCCGCCAGCAAAGCTACAGAAACGCAGTCGACGCGCTGCTGCATTGGCAGCTGCACAGCATATACACTGCGAGGCAATTGGCAGCATAGTGCAACGCAAGCAACGCAATCAACAGCAGCAATCGTCGACAGCAGCAACAGCAGCAGCAACAATAAGCAGCAGCACTGTGGAGCCGCTGCTGAAGACACCTGAACGTCGCTTGAAGTTGACTTTGCGCATGAAGCGTTCGCCCATTTTGGATGAGGTCTTCGAGCTGGGCACCAGTCTCAGTGAGGAGCGTCAGCATGCGCTGCACAATGGCAACAGCAACAGCGGCAGCAGCAGCAGAAACAACAACAACAGCAGCAGCAACAACTGTGGCAACGTCGTTGGAGGCAACAACAGCAACAGTGCAGGCAACAGAGCAAACAATGCAGTCAGCAGCGGAGGTGCCACTGGCGGTTGCAGTGCAGCGGTAGGCGGCAGCAGCAGCAGCAGGCGTCGTGGCAGCAATAACAGTGGCAACGGCAACGGCAGCAATACAAATGCCTCCTCGTCCCTCAATACAAGCAGCAGCAGTGGCATTGAGTATGAGATCTTGCGCATGGAAGGCATCTCAGAGCATGGCAACGATGATGATGATGAAGACGAAGACGAAGACGAAGAAGAAGAGGAGGAGGAAGATGGGGAGGAGGGTGAGATGGAGGATGATGATGATGAGCAGGCAGTGGAGGAGGAGGAGGAGGAAGAGCTTGATGTGGAAGAGCAGCACGAGGTGGAGCATGTTGCTGCTGCTGTAGCAGAGCAACAACAGCAAGAGGAGGAGGAGCGGGAGCAGCTAGTAGCTGCCAGGAAAGCGGCGCGAAGGGAATGGCGCAGCAAGGAGAAGACGCGACGCAGTCGACGTAGCAAGGTAGCTTCCGCACCAGCCCCCGCACCCGCACCGGCCACTGCTGCTGCCAGCAGCAACAGCAATATTTATGGTACGCCGCAGAAGAAGCGATTGCGTTTGATCTTTGGCAACGAGTCGCATACGATAGACATTCCACCAACAAACACAACGACAACAACAACAGCTGGTGGCGGCTGCAGCAGCAACATTGCAACAACAGCAGCAGCAGCAAGAGCAACAACTGGCAGCGGCATCGATGAGCTCAACTCAAGTGGCATCAGTGCCAGCGATGAATCCTTTAATGCTTCCTATGCCAGCAGCAGCAACAACAGTGCCAGCGCCAGTGGCAGTGGCACCAGCATGACCGTCAACACATCCTCGCTTAACAGCACGCCCACATCCACAGCTTCCTCGGATGCAGCAGAGGCAACAGCAACAGTTGTAGCAACAGCAGCAGCAGCAGCAACAAGCACGCGACTGCCAGCAGCAGATTCACCCACATCGACAACATCCAGTGTTGGTTCCTTTCAATCTGCCTGCACATCGACAACAAATTTCTTTACGCGCTCCAAGTCGCCTAGTTGCTATCAGCTTAATGGTGCCGGCAGCAGAAGCAACAGCAGCAACTACATGGCCTATTATCAGTTGCAGCAACAGCAGCAACTGGGTAAATTTGGCAACAGCAGCAGCAGCAGCAGCAAACGCACTGCAGAGCAGGCACAGGCTGCAGTTGTCAGCAGCAGCAGTGGCGGCAATGGCAACGGCAACAGCAACACTGCCATCGGCAACAACAGCAACAGTAGCAGTAGCAACAGTAACAGCAGCAGCAGCAACATAAGCAGCAGCAATGGGGCAAGTGGCACACCGAGCAGCGTTTCCAGTACACACACCTTCTTGCCACAGGCTCTGACCATGCCCAAGCATACCTTTGGCACCTGTGCTCTGCTGGCGCCCACCAGCTTTGCCAATCTACAACAGCAACAGCAGCAGCAGCAACAACAACAATTGGTTGCAACTGCCTCATCGACTGCAACAGTTGCTATTGCTGCGGAGCAGCTGCAACAACAGCCGTCCTCGTCGTCGGCATCGCCACTTGAGCAGCAGCAACATCATTACCATCACCAACATCTGCAACATCATCAGCAACAGCAACAGCAACAACAACAACACAGCAGCAAATAACCAACAACGACTGATCTCTATGCGAATTGACTGCGATGCTGCCATTGTCAACTACAAAAACAACAACAACAACATCAAAAACATCTGGCAAAAAGAACAAGAACAACAACAACAATAAGAACAACATCAACTGTTGCGCTGCCCCCGCCTGCCCTTGCTTGCTGCTAGCCCTGGTATTTTATACTTCTCTTCTCTTCTGACTTCACACAGACACACACACTCACACAGGTGTAGTTGTGTGTCCGCCCCACCCCCATTCTCAATGTTACTCTCTCTTGCTCCTTCCTTCTGAGTTACGCTCTCCATTTGCCATCTCTGTCAGTGTCTCTCTCACGCCTTGCCTTAATGGCGGCTCATTTGCATAGTCTGGCAACACTGTGTAGCCACAGTGGGCAGTTCTGTTCCGTTCTCCGATACAAATTGGCGTTAGTTCGATAGGGACAACAACAAAAAGCAAAAACAAAATCAAAATCTCAAAAAAAAAAAAAAACAAAACTGAAAACTTAAAAGCAATTTAAATATTGATTATAAATTTCTATTTTGCTTTTCTTTTTTATTTCTCTCCCTCTCTTTTTTCTCTTCTCTCTTTCTCTTCTCTCTCTCTTCTCTCTTGCCATTGCAGATGGATATTTAAAGCATAAAAGTAGCAAAAAGTCAAGTGTTGCAGGTGCAGGTGCAGATGGTGTTGAAAAGTGTAATGAGAATGATGATGAGATTAATATGAGTAACAACAACAACAACAGCAACAACAATATCCATAATTGTAACAGTAACAACAACAGCAGTAGCAGCAGCAACTACAAAAACAACAATAACAGCAGCAATTTCATAGTTAAAAAAATAAGAATAGAATTAAAACGCATACAAATCATGTACAGTCGAAACGAAACGAAATGAAATGAAAGAACACAAAACGAAACGATCTAACGGTTAACACAAGACAACTGCAACAACAACAGTAATAGTAACAGAAACAAAATACAAACAGCAACGCAGCGCGCAGCAGCGGCGTCGGCGGCAACAACAAAAACAGCAAAAGAGAAATAACTGCAGGGATTGTTATTATTGCCATTGGTTAAGAAAAAAGAATCAGCAGATGCAGCAACAGCCGAAGAGCGGAGAGAGGCAAGCCACCATACTCCATCCCCTACTCCCCCACTGTCTTCCTGTCTGCCTGTCTGTCTCTTTCGCACTTTTAAGTGAACAATGAAGCGAAGCATTATGGAAACAAATAAACGTTAAACATTTAATAAACAAACACAAGAGAAAAACATAAGAAAACAAATATTAAAGAAAAATTATATTCTAAATGCAATGCACACACATTCACACACACACACAATACATTCACACACACACATAGAGACACTCACACACGTACAGACCCGAACGCAATTAGCAGCGGTTTTAGACGCCTTACAATTAAAGTTAAATAATATATATATACATTAAATTATATATATATATATATATATATGTATATGTATATGTATATTATATGTGTACATGGGGAGGAATGGAGGAGAAGAGAAATTAGCAAGCCAACAAATTGAAAAAAAAAAAGAAACAACAACAGAAAAGATCCCAAAAAGCAGCAGCAACACTGACCAGACAACAATAGCAATATATATATATATATATATACTATACAAACTCAGCTTACATAGGCAGATATATACATACAAACATATATATATATATATATATATATATATATATATGTATATAATATACACAAACAAATGCAAGCATAGCAAACCAAATTAATTTCACACAACAAAAACAACAAATTTAACTGTACATAGAGAATAAAACCACAAAACAAAACGAGAAAAGAAAACAAGGAAAAGTAACAAAAACAGAAAGAATTACAACTATTTAAATTATAAACTAAAAGGATATATACATACATATATTTAAAACTAAAAAGAAAAACGAAATCCATTCAGAAATAAACGCTGCAAAATTTCAAAATCAAAAAGGATTCATCCATTTTATGACTTGTGTATGGAAAAACAATGAAGTCGTCAATATTTATTGTAAATTTACTTCTGTTTCTATAATTTTTTTTTAATTTTTTTGGTTTCTCCTCTTTATATTCACACACACATACAAAACTATTTCCAAATTCAAAACGAAAGAAAGGAGTCCGAGTCGCTAGAAATGCATGTGAAAACTGAAGAAGAAGATTCGGAAAGTTCTGACAACTAGCAAAAGAATTCAATTTAGTTTTTAATTTATTTTAAGTAATTTAATATTACACCAACACACACACACATTTACATACATAATGTATTTGGCCTACAAATCAGTTTTGAATTAATTTTTTTGTTTACACCTAAGTTTGATTTTAAAACCTAGCATATTAATTAGTTCATACAAACGATAATACATACATATATTTACAAATACAACAATTATAGAAAATATATATATATACATTTAAGATTATTATTTTTAATCGAAAATACAAGACAAAATTTTAAGTTATCCAAATATTTTGATGTTTGTAGAATTGAGGGGATTTTGTCAGGGATCTTTTGTTTTTTTCCATTCATTTATTTACTCTCTTTTCCATATATAGTAGGAATCTACATTGAATACTCATTCTTTTTATACAGGAACTTAGTATATCCAATACTTTCACGAAACAGTTAAAAACGATGTTTTGATTTATTCGAAGGTTTGATTGAATTTAAATTCCAAGTAAATTCAGCAATCCAGGAGCGAGTGTTGGGAAATTTATATATCGAATGGAAATCGAGGGATTCTAAAAGGAAAATTTTAATTTTGCATTTTTTTTCAATTTTTTGACTAGCATCAAATACTTATAGCGGGCAAGCAAACGAATATCAAGTTTTTATAACGGAAGTCTGATTTATTTAACTTAATCAGAATATAGTTAGTTTTCTAGTAAAAAATACATGAAATTCAGTTATAAAATGATTTAATATATTCATTAGTTGCAAATGCAGTTTGTGCATTGTTTGTTCCACTGTGCAAATTGAGAGTTGCCCCCTCTCTCTCTTATCGTATAGTTCCTGCCATTTTGACACTCGCATAAGAGAGCAAATCAAATTTGCGTTTCCCATAATAATCGATAACTTATGGTAGATTATGGTTTGTATGGTAAGTGTAAAACACATTGTTCTTTTATTCTTTTTGTGGCTCATTTTAAGCTAAAAACAAATCATGAATTTACCCATGATTAGTTTGAATGAATGTTGTGTGTGTTGTTGCTGTTGCTGCACGGGTAGCTAACCCTGTATGGTTTTTATTCTTTGTGATATAACCTATGCAAGCGTGTTTAGCGATTTTTCTCATTATTTTTTTTCATCTCGTATCATTCTTCATATTTTATCAACTGTGCTTTGTTGTTGTTCTAATTCTTCCTCTTTGTTGCTACTTTGCTAGTGACCATATTTCTGGAAGTCCCATTCGCGATTGTCCAGCGGGCACACCTGACGCGTCTTTAGCCAACGTGAGATGCAATGGAAGTGGAAGGCGTGGTTGCATACGCCCCAGGCAACGGTGCACTCCTCGCTGGTGGCCGATGCCTGGTTTGCTTGGCATTCGATGCAGAGGTCCATGATATGGTTACGGCAAATAGCGCAATTGTCAACAACGATGTCTGCAATGGAAAATATTAGTTGCAATTTTCACCATTGATGTGTGTTTACAATTTGTTTTCCCCCCTTCATATTTGCGCAGTGTCAAATTTTGAAATATTTTTTTCTTATTTTTGATGCCGCATATTGTTTTGTTGCTTGGCAAAAAAATAATTATGCGAAAAATATGTAGACAATGGTGATAAAAAACAAAATTGTAGCTTTGTGTTCAACTTACCCCAGGCCCAAAGTGCTACGGCGTTCCACTATTCGTTGCAAAGAAAAGAAAGAAAAATATATGAAGAAAATTAGCAAGACGCCGACATGACTTGGCGACATTTTGTTTTTTACTTTTTCTTTTTGACTATTGTACTTACCTTTTTCACCTCGAAGCGTTTCTTTTCGCCCTTGCTGCTGCTTGAGGGGACCTCGAATTCTTCTTCATCTACTTCCATATTCTTAGCAATGCTTTAAATTCAAACTTGTCAAAAATATTTTACTCTCGTTGAAGGGACTAACCTTGTCTACAGTAGAGCTGGCAAATTGTCGATGTTTTGCATATATTATAAATCGAAAACTTATACAGTGCTATCGATATATTTCAAATATAAGCCAGTGTTGGTAACAGCCGATAACTGAATGATGCTCACCGCTTAAAAATATTATTAATTTGCAGTTTCACTCTTAGCAATGTTTATTTCTTGATGTGTAAAATTTTATTTGGTAATTATTAAATATGTGCCCTCAGCAGCGATTTTTTTTTAATTTTTTTTACAGGTAGGGCTGATGATGAATTTAGGTGAGTGACAGAAGTCTCGGACTCTTCTAGTTTTTTTTAATTGAATTTTGAAAATAATTAAATTTGCATGTATTTTGTTGTTGCGTTTTTGTGTACGGCGCTAGTCTGCCTGCAACATTTTGTGACAGTACAGTGTCCCACAAACCGATTAATTTGAAATGAAAACTGAGCAAGGAAGAATATTCAAAGTGTTTAGAGGAACAGTGCGCTGCAGGCAAAAAATTTTTGAAAAAATACAATCGCGCGCGCGAGAGAGATTGAGGCACAGTGGGCAAAAATGGTTATCTTGCGGCGAAACTTATATAGCTTCGAAAACATGTGGCTTGACTTATGGCATAATTTTATTTAGTAAATGCATATTGATGTATTCCGAATTTTTTAGTTTTGGCTCATAAATTTTGTCAAAATTAGTACAAACATAAACAAAAAAAATTATAGTTGTTGAATAATTTTTTATCGATATTATAAATTTGATATACAAATAAGAATAGAAATATGAATATTTAATCTATCTACTCAATAAATTATAAATGCACAAATTTTCAGATGTTAAAAGTTATTGCCGCTAAATAACCATTTTTGCCCACTGTGCCTCAATCTCTTGGCTCTCGACGCCGAAACAGAAAATTGACTTTAGGCTGCCAGCCCGCTGTCCGAAGCATTTGCCTGTTGTCAAACTTCACAAGCAACGCATACATTCATATGCAAGCATGTGCATGTCATCATAAATCTCGCGCGCGCGATTTTATTTTTTCAAAAATTTTTTGCCTGCTGCGCGCTGTTCTTCTAAACACTTTGAATATTCTTCCTTGCTCAGTTTTCATTTCAAATGAATCGGTTTGTGGGACACTGTACTGTCACAAAATGTTGCAGGCAGACTAGCGCCGTACACAAAAAACGCAACAACAAAATACATGCAAATTTAATTATTTTCAAAATTCAATTAAAAAAAAACTAGAAGAGTCCGAGACTTCTGTCATTCACCTAAATTCATCATAAATATAGCCCTACATGTAAAAAAAAATTTAAAAATAATCGCTGCTGAGGGCACATATTTAATAATTACCTTTTATTTATTTAAATTATAAATTAATGCGCTTTTTATAGACTACCCCCATTAGTCATATATTAAAAAATTCACATTTAGGCAACATAAACGGTTCAGTCGAGTCTGCATGACATGCATCCAATTGGAAAAGCTCTAAAATATCGATGGAACGAACATATATCGATATAAGTAGATGTTTTGCCAGCTCTAAAAGCAACAACATTGTGAAATTGAGAACGTTGCACGTGTTTGGTTATTTTGAATTACTTGAAATTGATTTCGTTGCACAAAACGAGATACTGCGCAATTAAAAAAAAGGAACACAGACAGGAACACATGGAACAGCTGGACTTTAGCGGCGTCAGCCCGTTGGGCGCTGATGCCAGTGCACCAACCTCTGCAATGATTCTCTGCTGCGAATGTGGCGTCGCAATTCAACCGAATCCTGCGAATATGTGTGTGACATGTCTGCGCAATCATGTCGACATTACGGAAAACATACCTAAGCAGGCCGTATTGCACTTCTGTCGCAATTGCGAACGTTATCTACAGCCACCAAATGAATGGATACAAGCATCGCTGGAGTCGCGAGAACTGCTCGCTGTCTGTTTGAAGAAACTGAAGGGTCTCAAGGAGGTGAAACTTATCGATGCTGGATTCATTTGGACCGAACAGCATTCGAAACGTATCAAGGTCAAGCTGACAGTGCATGGCGAAGTCTCGGGCGGCACAGTGCTGCAGCAAGTGTTCGTTGTGGAGTTTACCGTACAGAATCAAATGTGTGACGATTGCCATCGCACTGAAGCTAAAGATTTTTGGCGTTGCCTCGTCCAGGTGCGTCAGCGTGCCGAGAACAAGAAGACATTCTATTATCTAGAACAGTTGGTGCTCAAGTACAAGGCACACGAGAATACGCTGGGCATTAAGCCCGAGCATGGTGGACTGGATTTCTACTATGTCAGCGAGAATCATGCCCGCCGTTTGGTTGACTTCCTTCAGACCATGGTGCCACTGAGGGTGACCACATCGAAGCGTCTCATATCGCACGATATACACAGCAACAACTACAACTACAAATACTCGTGGTCGGTGGAAATTGCACCCATATCCAAGGACAGTGCCGTCTGTCTATCGAAGAAGCTGCGCCAGCAGTTGGGCAACATATCCCCGATTTGTCTGGTGAATCGTGTGTCCAGCAGTATCCATCTGATCGATCCGTTGACAGCACAAATAGCTGAAATCCAATCGCAAGTCTATTTCCGTGCTCCCTTCGAAGCGATCTGCAATCCCAAGCAACTGGTCGAGTATATTGTGATGGACATTGATGTGATACACGAAAAGGATCGCAAGAGTTATCCCGGCCAGGGTACGGTGTCGTTCAAGCATGCACTCTGTGACATTTGGGTGGTGCGTGCCTCGGAGCTGGGCATCAATGAGAACACCATACACACTCGCTCCCATCTGGGGCATCTGCTCAAGGTGGGCGACTCTGTGATGGGCTACAACACCGGCGAGGCGAACATTAATGATGCCGAATTCGATAAGCTCTCTCAGCATCAAATACCCGATGTGGTGCTGGTGCGCAAGCATTACGATCGCCAGGCACGGCTCAGTCAGCGTCTGTGGAAGATCAAGCACTTGGCAGATGAGGCCACCGATGAGCGCAGCAAATACGATTACAATGAGTTCCTCGATGATATTGAGGAGAATGCCGATATACGTGGACAGATCAATATCTATCGCGATAGCAAGAAGACGCTGCCACTGGATGCGCAGCCAAGTGCAACTGATGTGCCACAGATAACGCTCGAGGAGATGCTTGAAGATCTGACGCTGGAGTGCGCCGACGATGAGATGGGCGAGGGTAACGATAACGAGGGGAATGATGGGCAAACGGAGGCGGAGCCACAGTTATAGCGTCGTATATACCATGCATATACTAATCCATTATGTATTCAAATGTGTACATACGTTTTTATTGCAAAATACGAATAAACATTATAGAAAACTAGAGAGAATATATTATAAATGTAATTTAGTTAAGGGCATCTGCACTGCTACCTATAAGATATATTTTATCCCTGCTTAGTGCTACATTTTTAGTGGCGTTTCTTACTTATGCATGCTATGATTTCTACTGTACTGTTTGAACTTATCTCCTTAATTCCAAGAACATGCTGTGACGGGGAAGACGAGGTATCTACGGCATGCTGAAGGTTTTATATAATGGTGCAGCATTGTTATGGCATTGTGTATATTCAATATAATGTCTCACTTTGATTCTTCTTCTTGGCTGGCCCGTCATTGGGTTGCGGACATCCTCAACATCTTGCGCCACAAGCCTTTGCTGCTTGCGCGCCTTCTCCCATTGGTTACAGCAAGCGCAGCCACTTGGTCTTTCTTAACAGAGCACGCATATTGATAATCAAATTCAATAATTTGCAAGTGTTATTCGTTTGTAAGACGATTCATGGTTAAATTATAGACAAAACTGAAGATGTTTTACAATCAGAGAAAACATGAAACCTGCGTCAGCTGTTTAAACCAACGTTGCCAAAAAGATAATAGCTAAAACATCAGCCTTTATATGGGGTCGGAGATGTCTCCTCAGGTGCGTTGCAAACTCTTTGCGAAAATTAATATACATGGAATACAATACATTATTATATACATTCTCCCTTTCTAACTGTTGCCAACTTATTTATATAAATATATAATTAATATAACAGATATATAACCAATACTCTGGAAGACCATGAAACGGAATCGAGAAGGTACTTCAGAGAAAACGAGAGCAACAGTCGAGCGGCACGCGACAGTGGAATACCCTGCGATATATGTTCAATTTGTTCAATTCATATACATACATATGTATACATATGTACATACTTTCAAATTATTCTCGCCAGATGGCGCTTGCGCCTCATGCTCGCCTGCCTTCCTTAGTTGACACAAGCACTTAGAGTTATGCTCATACTTTCTTAAATAACTTCTGTGTTTAATGTCCGATGAAATTAAAATTTATAGTATACGTAGATATTTTAATGTGCTTAATATATGTCAAAGTAGGAAATTTATATCTTTTATACGCCGCTTACAAATCGACTTTAAAAATTAAATTACTGATTTGCGGAGGCGGTGGGCGTGGCAGCTAACATTTGAAATAAACTTGATCAGCGTATATTATATAGCAATTTTACTGCCAAATTTAGTAACTCTAGTTTTTATAATAACTGAGATCTGTGTGTTCAAACAGACAGACATGGCTCAATCGACTCGGCCAGTGTTCCTGGACAAGAATATATATACTTTATGGGGTCTGCCACGCCTCCTTCTGCATGTTATATACGTTTGCACAAAGTTAATATACCCTTGAACTTTTTCAATGGTCGAAGGATATAAAAATCGATGAATGGAGTACAATACATGCTTGAAAAGGCAGCTGCACAATACATCCTTCTTTTCCGACTGTTGTCAATTTATTTAAATATATAATTGATATAACAGATATATAATTAATACTCTGGAAGACCATAGAAAGGAACAGACAAAAAAGAGTTGAAATGTTTTTTTTTTTTTTTGCATTCTTTATTTAATTATGTCTTCATGGAATATAACTTAAAATTCGGCGTGTTTTTTTTTTGGGACTTATTGATTGAGCTAGCGTTTCTTAGATGGTACAATCGACGATGGATATATACGACGACGTAGCAATACATATACATACATATATATTGCTTTAGCACAGTTATTTACTAGATATCTAGATAGTATCATATCAGCAGATTCAGCTAGTTGTTTTTTTTGGACATGCGACTCATTCAAGGTTGTTCTTCTTAATGTTGTTGTTGTTGTTCTTGCTGTTGTTGTTGTTCTGCCCGTTATTTGTAATTTTTGATTTTACGCTAATTGTTTTCATTAATTTTTGGTTAAATTGGATGCAGTTGCTCCTTGGGCGATAATGATTTGTCAATAGCAAGAGGATGCAAAGATGTTGATGCACAAATCGTATATAAATTAAATATAATGAGGGATAAAGATCTCCGTCTCTCTCTCTCTCTCTTTTTGTCTCTCTCTCCCTTGCTCTCTCACTCTCTGTCTGTCTCGCTCGCCCTGTATAGTTGCCAGTCTTGTTACTCGCCTCGCCACACCCCTTGCCGTGCCCCGTCTAGGACAAACCCAACTTGGGCTTCTCCTTGAAGAAGTAGACATCATCGCTGCGCTGCGTCGTCTCCCACTCGCGCACAACCCGCTCGATGAGGGGCAGTATGTGCTTCCTGGTGGCCTGTATGTTGTACTGGCGCAAATAGAAGCCGCCCATGAAATGCGAATCGACTTCGTGGGCACGTAGCTCCAATGGCGGCGACTGGCAGTTGACCAGTGCCAGTCGAGCACGTTCCAACAGCAATGTTTGCCCGGTCAACGTGATGAGTGCCACATCGCGCTGCACCACCGCCGAGACACCGTTCTCATCGGGCGGGGGCACAAACATGCCCAGCATGACCAGCAGATGACTGTCGCCGGCAAAGGAACGTATGGCTGCCTCTGCATTGGGCTTCTCGATGAATTCACGCACCAATATGGGAATGCCGGCGAAGGGCACCAGATGCTGCTCTGTCTGCAGCAATTTCATATCCTTGCGCAGCACCTCGCACAGTGATAGCTCGCTTATGTCAGCCCTGGCAGCGACTAGTTGATCGAATAGGATTTTACGCCGACGCTGATGCTCTGCGTCTTCCAGGGCAGCGCCGCACGGCTCGTCCGGTTGCTGCAGCAGTTGTTCCAGCTTGATGACCGCTGTCAAATCGCGTTCACAGAAACGTTTGGCCACCGCATCGAAATTGATGGTATCCAGTAGAATGGCAGCATGTAGCAGTTCAGTGATGGCTGCCAAGCGCGGCTCCGGTTGGGCCAGATAACGTTCAGCCACCAGAGTGGCACAGGAGCCAACGAGAGGTTCGATTTCCACATCAACTGCTGGGCCAATCAATTGCTGCAACTGCGCGTCTCTGGGTCGATGATCGAGTATTTCGACTAGGAGCGGTGCCAAGTGACTGATATGATGATCCACTAGGACGACCCTTATGTCGCCGGGCAACTGCAGGGGCAGATCATCGCGGAACACTAGCATATCCTCCTCGATGCTGAACTTGTTGAACATGTGCACCACCTCGGTCTTGAGTCGGTAGTCGATGCGCGGTACATTCAGTATGGGCACATAGTCGCGATCCTTATACCGTTGCCCGTAGATGTAGGCCAGTGTAACGGCACACACGGCCGAGTCCATGTCGCACGACTCGTTGCCCAACACAATGTGGACACGGCGAGGTTCGCTGGCAGATGCAGCTGCGATTTGTGGTCCTTCGAGAAGGTGCTGCAATTTGTGGGAAGAGGAACGGAATGGAACGGAAACCGTATTAATGTCTGGAGGGTGTCCCTAATGCCGTTGCAGCATTTACTTACACGGGCAAGCGCTGTGCGCGCTTGTATCAAATAACGCAGCAAACACATTTTCAATGGGAACAACGCAGCTGGATGAGAATTTTACATGAAATACTATATTAATATGTATATATCCAATACGGTAAAGTATGCGAAAGCTACAGTTGTCACTTCAAAATCGAATACACTAAACCTGATACTTGAATATCGAACACACTCGATAGATCCAACGGTAAATATCGACTATATTATTAATTTTATCTCTTATCGTGTAACTTAATTGAATTATTAAATTTGATTAAATTAAATCAAGAATATTTTTGTTATAAGCAAGACTTGATCTTTAAAAACAGCCGCCAGATTCGGCAATCGTAATTAAAAGTATTTAAAAATCGATAACTAAATTCATTTAACAAATAATCGTCCAAGTGCACATATATCGATGCCATTTGACATTGTCATTTGCAAATTTTATCAAAAGCAACATTATTTTTGAAAAACTGTAGAATTTACATTTAAACCATTAAAATTTGAATGACTAAAAATCCAAAAATATTTGCAATTCTGCGCGCGCATTTTGAAATTTATCGATATTAAGCTTATCGCAACTGCAAGGTTTCAAATATTAATACGATAACGAGAATACATAATCGATTGCAGTACAAAACCATCCCTACTTTTCAATTAAACGGCGTTTATGTGCGCGTCACTTTGGTGATATCAAATACTGTATTCCCATTCAGCAATTTCTGCTGATTTATCTCTACAAATCCTGTCACAAAAGGAAGTAAACGCAATATGGACACGCCGCGTCGTAAGCTGCGCAATCTGCACATTGAAAATGTGCAGAATAACAGCACACCCATAAGAATTCCACCATCACCGATGCTACAGACACTTGGACATGGCACCGGTGTCAGTGTATATCGCCTGGACAGGTCACCCAAGCGCGGACACATTCGTTCTCCATGGGCCGTCAAGCGGATCACCCAACGCACTAGGGCCCAGAAGGATACAGTGTTCAATGACCGTATCATATACGAAGCAGCCATTTTGCGGTAAGTCGTCCTCCTCCTCAGCTCAGCTCAGCATATCGGAAATATGTGTCCAATTCACTGATTATGCATATGTATTTTCACCTCACACACACGCTAGGGGACGCCTATTAAGTGTGTACACACGTGGGCGAGCCGCCGGTGTATTGTTTGGCGCCTGTGTGTGCCAGCCTCTTTATGTGTCTCTCTGTGTTTGTGTGCCTGCATATGCGTGTGCATGTGCGTGAGGCTGCTGCGTCTCCTGTGTGTGCGCCGCGTATGCCTGTGTGTCCCTAGTGGGTGCGCGGGTATGTGTGCATTTGGTGTACACAATTGTGCCGTTTATTATACACACAAACAGACTAGAATGGAGCCCCGTTATTGCAGAGATATTCTTACTGTTTCTCTTCATTGTTTAGCAAACTGAATCATCCGAACATTGTCGGCTTCCGGGGCCTAACAAAAACCGCCGAGGGGGTGGACACACTGGCGCTGGAGATGTGCAGCACCTCATTGGGCTCAATACTGGAGGAACGGCACGATGAGGATCTTGGACCGTTGCCCGCCAAACACACATTCAAAATGATCATGGACATTGCACAAGCCCTGGACTTTCTGCACACCGAGGCGCGTCTGCTGCATGGGGATCTCAAGTCCTTCAATGTGCTGGTCAAGGGTGAATTCGAAATATGCAAACTGTGCGATTTTGGTGTCACAATGCCGCTGGACGAGAACGGTGAGATCAACTTTCATAAGAATCCTCAACTGGAATATGTGGGTAAGTTTCTGAAAAAGATTCATGATGATGGCACGGTACTAATGATGATGTTTTTTGCAGGCACAACACTCTGGTCTGCGCCAGAGATAATCGATCAAATGGAAGTAATTGACAGCAAAGCAGATATCTTTAGCTTTGGCCTTATTATCTATGAGACGCTGGCTCTGGTGCCGCCACACATGCTTGGTTTGGAAGGGAACTTCGATGTCAGCAGCGACATGGACACCAGCACCGCAAGCACAGCAGCAACAGGAACTGGAGCAGGAGCAGGAGGTGCAGAACAGGAACTGCAGCGCAAGAAGCTCAACTACAGCAATAATGATGAGTCCGCAGTGGCGAACGAAAGTATCGACAACATTGATGAGGATGATAATGACGATGAGAATGACATGTCGGACTTTTCATTAAGCAATATCGAACAGGCATATGGCACACGGCCTCCGCTGCCTGTGGCCTTTCAACTGAGCGACGAATACAATTGCATTGTGGAGCTCTTCTATTTGTGCACCAATGCCCTCAGCGAAGATCGTCCCGCCGCACGCACCATTTGGCAGTGTTTCGAGAATAATGCAGCGAATGTTGCAGCAGCGGCAGATGCAGCAAGTGATTAGAGAGGCACGCCCCCTGCCAGGCACCTACTCATCTCTCTGCTGCAGCTTCTTCCTCGCTCGACCCTGTGTGTATAATTATCGTTGGCTGTAAAAACTCTTTCCAAATTGCTTGTAGGAATATCGAGAGTTGCCCGTGGGCGGCACAAGTCGAATAGATCAAGAGACAAGTATATAATAATATATACAAATTACTATATTAAATAGATGACAAGAATCTTTATCTTTACTCATTCGCCTAGTTAAGTAAGTGACAAATTCACCACATGTGAAAATATAAGTATTTCATTCATGTATTCCCCCACACCAAAATATTCCCCATGCTAAAAAAGACAGAATGAAAAAACAAATTATACAATTTGTTCGTTTCTTGTCCAGAGATCAAAAAAAATATATGAAATACAAAAGAATTATTTGCCTGGAAAGTTTTTAATGAAAACGGGAATGAAAGGGAGCATAGCTTGGACTTGCCAAGGACTTTGTTATAGATTAATGTTTATATGGATTTATGTTTTGGCTATATAATATATAATGTTATAGATCTCAGCTTAAGCTGATAAGTTAGTTGGGTGTTTCACGTGGCGGTAGATAGTTACTTTGCTGGATTGCTCCTGTTTAAGCTATAGGATATGTATATTTGAATAGCTTACAATAATTGTTAAAAAGGGAATATCTTAGTTGTGGTATAGGGATATCGTTCCTATATAATAGTGATCAGTTTTTGTTTTACTATGCAAAATCTCCTATATAAGGATACGGATATATAGAAATCTACAAATAACAAATTCAAAATACTCGCATATTTCTTGATATATTATATAACTGCATGGAATCAGTCTATATAACCACAGCCCCCATAGCTGTACTATTACCTTCTTTTATTGCATATAAAGGGTGATTTTTTAGCTATTATCTTTTTAGCTACGTTGGTTTGAACAGCTGACGCACGTTTCGTGTTTTGTCTGATTGTCAAACATCTTTAGTTTGGTCTATAATTTAACCATGAATCGTCTTACAAACGAATAACGCTTGCAAATTATTGAATTTAATTAATGCGTGCTCTGTTCAGAAAGTTCATCGCGCGCTTGTTCCAGCTTAATGGGACAGTGTTAATGATGACCATCTTGACCATCACGCCTTTAGGCTATTTTTTGTGGGGCTATGTTAAATCGAATATCTATACAGACAAGCATGCTACAATTAAAGCATTTCAGGACAACATTGAAGCATTTATTCGTGAGATACCGTCCGAAATGTTGGAAAGAGTTTGCCAAAATTGGATGCTAAGTGAGGATGGAGCATTTAAAGCGCACTCACGCTCAACATTTGCATGAAATAATCTTCAAATATTCAATTATATAGACCGTACTATCGATTCAAATAAACATTTCATGCATTTCTTTCAATTTGATGTCTTTTTGAGTTGAAAAACTTTCCTACAGCTCTTAAAAAATCAACCTTTATTTGCATAGATAACCCAATATCAAAGACATATCTCATAAGTATTCAGTGCACTTAGAAGTTCACTTTGATTTATTAAAAATACATGCATCAAAATATTACGTTGTTTTTGTTGTTGTTTGTATATAACTACATATAACTTTAGAGTAGTTTATGCTTGTTCGATTTTGGGTGTAAGTTTAGTGATTTGTATGGTATGTAGTATATATAGTAAGTATATATTATATTAGTCGAACAATCTCTCGACACAATCGTAACAAAATTAGCTGCTCTATATATATATTCGCATATATTGGTTCATTAGCCGCTGCTGTCTAACTACATATATAGTATATATATTGTATCTCTAAAATATGCCTGTCTCATATGTGTATGTTAACTTCAAGTCGCCGTCTCTCTCTATCTCTCTGTCTCTTTCTCTTTCGTTTTTGCTTGTCTTTTTTCAATGTCTTTTCTCAATTTGACTACAAATAGTTTAGTTTAGTTCTCTCTGCGTGATCTATATAAATAGGTAAAGTAGTAAGTCGTATATATATATAAATATATATATATATATATTGTATGTATTTTATATAACTGTATATAGTATATATAGCTGTTTTCAAGGCGCTGTTGGTGTTTGGTAGTTCTCATCTTCTCCTTCTTTTTTCTTTGCTTACAACAAATACAACAAAACTTGAACGAGAAAACGAAATCAAAAGAATATATAAAATGTATATATAGATCAATATATATATATATAAGTATGGTATAAAGGGGAGGGGGGTGGGGTGTATATTAAGTAACACTTTTGAAGCTCGCACACGTTTACAAACAGTTTAAAATTAGTGACAATTAACATTACAAACATTTCGCTTAAGTTTAGTAAGTTGTAAGTACAATACAAAAATGTTTAGTTGTTGCCTTTGTTGTTGTTGTTGCTCTTATATTATTGTGTGTGTGTGTGTGTGTGTGTGTGTGTAAGTACATAATGAGGCGCAATGAGGCGGGCGGGCGTGTGTGGTGTGTTCTGTCTTTTAATACATATTTGTTGCTGACGCTTCCTCTACTCTCTTTACTCTCTCTTTCTCTCTCTCTATTCCTTCCTTTCTCTCTCTAATAACAAGGACAATTAATGCTTAAAATTAGAATACATTCTTTAGTGGGCCAAAAACAATTAAAAGAAGAAAAAAAAACCTAAAACAATTCTGGATTCGTGCATAAAACTGGAACAGGGAAAAACCTTATCGAAATCTGTGTGTGTGTGGAATGTGTGTGTTGAGCGCGCGATCGTTGCTTCATATATAATATAGAATTATGTAAGTATTTGTGTGTTGTGGCTGCCACATTACAAATGCAACACGCCATCCTTGACATCGCTGGCCATAATTGTGGAGGCATTGGAGGCGGCCTGTTTGTGATGCGTTGATGGCGATGCGGACGATGATTGATGACTGTGACCGCCTGTGGAGCTGCTGCCTGTGGATGTGGTGGTTGTGGTGGTCACTGTGACGCCGCCAGCACCACCTGCTCCAGTGGGACTCTCGTCTAGCGTTACGCCAGTCAAATCAACAATATCATCCTGATCATCATGCTCCAGTTCATCGGATGTGTTTGTATGATTCGTGTGATGCGATCCACTGGACAATTGGCTGTTGCGCGAGAAGGAGCCACGATGTGTCGAGGTCAGTGTGCGTTGATTGGCCGGCTTGACGGTGATGATCAAATTGGAGCTATTCGCGACCATCATGTCCGTAACCTGCACAACATAAATACAGAACTAAGCAAGAAGTTTTCACTCTACACCAATTGCTGACTTACCTGATCCAAGGTCTTGCCAGCCACCTCGATGCCATTGACTTCGATAACTTCATCGTTGACCGCCAGCAGGCCAGTGCTTTCGGCCAGTCCGCCTGGCACCAGGCGTGATATGAATATGCCTGGTTGTTTCTCCAGGCCACTGGCCGTGACACGCACCGAGGTGCCGTCACGTATGTAGAAACCCAACGGCTTGTCGCTGCCATGTTTGAGCAGACGGACACGGCGATGTGTCTCCGGCACAATGTCCACATCAATGATGGCCGACACCTGACGGAAGTCGTGTGGTATCGATATCGATGGAGCTTTGGTCTTTACGGGCGTGTGGCCCAATATGCTGCCAATCAGATTACGCGGCTTCATGGTGCCAAAGCCGGAGTACTCGTTCAGATCGTCTACGGAAGGGGGGAGCAATGAATAAGGGGGGGTGGTGTGAGTATGAATTATAAACTAAATATAATACTAATCAATATGTATGTGTGCATGTGTATGTATGTATACACAGACCACACGCACACTCACCTTTTCGCTGCACAATGACGCGCAGCAAGGGGCGTGCCGTTTTGAGGGCACGCCCAAAGTTGTCGTCATTGTTGATGGGCAACAGGTCGTTGTCGCGCGGATCAATGTAGAGTATTAGAAACTGTATGTTAGCCAACTTGTGCAGCTGCTCGACCAGAGAGGCAAACTTATCGAAACTCTGCTCCGTCTCGTGCCGCTTAAAGCTCCAGCGTCGAAACTCCGCATCGAACTAAATAAAAAAAAGTAGTAAATAAATGATTTGAACTTGAAGACAACTGTTGCCAGTGTCTGTTGCAACAAAGTCGCACAGTCACAACCCGTTTACACTGCTATGAATCAGCGCCGTCCCACTGTCCCCCAGCACAGTAAGCCTAATTATCATTATCATTAAGTATATATCCCATGGCTTACCTTTGATTTCACTTCAATTAGATGAGTTTCAGCACTCGCCGCCGTCGCCGCAGTTGTGTTTATTTTATTCTTTGACATTTTTTCAGCCTACTACTTCTTCTTCTCCACCTTCTCCACTTCCACTTCCTCCACACTTCTTCCAGTTGCCACTTGCACACACAATTTCTCACAGCAGCAGCAGCAACAGCAACAGCACAACAATGCGATGATGCAGTGCGTTCATTCAAGTGCCGTCGCGGCGCCAAACCACCAACAGCAGCTGCACAGCAAACGTTGTGCGGCCAAAGAAATTAAAATTGTTTAATAAATTAGAATTGGAAACAAATCTTAACTTAAACTAAATTATGCGTTGGCGTTTGTGTAATAAAACATCGAGACATCGCGATTTTTCACGGACCAACATGCACCGATATGTTATGCTTGCGCGACTATCGATATGTGCGTTAAGCATTTATCGCATGCCAAAGGTAGCTGAAAAGCAGAAAATATACATGTTCTATTGCATTTCTAGTTATTTATTAATTAGTACTGCATCGTTATAATAATAAATTCATGAAATGTACATGTACAACTTATATATCGATATTTATTTTAACCACCGGCGGCCCTTATTATTTCTAATAGGTGGCAACGCCATATGCATTAAATTGCATTAAATAGGCTTATTGAAATAAGCTATCTATGTGTATTTTATCTACTCAACTTAATGTATTTTATAAAATATGATTAGCGTTTAACTTTTTACTATTTTCATACAAAAAAAATTAAAGAGAAATAACTCAGGCATTGGCAAGCGTCTGTACAGTGCACACATCGATGAGCACGAGTGAGATAACACTAGTGCATATGCATAAAAGGAGTATAGATAGCTGTTCGATGGCATCGATATAGAACACTTTTGTATACGCTGTACGGCAAAACAATACAAATAACTTAGTAAATTGAATATATTAGACAAAGATTGCCTTGAGCTTTCTGCTAGCAGATAGAATAGAACAAAATTCAAAATTAGAATGAATTCATTTTACCCATACTAAGCCAAGTTAAAATAACAACGTAAACATAATTGTAAGACAAACGCATATACCGTATAGGGTAGAGCATGCCATACGACGAGGGTTTCTGTAAATGGAGGCTGTTTTGTGTTTTGTTGTTGAGCGTGAAGTGTGCAATTGACTAGAAATTTGTTGTTTTTTTTTTTTGTTGCTTAAATGTGTCAAAAAACCAATAACAAAAGGGAACAACAAATCGATTTTAGTTTAAACAATATTAAATTTGCTACAACACGAGGCAGCAGCAGCGCAAATATCAAACGCAAAACGGGGGCGCAAATTGGAATAACAAAAACGAAAACGCAAACGAAAACAGAGCGAACTGTTTTTCCCCCGCTGCTGAAGAGACGCTGATCCAGCTGAAGCTGATGCCTGACGGCGACGCCAGTTTTTAGAAACAAATTAATTCAATTTGCCCGTTGAGCTTATACCAAAAATAGCAAGTTAATTGTGCAGCAGGACGCTGGAAACAGCGACAATTTGAGAAACCTTGAAATAACACACACAAACACACACATAAGCAGAGACAATAGACACACACGCACACACACAGACAGACACACTCACAACAAAACACACACACACGCACAAGCGGAGCAGCCGAGGCAGCAGCAGCAGACATGAGTTCGGTAATGTAAACAAATTATAGAGTAAAATAAAACGAACAACAACAAATAAATAATAAAACTAAACATGGCAAATATATGTCGATTGTAAACATTGCAGCAATATTCGAATGTGGAGAACCTGTCGCCGCAGACAATCAGGCAGGTGATGAAGGAGCTACAGGATATGGAATCAACGCCACCGGAGGGCATCAAAGTGCTGATAAATGAGAGCGATGTCACCGATATACAAGCCCTGATCGATGGCCCCGCCGGCACACCCTATGCCGTTGGTGTGTTTCGCGTCAAATTGACACTCAGCAAAGATTTCCCACAGACACCGCCAAAAGCATATTTCCTAACAAAGATTTTCCATCCAAATGTGGCGGCCAATGGGGAGATCTGTGTGAATACATTGAAAAAGGACTGGAAACCGGATCTGGGCATTAAACACATACTGCTAACCATTAAATGCCTATTGATTGTGCCCAATCCGGAGTCGGCGCTCAACGAGGAGGCGGGCAAGATGCTACTCGAGCGTTATGATGATTACTCGCAGCGTGCCCGCATGATGACCGAGATACATGCACAGGTGAGTGCCCGTGGAGGCTTCTAACATATTGTATATAGATCCTGTAACTAACTCTCCCTCTCTCTCTCTCTTCCCTTAGCCGGCCAAGTGCGGCGTTGCTGCCAACGCTGCTGGCGATGCCAAAGACGATGATGGACCCTCAACGAAGAAACATGCGGGCCTGGACAAGAAGCTGCAGGACAAGAAGAAGGAGAAATTGCTGAAGGAGAAGAAGCGCATGCTCAAGCGATTATGAGAGGCATAAACAGCAGCGCGCTTAGCCACAGAGACAACTACAAAAAACAACAACAACAACAACTACAAAATGATGGGAGAAGAGCAGAAGATATATATATGTGTATGGAGCAGCAAGAAGATCGGTTTATATATAGCATAGAGGTCTAGCGCAGGCAACAAACAGTCTACAGTGAGGAAGCGGAAGAAACATCTAAAGATATCGAGGATGAGAGCAACAACCAAACTCCAAAGAAAAGTGCATCCAGTTATTTATATATAGAGAGCAACAAGAAAAAGAAAACAGCAGCAGCAAAAAAGAAACAAAAAAAAAAACTAAAACATATATGCAATAATATATAGTGCGCAGGATAAGACGAAAGGGAAGATGCAAAATTCGATTGGAGTCTGATGAAGCGAAAGATTAGTTTGTAGACAAACGAAGAATCAAGCAGAACTAAGAAGAAATCATGTCCTATTTAGTTTAGAGTTACCTTCCTATATATGCCACATCCCCCCTCTCCTACCCCCCCCTCCCCCACTCACGCACACACACACACGCGCACATACACTTCCCTACCGCCTTGTACCATTTATATATTTTTAGCATAACTTATTGTGTAATTAGTTTAAACATTTGTTCGATCTTTCAATTTGATTTGATGTGTTTGCTGACCACGCCCTCTACTCTCTCCCCCAACTTCTCCAGGCTCCTCCTCTCAGCCACATAAAAGAAAACATCACCAATGTTAGATTATATATATACATATATTATATTATATTCAAATTTCATTTCTTGTAGTAACTTTTATTTTATTCGCTTTTTTTTTCAACTCTGTTTTGATTTGTTCACTAACATTCGTGCGTTTTAATTAAAGATGTCCTTAAAATAAGAGAAAAAAAAAAAAAAAAAAAAAAGAAAACAATATAAACAAAACAAACACACACACGTATGTATGATATATGCTATATATTGTATGCAAAGTCTGCACATGATCTACATGCATACTATATACAGTCTGTTAAGTAACTCTTTACACATATGTACACTACATTACATTAACATGTCCATTTGAGTAAAGAGTTAATTGACTATCTGTATATATTTTCACGAAGTTTCCTCGCCGCCCCCACGCTAATCTGATTATAGACCGAGTGTTATAAACAATATCTTCATAGATTGTACATATAGTCAGTCTATAATCAAGTTTAGGGCGGCAGAGCTTCGCACAAAATGTAGTATCGTATTTTGGGTTAGAATTTAGGTTATGATGTACTTATACGAAATTCAAAACAAAACAAAAAACGAAAAGTAAATTACGGATCGTGAAAAACGAAATTATGTGCCCTTCTGATGATGATAATACTAATACTATAAATGGATAAATTTTTTATTGTTTAGTTGATGATTTCCACACACAACAACAACAAACACTCAATTCAATTATCGTAGTAGTTCCAAGAAAAGAAAAACAAACAAAAAACAGTAAAATACTGAGTAAAATGCGAAAAACTTTCGTTGAATTTGTTCTAACACGAGTAACCCACACACACACAGTCACACCCACACACACATACATCAACTCATACACAGAGAGACATAGCAAAAGTGAAGATAACCATTTTCGAAACAAAAAACCAAAACGAAACGAATATTTATGATAAATAAATTCGCCATTTGAGAGTAAACAATAAATTCTTATGCATGATATTGTAGGAGAAGATGAAGAAGAAGAATAGGTGATTGTGAGGTTAGAAGTTGTCAACTTGTCTAGGCGCCGCACGTAGTACGCAAAGGCATTTCCGAGTTAACCGAAGCCGGAAGAGAATGTTGTAGATTACATTCGGGCGATTCTATTGAAATGCGAAATGAGACATATTTCCCATACAAATTGCAGGTGCTATATGTCATGTACCAAGTACTTGTTTGTGTGGGTGCTTACCGTGCTCTCTCACTCTCTGTCTCTTGCGCTCTTTCGGCTTTGCTCTCTTTTATTATACACTTGCAGAGGGTATATTTTTTTGTATATCTCCGACTCTTTAAAGTGTATATACATACATATACTCAGAATCAGCATCAACAAGAGAGTCAATATATCCATGCTGCACGCTGTTCATAAGCAAAAGGAGCCGGATCGATTTATCGATATATCGAAACTATCGACGAATTACGAGTGCTTCATTGCAATCAAAGGCTATGATCTGGCAGCCCTGTAAGGGTATAACACATTCGGCATTCCGATGCAAAGCCTCTCTTTCTGGTTATATTCTCTTCTACGCCAACGCCGACGCCGGCGGCCAACATTCCAAGCGACGACTAACCTTCAGCCCAGCTCCAAAATTGTCGCAGCTCAATAACAACAACAACAACAAAAGCGGGAGAGCAAGAGACCGAGAGAGCTTCAGAATGCCAAGAGAGAGAGAGGAGAGTGTGTTCTCACTCTAACCACAAACCAGCAAACCTGATGAGGCGCAACAATGGCGCAAAGCTCTCTTGGCCAGTGTTGGACATGACCAAAGACAGACAGAGAGAGAGAGGAAGAGCGAGAGAGTGCGCTTGAATGAATGGCTAGCAGCAGATGGACGGCAAAAAACGAAAACAAAAACAAAAAGAGTAAAGCCATGCTCGTTGTTGTTGTTGTTGCTGTGACTGTGTGTGTGTGTGTGTTGCGCGGGCCGATCGAATGTGACCGAGGGGAAGTGAACTGAAGAAGGGGGTAGCGCGCGCTTGCTCGATCGCCAATTCCAATTTGGCTGGCAGCAGCAGCAACAGCAGCAGGCAGGTAGATCAGTTGTGAATCTGGCACGGACGGACTACAACAAACCACTTAGCTTGGCTCGAACTCGCAAAACGCAAACGCAAAACGCGCATTCGGCTAACGCGACGACAACAAAACGTTTTGCCCGCCTCCTCCTCCTTCTCTCCTACTCCTACTCCCAAAAAGGTGTGTGTATTAGTGTATTGGTGTGTGTGTGTGTATGTGTCTATATGTGTGTGCCCAGTTGCAACTGTGTTTGTTGTTGTTCTGCTTGTTATTATTGTTTTTTGTGCTTAATCAACAACAAAAACAACAAGCAAAACACGCCCTGCACACACACACATGCAATTCTAACTCAGTGTTTGTTGTGTGTTATTTGCATTGAATGAACGTTCAATCGATGGCTCGATAGTTCGATTGCGATCAATCGATTTGCACCTGACAGTATAAGGGTTAATACGAAGGAAGTCAGTGCTCAATGGACAATGGGACAATTTGATTGGCCCGCGTTCAACGGCGCGTGGCATGCGACAGTTGCGTGCGCGTTCATCCATTTTATTTGGCATTTTTGCAACATCTGTTTTACTGTTCAACATCGTTTGTCAGTTGTTGTTGTTTCTTCTGTTGTTGTTGTTGTTGTTGCTGCTGACGAGGCGTTTAACCAGTTGGATTTATCGACTTAACTCGACGAACGTGGGCTGCTTGCACAGTACAAATAAGGACTAAGTGAAATTAGCTACGCTACGCATGTGTTTCGTTCAGTCGACAAAATACACTGAGAAAATTAAAATATGCAATCATAAATTGAATTTATTTTGCATATCAAAAGTAAAGTTTAAAGAGAGTGTAAAGAATTAAAGAAGAAGAATTAACTTGGGATATGCAAATTAAAAAAAGTGAAAATAAAAAGAAATAGAAAAATAAAGGCAATAAAAAAAACTGTAAAGAACAAGTTCAATTTAATAACAGTGATTAATTCAACGTGGTAACTCATTTTAAATTTCAAATTTTAATTTGTTTATCACGTAGATTAATTAACCAGAAGAATAAACCAATAAGGCAGATAAATTTAAGAAACCACATCGAATCGTAATAACCTTTTTTAAAATTCTATAAACTGCAAATGCTAGAAAAACCTTTAAAAAAACACAAATATTAAGAAACTCTGTCTTCGTATCAAAGCAAAAATGTAATAAATTTATAAAAAAACATGCCAAAAGTTGCACAGTATATTTAAAAATAAACTAAATTTATTCAAATAGTTATAAAATCCTCTTAAAACACTACAACTGAAGAAACTTCATCACTGAACCGATAAAAATGTAATAAATGTATAAATAATATGCCAAAAATTCCACATTGCATTTAAATATAAACTATATTTATTTAAAAAGTTACAAACCCTATAGAACACACAGAAATTGAAGAAACTTCGTCACCGAATCAAAGAAAAATATTTATAAATTTATAAATGAAATGCCAAAAATTGCACAGTACATTTAAAAACAAACAACATTTTTTTTAAAAGTTTTAAACCCAGAAAATGAAAATTCGTCATCGAAACAAAGGGGAATATTTTTTTTCAAGTGAAAACGAAAGTGCTAAATGGTGTTTTTTAACGTTGTTGTTGTTGCTGTTTAAAGAAAAGTTGGAAAACCCATATTTTTGCATAGAGCGTAGACTAACTGCGCCCCATAACTGTGCACAGAAACTCTTCAGGTGTTTACCTTATGCGGTTGTTGTTTTTTTGTTGTGTTTGAGTGTTAAGAGCATCGTTCGATCGATCGATCGTTCGTTGTTATCGATATAGCATATAGGCGAGATCGTTGTGCGACCTTGCTAAGTCATGGACGAGACTGAACTTATAATTGGCCTTTATAGAACACACACACACACACACACACACACAGATATATCTCTCATCCGGCTGTGGATTTGCATACAGATAGATTCGTCTAGTTTTCTGCCTGACAGACTGTCTCGTGCCATATCTACATAGATAGATATAGATTTGCATATATAACTGACATTATGCTCTCTCTCTCTTTCTCTCACTCACACACACACACTTGTTTGCTGTGTGTGTGTGTGTGTGGGACGTTTGAAACTAAGTAAAGTCGCGCAAATAACTCGTTCATTTCGTCATTCCATCTCGTAGAACGTCAATAAATATTTGTTATATCCACATATACATATTGTATACGATATGTAAATCCATATACCATGCCACATATCGCCTTGAAATTGTTTGTCGCATCGTTAAAATCCTCCAATTTTGTATTAAAAACAAAAAAAAAAAAACATTAAAAAACGTTTTCGAGCCGAGAACGCTTCAGTTTTTTTTTTTTTTTTGCGTGGTTGCGGGTGTCCCGGGTGGGCGGACAGTTCAGTTCAGTACAGCACAGTTTGGTGCGTATTGGATCGGTTTTCAGTTCGGCTTGGTATAGTTGGGTATGCGAGAGATGTTTGGTTCACTTGTTGCCACCAAATAAGTCAACTCATTTTGACCAAATGCGTTTTGAAAATATTTTCGCGCGGCAAGCTCAGAGTGGGCGAGTCAAGCGCGCTCAAACCTGAGTCGATCGCAGCAATTACATGACTCGAAAACGATCTCAAAACCAATGTTAAATCTATAAATTTGTTTGTGCTGCACTCGATTTGGTTAATTAGTGTAGAGGTCTCAGTGGGTCGGGAACTGGAAATGCACAAAAATTTCATCAATTGGAGACATGACCAAAAAAAAAGAACAAGAGAATTGAACCTGCATAATAAACTGTGATTAGCTCTATAAAGATCTCTTCTACTCTATATCTCAAAACTATACAAAACTATACTATACTTGTATATCTTATCTATATATATGTATGTATATATCTTATATATCTTACATATCTCTTGCTAGGTATTTAACTATATTAGGGCAATTCCAAGTCGTTGCAGTTGGAAGTTCAAGAAAAAAGTAGTAAGTTCATTTATGAACAATTTGACAAGTTCATAAATACAATTTGTGGAACTTCTTAATGGCATTTTACTGTACTGTGTATAAATCAAACTGTGAACTTGTTATAGTTCTGTACAGGGAAGAACTTTCTTTGACGCAGAAAAATGTGTTTTTCCATTTCTAGTTTGCAGATCACAAATCACTCTGAGATCGTTTTAATTATTTGCTGCGATCTTTTGAAAACTATTGAGATACATTTGTTATAAATATAATACACTCCACGCTGCTCCAGTAAAGGTCGTAAATCAGTCTCTCTACAACGTTAATTACATGGCATTTAATTAGCACTAGTTTCTAATGAATACTAACTATGAGGTCTATAATAGCACATCTATTGTACCGCCAAATGTTGCGACTAGCACTGTTTGTGCCATACGTGTATGTGTGTGCGAGTTTATAATTTGTTAATTAGTTTGCGGGAATTTACTTATTGCTATTTACTTAATTTGCATTAGAATACTGGTAATGCATAATATGATAGTAGAGGGATTTCTACTTGACTTATACTATATAAGTAGAGGGCTTTCTACTTTACTTGTACTATTCTGTTATCTACAATTCTATCAATGTATTATTCTATGCAGTTTATAGATATTCTTTAGATATTTGCACTACTTAAATTAGTGACTATAAATACATTTATCTTAGTTTGCTCTGTTTGTTTAGTTTGTTGCAGCAGTTAAAATGTTTCAGCTTCATTTCCATTCATCTACGTATGTGTCTTTTATTCTGTTTTTTAAAGAGAAAGAATACAATACAGTTGGGCACGTTCTGTAGTAAGATATCCTTTGTTCAATTTTGAATACCCGCTGCCTGGAACTATGAGTATTTAAGAGTGTTGAATTACTGCTGTGTTTATTATGCGATCAGCTTGAAATTTGTAGAAAATGTAGATATTATAGTCAGCTAAGTATATGTTGAAGCCAGAAACTTTTATCTTTTATTTGTTATTAACAAATCAAGTTGAAAAATGTAACTATTGATTTTCGGGGGCGGTGGGCGTGGCATCTAAAATTTGAAAAACATTAAATCTGCACAGTTTACATGAAACTTCATGCCAAATTTGGAGTCTTCGGCTCTTATAATAGCTGAGATCTTGACGTTCAAACAGACGAACGAGACGGCTAGATAGACAGACATGGCTCAATCGCCTCGTCCAGTAAATCCTGATCATGGATACACTACGAATATATACTTTGTAGAGTCTGCCACGCCTTCTTCCTGTTACAAACATTTGTACACAGTTAGTATGTCCTTTTTGGACAATTTTCAATGGTAGAAGGGTGTAAAAATAAACCTAATTATTTATATACTAGTTCTCTTTACTAATTTACTAATTTAATTTAATTATTGTAGCTTACTCTTATAATTTACTCTTCTAGTTTATTAATTAATTATAGTTCTAACAAGTTGCCTTTCGATATATATATTCTCAAAAGAAATTCCAAACTCGCATTCAAAAAGTAACTGCCAAATGAGTTTCTTACTTAGTCTGCGCATGCGCCACTCTCATGCACTCACTGTTTAGCCAAGACAACAACCACAACGCACAGCAAAGCTTTTGCGCGCACGGCCTGAAAGTAGGCAACGCTTGGCAATATCTAATTGAACATTTTTCAAATTGCAGCACAAAAAACGAAAACGAAACGAAACAAATTTGCAAATTGAACGCTGAGCGAGAGAGAGAGAGAGCAAACGGCGTGGGAGTGGAGTCTCGCTGTTGTTGGAGTCACAGTTAGCGCTGGGTGGAGGCCGCTGGGAGGCAGCAGCAGCAGCAGCAGCAGCAGCAGCAGCAGCAGCGCTGCTATGGCACTGAGCAAGACGAATAGCAAAGCGCATAAAGCTGGCGCCAAAGACGAGCAGAACGAACTGGTGAGTAGCTCTCTAACAGCAGTTGCATGTGCTTGTGTGCATGTGTGTATATGTGTGTGTGTGTGCCTGTGTGTGTCTGTGTGTGTGTGGCTGTATGTGTGTTTGTGGCTGTGGCTAAACAATGGACCCGGCTCGAAGCCGCCGCACTTGGCTCAACGAGACTCGGCTGCACAGTGGGACAATATCGCAATCTAACTGTATTTAATTAATAACTTTCGTTTGTGTAAATCGACTGTGGATTGATAGTGCAACTTTAAACTTAAGTTTAATATGACCGAATACATATTTAGTTTTATTTTTAAGCCGGATCAGCTGACTATATCTTTTATCTACCCTATCAAGAGAATTGAAGCAGCATAATAAACTGTGTATATAAGGATATCTTCTCCTGTAACTCTCACATCTATATACATATCTTATCTGTATATAGGGGGGTGGGTTTGCAGAGGATAGTTGAGTTCTAAGGTAGAAAAGTCAACAAATGGATATGTTTCAATATGTGCGCATAAAGGTTTAGTTAAAGTGAAATTGCATTATAACTTCAATTAATATGTATTTATTTAATTTAATTGAAAGTCGAACTATGAACGAAAACAATTAGTAATCCTAACTGTTTGAAAATCATAGTAAAACTGGTGAAATAATTACTTTTCTATATACTTATTATATTTATATTAAAAACAAAACCAAAATCTCATTAAAACTTACAGTGGTTTTAAAGTTATTAAATTTCTAAGTGAGCATACTTAAATTCTCAGTCTCTGTTAAGCATTTGCAGCATGTGCGCATTGTGGAGTCTCATAGCTCTATAAATATGGCATAACACATCAAACAAAGTGTGTTTCAAATATCAGTAAAGTGTTTTCTTTTGAGGCTCATCCAGTTGTTTGTGGAAGTCTCAAAAAACGAGGAAGAAAGGCTTCATTCGACAGTTCTTATATCCTCATATTGTTGCTACTATACAAGGCAACAGCTTGAAAATACGTATTTTTATTAAAACGAATATACATAAATTGTGAAATCCAAAGCTATAAAGGGAGATACTAATACTAAACTGGAAAATGCAAGTGTATCCACGGACCCTTACTTATACATACATATATAATGGTGCAGCATTGTATGGTATTCTGTATATTCAATATGATGTTTCACTTTGATAGGCACTGTTAAGTTAAGTTGTTTCCAAAATCAAAACAGGTCTTCATACAAAAACCCTCATTTCGCTTGATTGTTTCTATGGCAGCTATATGTTATGGTGCTCAGATTTTGATGAAATTGTATGTGCATATTATATATATAGAAAGTGTTCGATGTAGTAAATTTGATTGCAATATCTTGACAAATATCAAAGATAGGCCGATAGTTTGCATGGCAGCTATACGATATATCGTTGCAAACCGACTCGTTCCGACTTATATACAGCGTGCTGTCATAAGAAGCATGTGTGCCAAGTTTCAACAAGATAGCTTTAAAACTGAGTGACTAGTTTGCCTTACAACAGACGGACACACGGACACACGGACACACGGACACACGGACACACAGAAAGACGGTTAGTATTAGTTCCATTTCTCTGTTGATCTTGATTCGGTATATATATACTTTATAGGTTCGGAGCTGTCTCCTAAGCTCTCCTAAGTCAACCAACTTTGCACTTCTTGTCCCACTGTGCAACGTAGCTCATTCGTTCGCGCGCGCGCTCTTCTTCTCTCCCCCTCTTCTCTCTCTCTCGCGTTTCAGGTGTAACAAACTAACGGTGCAGCTTGCGCAGCTCGCGCAGTCGTCGCCGCGCAGCCATCGCAAGCAAACCGAACCGCGCTCACAAGAAAAAACACGCAAATTTTTCTTACGTTTTTTCGCGTTTTTCGCGTTGTTTTTGTGTTTTTTTTATTTTTACTTTTTGTATTTGTTTTTTTGCGATTTTTTGTGTTTTGTTTTTTGTTGTATTTGTATTTGTTGTTGCTGCTGCGCTGCTTGCAACTTGCGACTTTGACGCGGAATCGGAATCAGAATCGGATATTGAAAAGTCAGTGCAATATATAGTTTGACATAAGTTCACTGTGTGTGCGAGGGAGAGAGAGGGATAGATAGAGAGAGAGAGATAGATTGCTTGAATAGTGTGTGAATATTATTGTAGTTTCTGAAGGGGGGAGAGGGGAGAAGGGAGAAAAGGGGAGAAGGGGAGAAGTCTTGTCATTTTCTATTTCAAAATTTATTTCGCATTAAATTGTTTGTTGTTTTTTTTAAGGTCAAAATGCAGAGAGTAAAGTGTGTGCGAATAGGGAGAAAGGTGAAGGGAAAAGGCAGTGGGAAGCAGGGGGATGGTAGTGGGGAATAGGGTGTAGTTAAAAAGAAAGAGGAAGGAAGGAAGACAGTAGGAGAATAGGGAATTGCAAGGTAGAGTGTAAAGTTGAGAAGAATGAAAGGAATGTCGCTATAGTGGGAATGAAGGGGATTAGGTGGGGGGTAAGGTGGAGGTAAGGCAGTCAAAAACGGAGACCAACAAAGCAGAGACAATGGGGAGGCACAGGGTAGGCAAAATTAGTGTCTAAGAGGAGGTAAAAGGGAGGAAAAGGGGAAGAAAAAAAGTAGGCAAGAGGAGGTAAAAGAAAGGCAAAGGGCATGCAAAGGAAAGGGAAAGTGAAGGCAAAGAGTGGGGCAAAAGGACAGGCAAAGAGAAGACAAAGGGGCAGGCAAAGAGGTAGGCAAAAGGAGGGGCAAAGGGTAGGCAAAGATCAGGCAAAAGGGAAGGTAAAAGGGCAGGCGAAATAGTAGGCAAAGTAGCAGGCAAGGGGGGCAGGCAAGGAGGCAGGCAAGGGGGCAGGCAAGGTGGAGTGAAGTACTCACACTCTCTTCCCCCTCTCCCACCTCCTCCAACTGTGTGTATTTGTGTGAGTGCAAACGAGATAGCATGCACTCTATTTAGACAGCAACAGCTGCCAGTGTCCTCTCCTCCCCCCCTTCGCACAGCTCTTCACTACTCCCCTGTCAGTCTCTAGCTCGCTGCCACACACGCTACTCTTCTTACCTCTTCGCCCTCTACCTACCTCTACCTACCTCTGCCTCCCCCCTTGCTGCCTACCACACCCCCCGTCGCTCCACTCAGCGCGCTTTACATGGCGCAGTACGTGCAAAAAATTAATCATTAAATGAAAAACAGACGTCGTTGTTTGTTTGTTGTTTGTTGTTTGTTGTTTGTTGTTGTTATTGTTGTTGTTGCTGTTGTTGTCGTGGCTTATGTTGTCATTGTTGTTGTTGTTGTTGTCGCAGTTTTTGTGTCGTGATGTTTGACTTAGTTTTCTTTCATTGCTCGCTCTCCACCTCCACCTTCCCACCTCTGCTCTCTACTCTGCTGCCTCCCACTCCCACTCCCATTCCCTCTTCTCCTCTTCCTCCGTTTTCCCCTTGCCCTGCTTCTTCCCCTTTTTCTTTCCCTCCCCCCTCCTCTTCTTCTTTCCCCTTTCCTCTCTCTCCTTCTCTTTATCTCCTGCTTGTCTGCCTTTGCCTGTTGCACAAGCGCCAACAGCCTCACACATTGCGTATACGTAACGTGCGCCCCGTTGCTAGATCCTGCGGCAGCAAAAACATAACAAAAAAAAAGCCAAAAACCAAAATCAAAATAAAAAACAAAACTGAAAAAAAAATTGCTGCCCAAAAACGAACAAAACGAAACGAAAACGAGCGACAACAACAAAAAAAAAAATCACAGCAAAAATATTTTCCCACCATTAATGCGCACACAACACAACGAGGCAGCGACAGACAGACAGACAGGCAGACAACAGACAGACGTACAACAGACACACACACAATAGACACACACACACACATACACAACACACACACACACAGTCACACGCAGGCAGGCAGGCAACGAATCACGCGCAAATGGACAAAGTAGAGGGAGTTGAAGCTGAAGTTGCAAGCGCATTGCAGGGCGCCAGGCCACAGCTAGAGGGGGGTTTGAGTGCAGGTAGGGGGATAGTTGACAGGTGCGAGCAGAGGTAGGGGGTAGGCAATGGGGGCACCCACAAGCAACAGCAACAGTTGCAGTTGCTGTTGTTGTTGAAGTGTTTTCAACAAATTTGTTAGCAGCAACAACAATGTAACAACAATAACTGCCAGCAGCAGCAGCACAGCAACAACAACAAGAGTAGCAACAACAACAACAGCTACAACAGCAACAACAACAGCAGCCACAACAACAGCAGCAGCAACAACAATGCAAAGTTATTCAAGATTCTGTTGCGTCTTTTTGAACAATTTCAATGTCTTTTTTTTCTCTCTCTCCCTCTCTGTGCGCAAATTAGCTGCAGGGCAGGGCGTAGCAGGGCGTGGCACTTGTGCCAAGTGTGTGTGTGTACTGTGTGTGTGTGTTGTGTGTTTGTTGAGTGTGTGTGTGCATTTGTTGTTGACCAGTGCGTGACTTGTGGGCGCGGCCGTCGCCCAAAAATTCAACGCCTTGTTGCCGCTTTGGCTTGCAACTTGCAACTGTTGCTGGCGCTGCATGTTGCTGCTGTTGTTGTTGTTGTTGTTGCTGCACGTTGCTGTTTGCTTTGTTGTTGTTGCTGCTGTTGTTACTGTTGTTGTTGTTGTTGCTGTTGTTGCTGTTGCTGCTTTTGGGTCAAAGTAAAAGGCATTTTGTGATTGCATTTTGAATTCGGTTTTGTGCTTTT
This sequence comes from Zaprionus lachaisei, assembly GCA_018901815.1. Classification (NCBI taxonomy): domain Eukaryota; kingdom Metazoa; phylum Arthropoda; class Insecta; order Diptera; family Drosophilidae; genus Zaprionus; species Zaprionus lachaisei. The sequence goes on along the minus strand of JAEIFI010000616.1, from coordinate 908,035 downwards.
GTCTCTGCCTGTCTCTCCCTCTCTCTGTCTCTCTGTCTCTCTGTCTCTCCCTCTCTCTGTCTCTCTTGCACTCTACCTTCCTCCCCTTTTACCTCCTTTTGGCGCAGAATTGTCAACAGCTTTGCTGCCACTGTTGTCTCTCTGTTGAGTCATTGCCAGCGGGCCAAAAATCAAAGTCCAAAATCAATTTCAAAAAGCTTCTCTCTCTTTCTCTCTCTCTGCTCCCTCTTGCCTTCTCTGCTTCCCTAAATGAAGCGTCCCAGCGGAAGCAATTACAAAAATGGCCAAATTGCAATCGTCGCTTAATTGTTGTTGCTGTTGTTGTTGTTGTTGTTGTTGTTGTTGCTGTCCGGCCTGACGTCATGGCGGACGCGCGCTCAACGCAAAATTGATAGTCTCAAATCGATCGCACTACAACAATAACAATAACAACAGTGGGCAGAATACACACACACACACACACACACACACACACAAAAAAGGCAAACGGCAGCCGGCAACAACAGCAACAACAACAACAGAGAACAACAGCAGCAACAACAATCGGCCGCAAATTGATTGTTAAAACGTATTTATCGATTCAAACATCGTTTCGCATGCGAAACGACAAAAAGTCTAAAGCAAGAAGAAGAAGTACAACAACAAACAACGAATGCCACAACAATAGAAACAACAATGAGCAAATGAGAACTAAGCAACACTACAAAGAGAGAGGGAGAGAGGAGGTTGAGGTGCGAAGTGGGCGGCAAGTGTAGAGAACTGAGGAGAACTCTGTGAAAAAATGTTGACAGGCGGAAGAGGCTTCAGAATTATAGAGGGAGAAAAGAGAGGAAGAGAAAATAGGGAGAGAGATAGTGAAAGAGAGAGAGAAGAGGGAGAAGGGAGAGAAAAGAGGAAGAAATAAATATAAATAGAGAGAAAGAGAGAAATAAAGGAGCAAAAGATTGAGAGGGAGATCGAAAAAGAAATAGATTAAGAGTTCATCAAGAATGACAGACAGATCGCAGGAAAGAGATGAAAATCAGTCTCATTAGAGAGAAAGAGAGAGACATAGAAGAGGGAGAAGGAGGAAGAGAGAAAGAAGAGGAAGAAAGAAGAAGAAATAGAGAGAAAGAGGAGGATAAAGGAGTAAAAGATTGAGACGAAGATCAATAGAGAAAAAGATTAAGAGTGATATATGTATGATATAAACCAAGAAAGACAGACAGATCGCGGTAAAAAGATGAAGATCAGTTTCTTCAGGCAGAAATAGGGAGAGAGAAGAGGGAGAAAGAAAAGGAGAGAGAGTTTTATTTTAAGGTAGTGCATGATCTTATAGGGAGTAAAAGAGAGAGATAAAAAGGGAAAAATATAGAGAGAAAAGGAGACAAAGGCAATACATGATCGTGCAGGGAGAAATAGAAACAGAGATGAGAGGAAAACAAGGTAGAAAGCGAGAGAGAGAGAGAGAGAGAGAGAGAGAATGATAAAGCCAATGCATGCTTATATAAAAGTGTAAAAGATTGAAAAGAAGTTCGAGCAAGACACAAGTTGATACCAGATAGATATATGTATCAATAAAGAGAGGCAGATTGCGAGAAAGAGATGAGATCAGTGTCTTTAGGCAGAAATAGAAGGAGAAGAAAAGAGGTAGAGTGATAAATGGAATGCATGATGGCATGGGGGGGATAGACTAAGAGAGAGAGAAGAGGGAAAAAGACTGAGAAAGGTATAGGGAATGCATGATCGTGTAAGTAAATGATGAACTCTCTTTAGAATTCTCAACCTTAAACAGCCTCTTCATTCTTTACGATCAGGTGTAAGGTAAAGAGACGGAGATAGAGATATACTGAAAGCTCGATTGGGTGTTTGAGAGGAGGAACATGAGGAGGAAGAGAATCTTTCATTTGATCAGGAGGCATTTCGATCTTGCTGTCTATCTGTCTTTTCACACTCAAAAGTCGATAGAGATATCTTACAAACAAGTAAAAGATAAGGAGAGAAAGTACTAAAAAGAGATCAAGAGGGAAAATGGTAGGTACTAGATCGACAGGAAGAATGAGAGAGAACAATACGAGAGAGATGAAGAAGAAGACAAAGATCCCTTACAATCAAATGGAAGATTGAGGAAGCGAACTACGGAGAGATCGAAAGAGGCATCGACAGAAGATTGTGAAGAGAATTGAAATGGAGATCGCGAGAGAAAAAATTATAGCGAGCAAGAGAGAGAGATTGAGATGGAAATCCGAATCTAAAATGGATATGGAGATTGCTATGAGACAGAGTTGCACAAAGAAACAGATAAGGATCGAGAGAAAACAGAAGAGTAGAATATAGAAGGGAGCAGCATAGAAGAATGAAAGCAGAAGAATTGAAAGGTGCAGAATAAAACCCCCAGAAATAAGTCAAAGATCAAAGTCAAATGTTAGAATCAAAGATCGTGATTTAAGGGCTGAACAAGGGCTGATAAAGAAAGAGATAAACCAGGCAGCAGGACAAAGGGATAACTAGAAAGAAAATCAATCTGGAAGAACTCTTTAGAATTTCCATAAAGTTGCTGCATTTTCCCCTTAGTTTCGCTTCTTGCTTGAACAGTTATTCTTCTAGTTTGAATTGTGTTTAATTTAAACTTTGCTTTTCCAAATGAATTTCACACAAGACAAATCAATTTTTGGTTCACTCTGGTCAGTTCTCTCGAGCGATAGATAGAGACTTCGTCTGTCCCATCTGTCGTCGTGCACCTTTCTAAAGAATACTATCTGGTATTTTTGGTATCGATGCGATTCTTCTACCAGCTAGTCACGTACTTAGCGCAGTTAGAGAAAAACGTTAGTCTTCTTTCTCACTTTTTTTTTATTGTATTGTCTTGTAGATTGTGGGCCCCCTTTTTTTAAATTTTTTTGTTGGTTTTTGTTCGCGTCGTTCGCTTAATCAGTCGCGTTTCGTCGACTTTGCTTTTGTTGGTCGTTTTCTTTTGACCTTTCGACCACATTTGGTTTATTGTGGGGAGTTTTTAGTGTAACCCAAAGTGCTTTATAATATCGAAAGAGTCAATAGGGTCATGGAAACTGTGCCCAGTTTCCCTTGTATCTGTGTGTGAACTCGGCTTTTAGTGCGGGCACAGCGATGAAATTTGCTACAATTGTTACTAAATAGGCTATAGCTTGGTTATATGTTGCAATTCCAGTATATTACTGCAGTATATCTTAGCGTTTTAGCGGGTTTTAGCTTCTTCTGACTTCTGTAAATTAGTTTTTTTATTTATTTTGTTGAAATTTGAGTTTTGTACAGCGTAAAGTTTGGTGTTTTTGCAGTTTGCTTGGCTACATATGTTGTGCAGGCAATTGGAAGTGTTTTTGACTATATACTACAGTTTAGTATAGATTGGTTTACTATAAGTTGTTGTAACTGTCGTATCAAATTGTGCATTTAGAGAAATGTGACAGGCATCAGGAGGCGTAGTTGGCACCATAAAGTATATATATTCTTGTTCAGGTTCAATTGTCGAGTCAATTAAGCCATGTCTGTTCGTATGAGCGTTGAGATCTCAGTTATTATCACAGCTAGAGACACCAAATTTGACATGAGCGTAACTGTATATCAACAGTTGATAAAGGTGATTTAAAATAAATAACTAAATTTGATTTGTTAGCTAACTATAAAAGATGCAGCTGTCTGACTTCGACATATAGTTAGCTGACTATAATATGTATCTCTACTTTAAATTTCGATACGATCGGACGGGAAACAGAGCAGTTAAGCAAATTAAGCCATGTCTGTCCGTATGAGCGTTGAGATCTCAGTTATTATTAGAGCTAGAGAGACCAAATTTGACATGAGCGTAGCTGTATATCAGCAGTTGAGCAACTTTGTTTTAAATGTTCAGTGCCACGCCCACCGGGGCGGTAAATTAATAACTTAATTTTTCAATTCGATTTTTGAGCTAACTATAAAATATACAACGGTCTAGCTTCGACATATAGTTAGGTGGATATAGTATCTATCTATACTGTAAATTTTAATACGATCGAACAAGAAACAGAGCGCTTATTAAAGTTTGGAAAATGATATACAGACATAACATAGGTTTATCATGTGAATTGTATTTGGTTCTTATCATACCATTGCAAATGAAGGGTATACTTTGTGCAAATGTATGTTATAGGCACAAGGAGGCGTGGCAGACCCCATAAAGTATATATTGTTTCTTAGGATAGACTAGACGAGAGTCGATTAAGGCTTCTTTTGTTCATAGTTTTTCAAATGCCTTATAACATGTCTTTTATTGACATATACTTGACCTAGCTGCTTTCTCTCTCTTCCTCTCTCTTTCTCCCTCTCTCCCTTTTTCTCTATCGCTCTCTTTTGGTCTCTTTCTCTCTGCCTCTATCCATCTCTCTCTATTTCTCTCGCATCTATTGCCTTTGAACTATGCGATTTGCCCTTTTTCGCCTGCTCCACTCAGCTCGATTGCAGTTGTTTTGGTTTTTAAGGTTTTTTTTTTTTTTTTTTTTTTATTAGTTTTATTTGGAGTCTCACTGTGGCCTCAGTTTGGTTATGTAAGCAGCGAAGCGAGTGAGCAGCAATGCCGCCAAATTTCCAGCGAATTTTCAGTTAGTTCATTTATGGCCCTTAAAAAAATAGTTAGTTGGTTTCCCTCCCTCTCTCTCCCTCTCCCCTCTCTCTTTGCACTTTGTGGGGGAGGGTTCTAAAAGCGGCACGCTTCGTTGCCCCCTGCCCTGCCCCCTCTCTCTCTCTCTGTGTGAGTTTTTATTGAGGTTTTTGGCGTTGAATTTTGTCCACAGTCGAATTGCAAGTCGAGGCGAAGTTGTTACAAAAGAGTTTTCACTTCAGGAAAGGGTGCCACGTCTGGCGCGTCGTGTGTCGCGTGCCGCGTGGAAATGTTTTGTGCGGCACATGAAATTCAAATCGCTCGAAGCGAAAGTGCAACAACAACAGCAGCAACAGCAGCAGCAGCAGCAACATTAATTAGGCAGCCGGCAAAGGCGCAGTAGTGGGCGTGGTGCGAACAGCAACAACAAGAAGGCCGCAGCGTACCGATGTCGATCAACGTCAGCGCCGCCGCCGCCAGATGATCGAATGGTGGTGATCCTTCTACTTGCGCCATGCACATGCAGCCCCAGCAGCAGCAGCAGCAGCAGCAACAGCAGCAGCAACAGCAACAGCAGCAGCAACAGCAGCAGCCTTCAAGCCCCCCCAGCAGCAACACTCACCCAACAGCAGCAGCAGCAGCAACAATGGCAACGTCTCCTCATCGGCCTCCACTGGCGACACGGCAATACCTGCGCGCTCCTATCACCCGCTGGCCCCACCTGTGCCTGCACACGTTGCCTACCCGTATACCCGCTGGCCTAGTCATAGTCATAGCTACCACCAACAACAACAACAACAGCAGCAGCAACTGCCTGCTGCAATCACTGCCACTGCCACTGCCACTGCGAATGCTGTGCCCAAGCCGCCGCGCAGCTACGCCCACCTTGGCCACGCCCCCATTGTGTTTCGCATCTACGCACAAGCGTTGCCACCTGTTGCACAGATACAGCCACAGCCACCACCACCCGCCAGCTATACCACTACTAGTACTAACAATCAACGCCCTCGACACGCCCACAAGCAGAAGCAGCCGAGGCAGAAGCCAAAGCCGAAGTCGAAGGCAAAGGCAAAGGCGCAGGCGCATGCGGAGGCGCAGGCGAACAGCAATGATTATGTTCGTCACGTGACCCGCGTTAATTTCTACGACATTGATACTTCGCAGGTCGAATTCGAGCCCAAAGATGATGACGAGAGCAACGAGGCAACTGCAACCGATTGCGATACAGAAGCTATAACCAAAGAAGGTGAGTGACTAATGCAAAAAGAAGATAAAGGAAGAGAAGGAGTTGAAATAGAAATAGAAATAAATAAATAAAATAAATATAAATAAGAGAAGAAAGAAAAAAAGAAGTAGAAGTAGAAGAAAAAGAAGTAGAAGTAGAATATGTAGAAGAGGGAAATAAAATAAGTAGCAGAGACAAAGTTGAAAGACGAAGAAGAGATCATAGTGAATTAGTCAAGTTCTTCAATTAAAAGTAACCTTCAACATTCAATTGGATTTGTAAGCTACTTATAAAAGATACAACTGTCTGACTAAAACACATAGTTAGCTGACTATTCCTACTCCAAAGTACAAGCTGATCAGACAGTAAATACTTTTGTGTTAAAAATAATATTAAAATACCTGATATAACATGCGATTTGTACTTTGTAAAGAGTATAGATTGAAGAAGCGAAAACGATTGCAAAACAGCAAGGAAGGCTACCTTTGGCTGGCATGCTGAAAGTTTTATACCCTTTGCAGGTTCTTATCTGCTCAGAATGTTCCTATACTAGTTATATATTATGGAGCAGCATTCAATGCAGTATATTCAATATGCTGTCTCACTTTGATTGCCACTAAGTTAAGTTAATTCTAAAATCAAAAGTAATCTTGATAGAAAAACCCTCATGTCGGCCGATTGTTCCTATGGCAGCAACTGCAAAAGTCTAAAGATTTTAAGTAAGATGAAGAGTAAGAGAATCTTTAAGATATTGAGAGAAGTAGAGCCCCTTTATGGTAATGACATAGGGTAGATCAGTAAATATATCTAAAGAACACAAAGTAAACAAAACATTTCAAGTAAGTAAAGTAATTTGAGGGAGTGCACTATGGGAAAAGTGTCATCAACATACAATATCTTTACTATTTCACATACATACTCACTAGATGGTCTCAAGTCCAAGTGATCTTGTTATATTGCAACAATATGCATTATATATACCGTTACCTTTAGTGCTGTCATAATCAAGAAGCAGGTTTTATTATAAGCATCTCAATTAAAGCAATTTAGCCGAGACAACTTATGTTATTATCGTTCAAATCGTTCAATTAAAGCTGGTTATATAGTTAATGATCTGGCGCCCGCTCACTCTAGCTGGCATTATCTACCTCTCCCTCTCCCCCTCCCTCTCATCTGTGTTTATAGCACTCCCCAAAAAAAAGGTTCTCTTCTCTTCTAGTCCCCACAAAAAAAACTGTTGATTCATTGTTGAACCTCCCGCAACTTGCCACAACCGGTTTTGAGATGCAATTGCAGCAGCACATGAGGCGCCGTTCTCGATTCCGACTTTACGTTATTCAGATTCAGATATAGTAGCTACCTATATATAAATAATACCTGTATACGTATTCGTCATTGCTGGCTAATAAGGTGATTGCATGAGGCATGAATGCATTGAGCATTCAGGGCGAATGTATCGCGAATCATTTCAATGGTTTTCTTCCGTGATTCATGTGCATTACGTATACGACTCGTTGTTTCATTGACTATGCGAAATATTGAGATAAGTCTGTCGATCTTTTGAAATTGGTACCTTTCGCTGCCACACCTACTCCCCCCTCCCCCCGTCTCTGCACAGCCTTCTTCCAGCCTCCCTTGCTGCAGGAAATCATAGAAAGTTTGATTTAATTATGTGATTAACATGGCACAAAGGCGCCTTTGGCGGCAAACGTCGGATAACTTGTAACATTGTGAGGCGAGATAGTGTAAAAATTAGAAATAACAAGCAGCTACAACAGCTACAACAACAACAGTAGCAACAACAATGGAAAATGCTAATGCAAAAGAAAATGTTTCGAGTGTGTTGAGCAGATTTCCCACGTTAGTAAATCATTAAGAAAAAACAACTCGAGGCAACAACAAAAGGCAGCAACAGTAACTGTGCTCAATTTTCTGGATTGTTGCTGCATTTTTGCATATGCAGAAAAATGTTATAATTGAAGCCTCACAACTCTCCAAACTCTCCACACATGACACCAAGCAGGAGTGAAAACTTTGAATACATTACAAAATGGCACAGAAAGAAATTTGTATGAACTTGTGGAAGATATGAAGAAGGTTCCATTTAGTGTGTAGGTTAAATATAGGTTAGATATGTATGTATAGTCTATAGATTTATATATGAAAAATAATAATCTTTAACCTATATTTATATAATCTACTTTAGGTAATTAAGTCTTTTGCAGATACTTCGTCAACATAGAATGAAAGGAAATAAGAGAATATTGAGGGAGTTACAAGAATTAAAAGATGAGAAAGTTGAAAGTTGTAGATGATATAAGGTTCCAAATAGGTTGCATATAGGTTTAATATAGGTTGAATTTAGGTTGAATATTGTTTAGATATGTATACGTATAATCTTTAACCCATATTAACATAATCTACTTCAATTAACTGAAGTCTTTTGAAGTTACTTCTTTAGAAAGAAAGTAAATAAAAGAATATTGAGAGAGTTATAAGAAACATAAGATGAGAAAGTTGACCGTGTTGATGATATGAAGAAGGTTTCATATAGGTTCCATATAGCTTTGATGTGTATGTATAGTCTAAAGATTTATTTATGTAGAATCTATAACCAATATTTATATAGTCTGCTTCAGTTGCAATTACTTCTTTAGAAAGAAAGGGAATAAAAGAATATTATAAGAAAGTTGATTGAAATGATGTTCGAATAAATATGAAATCATAAAATAATATACATGAGTTATATGGAGAGACCCATTAGAAATTCGAAATTGTTTTTTTTTTTTTAATAATTATAACAAATTATAATCACATACACGTATGATTTTTATAGCTTAAGAGTATATATGATTTAGACTTAGAGAGTGCTGTATTAAAAATTATTTTCTTTTTTTTGTGAGGCTAATTTATTTTTTTTTGAGCTTAATTTTTTCATTTTATGAGAGGTATAATTTTTTTTTGGGAGTTTAATGTCTTTTTTTATGCAACATTTAATTTTATTACAAGCGAGAGTGATTTATCATGATTTAGACTTGAAATGAGTTGTACTACGATTATTATTATAGTATTTTTTCATTATTTTTTTCTTTTAGATTAAAATTGTTTTTTTTTTTTATTTTTATAAAGAAAATTCATGTTCTTTTGCAAACTTTAATCGAGTTTATTTTAAGTTTATTTAAAGTTTAAAAATTGCAATGATTTCTATATAATCCAAGGGAGTGCCATCAAAGATTCCTCAACAAACCTACCATCCATCCATCTATAAAAATAGAGAGACAATGGGAGAGAAACAAAACAAAAGCAAAGTATTAAACTGAAGTATTATTCCATTAAAATCGGTACAGTTATGGGAACTACAACTTGCAAGTTGGCAGGTCTGAGAAGGTGCTGAGTTATTTCTGTTGTTTAGTTAGCGTTGATGTAATACGAAATTAATAAACACTTTGAGTGGCTTAAAGAGGCCGCCATTTAATTAGCATAGTAAGGGGGGCAGTACTGTGTGCGGGGTGTGGGGGGTGTTGGGCAGCCCGAGTTGAGTGGAATCGGTTGACAGTATCTCAAACAAAGAGTCGCGTTGGGGCACTTAGCGTGGCCATAATTGACACCACAATTAGCTCAATGAGCGCGGCGGCAACAAGTGCGGCAACAATGCGATGACGACGACGCTGACGACGGCGGGGCACATAATAATGGTAATGGAATACTAAAAAGGGGCGTGGCATGGTATAAATAAATACCGATTACATGTCATCGAACGTGCTGGCGCAATCGATGAACGATGAATTTAGCAAGCGAAGCAGAGAGAGGGAAAACTCGCAAACAAATCGAGAAGGAAATCGAGAATGCAAAGTAAATTGAAGCCCAGCCACGCCCCCCACCCCTCCCCTTTGCAGTGCCTGCCCCCTTTATTACTCCCTGCTGCTGCACGTCTCGTGCTGTTTGTTTGTTTAATTGTGGTTGTTGTTGTTGCTGTTGTTGTTGCTATTTATGAAGTGCTTGGCTGACTGTCTGGCAGTTAGCTGAGCTGATGCAATGCGGATATATGCGCCCAATGATAAAGATAAACAGCGTAGCCAGTGGAAGAAGTAGGGGGGAGGGGGAGGTGCAGGAGGGTCTCTATACAGACGATTGCTCGACTTAAATAGTTACGAATCAAATTCAACTGACCGGGCCAATTGCAAATTGCCGAATTGGCCAACACCAGCAGCAACTTCAACTTCAACTGCAACTCTAACTGCAACTTCAGCTTCCCCTTACTGCCCCTCTCTATACCCCAACCACCCTGCATCTCGATGACTCCACCTACAACTCCCATCTGTGGCAACTGCTGCCAGCCCAGCGTCGACGACGACGACGAGATCTCGTTTCGGTTTCTTTGCATGCGACTGCAGATAAATTATATAAGCGACCTTTAATGGTCCAGCGATTTCTGCGCAGCCAGCAACAACACCAACAGCAGCAACAGCAGCAACAGCAGCAACAGCAACAAGAGTAACAGCAACAGCAGCCTGCAACAACAGCAGCAGCTACTCAAAAGCCACACACAATAAAAACACAATAACAAAAACAAGAAAGAACAGTTAGCTAAGAGTGTGCCGCCATTTGAATGCTCTAAGTTTAAAGAGTTTAGTGCGAATATAAACGGAATATTGATTTTGAAGTTTAAGTTAAGATATAGATACAGAAGTCTACCAAATTTCAGCAGCATATCTTCGCTGGAAACTGAGTTCCCATAGGTTTTACTTATTTAACTTAAGAACGCTTGCTTCGATCGTGTTGATTTTAAGATATGCTTAAGTTAAGATATAGATATAAAAGTATACCATATATATTTCATGAGCTGATCTTCGCTAGGAACTGAGTTACCATAGGTTTTATATAATAAACTTAGGAACGCTTGCTTTGATCGTGTTGATTTTAAAATATGCCAAAGTTCACCTATAGATACAGAAGTCTACCAAACTTTATGAGCTTATCTTCTCTGGTAGCTGAGTTCGCATAGGTTATACTAAATTAACTTAAGAACGCTTGCTTTGATGATGTTCATTTTGATCTATGCTAAAGTTCATTTATTGATACAGAAGTATACCAAATTTCAACAATATATCATCGCTGAGAGCTGAGTTCGCATAGGTTTTACTTGACTATGAATGCATTTCTGCAAAGAAGCATATGAAGTGATGTTTTCAATGTTAACTATACTGTATGAAGAAGATATATTGAGATGTCAATCCTATATAGTTAAGACATAAAGTAAAAACTATAGAAACTTATATAAATAAAGAAAGATATATACACAGCGTACAGAGTTTGTATAGTAGGAAATATATAGATATAGAAAAGGTGAAATAAAAATAAAAATACTTTGATTTCATGCTGATGATCCTTATATAGTGAAATATATAGTACCAGATGATCACTTATAGAGCGTTATATATAGTACCAAATGATAACTAATATAGTACTATATATAGTATCACGATCCAGGCGATCTATATACAGAGTTTTCAGCTGTAAATCTTGTGCGCTTGCTGAGTCCACATAGATAGTTCAGTGTGCATGGCAGAAGATGATAATAATATGATATAATAACAAGACATAGTATGCAATATTCGCTTTTCCGGCATTACCTATGCCCACTAACAAGTTTCACGTCCCCCTTGTTAGGGTACACAGTAAAAATGGAGAGAAAAAAATACGAAAAAAAACCGACTTCGTTTTCATTGAGCAAATCTTGGACAAAGTCGTCGTCGGATGTCCGTGCTCAAAGCTCTTTGCTCTGTGGTTTTTTTTTTTCCTTAGCATCACAGGTTGCCACACACACGGGTGCACACTCACACACATGGTACAGTTAGACGACGGCAGAGAGACCAACTTGGACTTGGGTTACGTAATTGGGCGACCAGCTAAGCCAAACCAAATGCGGCGCAGCCACTCGGCGAATCGCTCAAGCGCTTCGTTATTACAGCTGCTCTTCTGTCTCTTCTTCTCTCTCTCTCTTTCCCTCCCTCCTCCTCCTCTCCCTTCCGCACTTCTGCTGCTGCTTTTTGTTAGAAGCGGTACAAGTGGAAATGCAAAATAACGAAATGCAAATGCGGCTCCAGCTCGTTGTGCTCGAAGGTGTTGCAATCAGAACTGACATATGCCTAGTTGCCGCCGCCAGGTGGCGTCTGTGTGCCTTGTGTGACTGTGTCTGTCTGTGAGTGTGTGTGTGGCAAGCCTGTTATGTGTGTTGCCTGTTGCCCAAGCAGTTAATTACGTACGCCAGCATATCGAACTAGTTCGATTAATTGGGGGGTCTTTTTTTATAGCCTTTCCTATTGAAGGATGGCAGCTTTTCCCATGACTTTTGTCGCTCCTTTCCCTCTTTTTTTATGGCACTTGTCTAATGTGTGGCAAGTAACAACACTCCAGAGAGGGGCAGAAAAACTTAGCATTAGTTCCATATTCATTTATTATGGATATATTAAAGATCGAGTAAGATTAGCCCCGTGGCAGATTCCTTTTAATATTCACAGTGTTTTTTATGTTCTTCAACAGTTTTGTAGAGAACTAGATTGATGGCACAGTTACCCTACAGGAGTGTAGTCAGATATAGGAAGTCTTAGCAGTTCTCGTTCCTAACCTCATTTGATAAGTTTGTGTAATAATAATATGATAATAATAATACCTATAGGAATCATCATACATTTGCCGTATCTATATTAAATTTAATATTTCCCTCTTGACTTACTTTCTTCAAGAATTTTAGCTGTTTGAGCTAATTTGAGAAACATAATAGAGTTTTATACACTTGCAGAGAGTATATTCACTTTGGCCAAGAGGAATACAATGCACCTTAAGACATATCCAATTATATAAGGCGTATATAATCTGAATCAAGATCAACAGAGAAGTCGAACTAGCACTGTCCATCACTCTGAGTGTCCGTGTGTCCGTATATCCGTGTGTCCGTCTATTGCAACGCAAATTAGTCGCTACATTTTGGAGCTAATGAAACTTGGCACACATGCTTCTTATATCTGCATGGTGTATATAAGTCGGAACGAGTCGGTTTGAAACGATATATCGTATAGCTGCCAAACAAACTATCGGCCTATTTTTGTTATTTGTCAAGATATTGCAATAAAATTTACTACATCGAACTTTTTTTATATACATAATATGCATATAAAATTTTATCAGAATCGGACTACTATAACATATAGCTGCCATAGGAACAATCGGCCGAAATGAGGGTTTTTCTATGAAGATTACTTTTGATTTAAGAAACAACGTACCTTAACAGTACCAATCAAAGTAGGACATAATATTGCATATATGCAATATCATACAATGCACCATTATATAATATATAACTAGTATAGGAACAGTCGAAGCAGAGAAGATCCTGCAAGGGTATACAACTATTGGCATGCCAAAGTAACCCCTTCTTTTTCGTTTTCCATAGCTTTAATCGCGGCTATTTATTTATTTATATATATTATGATATATCAAAGTTTAGGTCCGTTCAATGAGATCTTATCACGATTTCCCACTCAGCTCGCTTTGTGAATTTGTTGACCCTGAAATAAATGATAAATAAAAGCGTAACTCGAGTGGCGAATTCAATTTTGCCAGTTTGTGTGACGAGGTCTCTCTCTCTCTCTCTCTCTTTCTCTCTCTCTCTCTCTCCCTCTCTCTCTGTCTTCAAGCTGATCATCAAAGCTTTTGCCAGAGTTTCCTAAATTCCTAGCATACTTTGTGGCATTTTATGCACACGCTCAAGCACACTTAATAGCAGCGCCTAAAAGCACACTACACTTCTTATTATACCTACAGAGGAATGGATAACGAAGCGAAAAACAGAGCTAACGACAACGAGACAAATCGAGACGCGCGTCAAGCGGCAGGTGAAGCTACAGGATGGCAAAGTGATCGAGGACTCTGGCCCCATTGTGTCCACCAACACCACCGAGGACACCGACAAACAGGAGACGGAAACAACCGAGGTGAGCTAGCCAGACAAGCACACAAGTCGGCCTCCCACTTACCTCACTCCCTCACCTTCCACAGAAACGTGACTTGGCGCTGCCGGATGAGCTGGACGGGAATGCGCAGCTGATTGATCTGGCGGTGCTGCAGGCAGGCGCCGTCAATGAGACGCAGCTGGCTCAATTGCAGGAGACATTTGGCCCCTTGGCACCGGCTGCCACAGCTGCGGATGGTGGTGGCAGCACTGGCAAGCTGGTCAAGCGCATGGTGCCACGCCCCAGCGATGGGCTGGTCAGGCAGGTCGATGACAAGCGCGTCATATCGCACGAGGAGATCAAGGACTATCACGAGACCCAGGATGTCAAGCACTTGGGCGATTTTACCGACGAGGTGAGTGCAAAGAAGGGCAAGCCAGAGGGCAGGGGCTGAGGGGAAGTGCAGCATGGCACTGTGGTAATCCGAGAAGAGGCGCAATAACAACGGCAGCAACAAGTTGGGCAGCAAATTGCCAGGCAAATAACTGAAAATCAATTTGGCGTGAACAAATTGTGTACGAAAGGTAATAAGCAAGAACGGTGTGTAGGGCATGCATGTACAAGGAGATACCCTGCAGTTGATTATATAGTAGGAAAGGTATTGCAAGAGAGCATTTAACTTTATGTGTAATTTCGTAGAACCTTTTTGAGAGACAAAGTATAGTTATCGTGTAGAAGAAAACCTTTAAATACTGTATAGTTTGTTAAGAAGATCTACTTGCTTTAGGAAGCACTTGATAATGTCAGTGAAAACTGTATAAAACTACATATAATAAACCTATAAACTGTATATGTTATAACTATATATTTAATATAATATATTATAATACTATGTATTACTATATATTGTATTATATTATTATTATATACAATACATCATATTTGTATTATATTATTGACATAGACTTTTCCCCACAGACAATTACAACAATTACAGACAACTATGTAAACTAGATAATTAATTGACCAATTCTTCTAAGACTGTTTGCTTGATAACTAAATGAGTATTATGTAGATTGCAACGATTCGATGTTAAATCTTACGCCTTTGTATTAAAGAGTCTTTATGCCAAATTTCAGCTGAAAATATGCACAGCTAGTTGAGTTACTAAGGGTTACTCCAAATTCTTCTTAGACTGTTTCATTGATAACTAAATAAGTATCACGCTCATCCCAAAGATTCAAACTTATATCCAAGGTTAATGCATCTGAGAGTATGTATGCCAAATTTCAGCTGCAAATATGTAAAGTTAGCTGAATTACTTAAGGTTTATTCTCAACAGAGAGTAAAGTTCTTCTGCAAGTTAAAGCAGCCACTATAAATAGGGTATTGCATAAAGGTAGCACCACAACCGCAGCTGCTCTGCCACTGGGCAGCACTGACAGCAACAGGCACAACCACAGCAACAGCAACAGCAACAGTAGGAGCAACAAGTCAAAGCAAAGCAGCAACCAGTTGAGTCGACTTGTTGCCGCTTTAAAGCTCATTCGAAAGTTATAGGAGTTGCTGTTGCTGCTGCTGCTGCTGTTGTGCTGTTGGTGCTGCTGGTGCTGTTGATGTTGATGCAGCTAGATCAGTTGCCGCCGAGCGAGCGCCGAGAGCAGACAAACAACTCGTTAAACGCGTCTCGCATCGGGGGGGATTCGCTCTACACACAAACAAACAACAACAACAAACAACAACAACAACAACAACAGCAACAACAACAGCAACCACAACAACATCAGCAACAGTAACTACAACAACAGCAAACAAACAACAAGACAAACAACAAAAAAAAGAGAAACAACAGAGACAGAAACAACTGAAACTGATTCGTTCGCATCGATTAAGCGATCGATTATTGACTTCAATTTGATCTTGGTTTAGTCTAACGGTTTATATTACTCACGCTCGTTCGCGCTCGCTATCTCTGTCACTCTCACACACTCACTCACTTACTCACTCACTCGCTCTACCCTCGTGGCTGTGTCTTGTTTAATATATATATTTTATTACTTTATTTTTATATTTTTTTTTGTTATTGTTGTTAGACATTATATGAGAGTTATATCTCTGTGTGTTGGTGTGTGTGTATCTACATATGCTTTGCTCGTCGCGCCGCGCCACGCCCCTTCACCTACGCACGCCTGTGATTTAGTTAATACTCTCGCTCTCGCCGCGCATATTTGCCTTAAGTCTTCGTAATTAAAAAAACAGATAAACAACAGAAAAACCTAAGCAAGTGTATAAAAGGAAACAACAACAACAACAACTGCAACAAAAACAACAACAACAGAAGTTACGGCAGCAACAGCAGTTACAAGCGACAACAGTGGCCACACTGTGCGTGGGCTACAGAGAGAGAGATTTGTTGTTGCTTTTTAGTGTCCAACGGCAGCGGTCAATTTGCTTAATTATCCAGCTGCGAATCGGTGAATATATATAGATATATATGTATATGTGAATGAGCATGTGAATATTATGCATATTATGTGTGCTCTATTTCATAAGTGGCAAAAAAAAACCGAAAAATACCGAAAAAATTAAAAGACTTAGGCAACGAACTTGCCTGGGCAGAAAGACTTAGGCAACGAACTTGCCTGGGCAGAAAGACTTAGACAACGAATTTGCCTGGGCAAAAAGACTTAGACAGCGAACTTGCCTGGGCAAAAAGACTTAGACAACGAACTGCACAGTGTTGCGGGCGAAATGACTTAGACAACAAACTTGGCTGAGTTATTAGAAAGACTTAGGCAACGAACTGCAGGCAAAAGCAAATGACTTAGGCAACAAACTGCACTTAATCAAATATGACTTGGGCCATACACAAACTGGACCACAACAATACAAGCAGAGAGAAAGACAGGGAGAGAGAGACTTAAACAACGAACTCGACTGGGTAGGCTCTATGCAAAGACTTAGACAACGAACTTGGAATACAGACACACACACACACTCTCTTTGTCTGTTTTATGTGTTAACTCGCGCAACTCCATTTGAAAGTTCTTGCGGCAAGTCAATAAATGTGCGAGATCTTAGAAGAGTCGCCTCCCTTCCCCCCTCTCCACCGCCTGCCAGCCTGGCTGAGGTACTTAGGAGCACGTCTTTAAACCGGTAGTTGGCAATTACCCAGGCAGCAAAAGGTTGTGCTGCCACAGCAGATGATGTTGAACCAGGCATACACACAAATCATTTACACACACACACAGAGAGGGAGAGAGCGAGAGAGGGAGAGAGAGAGGGAGAGGGAGAGGGAGAGAGTCACTCTCATACACCTCCAGACCTGTTCTGAGCCCAGTTTAATCAATAGCTCCTGCCTTGCCTTGCCTTGCCTTGCCTTGCCTTGCCTTGCCTTGCCTTGCCCTGGCTTGGCTTGGCTTGGCTTCGCTTGCCTTGTCTTTATTCTAGGCGTGTCTGCAGCAGGTCCATGAACCTAACACACACACACACACACACACACCAACAGTGTATAGTTTTGTCTAGAAAAGAGAAGAAAAAAAAAATCTCTTGGAATTTCGAATTTGAATTTCAGTTTGAATTTTGTGTGTACTTCTTGTCTTACAGACCAGCTGCAAGTTGTCTGCCTGTGTCTGCTGTGTCTGCCTGTGTGTGTATGTATGTGTGTGTATGTGTGTGGGTACTTGATGCCTTGTAAACTTGTTTGGCTGCGACTTGGGTCGCACTCTAATCAGCAAATGCCAATCAGGCACAGCGCCGGCCCCAGCTCTGCTCCCGTAGAGCGTCGCCTGAAGTCCAGTTGGGCCCATGCTGCAGCAGCAGCGCGTTGGCGTTGGCGTTGCTGGCCTGTCGCTGAATTACAATAACAATAAAAATAATAATAATATGCGAATCGTTGGCTGGCTGGCTCTATCGATCGATCGCTCGCTTGTATTGGGCGCTCTCTGCGTGCTATGCTATGCTATCCCAAGGCAAACTGGTCTGCGAAATTGACGCACAAAAGACACAAAAGACACAAAGACACAGCCAGCCAGGGTAGCCAGCCCAACGGCAGTGCTGGCAGTGCAGGCGCAACTACACTTAAGAATCGCTCTAGTCCCTACAGCTGTTGCGACCTGCAACATACCCTGTAGTAGACAAAGTAAACACATGTGCATAACTCGCTTAATGCTTGGCCAAATGTGCTGAAATTGTGTGTATAGAGTTGGAAGCTCTATATAAAGATCTGCTGTAGAATGTGCTGTATAGCTATAAGGTTGGGCAAGTTATGCAGGAATCAGAAGCTATATTTACTTGATACAATGCTGCATATGCTCATAAGTCACTTATTTCCATAGTAAATGTTTTGAAATTTGTAGTGTATAGATAGAGCTGGAAGTTTTATATAAAGATCTTCTTTGGTATGGGCAGCACAGCTATAAGGTTGGGGAAAAAATGCAGGAACTGCAGTTGGTAGATTGGTGACGTGACTTATGTATCAGACTACAATGTGATGAAGACTTAAAAGAGTGAGAGTAGGAGACGACTAGCACGTTAGGGTAGCTACATTTACTTGATACAATACTGGATATGCTCATAACTCATTTATATCCTAAGTAAATGTTTTGAAATTTGGTGTGTATAGAGTTGGAAGCTCTATATAAAGAACTGCTATAGAATGGGCAGCATAGCTATAAGGTTGGTAGACTTATGCAGGAACTACAGTTAGTCAATCGGTAGTATTTTGCTATTTATTAGGCTACAATTCGATGAAGACTAAGAAGAGTAAGAATAAGATTCTGGAAAAAGACTAGCACATTAGGGTAGTTAACTCACTCAATACCCAAGCAAATAAGCAGAAGTTTACAGCCTATGAAGTTGATAGTTTAATGAAAGCATTGCCTGCAAATCGGCAGTATAGCTATAGATCTTGCAAAAGGTTTTAGAAGGCAAACAGATATGTTGCAACTTGCTTAGCCATGTTTGCTTATTAAAAGGCTCTATCTATCTACTCCACTGTGCTTCGATGCTAGGGTATGCTGTAGAAAAAAACCACAAATCAGCAGTTTGGCTCATTTCTCTTTTTGGCCACTTGGCATGCTAACAACAACAACAGCAACAACGTTGGCTACAATATTCATTTGAATACCTTCAAGCGGGCCAAAATCGTTTCTCGAATTGAAATTATGCCCACAGCTCACGTATGTGTGTGTGTGTCTCTGTGTGTGTGTGCCTGTGTCTGCCTCTGTGTGTCTGTGTGCAAGTCGTGGCTGCTTCATGCGCCATGCTTAACTCCACTTTAAGCCGCACTCCATGCCAGCTTTAACTTTAATTTTAGACGTTTTTTTTTCTGCGTTGGCATTCGGCCAAGCTGAATGATTATCGACAACAGCGACAACAACAGCTCGATTACAACAACAATGCGTGGCCACACTGAAACGGTTTCTTGGCATTTTTGGCCAATGACAAATCTCTTGACAATGGCCCAATGTGCCCTCCGCGCTAAACAGAGAAAGACAGCGTAAAAAACCAAACTCTGCGTCATCCACAACGTCATCGCAGATCTCAGATCTACCATATAACATAGCACATACCACATATGTGTATATATATATGGCATAAGCATTTATCATGATCTTTATTGGCGCCGCTGTCGCAGTCAATGCCTCGTCTGTCTTGCAACCTCATCATCGATTGTTTAGTTGGCTTTATGGCATACCCTACACTCGTAGTTCAATTTATAGCTTGCTTTGTTTGCGTCTTTTCTTTGACAATCCTAACTCACTGAACTCGGTAGCTATAATGGGTAAAGCTATCAAATTTGGTATGTAGATTATGTGTACCTTGATAGAGGAGTTTGCATGAGCGTTATGATGGAGTGAGTCCTCCTTATAGGAAAGAACACTATTAAACATTAGAACTCAGAGGTCTTAGGAGCTAATGCTATCAAATTTGGTATCTGGATTATATAAATCCTGATAAAGCAGTTTGCATGTGAATTATAACAAACAGTACCTCCTTATAAGAAAGAACCCTATAAAAGGTTAGAACTCTGAAGTCTTTAGAGTTATAACTCAAAGATCTAAAAAGCTACTTTTATCAAATTTGGTATCCGGATTATAAGTACCTTGAGAAAGTAGTTTGTATATGAATCATACCGAACAGTACCTCTTGATAAGAAAGCAATCTATAAAACATTATAACTCAGTTGTTTTAAGAGCTATCGCTATCAAATTTGGTATCTGGATTATATGTACCTAGATAAAAGAGTTTGCATGTGAGTTTCGACGGAGTGTGCTTCCATAAAGAAAAGAACACATTAAAAGCTTTTAACTCAAGGGTCTTAAGAGCTAGCGCTATCAAATTTGATATTGCGATTATAAGTACCTTAATAAACGAATACCCATATGAGCTATAACGGAGTGTGCCTTCTTATAAGAAAAAACACTAGAACTCTGTATAATAAACAGCTATATCTCTAAAATTTAAAACATATACAGTGAGGCAAGTAAGTGTATGTACATGTAAATATTATGTACATGTTTTGTAAACTGTTTCCTGACATACTGTCTAGCTCAGGCTTCTTTACAGGGTATTTTTGCAGCCCAGCATAATCATGTCTGCAGTTCAGAAATTTTATAATATTCCTCTCAAATTCGAATTCGTGTTCATCGATCGTCAAATTCAACGCCTGAGGCCGTCGAGCGAAGATGCTTCGGCTGAAGTAGCGAGGGGGCGGGGGAAATATGAAATTCATGTTGTTGTTACGGCTGACATTCAAGTTTTTCAGCTTCAAGCTAATCAAAAAAACAACAAAAAACGGTGAAAAAATGAGAAAAAAATAACAAAAAAAAGAAGAGATAAACAAAACAAAACACTTTCTACGCGCGTTACCGTTAAACAAGGTCGCCGACAACAGCCACAACAACAACAGCAACAACAGCAACAACGACTACAACGACGAGTTGGCGTGGAATCCGCCAAGTGGTCAAGAGATGCTACCCAAGCTCCCGTACCGCTGCCTCCCTTCCCTGTTGCTTTAGACTGCGTTACAGGCTGTCCAGCGATGCGTGCGTTTTGCTTGTCATCTTGCTAGGCAGCAGGGAGGTGCGGACGAGAGGGGGTGTGCAGTTGTGGGCGTGGCAGCAGCAGCATGTCAAACTGACCTTGAGGCTTTAACTGTAGCTGTCGCTTGTCGCTTCTTCCCGTGTTGCATTCTTACCGTTATGATTTCCATTTGGAACCATCGAGCTTGCAACACACACAAGACACAAGACCGATTGTGGTCGCTGTTGCTTGCTGTCTTGCTCTGAATACCACATGCCAACTGGGTGCCGGCAGTGCCGTTCTCCTGTTCTTGTGTGTGTATATATGTATGTGTGTGTGTGTGTTCTGGTACTGCTGCTTGCAGCAATTGCATCGACTTAAGAGGCGAGAAGCATCGACCATGTCGATGATGCAATTTGATCATCTGCCACAAACTGCTCAACTAACAACAACTACAACAACCACAACAACAACCACAACAACAACCACAACAACAAACAACGTTGTCTTTTGAGGTCTGCAGAGACCAAAGATCGAGGAATTATATATGCTTTATTCTGAGCAGTAGTCGAGCAGATTATATTATCAGCTAGTTTATGTAATTTATCGATGTTTTTGTTCAATTTTCTAGTCATTTTATTAGTTTGAAGTAACTTTGTTTGGAAGTTATATCCGTATATAATTACTTTTAATGTATATAGAGAATAGCAAACTGCATTTATTTCATTCCATATAATGCTAGAGCAACTTAATATGTTAATTAAAATAACAAACATGCTTATCTTTTAGAAATAGAAAGGTCTTTACTTTGGTTGCCCTAAGAACATGAGTTGATTTGATTAATATATAGAGGAGCTACCTTGTTATCTTCAAAGAGGCTTACAAGTTGCCAAGCTGATCTGCCCCTCAATATCGTAGATTTTGTTTTTGTTTTCTGAATATATGTAAGCTTATAGATCTTGCAGCTAAGAGTTGACTATATATATTAAAGCTCTCAAGTGATATATGCTATATTAAGCAAATGCTTAATGCAGCTTGTATAAGTAGAACTGATACGCAACAATGCAGATATATTCTTTGTATATTAAATATATAGGAAATATAGAGCTTTGCTTTGAAATATTGAAACTACGCCTTATTAGTTTGAAGATATATATTTACATAGTTTTACTTACTTACTCTTGACTTGTTCTTTATTCTTTACTTAGTTATTAATGCAAAACATACTTATCTGCCCCTCCATATCGCATACTTATCGTTTGTTTTCTTTGCATACTTCAAACTCATTTACAGTCCTGAAGATAAAGCTATATAGAACCTTCTCCATACCTCTCCAAAACATGTTGAACTAATTTGTATGGAATTCTTTTTTAACTAAATCCTTCTAAATCCTGAAAATAAAGATATATTGTATATAGAACCCTCTCCATACTTCTTACATGTTGAACTATGTAAGGGTTTTTCCACGTCCACAATCTGAAGATATATCTAAATGGAATTCTCTCCATACTTCTCTTAAACATGTTGAACTCTCTAAAGGATTTTTTACTCATTATCCCCCCATAATCCTGAAGATATAACTATATAGAACTCTTTGTATACACACTTTCTACACAAAGGTTTACTAGGTGTAGGTTTCTACACTCCCTTCTATAACTTTAGATTAATCTTTACTTACTAACTAATACAAAATTGCATTCTTTGTCTTCTCCTCTTCTGCTCCCCACCCTGTGCAGACCTACGTGAAGGCCGTACGCGAAGGTGTTCAGGATCTTGAGGCGGTGCTCTGCTCGCCACAGAGTCAACAGCAGTTGGTGCCACTGGGGCCACAGCTGGTGGCGAATACAAGTCGCTCGCGCAAGACAATCGACTCGGAGGATACGCAGAAACGTTGCCTTGCCCAGCAGGACGGTACCTTGGTCACAGAGAGCAAACGGACAACCGAACACGAGCTGATACTCGACGGCGACGAGCCAGACGCGGCAGCTCAACAGCAGACAGCAGCAGGCAATGCACTGCTGTCGCCTCCACTGGGCACTGAGCAGGTGACCACGACGGCGGCAAGTCAGCGATATTTCAAGCAACGGGACGAGCAACATGTCGATCTGATTGCCGACGGCAAACTGTTGGCAACCGAAATGCGATACGCGGCAGAGACAACCCAAATGGACAAGGATGGCTCGCTGGAGCGACCAGGTGACTGGGACAGTCTATCGGATCGCATGCGCAAGCTGCGACGCACACAGCAGCAGCAACAGCAGAAGGGTAAGTGCAAGTGCCAAGAAGGAGGCTGAAGGTGTCACTGAACCACAGGGTAGAAGACTATTACAGCTTTGTGGCAAACAAAAATGTATGTAGGGAGACATGGCAGACTCCGACAAACTATATATATTCTTAAGCAGACTAGTCTATATAGCTATGTCTGTCTGTCTATATCTTTGTCTGCCTGTCTCTCTGTGTGTCCGTCTGTTTATCTGTTTGTCTGTTTGTTTGTCTGTTTGTCTGTCTGTCTGTATGTTCGTATGTCTGTCTATCTGTCTGTCTGTCTGTCTGTATATCTATCTGCCTTTTTGTCTGTCTGTCTTTCTGTCTGTATGTCTATCTGAATCTCTGTCTGTCCATCTGTCTGTCTGTATCTTTGTCTGCCTGTCGCTCTGTGTGTTCGTCTGTTAATCCGTCTGTTTATTTGTCTGTCTATCTGTCTGTCTGTCTATCTATCTATGTCTGTCTGTATGTCTGTATGTCTGTATGTCTGTATGTCTGTCTGTCTCTTTGCCTACCTGTCTGTCTGTATGTCTGTCTGTCTCTTTGCCTGCCTGTCTATCTGTCTGTCCATCTGTCTTTGTGTCTATCCCCTTCTCCGTCTGTCTGTCTGTTTGTCTCTCCGTCTGTCTATCTTTCTGTATGTACATATATCTGTATGTCTTTCTTCCCGTCCTTATGCCTGTCTGTCTGTTTGTCCGTCTGCTTGACTGTCTCTCTGTTTGTTTGTCTGTCTTTCCGTCTGCCTGTCTGTACCATATGTTGGTCTGTATGCCTGTCTGTCTCTTTGCCTGTATGTATATCTGTCTTTCTGTCTATTCTCTTCTCCGTCTGTCTGTCTATCTTTCTGTATGTATATCTGTATGTCATTCTGCCTGTCTGTCTCTCCGTCTGTCTATCTGTCTGAGTGTCTGTCTGTCTTTTTACCTGCCTGTCTCTGTCTGTTTGTCTCTCTGTCCGTCTACCTGTCATTCCGTCCGCTGTATGTCTGCCTTTCACTCTATCTCCTTCTCCGTCTGTCTGTCTGTTAGTATTTCCGCCTGTCTGTCTACCTTTTTGTATGTATATCTGTATGTCTGTCCGTCTATCCGTTTGTCTGTCTATCTGTCCGTCCACAGTCGAGCAGACTGGACTCTAGCTTTCTTACATAGTTCCCATTTAAATCTCTTCTCTTCTCACTCTCGCCTCTCTTCCCCACCAGAAGTGGCCCAACTGGCAGATCGCAAGGATGCGCTCACCAAGCGCCCGCTGGACTTTGATCGCGAGGAGGAGACGCGCAAGGGGGGAGACCATGAAGTGGCTGGAATCGCACTTTGGCAGCGAGTCCACAGCATCGAATGATTCACGCGACGACGAGACCAATCTGCCCGATGCCGTGGACACGGTGGAGCCCACCAAGAAGAGTTACTTCAATGTGACCATCAAGTCGCAGAGTCAACTACAGCCTGGCACCGCCTCTGCTGCAGTCATACAGACCTTGCCGCGCAGTGCCGAGAGGGAGAGGGAGCGAGAAAGGGAACGTGAACGGGAACGAGAACGTGATGTTCAACGTGAGCGGGAACGGGAACGTCTGCCCAGCACGCTGGATCGCAAGTATGTCAAGGAGGGCGGCGTCAGCAATGGCACCGCTGGTGGTGGGCGTGGCAAATACTTTCAAGGCATCTCCAACTGGGCCGAGCGTTGCGAGGAGGAGCAGCCCATCAATCACTTCTCCTCGCAAGCCTTCCGTGAGGATCTGCAAGAGACCATACGCCGCAATGGGCTGAAGAAGAAGCAACTGGGAGGGAACACAGGCACATCCGTGGCCCCCACACTGCCACTGCCACTGCCCATGCCCATGGGCAACGATAGCTACGTGAGTCGCGACGAGATCATTCAGCAGAAGCGACAGAGTTTGTCCTCACAGTTTCTGGCCCGCTCCATGCGTGGCTCACGCGATGCACTCGACGATCTGGATGCCATACCGGGACCAGCTGCAGTCTCCACACCCATGCGTGCTGCAGCCCCAGCGCCACCACTGGGCGTGCCCTATGGAGCTGCAGTTGGAGTTGGGGTGCGCGCTGAGGAGCCCTCGCACAAGCGTGTGGCCTATGGACATGCACATGGACATGGCCGGAGCAGCAGTAATCCCATCATTAACTCCAGCATTGCCAATGGGCGTGGCAAGCAGGGCGGCAGCCAGGGCTATGAGCCAACGCTGGAGCGGCCCACAGTGCCGCAGCGTCGTCGTGCCATCGAAAAGAAGCTGGTCGAGCACAGCACGGTGGGGGTGCATCCTGGCAAGCTGCAGACAACTGCTGTGGGTGTTGGCGTCTCAACAGCGCATCTCGAACCGCCGCCAGATTATTCGCCACCGCCGCGCAGTCGCAGTCGCAGCTCGTCGCCGCAGGTGGACTATCTGGTCACAAGAACAGGCGGCATGCGGGAGTCTCCAGCGCCGCCCATGACCATGACGCTCAATCGCAAGCAGCAGCAGCGCACGCGCTTTGCGCCCAGCTCGCACAATGGCGCCACTGGCGGCGGCACACTGCGTGCCGGCGGTAATGCCTCGGCCTCCACATCGAATCTGAGCACAGTCAGCGGCAGTAAATCGGCCAGCAAGATGGGCCAGGTCATTGGCAACTCGCTGCGCAAGCTGGTCAGCAAGATACGTTCGGCCTCCGCGGAGCGCAAGTTTCGCATGAAGTCAGCGGCCAGTAAGTCCCGCGAACAGTCGCCCAGCAGCGCTGCAGCGCCGCCAGCTGCTGCCGTGACCACCTACCAGCAGTACAATGTCATTGATGGACACATTGGTGGCAATGGGAATGGGAATGGCAATGGGAATGGTTTGCGGCACAGCAGCAATGAGTCTGAGGGCTCCGTCAGTGACAGTCAGCAGCGCAGGCAAAGGAAGCAGACGGAGACGGGACAGGCAACGCTGACTGCAACGCCAGCAGCAGCAGCAACAGCAACGCAACCTTTGCGTCAATTCAAGCGCGCTGAATCCGCCGATCCGCAGTCCATAAGTCCACGACAGCGTTACTATCTGGGCGAGGATCCCTATTCCAGCACGCTGTATGGCAAGGAGAACATCTACGAGCGGCATGCACAGGCAGGGGCACAGCAGCAGCAGCAGCGACAGCGGCAGCGCTACGAACAGCAGCAGCAGCAGCAGCATCGCCTGGAGCCGGAGGATGAGCAGGAGCAGGAGGATTACTATGAGGCGCGCGCTGTGCCATCGACATCGCATACGCTTGGACGCTATCAGAAGCACGGGCAGGGTGGGCGCTTTAGTGGCTCCACGCCGAATCTGAATGCGCAGCAGGATTATCGCTCCACGGCACAGACGCTGCCGCGCAAGCTGCACGAGCACAGTGCGGCCACGCAGTATCAACGCCAGCAGCGCACGGCGCCGCGTCCAGTTTATGTGCTCAGCCAGCAGCAGCAGCAGCAACAGCAGCAGCAACGTGTGGAGCAGCGCAGGGAGCAGCCTGCAGGTCTTGGCGGTGCTGCAGCTGGTCCCGCCAAGCCGGCACGCACCTATGCCAAGGTATTGAATCGCAGCAAGAGCTTCAATGTGCACGGCATGAATGGCTCCAATGATCCCAGTCCCATTTATATTGAGAAACTGACGCGCAACAACTACAGCAATGGGGCAGGACCTGCAGGAGGTGGAGGAGGAGGAGGAGGTGGTGCCTATGCGCCGCTAGCTCAGTCGCAGGTCTACAAATCGAATCCTCATCTTGCATATGCTGCCAAGGAGAACTCGCTGAAGAGCGGCCTCAAGAGTCCTTCCATTGTGAATCTCATTAGTCGCAGTCAAAAGGATCTAACCAAGATTCCAGGCAGCAATGAGGCCGACGAGGCGGCAGCAGAGCGTCTCTATCAGGAGGAGCACAAGAAGCATCTCTATTTGCGTAATCTACATCAGCAGGCGCCCGATCTCTATCGTGTCATACATGGCGGTGGTGATGAGGGCGACTATGAGCGGAGATCCACCAGCAACAACAACAACAACAACATCATCATCCAGAATCCGAATGCGAATGCAAAGTATCCGCTGCAGGCAAAATATTCGCTAGATTCACGTTCGCCGCCATCGGTGGAGCTCAATAAGGATACGGCAAGCATTGTACGGCGCAGCAGTCAGAGCAACGATAGCCCCAAGCGCATGATCTATGCCGAGGAGCAACTGCACCACCACCAGCAACACCAGCAGCAGCAGCACCAGCACCACCAGCAGCAGCATCAACAGCAGCAGCATCAGTCGCAGCTACATCATCATCATCTTCAGCAGCAGTTGCGTCGCGGCTCGGGCGCCACCATAATTGAATTGCGCAATCGCAAGTGATGTCTTTTCTTTCCTCTCTCTTCTCTCTATCCCTCTCCTGCTCTCTCTCTCTTCTGCATCTCTTACTCTTCAGTCCTCTTTCTCTTCCTCTCTCTGCCTTCCTTGACTCGGCTTTAGTTTCGTTTGACAAGCAGCAAATAAAATTGTTAAGCTGTAATCGCTCTCTCTCTCTCTCTCTCCCTTTCGCTCTATCGATAGCTTTATCGATATCTCTCTACGTCTTCTTTCGCCTGTGTTGCTGCCACCTGCCACTTGCATCATATTCTATGATTACATTTTAAATGTGTTTTTTTTCGTTTTTTTTTTACTAATTGTAACAGTTTTAATTTGTAACTTTTGTTGTATAGTTAACGATAAATCGATATATGATCGATGCGCGATGACTAACTGATTAATTAATTATCGATTACCTTACCTACTTACACATACTGCTCCCCCTAATATGTACTTACATATAAACTACGTTTAACTTAATGGCCACACACACACACACACACACACACTCACACACACACACTTAATAATAATCTCTCGCTTAATAAACCGATTCCGACTACAAGAATTATAATAAACAAACAAAATAAAGTGCCAAAATAAATAATGCAAAAAAAAATAAAATTCGTTTCTATCTTATATAGTGTAGTTTGGACTTGATATATATAATATCATACATTCACTGGCAACTAACAATGTTATATATCTATGTACAATTGCTGTTAAGACTTTTACTTAGTATATTTTAGCACCCTTTCTTCGGCTCATAAAATACTAGTGTATTTTCGCTCGGCTCATAAAATACTAGTGTATTTTTTATGTTTACCAAATGAAGCTATTACAGGATATACTGAGTACATATACATAAGTAGTACTATATTATATACTTTTGCTTTCCGGGTGCTAATTACAGGGTGTACTATAAAGTGTATATTACAAATTTAAACCAATATAACGTTATTTCTATACAACTGACTATCGATACTATAATCTACTATCGATATACTATATAGCGAATGTAGGAATTCCTAATACGCACAACGAATGCGTCTAGTCTCTATGACGTAGGTCCTTTTACTCGTTCAAATTCAATCCATCTTAATTTAGTGAGTTCAACAGCGTCTCCAGTTTCCTGCACTGCAACATTGGAAAGGATACCCTGGGCCACAACATGCGCAATTCACTCCGTTCCGCAATTGACGCCGCTGACAAACCTGAGTAATATGCGCCATGATTAGATTAGCACCACTCCAGCGAAATGAAATTGTTGTACATATACAGATTCTACTTTTATTTAATTTTCAATAACCTTTCCAGACTTTTCACGTTTTACCGTTACTTATATATGCTCATTTTTGCGTGCTTAATGTTAAATTTTGAAATTCAATCATTTTTGCCTTTACACAATGGGCATTTGCTGCGCTATTAAGTTTATAACTATGCTTGTACTCAGTGTTAGTAAATGACAATTATTTGGAATTAATTAAAAATATCTTAATCATAAACTTTGTTAAAATGAAACGCATTTAATAAGCAGCCGAGTAGCAAATTTAACAGTCTGACCAGCTGTTAACATTATGTTAAGTGAAAACAGCTGTTCGCTGGTTCATTGCGCCTGCAAGTGAACTGCTCCAATGAGCGACCAGTTCAATTGAGCGCAACGAAACAGATGTACACACACGTATGCGCCAGCACCCTACATATATGTACATCAATGCATGTGTGTGTGCGAGTGCTGAAGAATAGAAATAAATAAAAATGTAAATAATATACAACATATTCCAATTAGTTAAACTATCACCACAAACACTCGAAAGACAGTGACCAAGATGACGTCCCGCAACCTGACGGAGGTGTTCGTTATAATGCGTAACAATGCCAGCAAGAATCGGAATCATTATGACGATCGGGTGAGTTCGATATGCTGCCCATATGGTGGCAACAAAAACAATAAAAAAAGAAACAATCTATGACTCAATTTGCAAACATATCTAACGCAATTAATGCATTTTATTGCGATAGCGTGGCAGCGACTCGGAACGCCTGCTCAAGCATTCGGTGCGTGAGGCCGAGGAGGGTCTCGAGATGCAGGATGACTATGGAACACCGCCGGTCTGGCTGGACAAGTTCGAGGAGGCGCAGTACACAATGTCCAAGTGAGTGAGAGCGAGGCTAACCTTTCGCTGCACCTTTGCTTATCATTCCCTCTCCCTCTCTTTCGCCCTGTCTCTCTTTGCAGAATCAAACCGAAACTGGATGAGCTGGGCTCACTGCACGCTCGGCACCTGCTGCGTCCCACATTCGATGATCAGCGCGACGACGAATGCGAGATTGAGGTACTCAGTCAGATTGTCTCCAAGCTCATTGCCAGCACCCACCGGCACATACAGTGTGTGCGTTCCAGCCTGGGCGTGGGCAGCAAACTGGAGCAGCGCCTCACGGCCAATGCGGTTGAATGCGCTCTGCTGCAACTGCAGGACTTGACCATCAAGTTCCGCAACAGTCAGAATGCCTATTTGCTGCAACTGAACTCACGCGAGGAGCGATCCCAGAAGTATTTCGACAACAATGAGTTTACCAATGTGGAGCTCGGCGGCGGTGGTGGCGGGGATCACAACGATGAGTTGGGCAACTTTGTGGATACCTTTGACAACTTTCTGCAGCCCTTGGACGGTGGCATTATGGCAACGGCAACGGGAACGACAACGGTGGCGGGTGGAGCTGGTACACGTTCAAATAACTATCTATTCGAACAGGATGATGAGCAGGAGATCGATGATCATTTCAAGAAACCCGTGGCGAATCGCATGACACAACAACAGTTGCTGCTGTTCGAGGAGGAGAACACACGCCTGGCCCAGCATCGGGAGGAGGAAGTGACGAAAATAGTCAAGTCCATCTATGATCTCAACGATATCTTCAAGGATCTGGGACACATGGTGCACGAGCAGGGCACCATTATGGATCGCATCGATTACAATGTGGAGCAGACACAGACGCGTGTCTCCGAGGGTCTGCGGCAGCTGCAGCGTGCCGAAATGTATCAGCGGAAGAATCGCAAAATGTGCATCATACTCGTCCTGGCCGTCGTCACGTTCTTCATGCTGCTGCTGCTGATACTGACCAAGTTGTAGATCTTTTGCCACCAAGATGATCTACCAGATTAGAGCAGTCAGCCAGCCAGCAGTTATTCCGTTTATTAAGTGTAGTTCCATGTGTGTATATTGTAACTGTATAATGTAAAAAAATATATATACCTTTTATTTATTTATTACAATCCTCTAAGTGTGCTCTCTGCTAAGAATTATAGCTAAGGTTTTAAGGGTTTTGTGGCTCTGAGGTTTCTTCTTCTCCCTTCCGAGAGAGGCTTTAGCTTCCCTTGGCCAAATTTCATAAGTCTAGTTCATGTTCTAAGCCAGATATGTGGAATCTTGTCTCAGTTTCCCTTCTATCAAGCTCAATTCCAAGATTATGGCTTGAGTTTCTTGCTAGACAGATCCTTAAATAGATATATAAGTGATTAAACAGCCTTATAGAGTAGATCTTTGCCGGGCCAGGTATATTTATTTAATTAGTTTATAGTCGGACTAAGGTATTAATACGTATAAACCTGTTGTATGTAGAATTTCAGCTTAATAGTTCCAGTATGTACCAAGCTATATGAAGATATAACCACAGTGTAAACTAATTCTATATAGAACTGATCCATCAAACTCACAAACTTCTATTTATCTAGCAAGTCCTTTAGTTTTTGTACTTTTATATTGTTTATTTAGTTAGGCATTCGTTGTTATAAATATTAAAATTTTTCTCTTAATTTTTAATTTAAAAATTCTCTTTATATTTTATTATATATGGTATATTATACAAAATATACAATATAGGGTATTTTATTAAGTAGTAAACAGAAAAAAAATCTAACTTATATGGTAAACAGTTCTCCCAGCCCAGTAGGTCCCCGCGTTGATCACAGCCCGCAGATTACATGCGCTCCGAGAGGCGCGTCGCGACAGAACGTAGATTTCCATAGACTTTGCTGGGCGGTGAGCCGAGGATCAGGTTGCAGATGGCGCGACGGGCGAGTTGAATGTTCTGATAGCTGCCAAGAATGTGAATCTTGCTGTCGGCGAGCACAATGCGAGTTTTGGTCACGTTCTCAATGGTGAATTTAGTGCGTCCACCTTTGCCGGCCAGACGACCGATGGCACGGGACTGATGGTCACCGCGCAGTGTCTTCACGTCCTTGATTTCAAATGTCTCGATGAACAGATCCTCGAGACGCAGCAGGGCCAGTGCGTCGTCTACCTCGAAGCCACAGAGGAAAGCCTTCACGAAATCAGCGCCCTTCTGCAGGTTGGAAATGTCGGGCGTCTCGGGGCCAATGCGCAGCTCTACTTGGCGTGCCTTCATGTTGAAACGGATCTGCAGTTTCATGTGCTCCACCACGGGTGTGAAGATTTTCATCCATGACTCCTTAAGTGATGAGTAGCGATGCGGCGGCACTGATACCTTGCGCAGCTCGCTGCGTATGCGTTTGGCCTTTGGTGGCGCCTGTCCCGGGCCAGTGCGCTGGTTGCCCTCGATGCCGGTGGCAGCGTCCACCTGCATTTCCACATCTTCGCCAGCATTGGCGCTACGTTTTTGTGCCTTTTTTTGTGGCACAAATGCATCGACCTGTATATTTTCCACTTCCATTGTGGCACGAATTATACTTGAAATTGCGTTGTTTTTTCTATATATTTCTCCACGTGCGGTACGCTCGGATTAGTGGTGCATTTTCGTTGTGTTATCGATATATTGGCAACAAGTCGACAGTGCTGTATGCGTTGTAGCAGTCAGCTTGCTAGTGTCTGCCTGACAAAGCGGCGTTATAGTTATCGTGTGAGCGGGAAAAGAATCAATTAATCGATACATATTTATTTATATTTCTGTTACATTTAATATTTTTTTTAATGATCAACTCTTAAACAGCGAGAATGTAGTGTAAAATTGTTAGCAAAATGTTAAATTACCAGAGTTGTGTAAAGCCCGCGCAATTGGCTGTCATAGCATTCAGCATGCAAACGTATACGCCGTACAAACTGTTATTTATCGGCAGTTATTTATCGTTTGGCGGCAAATTAACCGCTTTTCACTAGATTTTCAGAACTGTTTCGCATAGATAAATGTAGAAAATAGACAATTTAACGGTTTTGAACAGCTTTGCCATCAATGTCAATGTCTGCGCAAACAGCTTGCATTGCTTGCAATTTTCCAGGTATGTACATGTGTATGTATGTTTGAACTTCTATGCGCCATTTTGTTTACTTGTTTGTGTTTTAGATTTTGTGCGCTGCATCACGGCCTGTCAAAATTTTCTGCAACTTTGACATAACCAAAAATGCAAACTGTTGTTGCTGTTGTTGTTCTTGTTGTTGTTGTTGCTGTTGATGCTTATCGGCATGGTTATTGTGCACGTTGCATAAATGTGCACGTTAACTTTTTTGAGAGAAGCCTGCGGGTGGCACTGGCCAAAATGCAAATGGCGATAATGATGGTCTACAGCAGGAGCAGCAACAGCAACTGCCCGTGCTGTGTGATGTGTGTGTGTGTGTGTGTGTCTCTGCACTACTTGGCCAGGTGTCTCCATAGGCCTTTTGCATGTGCCGCGCTGCTTGTCTAATCCACAATGGGCAACATTTTAAATACAAATTGCAGCAAGCGTATAGGCGAAGGGGTAGAGAGAGGGGGAGGGGCAGCAGGGTTGTCGCTTGGCCTCGCCTAGTTAGGTGCAGCACTCTCTTTTTACTCTCTATTGGCAACTGATTAGCATTTAAATTAAAATGTCGCAAAGTGGCCTTAACAAAATGTTGCTTGCTTGCACTGCTATCGAGGGAGTGTGCGACAGTGTGTGTGTGTATGCGAGTGTGTGTGTGTGCTATTGAAGCTTATTGTCTCTTTGGTGTCACCTGTTTATGCTGCTGCTGCCACTGAGATTGGCTCGGCTCGGCTCGCCTTGCCTCGCCTCGCTTCGCCAATTGCCTTTGTGCAACTGCAGCAGAGTCTAAGCGGATGCGGCAGCCCCGTACGGATGCGGATGCGGCTGCGGATGTGTTGAGAGCGCATGCCATTGCAAAGAGCAGACACTTCAAACGGCGATGGGCCGCAGCTTAATTATGAAAATTAATTGTATGTCGAATGAATAATGTTAATTGATTTTTTTTTGCTTCATTCTTTGCTTCGTTCGTGCGGCGGCCCACCTGGCGTATGCGTAATCGAGCCGTTTGATAATTTTTGCCCGCCTTTCGCATCTGTCCCCATTGTCCACGCAGCGCGTCTCGCATTGCGGCAATTAATTAGTCCCATTTCGTTGGCAGTTGCTGTGCCAGGCAGGCAACGTAGGCAGCGCAAAATCAAATACATTTCGCTCGCGCCACGCTACTCCACACCCCCACACTGTACAGCCTCCCCCCCCTCTGTTCGCTGTTATTGCAATTGCGATAGTTAAACACTCAGTCACGTAATTCATTTGCATTGAGCGCGTGGTCAGCGCAGGATATCCCTCAGTGTGCCATCAGCAGCTAAAACTGTAGCACGCCGTCGGTTTCAAGAGGGAGAGATTGTGAGAAAGAGAGGGAGAGGGTGTGTGGTAGGAGCAGCAGCAGAGTGAAGGGGCAGCACGAAATGCCTAACTTTAAATTTCGCAACTCATCGAAAGCAATCGTAGTACTCAATTTAGTCAGCACTTAATTGAATCTAGATTATCTTATATATTGTAATTTAATAATTCTTTCTCTATACACTACATTTTTCAGTTATCTTTATTTTTTATAAGCTCTTCTTTTATATTGTATTATCTTCTTCATAACTACTTGAATATAGAGTATATTTTCACATTTCATATTGTAGTTCTTTCTCTTTTTGCTGTTTTCTCTTTTGTCTTTATTTAATCTAAGCTTTATTTTTATTGTCTTCTAGTTGAGTTTGTCTTATTGCCTGTTTAAAACTCTTTTTCCTGTTCTATCTTCACATGTTCTGAGTTCCTCTTATGTGCTCTTCTTTATTTTAGACTCTAGAGTTCTTGTTCTTATAAATACTGCTTCACTAAAATTAAGTTCTATAATTATCATCTTTATTTACTTTATTTCTATTTTTCTGTCACTAATTTTAAACTTATCTGCACAATATTACCTCACTTTTAATTCTACTCTATAATCAGATACCTAACATAAACCAGCTCTTATTTTCCTCTTCACATTTCCTGTTTGTTGACTACTAAGTAGCTTCCTTAGTCACTATAATTGTCAGTCTTGCCTTCTGGACAGCGTTCAGTTCGTCCAACAGTTGTCCAATCAAAGTGCACTCAAATAAACGACATACCTCATCGAGTAGATCATCAAATTTGCTCGTGAGTAACAAGTTATCACGCCTTATAGGTCGATGGCAGTAGGGGGTGGTGCTTTAAGGGGTGGCCATGGAAATTTCCCGTTTATACTTTCATGACTTTTGCCTTGACAGTTTAAGCAAATTGAGGCGTGGAAAAGTTTGTGTGTTCGGCTATTTTTTATGCTCACTACGGTCATTTTTCATGGTCAGTAATTGGCAAAACTATGACGTCTTCGGGTAGCTGTTACTCCTGCCACTACTCTATCACGCCTGAGCTGTCATCCCTCCCTCGCACAGCTCCCCTTGCTCCCCCATATCATGCATTGTCCCCGTGGGCTGGTGACAGAACGCGCATTTCTCTGTTGCGTTTATTCTGTGACCATTTCAGTTTCAGGCTTTCATCTTGGCCATCCCACTTACACATACACACGTGCGGAAGAATGGGAAGGCTATGCATATATATGCGCTATTTATGTGGGCGTATGTGGGCGTGTGCCATCTATGCTCACGTATCAATAAGTGCTTGAGACGTGAACTGAATTTTTTATTACCACATCCCGAAGTATGCACAAAAGTGAATGTCCCTCTGGCCGCACCTCCTCGATGGTACGGCAAGGCGGCAGGACGCTGCGAATATGTCTCTCAGCATGCCAAATTGCCTGTGAAATATTTTCCAAATATATATTTACACACACTCACTCACGAACACACACCTAGCTACACACTCCCACACACTTCGTACAGATGAACTACTTTATAAAGAAAAGAAAGATTTTTCATAGTTTTTCTTTTGAACTCTCTTTTAAGATTTATAGCATGACTATGCATAGGACTTTAAGATTCTCAGTTAGTACCCAAGCTGTTAGAGGAATAATTCAATTTGCTTCGGAATACCTTAGAAAAACTTTTAAGTATTTTAGCTTGATGTTTCAGTTTTTAAAGTGAGGCTAAACAAAAGTTATTCAAGTTCTAAGATTCAATTAGCAAACTTAAAACATTCATTGATATGCCTTAATAACTTTACATTTCTCTTTCGTAATATATCATAATCTTTTATACTAAATTAAGTTTTTTTTCTTTAATATTTTCCAATTTTCAGCGTATAAACCAAAAGTTTATGGAGATCTGGCAGTACCAAAGTTGCCAATCACTTGTTCATCAATTTGTTTGGTATCGATATACTTTTAAACATCGGACCCTCTTAATCTTAATAAATCACAAACTCACCATAAGTTCTTTATAGACTGCAGCTTTATTTCAATCAGTACATACCTTTTTCTCTAATACTGGCAACAAACTGGTGGCAAAGCGGACAGCGAAGTGGGCAGACAATTGGCCAGAGGATAAAATCAAATCAATGCCAAACTCAGCTTGAGTCGGAAAGATAGAACGCAGTAGAGATGAAGGAGACGAGAGACGAAACGAGAGAGATAGTGCGAGGGGCAGAGAGAAAGCGAGATGAAGGGAGATTCAAGAGATGACACGCGATTTGCTCGTGGGCCAATTGCGACTAATCTGCGCCACTCAGCGCACCATTTGGCCTAATCCAGTTGCGAAAGGGTTTCAGAACGCATCCACTTTAATTGTGCCGTTATGTGTGGGGATTAGCTTTGAAGTTGGGCCCGAAGTTTCAACTGTGTTTAAACTACATGGAAGGAGAAGAAGAAGAAGCAGCAGCAGCACCGCTGTCCGCCCGTCCGACGTCTTAAGAATGCGACGCGCCGTGCCGGTGTTGCCTGAGCACAATACACGACACTTAAGTGCGACTCGACTGGCGCCTCGCGAGCCAAGCGGACCAAGGACGCCGTGAAAGGATATTTAGCTAGAGGTGGAAGTGTGGCACGCATGTGAATATAAAGCTCACCAATGAGTTACTTAAACAGAGCCCAAAATATATCAGAATGAGATTGAATTGAACACGATAACCTCAAATTCTAAAATATTAGATCATTACAGATAATACTATGAACCGCAGCTGTATGTACATATGTATGTATGTCTTTGAGGTAACAGCTGAATATATTACCTGCATATTAATAATAATATAATATTAATATTTGAACACTAACTTAAACTCTGTGTCCCATTGTAAGTTCAAGCTCTCGGTTTAATGCCTGCCTTAAATTCAATTACAACCTGCAACAATTTGAGACATTTGGTATACACGCACCCATCGCTAGCCAATAAGTTGACCGACTTCTGGTCGGGGGAGCAGAGGACGTACGACTAGCAATGGCTTTTAGGTAATTTCTCTTGATGTTGCTACAAAACGGGGCAAGAAGGAGGCCAGATTTGAGCTGAACTCGAGGGCCTTGGCAACGTTTGCCAGACGCGTTGCTTAAGTCGTCCGAGCGTTAATTACGGCCAGTGTCAGGACCCAAAACTCAAACTCAAACTTGCAACTGAAACTGAAGACCGCCATCGAGCTCCCTTTGCCGAAAAGGGAATTTCTCCCCACCTTACCAAAAGGCAAGTGATAAACGGCCAGAGTCGAGGCGAGCCCAATCGAATCTCGGACGTGGCAGGCGTCGGTCTCCGATTGATTTATAAATCAATAAAGAAAAAAAAAAATATGTGCATAAATATTTACCAAGACAATATAAATAAATTACAGTGCAGTCGGCGAGCAGTCGGCCGAAAAACGTTATGCAAAATGCAGCAGAACAGCGAAAGGACACAAGATAAAGATGGAAAGATGGACGATGAAAGGCGAAGACAGAGTCAAGAAGTTGCTACGGAAAGCAGGCAGCAGAAAGGTTGGCCAGGAAATGCCTGAGGTCCTGTAGTAACATATGTGCATGTGCATATGTGGATAATGTTGGTGCTGGTATTGGTTCTGCCTTCTGCTCTGAGGCCTTATTAACTGCCATGCTACTGAGTTAGTTGGCTTCGAACGAGAGGTGCTGCAGAAGTCCACTGGTCAATACGTGAAACTGTAGGAAACTGTGGACCATCCATGAGACTGTAAAAAGCTGTCAGTGGTTTAAACCGACGTCTCATATGAAATTGTAGTTGATTTTAAGTATTACAATTATAATTTTAGTATGTTTAGAATGAATTGTATTGTCACAGTTTGTAAGCAAGAAATATGTATGTCACACAAGCATGAGCATACAAGTATAACTATAAATACTTACCATATTTCTTTAGATGGTAATAGTTATAAATTATAGTTGATAAGGCAAATGTAAACTAAGTCTATGTTATAAGTATACCATATTTCCTTAAATGGTAATAGTTATAAATTTTAATTAATAAGGCAACTGTAAACTATAACTCATTAAGAAACCCTCGCTCGCTGTTCGTATGCAGGCTTGTGCATGTGAAACTCGACTCGTTTGCAGACAGCAGGACACCAAC
This sequence comes from Zaprionus lachaisei, assembly GCA_018901815.1. Classification (NCBI taxonomy): domain Eukaryota; kingdom Metazoa; phylum Arthropoda; class Insecta; order Diptera; family Drosophilidae; genus Zaprionus; species Zaprionus lachaisei. The sequence continues at coordinate 869,930 of JAEIFI010000616.1, read as the reverse complement.
TCGGAACTGAACCTGCAGCAGGACAGGCTGCTGTGGCGTTTGCTGTTGCTCTTGCTACTGCTGTGCCCAGCTATAGTCAGATTTACTTTGGACCCATAATTTGATGTATTGTGTATGCAATGTGAACGCAATTTAAATATGTGCGCAATTACGTAAAATGTTTGATTACAGAGCACCGAAAACGGTTGCCCAAACAGGTTTCTGGCCAACAAATTCAGGTGCCAACTAATCAAAAATGCGAGCAATTATAATTGATTAAAACGAGACAGAGACAAACATGCTGCAGCTAACAGAAAGCGAGCAAGAGAGAGTGAGAGCGATAGAGTGAGAGCGAGACAAGGCAAAATGAAACTGGACGAGAGACGAGACCAGACGAGAGTTGATCAGCCGTCTGTGGAGTTTCCATTTGTCCATAGAAACTGCATATGAGCACACAGTATAAAAGGACATTCATTGGGCCCCAAATGGAATTTTCACCTCTCCCTCCGCGGCCCCTTCCCTGCCTTTACTGTTCACCTCCTACTCTTGACTGTGTGCCTTTGTGTAATTGAATCAGTTGAGTTGATTGTTTCCATGGGCTTCTTACAATTTGCGGCATCATGTGGAGCCATAAACTGGCAATTTTCCTTAATTATATTGCAAATTCATTAGAATTTCGATTCGGAAAGTGTCTATAAATCAGTTAAGACCTCTGTCTCTCTCTCTCTTCTCTATCTTTTCTATCTGCTCATGGGCAGCTACAGCTCTTGTGCTATAACAAAAGGTTATCAAATGTGCTGGAAAACAATATTTCAGTGCTGTAAAGTGACAAACAGAGCAAAGAATAATTTTCATCTATTCAAAGACATGATTTTTGTTAGCTGAAACAACATTTTATACTTCTGTGTGCGAGTGTGAAAAATATGATTTAAGGAATATTTAAATTTCTGTGTTGCCAACTAAATCGAACAGCAGAACAAACAGCTTTGGTATTTTGTTTGTGACTTCTATTTCGAGTTGAAATACAGAGTAAATTCAGTTAGACGTTGGTATGATTGAGTTTTCTTTGTTTCTATTATCATCTATAAGCTAAATTCAAACATTAAACAAATATACGATTTTTTAGAATATTTCCCTAAATTCTGTAGAAAAGCTCTGTTTATTTGATTTGTCATGATTTTTGAATCTCGCTATGGCATCTTTGTGATCGCCACAATCTGCATAACAAACTTTCTCTTCTTTTTAAAGTCACGTATTGTTAATATTAAAACCTCCACAAAGAGAACATCATTAGTAGTTTTAAACATTCCCTTCCTCTCTCTCTCTCTCTCTCTCTCTTTCTTTGTATCGCTTTGTGTGTGAACACAGTGGAACTCTTCACAAAGCTTACTTGTTCACCGCTTTCGCCATTTCGGCTTATGTGGTCCACTCTAAGCGCATTGGGTGCAGTTTATGGATGCATTGAGTGAAACGCGTTCCCTGCAACGGCCACAAAAATGCCGTTAAATCAATTTTGCGTCAAAATTTTGCAATATGCAGTTGGGATTGGTCGAAGGGCGGCACAGTTTGCTGGAGGTGAGGAAAAAGGGCGGCGCAGAGAGTGCTTCGAATGCCATTGGTACCGCAAACATGCTTATGCACCTGCAACTGGACGCTGTCCAGGTCGGCATATGAGCTGCGTTGGCAGCTGCCGGACCGACCTACAGCTTGACCGACGGCTTTTAAACCAGATTCAGAACCAGAACCAGAACCAGAACTCGAACCCGACACGTACCGCACACGAAACCCGAAAATGTAATTGAAAAATTATTTTGCTACACGTGTCCGGTGCGAGCTGCAGTCGAACACAGTGCGTATGTGTGTGTGTGTGAGTGTGTGTGTGAGTGTGTTTGGCAAGTCCTGGCCGGAGTGCTGCGTCGTTGTGTGTCGACAATTTCGTGGCTAGGCGAAAATTTTAATTAATTTGCCCGTATTGCAAGAACAGCAGCAGCGATGGCGGCTTCAACTTCAGAAGATTTCATAAACAAGTCGAGCCCGGATCACAGCCTGAGTCTTCCAGCTGCTGATTAGCATATAAATTACATTGTCAAGCCCCGTCCTCCTGCCATGCCTACGCATTGCTTGTGCCAATTGCCAAATATGTTGCTTATTGATTTAGCATTAATTGTTTATTGTTAATAACACGAAAGGGAAACTTTCAGCTGCAACAACAGCAACCATCTGAAAGGAGTATACCAGACCTGTGCGAAAGATGTCCTTCTACGCTGACTTTCGGGCCAGCGGGTCTGGGCTGGAGCTTGGGCTGGGGTCTGTGCCTGTGCCTCTCTTTCTGCTTTGGCACGAAACTCAATTAACTTGTTAATTTATTTGTCATTTGCTTTGTTCGCTTAGTTCGCCTCGTGCTGCAAAAACAACAGTCGGGCAACAACAAAAGTAACATAAAAACGACAACAACAACAAGAGCGTCAACAACAGCAGCAGCAGCAGCAGCACCAGCAGTAACACTAACAACAACCAAAGGGTTCTTTCTCTCTCTCTGCCCCTGTGAGCGTAGCCTGTGAGCTTAGGCTGACACGAAACTAGCGATAGCAGCGTGTTGCCTGATGCCTCGTGTCACGCATTTGTGGATAGTAAATGTTTAACAACACCTTCCCCTTACTTCTAGTCTTATATTCTTATATTCAATACCTTTGTGGCAATGAGGTAAGCAGAAGAAGGCATCTTCGCATTCAAATCAAGCAATGTCTGTATAAACATATAGATCTTGAAGATTATAATATTAAAAGCTAGCAAGAACTGTGACAATATTGTGGGACTATTGCACCCATATATTAGTTTACTTTGGAGTGAGCCTAACAAACGTAGAATTTGTGAAGAAGTGAAGTATTGCTGCCTAGTGTAGTTACAGTTGACTAGACTCGACTAAAGCTTTGTTATCATTGAGAACTCTAGTGTAGAGCTGGAGAAACATCGATGCTATATCGATATATATAGATATTTTATATAAAAAACCTCAGCAAACATCGATGTTTCTGCAGCTCTACTCTAGTGTGTTGGTTTCTTACTTGTTGAGGTGTTCCTATTTAAAGAAACATGTTCTGTATTCAGTCACAAGAGCCTAGTCTCAGTTTCTTGTAAATTCTAATTACCTTTGCCAACTGTCAACATCTGCTACACATCCATCACTAGGTACGTGCTCATCTCTAGCGCACAATGTAATCGACACGTTACCAGAGACTTTGTGACTCGTTTGAAAGTGCCGCAACACTTGATAGATAGTCAGTATCAATAGCTGCGATGGCAACCGCAGGGGTTATGAGTAAATGCGAGCATTCAGGTCTTCCTTTGTTTACACAGCTTATTCGTTGTTTTGAGGAATTGTCGAAAAGACTTGAAAAAGGAAGAAACTTCTTACAATTTTGTAAAAAATAAATATTGAAGGTTCTTTGATATTGTGCTTTATATGGAGCTTTTTCTCCTGTTTTCCCTTTTTCTATATCCATTTCTCTTGTTTTCTTTTTTTTTTCTATTTGTATACTATAAATAAGAAGAAACACCTTACAAGTTTGTAAACTATTAATATTGAAGGTACTTTGATATTGTATTGTATTGTATTGTATTTTATAATCTGGTCTCATCTTCCTTTCTCTGTTTTCTCTCTTTCTATAACCATTTTTCCCTTGCTTTCTGTCTTTATTTATATTTGTATATGTGAAGATCATACTTACAAGTGTGTTTCCTTTATCATACCTTATCTTCACTTTCTTTTCTATGTTCTTCTACCTAATGTATGCTTCTTTCTCCACACTATACATATAGCAGATGTTTCTTTCTTTTCTTTTCCTTCTCTACAGCTTTTGCGTTTGCACTTAATTTCCTTATATTTATTTGTATAACCAATCTACGCATCTCTCTTTCTAATTGCTCCCCCTTTCTCTCTCTCTCTCTTTCTCTTCTCTTCTATAGATAACTTCTCTTTCTCTCGCTCAGCTGCTGCTCTGCCTGCCATCAATATCGCCAAAGCAGCTGGAGGCAATCAGACAGCGCACTTGATGTTAGTTGCGCCAGCAGCTGAGCTGTGGCAAAAAGAGGAGGGAGCAGAGAGCAGGGAATAGGGACTTGGGCAAACATAGAGCTCTTCTAGCTAGCTAGCTAGCTAGCTAACTGGCTGCTGGCCTGGCCCGGGCCGGGCCGGGGCTGGGCAAATCCTTTAACCGTTGCTCACTTTCAACTTTGAAGTTGGCAAAGTTTTCGCTTTGTATAATTAAAACTGAGCCCGAGCAGGAGCCCGAAACGAAGACGAAACCAAATTGTTTACATGTGTCTTTGTTACAGTTATCATTGGTGGTTTACGAGGGGTGGTATGAGAGGATGGTAGTATGCTGCAGGCGTAGTTTATCTTGCCTCTTCCTTCCTCGCTTCCTACCTCTTATGGTCTGTCTTTCAGCTTCGTCGCGTTTGTTTGCATTGCGTCCTCTCCGCCCCACGTTACATGCATATGCAAGACGCTGCCACGCCCACGCAATGCACACGGCCACGCCCCGTTTTATTTAGCATTTTGTTGTTTTTTTTATTTTCGTCTCGCTCATTTTTTTTTTTTTTTTTGGTAGCTGCAATTTCCTGCGGTTTTTAATTAAAATTAACTTTGTTTATTTTGCGCTTTTCCCATTTGGCAATGCGCCCCGCCTCGCTGCGCCACGCCCACGCCCAGCTCAGCTTGTCTTCCGCCTTAAAAGTGATATTTACTTTAGTCGCTTCTCGTTGTTGTTGTTGTTGTTGTTGTTGCTGTTGCTGTTGTTGCCGTTGCTGCTTGTAATTGCCGCCATTTGCGTTGTCGTCGCAGCCATCAGCAGCTTCAGAGCATCAACTCTACCATCAGCTACAGCACATCCACATCCCACATCCCGCATCCGCATTTGCTTCCACATCCGGATTGCTGCTGTTCTTGTTGTTGCTGTTGTTGTTGTTGTTGTTGTTATTGTTATTGTTAGTTTTACCTGTTGGCAGCCAAAACCGCCTCCGTTGCTCATCTCCGTCTCCGTCTCCATCGCCATCTCCACCTCCAACTGTCAACTGGCAAGTGGCAACTGCCGACTGCCAGAAGCGAAAGAGTTTCACAATCATCGTCATCATCTCCGGCGCGCGCGGCCCCCTTCCCTTCCCTACCCTACCCTCCCTTAGCCCCTTTTCGCGAGTTGTGGAACTTTTGTAACTTTAGTTTGGCCAAGTTTTGTTATGCCTGCTGGCTATGGCTATACATACCTTCTGTTGCTGTTGCTACCCCCCTTTCCGCCCATTCCGCCCTTTCCTCTCACCTGCCCTGCCTTCCCTCTCCATTCCTTATCCGGCACTTGAGCAGCACGCCTCCTACACGCTTTGCAATCCATCATCTTCCGGGCGCAACAATTGAAAGTGTTTAACGCAGGCATACCCTGTATAAAATGCCAAAGTATCGCTTGATAGAAAGCACAAATATATCAAATGCAGGAGTATAAAATTGAGGACATGAAAAGTGAGGGCAGTACATATAAAATGCGAGATAGTATTGGAAATATTGGAATGTAACATGTTATGAAAGTTACTCCATTAATAATGACTGTACAGTAAAAAATAGTACTACAAATACCAAAAATAGATGCAATTGATGAGTATAAAATGATACCAAGAAGAGTACAGAAACTATACAGAAATATCAAAAAATATTTAAATTAAGAATATTTTAAAATATATAATCAAAGAGATTTAATTGCCTAAGTTTCAAGGGACAAAATAAAATATCTCCCCATCAATAAATAGAACAAAGTAATAAAAAATACTACAAATACCAGAAATAGATGAATTGTAAGAGTATTAAATTGATACCATGTAAAATGAGGGAACTATACGTATAATAAACGAGGAGGAAAGGCTCACTTCGACATGTCGAAGGTTCTTTACCTTTGCAGGTTCTTATATCCTGTGATTGTTCCAATAATTGTTATATATAATGGTGCAGTATTTTATGTTATTGCGTATATTTAATATAATGTCCTACTTTGATTGGCACTATTAAGTTAAGTTATTTCTAAAATCAAAACTGGTCTTCATACAAAAAGCCTTCCATTGGACCGACTATTCCTATGGCAGCTATATGTTATAGTGGTACGATTTTGATGATATTTTGTATGCATACTACATGTGTGAAAAATATTCGATGCAGTAAGTTTGGGTGCAATATCTAAGAAATAACAAAAATCGGCCGATAGTTTGTATGACAGCTATACGATATATCGCTGCGATCCTGCTCATTGCGAGTTATTAACAGCATGCGGCAATAAGAAGAAACCGTGGCAAGTTTTATTAAGATAGCTCTAATACTGAGAGAAGAGTTTGCGCTGCAATAGACGGACACACAGATATACGGACTCACGGACACTCAGAGTGATGGATTTAGAATATATATATATATATATAATATATATAATAATAATAATATACTCTATGGGATCAAAGATGTCTCCTAAAGTGCGTTGCAAACTTCTGGCCAATGTATCGTATTAATTAATACACCCTCCACCCAAATTAAAATGCAGTAAATATACCCACAGTTATTTACAGCCCTAAAAGGTGTGTCAGGCACATTGCGTATACGCCTCCATGGCAGCTGCACTTTCCAGCTCTTCGTTCTTTGTTGGTTTTGATTATCGCATTTATTTGCCTTTCGACGCATTTCGTGTTTGACAAATAAAACAATATTAATAATACAAGTAATGATGTCGATGATATTGCTAATGAAACTATCCGCTTTAGGCATGACTCTCGTTCCGGAAGCGTCTGCCACTCAGATTGATATGCGGCGTAGCCAGCGCTGCCTGATTGAGCGATGCCAATGTGATGATGGTGCTGCTGTCGTCGTCGTCGTTACCCTCATCCCCCTCCTCATTGTCGTCGTCGTCGTCTTCTTCATTGTGGTTAGCTTCTTCAATGCGAGATCTGGCAATTCTGGCCTCTGGCTTCAGTTTGGTCATCTGCACCTCGTGGTAGAGTTTCTCGAGCAGATCGCGAAACAGCGTCTGGTTCACATTGATGCTGACACTCATGAGGACAAACCAATCGCCGTAGCCCGAATTGGCCAGCACCTGACGCACATGAGACTTGGGCATGCCACGTAAGTGGGTGCGCAACAGCTGCAGACGCAGCTCCGGGCAGCAGATGAGGATCAGGCGGTAGAGTATATTAATGGCAGCCAGCATGGCGATGAACAGGAACCACACGTAGAGCAGGGCGAATAGCTTCTCGTTGAGTATGTTCAGCGGCAGTACGCAGAGGACGTCTAGCACGTTGGGGGGTGCCACTGGGACCGTAGAAGAACATCTCGCACTTGGCCACCTTGGGGAAGACACGTGAGCTCATCAGATTCCACAGATTCCAATCGTAAACGGGTATGGCGGCCAAGGCGTGTATGTACTTGTGCCAGAAGCCATTGAAGATCACATCCATCAGCCAAAAGTTGAGGCCCTGCGAAGATAAGTCTGATTTATCGATAAATGTAATTTCGATACTAGAAGTGCATGTTAAGGAAACTGTTAACGGAGGAAGCTGTTTGTGATTCTATGATAAGTTTGCGGTTTATCGATATTTACAGCGATAGTCAATCACATAAATCGATTGGCTTGTTAGAGTAGTCGAAATATTATATATACATAGATATAAATTTGTATTCATATCTTGGCGATAATGCAATCGATAAACAATTGGCATCAAACAAACAAAATAATCCACTTTACTCTTTTGTTTATCGTCTGTTGTCTATCAACTATCGTCTATTGACTATTGACTATTGACTATTGACTATTGACTATTGACTATTGACTATTGACTATTGACTATTGACTATTGACTATTGACTATTGACTATTGACTATTGACTATTGACTGTTGACTATTGACTATTGACTATTGACTATTGACTATTGACTATTGACTATTGACTATTGACTATTGACTATTGACTATTGACTATTGAATGCCGTCTATCGACTGTCGTATATTGTTTAACGAATATTGACTATCGAACGTCGAGTATCGTGTATCGACTATCGATTATTTTCTATCGTTTATTGACTATCGTCTGTCTATTATCATCTTTCGACTATCGTCCATCTACTAACTACTGTAGTCCATCGCTTATCGTCTAGGGACTATCGACTATCGTCAAGCGAATATCGTTTTTCGCCTATTCTTTATGGACTATCGACTGTTGCTCTCGACTATTGTCTATCGATTGTCCGCTGTCGTTTATCGACTATCGTATATTGTTTACCGACTATGGACTGTTGACATTCGTCTGTCCACTATCGACTTTCGATTATTGTCTATTGACTTTCGTCTGTCTACAAACGTCTGTCTCCAATCGTCTGTCTACAATCGTCTGTCTACAATCGTCTGTCTACAATCGACTATCGGCTGTCGACTTTTGTCTATCTACTATCGTCTGTCTACTACCGTCAATCGTCTTTCGACTATCGTCTATTATCTATCGACCCTCGACTATCGTCTTTCGATTATCGACTGTCCTCTGTCGTTTACAGTCTATCGACTGTCATCAATCGTCTTTTGACTCTCGACTATCTACTATCGTTTTTCGACTATTGTCTACCGGTTATCGTCTCTCGACTCACACTTATGATCAGATTGAGCAGCTCACAGAACGCATACTTGATGGCATAGCAACAATGGATGGCCGAGAAGTGTGCCCGAAAGTATTTGGTAAGCATGCGCAGCCTGGTGCGGTACGTGGCCTCCAGGATGAGGGCATCGCCCACTTCACAGCACAGCTGCTCCATGCGCTGGCCCTCCCACACCTTCCACAGGTAGGAGGGAAAGTAGAAGAGCAGCGACTGAAAGAGCAGTATCATGAAGACCCACTGATAGTAGCGCAAGTACATGCGCTTTGTCACGCCACGGACTTCGGGTCCCACGCCCTCGGCTATGGATATAATGCGTGCATATTGTTCGTTATGCGCCAAGAGGTTCCTCATCGTGCTGCGATTCAGCGCCGGACGTGTCTGCTCAGCTCGTGCCAGCTCATCGGCCAAATGAGCTATCGTATCATTCTCCACGGGCAGTATATAGGTGCCCATGGTCCAGCAATAGGATTGCACATATTCCGTATGCTTTGTGGAGCTCAGACAGAGTATTGGCTCGCCGAAATACTGTTTGGCCGACAAGAGGAACGTGCATGTCAGCAGGATCACAATGGTGCACTTGGAATGCAGTGTGAATATCGGATCGTAGATGCGCACTGTCTTCAGGCGCAGATACTTTGACAGCGGCTTGACGGCGGCGTACATTGTACTTTGTACTTCTATCAAGGTTATCCGGGCTGTCTAGTTGCCAAGTTCTTTAGTTACTGTCTTCTTCAGATGTTCTTCTTGTTCACGTTCTTTGCTTCTCTCTTTCACTTGCCTCAAGGGTTTGCAGTTCTCAATTATATTCTTGCACTCCTCGCTCTCTCTTTCACTTACTTATTGGAAGTGTGTAATTTTCAATAAATATTTCAGACACGCCTGACAGTAGAACAAATAGTTTTACACTGAGAGTGCTAAGTGAGAGAGCAGGAGAGAGAGAGAGAGAGAGAGATGGAGAGTTTGAAGGCTGACATTTGAACTGAAGAAGCTTAGTGATGGCAACAATAAATTTCAGTTTAAACAGGCATGACATGTGTTGTTGTCGCACACTGTCACAGTAGTGTTGTAAAACGTGTGAGCTGTTTGTAGTTAGCACATTAAAGTGTAAATCAACACTGCATGGGATGAGTTAAGAAAGTTGTTAATGTTGAATGGAAAGTTAACTCAAAGAAGGGAAGTATAAAGCAAGATGAGATAAAAGGAGTGTATGAGAATCATAAGAGAGTGAGAGAGAGAGAGAGAGAGGGAGAGCTATAGGAATAGAGCAAATACTAGATAGCAAGAAAAAGAAAGTTGTAAAAGCAGAAACAAAAAGCAAAGCACAAAAGACAATAAGAGAGAGAGAACAAAAGGGGTCTATGAGGAGAGAAAATAAGAAGAATTTAAATGCAGAGAAGGAGCTACAATAAGACGACTCACTCAAGCAATTCTCCACTGCAGTAGGCAGTGTTAAGTAACGCTTAAAGTGAACGTTAACAGTGTTGCACTGTCACACTTGACAGCAGCAAATTAATCGCTGCGATCGAGTGGCCTCTCTTTCTCTTTCTCTTTCTCTCTCTCTCTCTCTCTCTCCAACTCTCTTGTGCCCCTTGGGAGCATGAAACGAAATGCCACTTAACAAGGTCTCGCAGTGACTTTCCGCACTCGACACACACACACACACAGGCACACACACGCAGACACACGCATCGTGTGATAATAATAAGAATAATAATTGGAAGAAGAATATTAATAATGAGCCTAGCCATAGTGCTGGATAACGCCGTTCTGTATGACGATCACGAGCGATGGGAACGACAACGAATGGCGGCAATAATAATAAAATGATTAATCGATGCTACATGACGGCGGCATATACAAAATATATGCGGCAAAATAATTCCCCCAGCGCCGCTCACTCTCCCTTCCTCACTCTACCTTACTCTGTCTCCCTTCCTCTGTGTCTCTCTCTTTCTGTGTGTGTTGTCAGGCAGCGTCATTACCAGGCGTGCTTTCGCCCTCACACTGCATACATCATCATCAGCATCGTCAGCAACATCATTATCATCATTATCGTTGGGCACATTCAACATCATCATTATGAGGCAACAACAGCACATTCAACATTATCATTGGAACGCGGCTGCCGTGCAAATGTTTATTGTGGGAATTCGTTGGCAGCAACGACGTGTCGTCGGCATAGACCAAACTCCCCCTCTTCACTAGTTAGTGCCACGCCCACTCTGCTGCTTGACGTCAAATTAAATTTATGAATTCTTTCGCTGGTGCGTGACCAGAGATTTACTATAATCAGGCATCGGGAATCAACGGAACACGCTCAGGAGACTAATTAGTCGAGTAGCGTTAGTGCCGCACTCTCTCTCTCTTTCTCTTTCTCTCTCTCTGTCTCTCTGTCTCTGTCGCTCCATTGTGCCACTGTCCAATTACAAATACAAATTATAATTATAATTTCTCGTGCCGCATTGATTTTCTTCTTTTTGGCTCGCGGCCCACATTGATTGCAATGAATTACACAACATGGCCAACTAATTTGGCAGTGGGTCAGCCTCGCTATGTTCCCAGAGGGCAGCCTGATCGCAACATCGTTGCCCTGTGACCAACTACTCACCCCCCTGCCGCCCTCTCACTCTGCGCCACTCAGTTGTGTGTTTGCGGTTCTGCGGTCGTGTTTGCTGACAGCGTTTTAAATATTTATTTAAATGGAATTCATTATTTAAAGCGATTTCCCATTGACCACAATAACCGAAAACGTTTGTTGACTGTGTCGCCTCCTCCACTTCCAAGCCCCCTGCCCACTGCCCCCTGGCCCGCCCTCACACGCCTGCCTCCCGACCCCCCCAACTAACCAGATATTCCATGGGCATATGGCAATATGTAGATATTTTGTATTTTTTTTTTGTCAGAGAGTGCAGTGAGTGGTGAAGAAGGGAGCTGGCGTGGGGAGGGGGCGGGTAGACTGCGCAATTCGCGCTTAAATAAATAAATTGAACAATTATGCGTGGTTGCGGTTGTTTTGGCTTTGATGGAGTCGTCACCAGTAGTTGCCGCGGCGCGTTGCAGTTGCACGTTTTCCATATAATCCTATTACCTGCAGCCCGGTATGTAACCGGGCGAGGACGAGTCACGGAGCTCTCTTTTTGCATACCCTGCAATTGGGTTAGCAATGGGGAGGATAGATTGGAAGAGGGAGTTGAAAGTTAGAGTTAGACACTTTCTGATCAGAGGAAGAAAGCTGAAGTATTTAAGAAGGGAAAAGATAGAAAGGGGAAGAGAGAAAGTGAGAGAGAGATAGAGGGAGAGGGGAAGAGGGGAAGAGAGAGAAAGTGAGAGAGAGATAGAGGGAGAGGGAGAGAGAGAGATAGAGGGAGAGGGAGAGAGGTAAAGACAGAGGTACAGAGAGAGGTACGGAGAGAGATAGAATCCTTTATTTAATGATATTATTATAATATGTATATAAGGTATAACCTCTTTCAGTCCCAGCTCTCAAGCATATCATCGTCATAATCGAGATTTTCACCATCATTATCGAAATCAAGATCATCATCATCGTCATCAAAATCATCGTAATCGTCATATTCATAATCAAAATCATCAAAATCAGCATTGCTATAGAAACCCATATCGAATAGATGTTGACGACATCCAGCATCCATTGAATCATCTGAATCGGGATATGCATCATAGTTACCCATCTCATGGAGATTATAGTAACACATATCTAATGATAAGGGCTCCGTGACTGATAACTCAACTATATCCTTGGCAGCAACCTCGGGAATATCCAGCATTATTTTTGAGATACCAGTATGGTATGAATACAAACTGATAGGGAGCTTTCGCTCGGCCTCTTGTCGACGCACTTGCAGTCGTACCTTGAATATCAAATCTCCTATAAACTTGTCTGTAATATAAGGACAATCCAACAGATGTATTATATGTAGTTTGGGACACCCAAAGATAATGCGAAGCAAGGTATTATCGCTAACGGTGTAGTTAGTTTTTAGACGTAGCTCTTCCAAGTTTTGCAATGAGCATAAAACCTCCACATCAGTATCGTTGAGCTTTTCGCAATTCGATATTATGAGTGTTCGCAGTGCTTTTAAATTTGCAATCTGTCCAAGCATCTGCTGATTGATGCAATTTCTACCGCGGATCTCCAAATGCTGCAGATCATTTGATTTGTGCTCGACGAGTGCCTTGAGCAGCTCCTGATGTATTGGCCTACCATCCATTGGACTGTGCACAATCAATTTAATCATGTTTGGCAACTTGGCCACATCATGAACCCCAGCGAAGGGTCCATGACCACTGCTGATGATGATCGTTTCCAAGCCTATTTCTTTGGGCATCTCCTGTAGACTTGGCGCTATGCATGAGATCCCTTTGAGGTTCAACTCCTTGAGCAATGGCAACTTCTGGTAGCACCTAGCCAAATTCTTTGACTTGATTAAAACGCAACCAGAAAGTATCAACGTTTCTATGGAATCTGGCAAGCTTATGTCCATGTTGTTACCACTTAAGTTTGCATTATTAGAAAGATCAAGTTTCTTTAGTTGCGTCAAATTCTTCAACGGCACCAGAGCATCGTTGCGTAGATCACAGCTGTCTAGCTGCAGATCAACAAGCTGATGCACCTTAGCCAGCAACTTGTGCATATTCTGTGCGGTAATCTTGGTTGCCTTAATATTCAAAGACTCCAAATTGATGCAACGCGACCCCAGATAATCGAATACACGTTGACGATGTCGCGATGGTATAACGCCTTCGAAACGCTTTACAAATCCTCCCGATAGCATAAAGAAATCACGCACATCCCACAAAGTCATAGACTCGAATTGCTTGAATTCTATAAATTTATCGAGTGACGGCGACATTAGCTCATAGACGCTGCGGAAACGAACGCAAATGCGTGCAAAGTGTATGCGATCCACTAAGGGAAGATAATTCAATATATGACCCATGCAATGGTCATTCAAACGCATTATTTCTGGCTGCGGATCTTGGTTATTATTGCCCTGTGGTCCAAAGGCATCAGGCTGATACCAACTGTAGTTGGGCTGCACGCACAATCGTTTCTTATTCACGTAGTGAACCATACGCTGCAATGCCTGGGTAGCACTGCTCGGGTCGCTAAAGAATACATAGCCAGTCTTCCTTCGGGGTCTTCCTGCAGTTTCCACAACTGGCATTAACGGCTGGAACAGGCGCAGATGGACGACGCGTCCAAACTTCTCGAAATATGCCTGCAACTCATGCGACGACAACTGTGGGGCAACATGAAACAAAAATAACTTTTTCACTAAAACATGGTCCTCAGTGTAAGCCAAATTATTTTTTAAATAAAATTGTTTTTTTGTTGGCAGTTTTTCACGAGAATTACTAGCACCCCACATTTTCACTCGACTGTGTGAAAATGGACTATGATATTCAGGAATTCCTGTTTCCTAATAAGTTCTGTCGAAACGGCCTACTTGATTTGTTGAAATAATATAATTTTCTACACAAAAATAGTGAAACTTTGGTTCGACTTTCAGTTGAACCCAAAAATGAAAGTAGTTCTTATTTTTCTTATGTTCGTGCTATTTGTATTACTGATTCTGGTTCTGGTTTTTAGGCCATGGATTTTAAAAAAATTCATGGTCTATTGTGTTTGTCGGAACGGAATTGTGCGTAACAGGCAGAAGGAGGCATCTCCGACCCCATAAAAAATATATGTATTCTGAATCAGTATCAGTAGCCGAGTCGATTGAGCCATGTCTGTCTGTCCGTTTGTCTGTCTGTCTGAACACCTGGATCTCAGAAAGTATAAGAGCTAGAGTCATCAAATTTTGCGACAACATACGTATATATTGCAGTGTCTCAAAGTTTTTTTTAAAATTTGGACACGCCCCTTCCCGCCTCCGTAAATCAGTAATAACTATTTAAAAACTACAATATTAGCTCAACAACCAAAGTTGTATATCTTACATGACAAATACTTTGCCACGGGCGTTATGTGAAAATTTCATTTAAATCGGACTATTAATAAGTGAGATATGATACGAATTAAACTCACTTTGAACATACCATTTATAGTTAAGCAGACCTAATTTACGCAAGCATACCGAAGTTCAAATCTAGCGTCAGACACACAGCATTTTAAACTTTTTATTTGCATTGTATGGTAACAAAATTGGTTGACAATGCAGCTTTGCCGATGGGCCAAGGAGTGAGGCAATGGCCGAGTGGTTAGAGTGGCGGACGGCTGTGAGAGAGGTGCGTGTGTTCAACTCCCGGTTGAGGCGGGTGCGAATTTTCATTTATTAATTATTTATTGTTTTATTTTATTTTTTTTATTTATTTTATTCTAATAATATTCGGGCGGCGATTCCATACCGCGTCAGACACAGCATTTTAAACTTTTTATTTGCATTGTATGGTAACAAAATTGGTTGACAATGCAGCTTTGCCGATGGGCCAAGGAGTGAGGCAATGGCCGAGTGGTTAGAGTGGCGGACGGCTGTGAGAGAGTGCGTGTGTTCAACTCCCGGTTGAGGCGGGTGCGAATTTTCATTTATTAATTATTTATTGTTTTATTTTATTTTTTTTTTTTATTTTATTCTAATAATATTCGGGCGGCGATTCCATACCGCGTCAGACACAGCATTTTAAACTTTTTATTTGCATTGTATGGTAACAAAATTGGTTGACAATGCAGCTTTGCCGATGGGCCAAGGAGTGAGGCAATGGCCGAGTGGTTAGAGTGGCGGACGGCTGTGAGAGAGTGCGTGTGTTCAACTCAACTCCCGGTTGAGGCGGGTGCGAATTTTCATTTATTAATTATTTATTGTTTTATTTTATTTTTTTTATTTATTTTATTCTAATAATATTCGGGCGGCGATTCCATACCGCGTCAGACACAGCATTTTAAACTTTTTATTTGCATTGTATGGTAACAAAATTGGTTGACAATGCAGCTTTGCCGATGGGCCAAGGAGTGAGGCAATGGCCGAGTGGTTAGAGTGGCGGACGGCTGTGAGAGAGTGAGTGGTGGTGGTTCAACTCCCGGTTGAGGCGGGTGCGAATTTTCATTTATTAATTATTTATTTTTTTTTTTTTTTTTTTATTTATTTTATTCTAATAATATTCGGGCGGCGATTCCATACCGCGTCAGACACAGCATTTTAAACTTTTTATTTGCATTGTATGGTAACAAAATTGGTTGACAATGCAGCTTTGCCGATAGGCCAAGGAGTGAGGCAATGGCCGAGTGGTTAGAGTGGCGGACGGCTGTGAGAGAGTGCGTGTGTTCAACTCCCGGTTGAGGCGGGTGCGAATTTTCATTTATTAATTATTTATTGATTTATTTTATTTTTTTTATTTATTTTATTCTAATAATATTCGGGCGGCGATTCCATACCGCGTCAGACACAGCATTTTAAACTTTTTATTTGCATTGTATGGTAACAAAATTGGTTGACAATGCAGCTTTGCCGATGGGCCAAGGAGTGAGGCAATGGCCGAGTGGTTAGAGTGGCGGACGGCTGTGAGAGAGTGCGTGTGTTCAACTCCCGGTTGAGGCGGGTGCAAATTTTCATTTATTAATTACTTATTTTTTTGTTTTATTTTATTTTTTTATTTATTTTATTCTAATAATATTCGGGCGGCGATTCCATACCGCGTCAGACACAGCATTTTAAACTTTTTAATTGCTTTTTTTGTTAAAAAAATTGGTTGTAAATGGGGCTTTTCCGGTGGGCCAAGGAGTGTGGCAATGGCCGAGTGTTTTTGTAAAAAAAATTTTTTTAAAAAAATTTTTTTTTGGGGGGGGAGGGGTGGGGCAATGGCCGAGTGGTTAGAGTGGCGGACGGCTGTGGGAGAGTGCGTGTGTTCAACTCCCGGTTGAGGCGGGTGCAAATTTTCATTTATTAATTACTTATTATTTTATTTTATTTTTTTTATTTATTTTATTCTAATAATATTCGGGCGGCGATTCCATACCGCGTCAGACACAGCATTTTAAAAATTTTTTTTTTGTTTTTTTGGAAAAAAAAATGGTTTTAAAATAGAGCTTTGCCGATGGGCCAAGGAGTGTGGCAATGGCCGAGTGGTTAGAGTGGCGGACGGCTGTGGGAGAGTGCGTGTGTTCAACTCCCGGTTGAGGCGGGTGCGACTTTTCATTTATTAATTGTTTATTATTTTATTTTATTTTTTTTATTTATTTTATTCTAATATTCGGGCGGCGATTTCATACCGTTAAAATTTTTATTACGGTATAATAATAATAATAATTTTGGTTCATCTTCAGTTCTTGGCTCTATCTGTTAATGTTGCTGCTTTTGCTGGGACTCATCATTGTTTTTATCGACATTGAAATGAGAAGCTGAAATGAAAACAAATATCTGTTGGCTCAAGTGTTGTATATTCTTTCGAAATATTTAAATAAATAAACAAAAATAAATACATTTATCTGGTTTATTATTATTTTATACTTGTTCAACAGACTTTAATTTACCTTAACTATAAGTAGACAATATATTATATTTAGTTTTATTATATTATATTATATTAATATATGTATATGTATATATAGTATTGTGGTAAATGAGTTTCATCTTATGCATTCTCCTATAATTCAATTTGCAATCTACTTAATACTTTTTATAATAGTTCAATATCAACAAATGTTTGCCACATGTCATACAATGCCCGTTCAGAATCGCAAACTTAAGCAATTTACAGGGTTACGGCCAATCGAGCAATCTTTTGCGATGTTTGCTAAGCCCGAATTCGTAAGTTGTGCTTTTCTTTTTGGATACATTTGCGGAACAGCTGCAAAAAATTAACAAAATTTGTATTGAGGATAAGGCGTACGTTGGGTCAGGAATCAGGTAGGCTCAATGGGGGCGGGGAGGGTGTTGCTGATGCCTTTCTGTCTTGCCACTGTCTCCTGCTGCTGGCTGTGGTCGTACTGTGCCTGGCGGGCAGTTGTCAATTGCACTTGCCATGACGGTGGCAATGGAGCTGCTGATGCGAGAATGAGAATGTGAGCAGACCGCAAGGCGGCCGCAAGGGCTGACCACTGGACAACTGCAGCAGCAGCAACAGCAACAACAGTCACAACAACAGAAACAACTGTTGTGTAGTATCAAGAGCTGTGCCTGGCATCCGTTTAATGCTCAAGTCTTCCCCTCCCTCCCTCTCACTGAATAATGCAGATGAGTTGCTCGGACTCAGATGCGGTCGTATTGGCGACTTCTGTTCTCGTCTTTCGCAGCATTTGTTCGATTGTTCTATGCCGCCCGCATGTGCGCCCCGCAGAGCAGTCAGAGAAGGCATCATCATTATTATTAGCTATCTAAAGAGCACGGGGGAAGCGGGGAGAGGGGAACTTCAAGTTGTGGCCGTAGACGTAGTTGGAGTCGTCGTGGGGGGTGGGTCTTATTATGTGCCAACATGGTCGTCAACGTGATGGCGTCGAGGCGACGATATAAGCATATGTTGCGGGCCTCTATGTGCATGTGTGTGTGTGTGCGTGTGTGTGTGTGTGTGTGTGAGTAAGTGTGTGTAGTATCTTCCTGCCGTGCATTGTTCGATTAATGACTTAACGACGTGAGTTGAATAACTTTGATTTAGTGTCATCTCATTTCGCCAGACACGCTGCGACCGACCGTTTCAGCTAATTGTATTTATTTACTACACACACACACATGCACACATGCACACACACACTCGCACACACCACAAACACACCACATATCGCACCACACATAGACACACCATGACACCTGCTCGCACATGTGTGGTCGCCTTGGGATTTTAATTAATTCGAGCATTATAATCCTCAGACAGACATCAAAAACAATTTGATATCGAGAGTATGAAACTTGAAAATAAACTTCGTTGTGAAATTGACTTTGATTGGATCATAATGCCAGTCGTAGCTGTCAAAATTAATTTGCGAACAACAAACAAAGAGAAATGTGAAAAAGAGAGAAAGAGGAAGGCAGACAGACACAGTTATAACATGCAAGGATATTGGATACGCTGCAGATTACGTATTTCAAATAGTTTTTGTGTTACATATTATTGTTTTAATCTGATTGAGAAGGTTTTCGAAATGAAGTACGTGAAGCATGTGTGAAAATAGAATGTGTAATTGCACTTGAAATTCGATAGTTTTGTAAAGTTTATTTGTTTATTTATTTACAATATATCAAACTGCAATTAAAAGTTAAATAAATTTAATGTGAATATAAATGAAAAGAAATATGAAATATTACTTTATATTTATTAATAATAATATTTATTGTGCACATCTATTTATTATAAAATATATTGTATTTATTTTGAGCATATTTACTTCACAGAGTTTGTGCTTAGTTTGCAGAAAATTGAAGCTTCTCTTAGGTACATTCATTTGAGGTACTTCATTATAAAGAGGTTCTTTTAAGGTTTCCAGCTTTGCCTTGTTAGGAAGTAGTTCAGTTTCAGTTTCATATACCCCACTGGCAAGCTGGTCTCTCTCCCAGCAATGCCTTGCACCATTGTGCACAGCTGGCAACTCTTCGGTGCTTATCCGATCGGATTCCCACGCGACCAGTTGCATGTTGCGGTTAGTTTGGGTTACACGATTCCAGCACTGAACTAGACTCCCACACCGATTTCGACTCCAGCTCCATCTCTGATTGCTTTGGCTACTCCATTTCCGCGCCAGCATTGGGCAGCTTGTCCATCGTCTGTCTGTTCATAGCGTTGTCTGCCGCCTGGGGCTGATCATGTTTAATTAGCCCTAATGAATATTTAGCCGGCTGCCCGAGCACGTTTCCCCGCTGTTGGCCAATGCAATTTTCTACACGCTTTTCTATTAGTCTCGGACCAAACGAAATCGTTACAGCCAGCCAGGCGTCCCTTCTGCCCTTCTCAACCTTTCAGACAAACACTCATATGGTCTTTGGCTCGTTATTTGTAATTTGTTGTAAGTTTTTGTTTCAGTTTTTATTGTTGTTGCCAGTTGCCGGTTAACACTAGACGCGTTTCTTTTCCCCTTCCCCGCTACTCCTCATAAGATTACTTCTGCCTCTGCCACAGCTTCTGCTTCTTCTGCTGTTTCCGACTCTTTCTTGAGTTTCTTTCTAATACTCCTTCCGAAACGTCTTACGTACTCTTACAAAGAGTGAGAGACAGAGAGAGTACTTACGTTTTGCTGTACATTTTGTAACGCCTGGCAGAAGAACTTCTATCAGTTAAATGTGCCATACATTGTGGCATACATATTGTTCAGAGCTGTATGTCGAAGATTTTATATATGGCAAATTTATATCGCACTGTTTTGAGCGTTAACAATTTCAAATTTCTTTCAAAAAATGCACAAAATTAAAGAGAAACTTTAGTTCGACTTGTAGTTGAATCCAGAAAAGAAAGTAGTTCTTATTTCTCTTTTGTTCGTTCTATTTCTATTTCTGATTCTGGTTCCGGTTTTTTGGTTCAATTTCAGTTCTTGGTTCTATCTGTTGTTGTTGTTGTTGCTGTTGCTGGGGCTTGTCGTTGTTTTTATCGACATTGAAATGTGGCCCCAAAACAGTTTCAGCTCATAAAAATACAATTTGCTGCTGCTTATTTTTTACGATGCACATGAGGGCGATGCTGTCCTCCAGTTGGACTCCTGGCACTGTCCCTGCTCCCGCTGCTATCGCCAGAGCCCTCTCCTACACCTCCCCCCTAGCCTGCGCAATTCGCTGTCTATGTCTCGCCCAAAACTATTTTCGAGCTTGAAATGAGGCGCACACATGCTCCAAGTGCGTCCAATGTCCTCTGGCCCCTGCTCGGTTCCGTGTCCGGTGTGTCCATTGGTAATCGGGTTGCCACCAAGTTATGTATGTGGCAATGTGAACGTTCTGCACGTTCAGCGTGCGAGGGGGCAGCGGAGGCGGTGCGCAGCACGCGGGGGCGTGACACTGGCAGCTGTTGCCCTTCGGCTGCTGTTGCTGCACGGCATTTAAACGTTTAAGGGATTTGTTTATGTTGCCGCTCCATTTTGGGTCAAACGAACCGAGTAGTAACCCGAGCGAGCCACGCCCCTCTCCCTCGGCCCTGGCACTCTGCAAATTGGCAAGTTGCTTAAACATAAAAACAATGCGGCCAACTGAACGGCCCATGTATTCATAATCCGGCCTAATAATCCACACCAACTATGTCCTTTCTCACACTCCCCCCCACACATGCCTCTACATAAACAGAGAGAGAGAGAGAGAGGGGGAGAGAGTGGCAGAGGGAGACTGAGAGGAAAAATGGCAGAGAAGAATAAAATGAAATGAAATAAAATAGGCAAAAATGCTACAGCTAAATAGATAAAATGAGCCCAGCTGGATTTTTCAAACACCCTGCGTGTGTGTGCATGTGTGTGTGTGTGTGTGTGTGTGTGTTGGTATTGCCATAAGCCGTTATCCACTCGATACAATTAAATTATATGTGTCTCTTTGCCCATAAATAGCAGACGAAAGTATTTTTTGTCACACATTTCGAACCAGTTTTTGCATTGACAGGGAACCACTATTAAACTGCACTAGTGAACCGGTTCAAACATTTCATTTATATTATTATTTTTCTATTATTCACATGAGCTAGCTCGTTAGTTCCATGATAATCTATTATTGAGGAAAAGAAACCAGTTTTAAATCTCTACCAAGTTCCAATAAAGAACCGGTTCGAAGCGGTTTTGCAGCTGGCTTAAAATTGTGTTCTGTTGAAACTTTGAACCACTACAGAACCGGTTCGAAAAAGTTTGTTATGCACATAATTGCTGAAGCTTTTTCATTAACAAAAACCGCTAATTAATGTGCAATAAATGTTTTAAGCCTTAAAAATAAAAAAAAAACTGTAAATTTTTTGTGCCACTTTGGGGCAACAAATCTGTTGCATGCTCAACGCTCTCTTCTCCACCATAATCAAACTACAACTACAAACTACTATTGCGATTTTCAAAATGATTTTTAAGCTGCGAAAAAAAGCTTTGCATAGGAACTTTAGTCTCGGTTCAGCGAGAGTGGTTCATGTGAAAATGGCAGCTTATGCCGAATTTATATATAAACCAAATTGGATTCATTGGATTCATGTGCACATTTTAATGGATGTTATTAACTTATGCATATGCATGTTCCCAGTCAGGAAGGGGAGGAGGGGGGTATAGCAGAAGGAGGTGGGGAAGGGGGCGTGATACAGTTGAAGCCATTGCACTTATTGTATAATTATGCAATTTAATGAATACTAAAAAGCTGCACCAAGCCAAACCATAAGGGGTGGGCAGTGGAGTTGAGAGGGTGGTAGGTGGGAAGGGGGGTGCTGCTGGGTCAGTGGGTAGACACGTGCAATAAATACAAACTGCTAAAGAAAGAGAGAGAGAGCGAGTAGAGCAAAACATAGCGTCAAGAAAATGAAAATGAGTACGGAACGTGTGTATAAAATTAAGAAAATGAAAACGAAGAAAAAGCAGTAAAGAGGGGGAAGAAGGCAAGGGGCAAGTGCAGGCAAACAAGGCAACAAAAGCACATAGTGTGTGTTCTGTATGTGAGTGTGCGTGTGTGTGTGTGTGTGTACTAGTGCTGCCGCCATGTTGATTATTATAGTTATTATTGTGGACCGCCAGTTGCAGTTAGCAACAGTTTCCCATTTCCATTTGCACTTCCAGTCGCAACGACAGCCCAGTGGGACCTCAACAAGTGCTGAGGGTGTCAGCGAAGTTAGCAGTTGCCTTGGCAGAGACTGCAGCCTCAGTGCGGACTTGGGTTCTATTGTTTTATATTGCAAAGTTTTGTATTTCGACAGCATTTGATCTGGGATCTGTTTTGGGATGGAGAATATAAATTGAGGAGGCTTATATAGTGTTGAAAATTACAAGATTTTGTCACCTATTCATTCCCACTGGGTGTCAGCATACTCTTTCCTTGTATGTCTCCCCCTCTCCCTCTCCCTCTCTAGTTCATGCATTTTTGTTGCCGCATTTTCGGAATTGGCCTTTGGGCTTGGGTAACTCGTTTAACGCGAGACGGTTAAAGCGGCTCTAGATGAAGTGAGATAGAGAGAAGGAGAGAGAGAGAGAGAGAGAAAAAAAGGGTAAAGAGGTTAGAGGATAGAGAAAGGGAGAGTATGCGGCGAAGAAGATTGTGTGCAAGCAAAGATAGGCGTCAAAAGATAACGCTGCGGCATTTAAGATTCACTGGTTATTAAATTTAAAAAAAACCTTGACAATTTAGTTTTTTTATATATATTAAATAAAGTGTAAATGCTACATTTTGTAGATATATCATATTTTGTTAACTTTAATAACTTTATTTTGTTATTGAGTCTAATATATTGTTATAAAAACTAACAAGCGTTTCTGTCCAAAAATGCAAAAAAAATGAATAAATAAATACTATTTGTTTGTTGAAGATTTAAAGTCTTAATCTATTTATCCTTTCCCTTTTATTTACTGTATGATATATTCTTTTTTTATACACAATATATATATATTGCTAAGTATTTTTAGCTAACTTAAGGTCATTATTTCGGTTAGAATTCGCTTTAAAGCTTAACATCCAAGCGAAAAGGTACTGCCTATTTGTTTTCTATTTATTTTATAATTTTAGTATAACCAAACGATTATGATATTTTATTTTATATTTTGAATTTTATTCATTTTCATTTATTTCATTTTCTATTATAAATTTAATTCTTAATTTAGATTTTCCTTAAATCTTTATTTTCTTTATTGTACAATTTGTTATAATTAATTATTTTTTTACTTTATTTAATTTGTTTTATATAAACATATTTTGCTTTCATTTTACCACATTAACTTTATAATAACCAAACGATTATGATATTTTATCTGATTATCTTGTATTTTATTAATTTTCTGTAGCTTCTGATATTATTATTTTTTTTTATTTTTACCTTCTTTATTTTGTTTAATAGTTTTCACTTTATTCACTTTGTTTTATGTATAACATACATATATATTTTTTTTCTTTGATTTTACCACATTAACTTTATTATTCTCAAACGATTATAATTTTTTATTTGAATAACAGTTTTTTTTTTATTTTTTTAGTTTCTTTCTTTTTTTGTCTACTTTTTTTCCTCTTTCTGCTTAGCAGCTTCGCTTTGCGTTTTTAATTTTGTCTTGCTACTTCCCACACTTTTTGCTCTTGTCTTGTGTGTGTCTTAGTGTGTGTGCCTTGGTGTGTGTGTGTCATTTTATGCATGAATTTTTTAATAGCTTAAATATGCGGCAATAAAACTTTAGCACGCTCATCTTATCGCCAACGCTGGCTGGCAACTTCTTTGCCACTCACACACACACACACACACACATAGAGTAGCACAATCAGCCCCTCCCCCTTTTCTACGTCTCTGTCTCTATCACTTCCTTGCCCCTTGCCTGCTTACTCTTTGGCACTGCGTACTCCCGCTACGCGTCTCCCTTTTCCGGCTTGGCATCTTTTGGCTGGCTGACCCGACGCGCACGTAGCTAATAAAAGCCACACCACGACTCCGCGCCAGATGCAGATGAAGATGTGGACGTTGGCAGCCGCCGACAGAGCGCCGACGTGCACGTGCCTCATGCCTGGCTAACCTCCCTTCCTCCTCTTCCCCTGTGTGTCTCTCTGCTCTATCTTGAGTCGCCTCCACCTGCAGCATCTTGACTTTTAACTAGCTAACTTGATAAAACTACAAAACTATACAATAAATATGCAAAAGGCGAGGCAAAAAAAGCAGCAGCAGCAGCAGCAACGCAAGCTAAAGAGCAGCGCAACAAGAAGAAGAAGAGGGAAGAAGAGGGAAGAGGTAGAGGCAGAGGCAGACACAGACACAGTAGAAGGTGCAGCAGTAGAAATAAAAAAGGAAGAGGAGGAAGGTTGCTCACGCTGGAGTGCGCTGTGGAGCGTGTTAGTGTGGTGCGACGGCAGCGACCAGAGGATGCCCTCAAGCGCATAAGTGCTTGCTGCCCATTGCGTTCGAGACGGCACCCCTTTACTCCCTCCCCTTGCCACCTGCCCCCTTGTGCGTCTTGGCACCTTTACTGCACCCCTTACCTGCAGCAAGTCGCATCTTTACGGTCGCTTTATGTGCGTTTTCCCTGGCCAAGAAAGGTGTCGTTACAGTTCCCCAAGCAATTTAGTCCAGGCACACACACAAACACACTTCCAGGCACACACACACACACACACGCACACAGTTTTCCCCTTGGCAGTGCACTCTGACCAGCGAAAGCTTTTGTAAATTACGATATCGTTTTAGTTGAGCAAGATAATATATATAATGATATAGCCAACTTATCAGTGAAGTTGATATTCCATACATATAATATTCCATATTGCTCTAGGTTATTCCGATGATTGTTACACCTTTACTTATCTTTTGTTGTCTGTATTTGTCTTTTTGTTTGTTACTCTTACAATTTCATTCTGATGACAGCAAAGTGTTTTCTTGTTGCTTAGATCTCTTATTTTTTCAACTCAATCTGAATCGATTCTATCAGTCAAAAGTCATTCAAATATAGCCTAATTGCAGATGCTCAACACATCCCTTTCTACATAACCTTACACTTCAGTAACTCTGCCAAATATCAACTGATTTTTAAACTGAAATAACTGACATGATTTTTGACTTTCTTTATTTTGTAGGTTTTTATTTGAAAATCGAAATTTGGGAAGCGGATGAGAGAAAGTTGAAAACAACAAGAGAAACGACGCGTAAGTGATGTGTGTGTGTGTGTGTGTGTGTGCACTTTCTAGTGGAATGTTAGCAGGGAGCATAAACTGTGTGAAACTATGTGAAATGTTTACTCAAAACTTCAAAACAAATATGAGTAAGGGTTAAGCAAATATGATAAATCAATTTGAAGCAGATGCCAAAAATTATCAGCGCGTTTTTACTGTGCAATATTAGACTAACACTTCAATGATTTGTATGCCCAGCACTGAGTGAGAGAGAGGGAGAGACATAGATAGAGAGAGTAGAGAAAGAGAGAGGGAGAGAGAGAGAACGGGAGAATGAGAGATGTCTGACACAAATACATATTGGTTAGTTTCTACAAATAAGTTGTATTCTACATATAGGTTACATTCTACATATAGGTTGTTTTCAACATATAGGTCGAATTCTACTTACATGAAATATTGTATACATAGCGCCCATATATTCTACATTTACTTTGTATTCTATAGATTGCTTGTATTCTAAATGCATAAAAGGTATATTTTACATATAGGCTATATTCTACATATACATAGGTTATATTCTACACATAGGTTATATTCTATTTGTATTCTATAGATTGCTTATATTCTAAATACATATACATATTCTACAAATAGGTTCTATTTTAAACGTAAGTTGTATTCTGCAAATAGGTTGCATTCTACATATAGGTTTCATTCTACGTATAGGTTGTTTTTAACATATAGGTCGAATTCTACTTACATGAAATATTCTACATATAGCTTATATTCTACATATACCTTATATTCTATAGATTGCTTGTATTCTAAATACATAAAGGTTACATTTTACTTATAGGTTATATTCTACATATAGGTTATATTCTTTATATGGGTTTTATTCTACATATTGATTACATTCGACATATAGGTTATATTCTACTCATAGGTTATGTTCTATAGGTTATATTCTACTTAAAGGTTATATTTTACCTAAATATACAATAGGTTACATTCTATATATGCACATAATTTTCAATCATTACAAAGGAAGTGCTTCTTTAAGCGCTTTCCTTACATATTTCTACAAGTACAAAGTTGAATAGCTTCACCCTCTATCTACATATAATACACAAAGATAAATAACATGCTTACATAAGATATATAAAGCATATATTTTTGTCCCAAAGGAATAGTTGCTTTGTCTACTTAACATATTTCAACTGGTTCCTAAGCAGTTCCCTCTATCGTTTCCACACCCCTTGCGCATATTAAATGATAATTGATTCCACCCAGCTCCGATAACAAATGACTAGTCGATTAAAGCGCATCGATTAAAGAATTAAATTGGTTACATTCCTGGCACAGGGCTTATCTTCTCCTCCTCTTGCGCGTTTGACATTCTTCAAAGTTATGCAAGAAGTGGAGGAATAGGGTGGTATTCAAGAGGGAGGTGTGGAAGCAAAAAAGGGGGGAGGCAGGTGTGTGCGTGCGCGTGTGAATGGACCCCGGCATAGTTTTTAAGTTTATAGGCTTGTTATTTCATTAGCATAATCAAATGTCTGATCGGCCCGGCCCCGATTCCACTTACCCACTTTAGGGCTCAGTTGCCCGCAGGGCGTGGCAGGCAGCAAGACAACAAGACAGTCGTGTCAGTATATATATACATATATATGTATATATATCTTAATTCCGTAGTTAGGTTGTTTCTTTTCTTTACTTTTCAATCAATTCCCATCGCTTTTAACCGTTGTCGCTGCCTTTGTGCCTTTTACTGCCGCCGCTTCTGGCTCTTCCTCTGCTTTCATCCATCTGTCTTTTCCTCTTCCTGCCCCTGCCCCGCCCTGTGCCTCCCTCCGCCTCCGTGCCCTGTCAGCAAATCTGTGCTGAAAGCCATCAACTCGCAGGCATTGTCAGCGACATAACAAGGACACGCAGCTGAAGCTGTTTACACTTTTTACCCAACCCTCTCTGCTCGAAGAATGTATAAGTTTGAAGGGGTGTGGGGGTGGGGGAGTGCTTACTTTGCATGTGTGCGTGTAAAGAGAAAGAGCGACAACGAACAGCATATAAAAAAAGAAGAACCGAAACGAAACGGAACAGAACAGAACAGAAGAAAAGAATGAAAGAAATCAAAATAGAATAAAACTTGTGCGTTTTGCATAAAGTGCGCTTATCCCCGCAGGATATGACTGGCAATGACGCCCCGACGCCCCGACGCCTCTCAGCTGCACACACGAATCGCTCCTCACTATACCACAACCCCCCAGTCCCAGTCCCACGCCCATCCTTCCCCTTCCCCAATCCCCTCACACTGCCAAAGAAACAGAGCTAGTTTCCATCTGACGTTGATTTAACACACACTTTGTGTCTGCCATATGATAAAGCATATATAGTAATCTGCTCTATTCTAATATCAATTGAAATCTTGCAGATGTTGCTGCAGGAGCAGTCAAGTTGAAGAAGACTCTCAGGTAGTTGATAGTTAAGAAGATTATCATAGTATTATTTTTTCGCATCAAAAGTCTTTTGTCTACAGATGAATAGTAGTATTTCTTTTTGTATAGAGTGATTTAAGTTAGGGGTATTCTTAGTAAATTAATCTCTTTATTTTAGATAAAAACGAGGAAGAAAAGCTACCTACGGCATGTGGAAGGTTCTATACCCTTGCAGGCTCTTGTCTCCTTCGATTGTTCCTATACTATACCTATCCTATACTATACTATATAATGGTGGTCTTACTTTGATTGGCACTGATAAGTTAATTTTTTTCTAAAATCAAAAGTAATCTTCATAGAAAAACCCTCATGTCAGTCGATTGTTCCTATGGCAGCTATATGTTATAGTGCTACGATTTGGATGAAATTTTATTTTCATTTTAAATATATAGAAAATGTGCGATGTATTTGGTTTGGTTGCAATATCTCGAAAAAATAACAAAGATAAGCCGATAGTTTGTATGGCAGCTATGCGATATATCGGCTTATTCTGACTTACATACAGCATGCAGCAATAAGAAGCATGCGTGTTAAGTTTTATCAAGCTAGTTTTAACACTAGGAGAATAGTTTGCATTGCAGTTGACAAACAGACGGACAGACGGACTGACAGACAGACAGAGAGACAGACAGACAGACCTGGCTAGTGCGACGCCTCTGTTGATCTTGAAGCAGACTGTCTTAAGGTGCATTATAAACTCCTGGTCAGCATATATATACCCTCTGCAAGGGCTTTTTATACCCTTATCGTTTTTCTAGTAGAGGTGCCGAAATATCGATCGTTGCTGAGGCTTTTCATATAAAACATAGATGTTTATCGATTTAACATCCTGGTTTCGGCACCTCTATTCTCTAGCGACTGTGCAACAAGTCAATTATAGGATATATTCGTATAGGCAATGCTAGGCTGATCCGTTAAGGCTTTGTTTATCAGTTGCTTGCGTTGTCAGCAACCATAAATGGTGTCGAAATTTCAGCTCCATGTGTCCAGCAGATCCTCAGTTTGCAAAGGTGTATGTGTGTGTGTGTGTGTATGTGTGTGTGTTTGTGTGTTATCTGAGCTCTTCAAAGCGTATTGCGAAAACTGATGCCAACGGCAATACGCGCTGTCTAATTTCGCACAAAACTGAGCAGCTGCTGGCGTGGCGATGGCTTCATCAGTCGAGGCATTTCCTACACCTTCCTAAAACCCCCCTCACACCTGTCAAGGGAGGGGGGTGGAGTGGCTACTCAGTTGCTGTGCCTCAAGTCGGCAATATGTCAAAAACGTCGGTTGGCTTTTCAAGTGCACGTGCCGAAATGAAGCTGGATGTGTGTCAGGCGGCATTTCCGTTACCCCCGCCGCCTTCCTTCCTCCCCCCCTCCCACCGCCATGCCACGTTCAGGCTATCCCCTCTGGCTGTGGCCACGTCAGCGCGTTGCAGCGTCGTCGTCGTCGTCGTCGTTGCCGTTGCCGTTGCCGTCGCTGCTTTGTGTGCGCCTGTCGCTCGCTTTGAGTTTGGAGAGCTTTGATTTATGTTAACGCTCTATGCAGTTTCGTTACCCCTCCCAGCACACCCCTCCTCACACCCCTCTCTTGCATCTGCGGGCACTCCCTGCCCGCGTTCGCAATCTGAAGCGGCACAAATTGTCTGCATCTGCATAGAACAGCGGATAATGCTGCACTAAAATACGAGCTGGCCACCCAAACAAAGCCAACATACATCACACACACACACATACACACTCTCCCACACACACATGCAGAGAGAGAGAGAGACGCCTGCAGAGGAGGCACATTGAATTCTGACATTTCAGGTGTTTGAGTTGGCATTGTTAGTTCGGCAGAAACAACAACAACAACACGAACAACAACAAGAAGCATAAAGCTGGAAAACTTCACAAAATGCCGAAGATTAAATATCCTTGCAGTTTTATCGAAAAGTGAGGTTAGGTATGCACTTAAGAGCCTGGCAGAGAAATGTGCGTGCATATTGTTTGCATTGTTCTGTTTTGTTCTCTGCTCTTCTCGGCTTTGCAATCGAATCACTCGAAATAAACGGCATTTTTTAATTGCATCATTGAATTGAGGTTAGAAACAAAGCCAATTTTAATCGCCTTACAGTAATTGATCTTCACTTTGGGGGGTGGGGGGTAAATATTTTGTTATTTCTTGTGGAATTTGATGTATGAAATACCAAAAGAAATTCATACAAAAACTAAGAATACATTTCTGGCTCATGTTTCTTTTCTTTCTCTACTCATTAGTAAGGAAATATTTAAGGTATTTTCAAGTAAATAACTAAAATATATACCTTGATGCCACTGCTTTTACAGGGTATCAAAACAATGACAGCAATAGCAGCGAAATCAACGGCAGGTTGACGTTGTTTCCCCCATTGATGATGCCCTATCGCCGCCATCAATAGCAACAACAACAACAATGACAACAATGACAACGATGACAAAAGCTAGTGGTAAAGTGGGCGTGGCCAAGAGGCGCCTATAAGTGTCTGTCACTTGATACAATGAACCAAATGGCCGCGAGTCAACGATTATTATCGCAATGTTTATTACGCGCCAGACGAAATTATGCGAGAGCAACCTGCTCTGAGTACCAGCTAATGTCTGCTATCGAAATGCAGTTGTGTGTGTGTGTGTGTGAAGGTACCAGCATTAGGCTTAACATATGTGGGTCTAAGTGAGGTGCAATTACAGACACAGAGAGAGAGAGAGAGAGAGAGAGAGAGAGAGAGAGAGAGGAGGGGAGAGAGAAGAAATGCAACCTGTGAGTTGAAATTGCTTCAACTGAATTATAGAAGTTAACTTAGTATTATATTCAATGCCTATATATTATAATAATTAATATACTTATGTACTATTATTGTTAATATATAGAAAGCTTGAGCTTGTAAATCAATTGTACTCCCTGCTCAACTAAGAGCTTCCTATGCAGTCGAACTATTCAAGGTAAATCCATAACTAAGTCTGAACTGTTTAAACTTATATAAATTATTTTGTGAAAGCACCTTTATAAAAACATGCGTATATATATATCTATATATACCTATGATATCATATAGCACAGTCTGTACTGCGCAGCTTCGCTTTATTTCTATTTTGTTGAGTAGAATTTCAAATAAACAAATATTACGTATACGACACACATTTACTCTTTGTTAAAGTTGAAAGTTTAGTCACTGTTTAAGGCATAACCTACTCTCTCTATATATATAAAACAAGATATTCTGATAATCTTAGAATTAGCAGGGAAATAATGCAAAAAAAGCAATTTAAATATATTCATTACATATACATTTAATGCGTATACGTAATATTCCTATCTAAATCAACAAAACAAATAACTTTGTTTAACTTATATCACAAGAAGAGCACTAGTGCCACTCATTGTGTGCGCTCTTACTGTTTAATTTACACAATTTGGGATCTTTTTCTGCGCGCCTAATGAGACAAAAGCGCAACTATTACGTATACGTAATATTATTGCTGGCTTGAGGGATAATTGTGACATGTGGCGGCGTGTTTGCTCAAAAGGCAGTCAAATGTTAAATAAGATCATCACACACACACACAGGCAAACAAAGATACACCCACACATACACACACCCTCACACACACCCTCACACGTACACACAAAGTCAATATGAAACTCACACGTCGCTTCGCAGCTCCCACGTGTCTACAAGATGCAAATGCATCTCAACTCAGTTCTGCGTTCTGTCTGGCCGTTTCTTTCTCGTCCATTCGCATGTCCATCTGTCCGCCTGTCCGTCCGCTTGTCCCACAAGGCAATTGCAATTGAACAATGCGCCAATCATTGTAAACAATTGCGACCGCGAGAGGCGGCTATGAAAATGAAATGAAAATCAGAGTTTTTGCTTCAAGTGGAACTTTAAATTGAATCAAATCAATTTCGCTTCATTGAATGTTTACCATGCCGCTTTTCCTTCCTCGCTGTCCGCACTGCCCCTCCCCGCCCCCTTCTGTGCCCCCACCTTCACTGTCTGCC
This sequence comes from Zaprionus lachaisei, assembly GCA_018901815.1. Lineage (NCBI taxonomy): Eukaryota > Metazoa > Arthropoda > Insecta > Diptera > Drosophilidae > Zaprionus > Zaprionus lachaisei. Next base: position 838,094 of record JAEIFI010000616.1, on the reverse strand, counting down.
CCTTTCGCAAGCGATTTTCCTTCTGCTGCCGCTGCTGCTGTTGTTGTTTTTCTCACGCACTTTTCTTTTTTATAGCCCGCACTTGCCTCGGACAGTCGTCATTGTCGCCCTCCTCTTTCCCCTTCTCTTTCTCCTCTTTCCCCCTTTTGACCAATTGAATCGAATTGTTTTTGTCTTGTCGGTCACGTTAGGTACACACGATGCAATCACTTTTTCGGGGCAATTATGCGGAATTTCGCTGTGGTGTAGCATTCGTTCGAACTGAGTTCATAAAAACAGGGTTGTCCACTCGATGAGGTTGCTGAGATTTCCTGGATAGTAGAAGAGCACTTGGGACTTGTTAACTTTGTTAACTGATATATGTACATGTGGGAGTATAGACATTAGTTAAAATAGTTGTCAGAGTGTAAAACACTATATGTTAAGTTAAACTGCACGAAAGTAAAGTCTAACATTGAGTTTATCGCATTGAGTTATCATTTAACTAATGAGGTAGTAAGCCATTGAAAGAGTCTACAGAGTGTGGCGCAATGAAGAAGTGAGAGGTTCAAGGGAGAATGAGAAGATTAGATAGAAGAGAACTATCATGACGACTGAAGGCAATGACAGCTGGCCTGCCGAATGGAACACTTCTGTCTTATATGCTAAATCTCTGAATGTTAACCCATTGCGACTCGCTGCGCGTAACCTAAAATAAGAAAAGAGAAATGCAACCCATCACTTCCAGATTATAAAATTTACTTTCATACATATGTGAAAATGCTATGGACTAACAGATTATAAGACTTGATGTTTTCAAAAAAAGTTAGATGAATTATACAGAGCATATGTAATATATTCGTCTATTTTATTGTATTTAGTACAAGATTGTACTATTTATTTTATTCATAAAACTGGTTTCTTTACCATTCCCTTTATACTTTGTCTTATAAATTGCATTATAATCATTCTTTTTCTGCTGCTTTATTATTATTAAATTTTATATATTTTTATAGGTAAATTCTTAAGCCCATCTACTTGGCCTACAGTCTTCTATCTACTCTTATACATATAATTGTTTCTTACGTGTCGCTTAGGTCACTCTTATATGAAGTCTTGTATACGTATTGATATCGCCTCATTTGCATAAACACATCTTAAAATGCATATACACACTCTTGTACACAATCTTAAACACACTCTTATACTCATGCTTATACGCAGTTAGTTGTATATACACTCTTATATAGATGCTTATATGTAGTCTTATATATAAATTTTATACATATTTTTAAACACACTCGTATACAAATTCTTATGTATAAATTCCTTTATACTTATTCTTTTATATTTTCTTATACCTTTTCTTTTCGTATACCTTTGCTTATACACACCCTAAAGCACACTCTTATACTTGTATACGCTTTTACACACTTCTACATTCACCTTCGTACACACTAGTAAACATACTCTTATACAAATTCTTATACATTCCCTTATATCCCTATACATTGTGTTATGTATACTCTTATACTACGCATTCTTATTGAATATGCATTCTTATGATCATAATTCCGTTATCTATTAGTGATTCAGACTCTTATACAAACTCTAATACAAACTCTAATACAAACTCTAATACAAACTCTAATACACACTCTTATACCCTTGATTATAGAAACTCCACTCTTATAGTCATGCTTCTACGCACTGATACGCACTATTTTCAATTCTTATGCATTTCCTTATAGCTATACTTATACATACTCTTATACATTATCTTATACTTTCATAAATTATACTCCATTCAATATTTATAATATTTTTAACTACATCAATCAGTTATTTACACTTATACTTAGTCTTATACAGCTGCTTTGCTATGAGCTCTGCATATGTATAAGAGTTATTCTCTGTGCCGCTTCTCACCATTTAAAGCTGCACACATTCCGTTAAGTCTTTTCACATTTTGCTTTCCTCTTCAAAAATTAATGCCTCGCATGCCACGAATGCTTCTCCTCCACTCTCTCCCCCATTCTCCCTTTCTTTCTCTTTTGCTTTCTCTCTCTGTTTCTACCTTTTAACCTTCTCTCTGCCTGCAGTTTCAGCTTTTGATTCACGACAATTATGAGACATTTCAATTAGAGTTCGACGAGGCCCGCAACGCTTAACACACTCGCTCGATCCGCTCAGCTTAAGTTGGGGATCGGGTGCAAAGGCAGGCAGGCAGGCAGACAGGCAGGCAAAGTGGGCGTGGCAGCCAGCAGATGCCGGCTGCCGTGTGCTCTCTGATAGATATTCAACTGCTGCTGCTGCTGTTGGCGCTGTGAAAAGTTTTTATTGAGCAACTAACTGTGAAATTAAATTGTGAATTAAAAGCTGCCACCATGGCCAACAGCGATTACGAAGCGTTGCCCACGGAGGGGGGCGTGCCAAGTGAAAGGCAAGAAAGAGAGTGATGGTCGAGGGGGGAGGGAAGGCAGAGGCAACATGCGCTGGGGACATGTCGTAAATGCCGCGCTGCATTTTGTGTCGATGGGAATTCGACTTCGGCATCGGCATCGGCATCGGCACTGTGGATTGCCAGCGTGGGGATTGCGCCAATGCCAACTGGTCGCGGAGTATTGCTTTAATGCTTACCTTCTCTCCCTTCTCCTACTTATACTCCCTTCGTCACAGCAATCGCTGCTGTGACTGTTGCAGCGCTGAAGTTGTTGTTGCTGCTGCTGCTGTGGCAGTACGATAGTTGCAGCAGCAGCTAGTTATGGCTGAGACACACACAGCACCTTCTACTGGTACTGCTCCTACTCCTGCTTCATCTTCTTCTTCTGCTGCTGCTTCTCCTGCTGCTTCTCCTTCTTCTCTTTCCTCTCCTTCGTCTTTGGCTATTTGCAGTAAATTGAAAAAGTATTAAATCAATAAATAAAAGTTACGAACTTGCGAGCACACATTGAGACACTAACACACATGTATATCATAGCATATCATATATAGTATATAGTATATATAGAATATACCATATATATATATATGTATATATTTTCTTGTGCAGTTGCTACGTGTAACGAGCTTCGCATTGCTGCGTGGGCGAATGTGTTGCCCGCGTTCGCTTACGCTGCACATTTACCCACAGCAGCAGCAACGGATCGCACACGCACTCTCCCACACACACACACTCGTACACACACACAGAGCAAGACACACAGTCGCATTCGCTGCGGCCATTTGGGGCTACACACGGCGCGTGTTAATTACTCGGAACATTTTAAACGGCAGCAACAGCAGCAGCAGCAGCTCCAGCAACAACAACAGCAGCAACAGCAACTGTAGCAATTGCTGTTACAACAACAACAACATTGTGGACTTTTGACCACCCGCAGCGAAATTTGTTGTATTGATTTAAAATCTCTATCTCTCTATCTCTCTGTCCCTCTCTTCCTCCCTCTCTCTCTCTCTCTCTCTCTCTCTCTGTTTCCCCTTCTCTCTTTGTCAGTGTGTGATTGTCCAAGTGCCTCAGTTGACCAGCAGGTTGGCAATCAATGCAGTAACAACATCAGCAACAACAGCAAAAGCAACAACAGCAACAGCTGTAGCAATAGCAGCAACATCAGCAACTGCAACAGCAACAGCAACATGGGCTATAACAACATCAACAACAACAATAACAGCAGCAGCAGCAGCAACAACAAATGCATTAAAATGAGCAACAACAACAGCAACACACAGAACGCGCAACGTGCAACGTGCAACGCGTAACGTGCAACGTGTGCAACACAGCAAAAATTGCCAACGCGCACAGAAAGAAGTCAACATCAAAATCAGAACAACAAATCGAAAATAACAGAAGTTAACGATAAACACAAGACTGCTCTGGACTGCTCGACTAGCAAATACCCTGTAGATGCAGAAGAAGGTAGATATGTGAATTAATGAAGAAATGAATTAATGAATTAATGAATTAATGAAGAAATGAATTAATGAATTAATGAAGAAATGAATTAATGAATTAATGAAGAAATGAATTAATGAATAAAATGAGGAAATAATGAAAAAAGGAATTGATGAAAAAAGGAATTAATGAAATATTTAATTAATGAAATAATGAGTTAATAAAATAATGAATAAATCAATTAATTAATGAATTTATTAATGAATTATTAATTAATGAATAAACGAATTAACGAATTCATGAATTCATGAATTCATTTGAATTAATAAATTAATAAAATAATGAATAAATGAATTAATAATAATAAATATATGAATAAATGAATAAATTAATTAATAAATAAATTAATTAATGAATTCATAAATTAATGAATTAATGCATTAATGAATTAATGAATTAATGAATTAATTAATTAATGAATTAATGAATTAATGAATTAATGAATTAATGAATTAATGAATTAATGAATTAATGAATTAATGAATTAATGAATTAATGAATTAATGAATTAATGAATTAATGAATTAATGAATTAATGAATTAATGAATTAATGAATTAATGAATTAATGAATTAATGAATTAATGAATTAATGAATTAATGAATTAATGAATTAATGAATTAATGAATTAATGAATTAATGAATTAATGAAATTATGAATTAATGAATTAATGAATTAATGAATTAATGAATTAATGAATTAATGAATTAATGAATTAATGAATTAATGAATTAATGAATTAATGAATTAATTAATTAATGAATTAATTAATTAATGAATTAATTAATTAATTAATTAATGAATTAATTAATTAATTAATTAATTAATTAATGAATCAATGAATTAATGAATCAATGAATCAATGAATTAATGATCGAGAAATTATTGTGATAATCTAAGAAGACACTTGAAGCATATCTTTGAGGAAGAGAAAGAGAGACATAGGGAGACAGAGACATAGAGAGACAGATACATAGAGAGAGAGAGAGAGAGAGAGAGACAGACAGACAGAGAGAGAGAAATAGATAGTTAGTTTACCAGTCGTATAGCTAATTTCACAGTCCAGGAAATACCTAACTCTGTACAAGGTAAGTAAACTGCGCTGATTCCCCCATTACAGGGTATGTGTGTGTGCGGCGGTGGCAAATGTTGTTGGGTCAACAATCGTTGTGGTTTCGGTGCAAGAGCACAGGTTGCCCAGCAGCCACTAGTGGCCAAGGGAGGGCGAGTGTGGGAAGGGGTGAAGGGGGGAGCAGGTATAGAGCGACTGGTCTCGCAGTAACTGAACAATTTGATAGTCGCCGGCGCAATAGTTGCGCATCGTAAATACGAGTATCTGACAGATTGCGGTGCACATACACACACACACACAGGTGCACACACACACATACACACACAGAGAGGCATATTCTGCCATGTCAGGGATAAGCCGGCATGCCCCTAGTTCTCATCGTCGTCGTCTAATGAGGCCGAAAGTAAAGCTGCCACTGCCGTAGCTCTCCCTCTCTCCCTCTCTCTCTATCTCCTTTCCCTCTCCCCCCTCTTCTTTGCTACTGCTACAGTTTCGGTTTAGGTTTCAGTTTCGGGTTCAGTTGCCAGTTGCAAAGGAGGGGGGAACGAGGCTCGGGAAGCATCTGCAGTTTATTAAAAGCGAATGCAAATTTTCGAGCAATTTAATTAGCAGCAAATTCAACAATTTTCATCCACACAGAGAGGGAGAGGAAGAGGGAGAGAGAGAGAGACAGGGAACCCGCTCGTTATTGTCACGAGCGTGTGGTGGCAACTCTGGCAAGAAGGAAGGGGAGTGGTGGGGGGGTGTACTGGTCCTGGGTCAAAGTCAAAGGAACGTCCAACGGTTTTTATTAGAATCGTAAATAGTCTTTACGAGTTGTACGTGCCCAAAATTCGCAATAGGCCAAACGAATTTTCCCTTTCTCCATTTCGGCAAGGCTTCATTTTTTTTCCAAACCCCTCCCTCTCCCGACCCTCCCCTGCCCCCTTCGCCACCTCCTGTACTCTGCTTTCTTTCGCTTTTGTTTTACAACAACAAATTATCGAATATAACACGCTCATTCCAGGAACCCTCCCCCTTCCCCATCGCACCCGCACCCTTCTCTGCTGTTCGTTTCATAATCATAATAATAATCATAATCATTATCAAAGCAATGTTTATGTGTACGTCCTGCCACGCCTCCATCGCCTGCTTGGCATCTTCACACTCACGAGTCGTTCAAATTATTCACAATGCACTCACGGCAAATTTAAAGTGCGGTTACTGTGAAAATGGTCATTGAAAATGGTCAAAAAAGGGTATACTAACTTTGTGCAAATGTATGTATCAGTCAGAAGGAGGCGTGGGAGACCCCATAAAGTATATATATTCTTGCTCAGGATCACTAGCCGAGTCGATTAAGCCATGTCTGATTGTCTGTCCGGATGTCCGGTTGTATGGATGACCAGATGAACACACAGATCTCAGTTATTATAAGAGGTAGAGACATAAATTGGCATGAAGGTTTCTGTGTACCAGGCGCAGATCAAGTTTGTTTCAAATGTGGGGTGCCACGCCCACCTCCACTGAAAATCAATTTTTGAACTCAATTTATAAGCGCTGCGTAAAAGATACAACTTTCTGACTTTAACATATACTAAGCTGAATAAAATATCTACGTATTCTCCAAATTGCAATCCGATCGGACAATAAACACAGAAGTTATTTAAGAAATTGTGAGCCTTAAACCAGGTCCTTGTGTCAGCTAACAAGGAAGACGGGCGAGCCCGAAGCACGAGCGCCATCTGTCGGGACTAATTTTAAAGCATGTGCATATGTATTCGTGTACATATATAGGAACATAGGTCGCAGGGTATCCCACTGTCGCGTGCAGCGCGACTGTTGCTTTTCTTACTGGTTTAATTTGGAACTGCTTTCTACGACGTAGAAGTTGAATCGAATACTTACTGTAGTCTTTGTTCTTCTTGTTTAATTCCTAATTGTTTGGCTGTAATGTTCCAAAAAGCCTATGTCAGATAAGCATCAAGTTCTTTATAATACATACAATCATAAAGTTTAATATCATATTATACAATCATCACAAATAGTTCATAAATATTTCCATTGCCAAAAGGTTTCTTCTTTCCTGTGGTAACTTTTAAAGGGTTTCCAATCGGAGTCAGCACAACTCTCTATGCTTAGGTTTATAATATAATGACAACATTTGATTGATTGTTCTGTTAATTCATACACTAAGTATTCAATTGATTCATATTCATAAAGGGCTTGACAGGGAGTAACTCAATTTGAGTGTTTTTCTGCTTAGTTAGCAGTGAATGCGATTTATACGTTATGAGTGCATGAGTGTGTGTGTGTGTGTGTGTGCAAATGAATCACGAGTTATTCACAAGTCTTGCATATGCACAAATAAATGAATAAATTGCGAGTGCAGTCACATTGCTGACATTGCTGGCGTTGGAGTTGGACGAGCTTCTCCACTTGAAAAGTGGCTGACGGGTTTCGCTCTCGCACACACTGTCAGGCAGGGTGGAAAAGGGGGGCAAAGGGGGAAGAGGATATTGTTTGAGTGCTCGCTGTTGTTGTTGTTGTTGTTGTTGTTGGGGCACACAGACACACACACACATATAAAAGTGTAAATATTTATTGCATTAAATAAGGAAAACAAACAGCGTTTTGACATTTTAATTGAATAAAATCGTTTTGTGGTCTTTTAAGGATTATTTCATGGCCAGTGTCCAGGAGAGTGTGTGCTGCACGTGTGTGTGTGTGCTGCATGTGTTTGTGTGTGCTGCCTGTGTGTGTGTGTGTGTGTGTGTGTGTGTTGTTTCTACTCTCTGACTGCTTGTGCCTGTCCAGCTGCTGTCCAAATGCATCCATGGAATGAATGGAATAGCGTTTGTGTTTGTCCAGCAAGGTGAAAACAGGCGCAGACACAAGCCCCTCCCTCTGCCTTCCTACTCCCCTACCAGACATGAGGAGGGGGGAGGGGGGTGTAGGCGGCCTAGCTAGTTATAGCCAGCTATATATTATGTACGGCACTTGCAAACATTCATCACATTATGTGTGTGGCATAAATACGCCATGCCATATATGGCTAACTGAGTTAGTTAACCACTGCACGACTAGCAGATACCCTGTGAGCAGAGAACAATAAGCTAGGGTAGGTGAGGGGGGCATTTACATAGTCTAAAAAAATACTCTGTAAAGGTGAGACATGTAGATATTAAACACATTCTTATGTCTACTCAGTAAACATAACTTGAAGATATGTTTGTAATGAGAGACATAGCTGTGAACTGTTGTAGCTGGAATATATTATTTAAGAGACTGTTGGGTATGCTGTACTTAACATAAGGGCTGCCCAGCTAGCCCTTACAAAAAAGGGATAGACTGAGATGAAGAAAATGGAAACAAATGTTTAGACTAGGGAAAAAGAGACACAAAAACAGTACATTAGGTTTTTGATTAAGCTAAAAATGCTAAAAAGTCGTACATTTAAAAATGTATACAGTATGTCAAGAATCACTTTACACAGATGCATATGCACATAACATTAACATGTGCATATGTTTAAAGACTTTCTTGACTAACTGTATACATTTTCATACTCTATCGATAGTGTTACAATGCTTCTTTATGTGTTGAAAATGCTCTTTATCAAAATATGGCAATATTAACCAATATTTTGGAAATATTTATTACCTAAACATGTTCCTTTACAATCTGAAAATCGCTGTAAACATTTGTATGCAAGTAATTGCGGTTTTACGTCGATTTCAAGAACAGTGTCATTATAATTATATAAAAAATACGTTTTGTTTGACCAAATAAAACACGACAGATCTCTGGGCAGTCAAATATAGAGATTTTTTTCTAATTAGACAAACAAATAAAAGTACATAATGTACTTGTTTGGAAAAGGTCTGACCTGTCAGCTTTGATATAGCTACTAGAGCTGATATAGCTTTAAGTATACTAAAGATAGTTTTTATGTTCAATGTTTTTAATGTTCTTCAGCAAACTATTTAATACTATCTCGTGTAAATCTTTTAGCAGAACATTTCGGCTAGATGATAAGCTTTAATACAAATTTGAATCGAACTGTGGACGTCAAGTTGGCTAAGAAAAACTTAAAATATTTCTACTTTATATACTATTACTACTCATATTCAATTCGAAATGAATAGTAATCAAAAGTACAAATAAATCATGAAGCCTCTTTTACCAATTAAAGGGCTTTTAATATCAATTCAGTCAAGTCTGGTTAAGGCTGACATCCCATCCTCAGATTGCTTGAAGTAGGAAGCACGAAAACCTATGATGCTAAGATATACATATATTCTCTTCAGTCGAATGGATACTATCGTTTACTATCGAATGCAAAGAGTCTATGGTGTTGTGTATCCCAAATAATCGATATATATTGCAACTATCAGCCCCTCTTTTCCTGGCAGGCTGCTCTCTGCGCCTATTCATGCTGTGCTAGCAGATACTCCTCTTATTGGGCAACAGCTAATATAAGCAGGGTATGTTGAGCACTTGCTGTGTTATGTTAACCTGTAATTGTGTGTATGTGTGTGTGTGTGCGTGTGTCTGTGTGCGTGTGTCTGTGTGCGTGTGTGAATGCCTGAGCGCCCAAACTAAACACATCTCTGACCAAATGGCACCAGCTAAAGCTGAGCCACAACCGGAGGCGGTATCTGGATGTGTGTGTGTGGCAAGGGGATGATGGTGGGCTGGGCCACGCCCATGTTTGCTTCACTTCACATGAAACCACTCAAATTGTGGGTGCACTCCCCCCCCCACACACCCCACACACCCCTTCTCCCCTGCCTATGTGCGCATCCTTTTTGCTTTGTCCAGCTGATTTGCATTTAATTGCAGCGATTCTTTTTTGCCTCGAGTGGGCGTGGCAAACAGGCGACATCACAAAGTAGCCGCTATATATGTGCATATATCTCTCAGTGCAGCTGAACATATATACTCTATATATGTATCTGTATAATATGCCATGTCCTTCAGTCTCCTCTCCCTCTATCTATCTCTTCCCCGTTTCTCTGCTGTTGTTTTTGTTGTCACTTAAGCTGCTTTAAATTTATTGGTTGTGCAGAGTTTAAGCGATTTCGTTTTGTATTTTTCATTGCCTGCCAAATGCAGTTGACTACCCTGGTCAGTACTCACCCCCCTGGCCACACCGCCGCCTCTGGCCAAATGGATAAAACTTGCCAATTATGCCCGCTGCATGCCCGATGAACTGAACAACTCGAACTATTTCGCTCAACAACAACAGCAACTACAGTGCGGGGCATATGCAAGTCGCCTGCCACATGCTGCATGCCATGTTCACTTACCTCTCCCTCTCTAACAATTTCTCTCTTTCACTCTCTATCTCTCTTGTCCTCTCTCTCTCTCTCTCTCTCTCTGTGTGCGTTAGGTATCTGGCGCCGCTTTAAAAGCCGCTTGGCCCATTCATCGTGCTGCCCACAGCGCTAAATGTGGCATTAAATTTGTTGCACCACCAGCAGCAGCAGAGGCAACAACAAGCCGCATGAAGCTGCAACCGCACACGCACACACACACACACTCACACACAGACAACTGCTAACTGGACACTAAAAATATGGTCAGCAAGAGTGTGCGGCAAAAGATGCAGAATGTTATGGGAAGAGAAGAGAAAGATAGACAAAGAGAGAGATAGAAGTAAGGAGAGCTGGCTGGTTCAGCGAAAGTGACATTCCTTTTAGCCCGCATGCAGGGTATTCCCTGGCTGAACACACGCATAACTTGTCTTAATGTTTTGTCATGGCTTGCTAAGCACTTCAAGCAACTCTGCTAAGAAATGTTGCAAAAGAAACCCAAATATTCCTTAGTAAATGCACAAAACTTTTGATTATAAATAGAAATACATTTATTTTAATATTCAGTAAAATTAATGTATATATTATATATAATTATCCCCATATATTTAATATAAATATCCCCAGATATTGCGGGCTTATCTAGACGATTTCTAAAAAGCGTTAGATGACAACATAAATCTGAAACAAAGGCTAACTTCGGCGTGATAAAGGTCCTGGTTTGGTTTCAATTAGCTCCGATTGTAGCTATACTCATTATACAATACAATGATATTGATATAATGAAATGGAATTTCACAACATGGTTTCGTTTATAGCAATAACAAGGAAGAAAGGCAACCTACCGCATGCCGAACGTTCTATACCCATGCAGTTTGTTATCTCCTGCGATTGTTCCAATACTAGTTATATATAATGGTGCAGCATTGTATGGTATTGTGTATATTCAATATGATGTCTCACTTTGATTGGCACTGATAAGTTACGTTAATATGTACATTATAAATATAAAAAAAGTTCGATGTAACAAATTTGGTTGCAATATCTTGACAAATAGTTTGTATGGAGATATGAGATATATATATCGATGCGATCTGGCTCGTTCTGTTTTATATACAGCGTGCAGTAATAAGAAGCATGTGTGCCAAGTTTCATCAAGATAGCTGAAAAACTGAGAGACTAGTTTGCGTTAGCAGTGTTTAGCAAGGTTTCCTTGATGGTTCCTGAAAGACTATAAATTATATATATGCAGATATAAATATATTATTATGTTATTATTATTTATTATTATTATTATATTATAAAAATAATATAATATATAAACCATGCGCAAATGTTTAATTTCAAGCAAAGGCAACTGTACACTGTAGGTATACTGATGGCACTCAGTGTCTGTAAAATATATAAATGGATATAAAATACATTAATATACATCAAATATATTTTAGTATACACTATATATATCAGCAAAGTATTAAGTAACTTTATCAGCTCTATTCAATTTGGCCACAAAAGTGTTAACAGCTTCGCTGTGGGCGTGGTAAGTGGGAGGCGTGTGTGTGTAACTGTTGATAGAGCAAAGCAACTGTTGCTGCCGTTGATGTTGCTGCTGCTGTTGTCGCCCACTTAGCGGTATTTGCGACTAATTTTTAATGCCCTTCATAGAGAGTACAGTGCGTGCTCGTACAGGTGCTGCTAAAAGTAATTGCACCAAGTGCCGAAGACCTTGTTTGCTTTGTACGCCACGCCCATCGATTGTAGGGGGCAGGGCAGGGCAGGGAGGATGCGTCGTTACACATCGATTGAAGGCGCGCTGAAAGTGTGCGTAGACTTTTATGGCGCACTGTGTCGCGAACTGTTGCCATTGCCTGCAGTTACTGTTACTGCAGATACGCGGCGAGTTGCTGCAAAGGGGGCGTGGCAGGAGGAGGGAGAGCGGATGGGGGAGCAGGAGTTGGGGCAGAGCTGAGTGGAGCAGGAGGCGGGCGGACGGGCGACTTATGCATACACAGTTACTTACATTTGTCTTCTGCCGCAAGTGTGTCTGTGTGTGTGTGTCTGTCTGTCTGTGTGTGTGTTTTGTGCTCATATTTTGTTGTTGTATTTGTTGCTGTGGCTGCGGTTGACTCGCGATATTTATTATTGTTGCTGAAATTGCTGTGTGTGTCCTCCTCAGTGCGCTGCCTTGGAGCTCCGCCCAACTCCCCCTCTTGCCCTGGCCCGACTGCTGCTGCTGACGCATTTAAAGCTTTTGCGGCATATAAATAAAAAGAAAAACAACAACAACAACAAGAGTGTGGAGCGAAAAGAAACAACAAAGCGCAGACAACAAAAAGAGGAACTAGCAAAGCGAACCATGCAGCAGAGGTTGGCGGAAACAGAAGATGAGCCAACGACGCCGGCAACAATGGCAACAACTGTCCTGGCAGTCGCTTTCCCCATCCCCCCTACCCTACTCTCCCTGCTTCCTGCATGCCCCTGTCACCCTTTAAAGCGCTGCTCGGCGCGACTTTGGCATGCGGCAAGTGGCAACGTCGTGGCGTCGTCTGATGCGCCAATGCTTGATTTATTGAGCCGCCCCTCATACAAAGTGGCCAATGCCACGCCCACTGTCCAATGCAAACCAGCTGCCTCCCTTTACACCCCCTCCCACAAAATAAAGAAACATTTTGAGTTTGGCTTTTGAATTTATTATGTTTTTATTTGGCTTTTCTTTTTTGTTGTTTTCTGCTGCGCTTTCTTTCTCTTCTTTTTCATCTTCTTTATGCGCCTTTTTTAGTTTTTCTGTTATCGATAATAGTTTTTAGGGGGTTTATGACGCATTCAATTGTTTGTCGTAGCTATGTATCGTTATCGTAATTGTAATCGTTATCGTGATCGTTATGCATATCAATTATCATATCAGCCCACACACACACCTCTACATAGCACGCACATATGCTTGCCTATATATGCATGTAGACATATTTGTATGTCGCATGTGTATATGTATGTACTGGGTATATACCAGACGGTATATACCAGATGAGTATCTGCATGCCGCATCATAAATAAACCCACTTCGGATAGCTCGCCATAGGCCTGGCGAATATTTAAACGCAAATTAAAAATTAACCAAGCTTTTTTTCCTCCTCTCCAACATCATAAAACTTTAAAGCGCTCTTTCAACTCTTTAATCCGAGAAACTTACGAATTTCATTTGCTATATTTAAATTATTGTGAAGTGAACTTTATAACAAACCTAACTTAATCTTGAATTGGGTTCGGTCACTCATAAGTAAGATTAGGTTGGTTTACGCTTAGTTCATATTAGCGTAAACAAGCTGCAAAAAGTGAGGTTAGTTTCCTTGCTGAAATTTCGAAATCTTGTACGTATTAAAACCACAAACTAACTTCTTTAGAAGATAAGTCAAGTATAGAACTGTTTGCAAATTGACATTTTCTGGAGGTTTATGTATATTGAAAGTCGCACTAATTGACGCACAGTTTGCAGTAACTTGAGAAGAGCTAAGCACTTGTCTAGTGATATATATCTAAAATTATTGAATATGATGTCATTTCAAAATAAAATTTGAATTCCTATAAAAATACAATTTGAATTCCTATAGGAATCAAACCTGTTCCGAACTATTCACTAACATAATTTGATAAATTTGCAGAATCAATTTAAGTGTAGAAAGCACTGAGAGAGTGAGCACAATATGTGCTGTTTTGAATGCGCTTTCCAACACATGTTATGGATGTGTGTGTATAATAAAAAAGCCAATCAGACGAACTGCGGGAGACCGCAAGCAAAAAGCAAAATTAAAAAGCACTTGGAAATGTTGTTGAAAATAAATGAAAAACGAATATTGTTTGGCTTAATATACGTTTGAAAAAATGAATTGAGAAAAACTTTAGGTAAAACAAAGGAAAATCTGTGGAGTGGGCAAGGTGTGAAAGGGTCATTTTGATGCGAGTCATGGCGGTTTATTTTTAGTATTTTTCACTCATTTCCTTTATCGTTTGAATCTCATTTCGTTTCTTGTGTTTCCTGTTATTGTAATTAGACACACAGTAGTTGGCTTAGAAGTAGACTAGACTATATATATGTATAGCATATATATATACGATATTGGTATATATACTATAATTAGTATTTTTGGTATGTTTGTATATATAGATGGTATTATAGATAATGCTATTTTACACGATGTAGTGGCAACAATTCTTTTTGGTTTTCGTTCTTTTCTTTTCTTTTGTTTTGTTTTCCTTTTCTAGTTTGTTTCTTTAGTAGTTGTTTTACAGTTATATAAAGTGAATTCTCCTCCAACGTTTTACAGTCAGCTATAAAGTGAATGCTCTATGTCGTCTCCATATGGGATATAATATCATATAACAAATGCAGATTCTTCCTCACTCGGATTAAGCACAATTTTGATAATTGATTAAGTTGGTTTCTCTTCTCTCTCTTTCTTCTCTTCTGATATGTACAGTCTGCAATCGAGGGAGCCTACAAGGGGGAATATGGCAAAGAGATTGGAAGGAGGAAATGGAAGGAGGTTGGTAGGGTTGTTGGGGGGGGAGGGGGGTTCTTAAGCTGGGACTAGGGTTAGCTCGTTTATTGCAAATTGCAAAGATTCATTTATCACATATTTATTTATAGGTATAGTACGTGTATATATGTATATTATATATATATATATATATATATATATTTCTATTATGCATATAGCCGCAGCTATAAAATAAGTACAAATTTAGCAAGTTTCGAGTTCGAGTTCGTGTTTGGTTTTACTTTGTTTGCTTAGGTTTAGATTAGCTAATTGTGTAGATACAAGATACAATTTCTCTTCGGCTTTAATTGACTAGACTTCTGTGTGTGTGTGTTTGTGTATTCAACTAGCGTATCTGCATAATTTTCGACTAGGTAATTAAGATATCTGCTGTTGCTGCTGCTGTTGTTTGTTTATTTGTTTATAAATTGCTCTTTATTAATTGGCCAATAAATTGTTTTTCTATTATTATTTATGAACTACGGACTAGGATTTCAAAAAAAAAAAAAAAAATACGCACATACAACAGACATTCCAATAGTTAGACACATACATACATGCATATATTGATAGATACATATGCCTAATCGGATTGTTGTTGTTGCTATAGTTGCTATAGTTGTTGTTGTTGTAGTTGTTGCATTTGTTATTATTTAAATTTATGATTTACACATTAGATTCAAATTCGATACATACAATATAATTTCGAGTCGTTCGCATTGATTGCGCCCGAATCCGACGGGCCGTAGAGCAAACAAACAACTAACAAACCAATTCATGTCACTCTTCCCTCCCACCCCCCTTTACCTCTCTTGCTCTCCAGTGCATTCCAGTGCGTCGCTGTCGCTCTCTGTCGGCAGGATTAGCCCAGGAGCCCGATTGGGGTTTGCATAAACATAAAATAAACATGGATAAAACCAAGAGAGAGATAGAAAACTGCAGTGTTTTTGCATTTGACAAATTTGTGGCTATTCCATACCCTGTAAATTGCAAAGCCATGTGGGGTATACACAGCTCAATGCGAAACTTGATTTAAAATTTGAAGCTAGCTGGATTTAATGTGGGAAAGTTACGTTTTAAGAGATGTTCACCCTGAGAGTGTATGGTCATCCCTTTTTAAATAGAGGCCTTTCTCTTTTTCTTAGAAAGATGCAGTATAATTACTTTATTACTAACCTAACTAGGTTAGCGCAATTTAAGGTTAGGTTAGGTCACTCATAAATAAGGTTAGGTCACTCTGAAAAGCCTGGTACTTATAAGCCTTATATAAGCCTTGGCCTTTTCCTTAGAAACATGCAGTGTTATTACTTTATTACTAACTTAAGTAAGTTAGCGCAATTTTAGGTTAGGTTAGGTCACTAGTAAGTAAGGTTAGGTTACTCTGAAAATGTATGGTCATTCCTTTTGTAAAAGCACTGCCTTTTTCGATAACAAATGTTGTGTTATAACTATATGACCATACTTAGTAGTTAGGTTCCATCTTAAGTGAGGTTAGGTCACTCATAAGTAAGGTTAGGTCGGTTTTATGTGCACTTAGTAGACATTAGATTAGGCACGTTGCAAAAGTAAGGTAAGTTAGAAAGGAATATCCACATTTAGAACAATTTAAATAGCAGAAGTAAGGTTAGATATGGTTAGAGCGGAATCGACAGTATTATAAGTATCAAAATGTACTTCAACTAATACCTTGTCTGTTAAGGCGCCGAGTACAGGGCATTACTCGAGTCGATCAGCCCCTACACACATGTCAGTTACTGTGTTTGTGTGTGCGTGTGTGTGGAAGAGTCTGTTAACAACAATAAAATGCTTCGTTGTCATAGCTCAGAATGTACATCGTCAAGCAGATTGATGCTCCGGCCGACCCATGGATATGTTGCAGTAGGACAAAGGGACAGGGGCGGGAACAGGGTAGGAAGGGAGGTGCGTGGCAGGAAGGCAGTCGAGACTAGAAAGGACATTCGAGTGCACTTCGGGATGCCTATGCGAGCGCTCGTTGGGCATCCCACATACATACGAGCATACGTATACATATGTATGTGCTATGTGAAGATACATATGTATCTCCTGCGACTCCGACTACGATTCCGACTCTGGCTCCTAACTATATGAAGCTATAGCCCGTGACATACCACAACAGCGCACCGCATCGCTGCACCCATACCCCGCTCTACCTCCCTCCACCCCCCTCGTTGCTCCATCAAGAGTGCTGTGCAAAGTTGCCTCCACTTTGATTTATGTGCAAGTTGAACTCCGTCTGTCTCGGCGCGGAACACCCAGCTTGGTTCAGTTCAGCTCTCAGCTCTCAGTTCGCCTCGTTTCGCTATTTTCTCCGCTCCCCTTCCTCCTGTCCCTTCTTTACCGGTTCCGGCTTGGTTTCTAAACTCAATCTGCTTGAATTGTGTCCTGTCTGTCGCCTGTTTGCCGACACCAAACACTCGCGACATGTTTGCACTTGTTTTTGATTCTATTTTACCAGCACGATCCTCGAGTGCAGTCGGAACACGGAATCGGATTCGAACTTGGACTTCAACTCGAACTCGCATTAGATGCAGAAATTGTTTCGGACATTAATTAAAAGTGCGAGCAGGCGAACCTTTAGTTAGGCAGCTGAAAATGTTAGGTCTTTGGAGTGACCATGTTGATAATATATGGTCAGCCCTTTTCTAAAAGCTTTCTCCTTTTCTAACAAAACATTTGGTGTGGCTAATCATATAAGTAGTTGGGTTGGATCACTCTAAAGTTGGGTTAGGTCACTCTAAAGTAAGGTAAACTCATTCTAAAGTTGGGTTAGATCACTTTAAAGTTGGGTTAGGTCACTCTAAAGCTAGGTTAGATCGGTTTTATGTATGGTTAGGTTAAATTAGAGCAAGCAGGGTTTAAAAAGTTAGGTTAGGTGCGCTAATTTTTAAAGTTCGGCAACTTTATTACAAGCGGAAGCTATGAATGACAGTCGAGTTCGATTTTGTATTCCATTTTGATTTAATTCTTCCTCTTCAAGTTTTCAGCTTAGACTAAACGAAATATGCGGATAAATATATATAAATATTCGGAGTAGAAGACATCAACATCTACATTATTAATACATTTGTATTGCACTGTACAAGGTACCTTAACCTTAGACTGCTTTCTTTAAAACCCTATCTACTCTTTGGACTACAGGTCTGCGTACCTTCAAGACCCTGCATTGCTCAATTTCGATTTGCAATTGAGTTTGTAGTGAATTCGGAGTAATTTGAAATGTATTCGGTGTAAATTCGAAGTGGAGTCCGCTGTGTGCACTCGTTTGTCCCCACACAGATTGACTGACTGACTGAGTGATTGACTCAATGACGGCAGCACTTTAGACCCCGATGACTTCTTGGCCATTTTCCCATTTGCTTCGTTCCCCTATGACCCTCCATTCCTCCCCTCCCCTCCTTCTCTTGGCAGCTGCTGGCTCAACTCATTTGCATGTGTCACATCAGGTTTGGCGACAACACGACGCATCACAACAAGACACAACACAACACGACACATTACACACGGACACACACACACACGCACGTGGCATGTGTTGTGCGTGCCATTTGGGGATCAGGTTGCCTCCGCGTGTGTGCGTGTGCGTGTCCGTGTGTGTTGAGGAAGGGGAGAGAGGCTGTGGGAGAGGGAGTGCGCTCCTTGGAGCTCGATTCGCCTTCGGCATAGGCGATTTTTCAATTAGTTTGCCAGTCGCTTCTGCCGCCGGCTACAAATTGCGCCTGGCTTTGGTCCCGGAGCCCCGAGCCATAGCTGGAGACAGAAAACATAGCCAGAGCTGGAGCCGAAGGTGGAGCCGGGTGGCCCAGCTTGTGCCAGCGATGCGGCAACTGTTTTTAGCCCGTAGCGCAAATCCTACATAATTAAAATACTTAAAGGCTTTAAGTGCAGCTGTACAACAAAGTTGAAAACTTTTAAATTGTTGCAAAAAATTGACAGTGTGTGTGCGTGTGTGAATGAGAGACTACTAAATACCCTGTAGAGAGTAAGACATTGCTTGAAAAAATTAACTGTTGCTAGTAATAAAGAAGGGTTAGGTTAAAGTTGGGTTAGGTTACTCTAAAGTTAGGTTAGCTCACTCTAAACTTAGGTTAGGTCGGTTTTATGTAAGCAAGATTCAAAAAGTGAGGTTAGGTGGGCCAACTTTAAGAGTTCTGGACTTAAATTACATGCGGAAGCTAGGAATGACTGCCGAATTTAAGTTTGTATTCTATTTGCATGGATTAAATTCTTCTTCAATAGAATCTTTCAGCTGAAACTCTGCAAAATATGCATGGTATATATCATGCTAGATTCGAAAAGACAAGCAGGTGGCACTTATTCATATGTATGTTTTACATCCAAAATGATTTAGCAAAGAGAAATATCTTATACAAATATACATTTAAAATATATAAATAGGTTGAATACGTTTCCTAAGCACTTTTTCCATTTAGCTGATGTTTTTTCTTGAATGTAGAAGAATATATCCTATGGATTACATCAAATTAAAAACGTTGGTGATCAGTAACAAGAAAGCAAGGCTATAAACATACGCTATATAAAGAGATATAGGTACAGTCTGACTATGAACAAAATCTGTCAGAAGTACAGCACACTATGCCTTATCTTATTAACCTATATGACCTATATGACCTATATGACCTATATGACCTATATACGCATGTTTACGGAAATCCCGTGTTGTCGACACAGCGTAAAAAGTTGTGTAATAAAGTTGATTTAACAATTGAACCCTCGACCAACTTGCCTTGATCGAGTAGTGTCGCAACCTAATGATACCTTTCAGCAGTTTTTAATGGGCATAGGGTATCAGAAATAGAAAGAGAGAGGAAAAGGCAGAGTGAGAGAAGGAAGCCCAAAGCACGCACATGTGTGGAGATGTTTTATGAGAGGAGAGTGCTGGCAAAGGAGGGGGGTGTGTGTGCGTGTGTGTGTTGGGAAACTCACTTACTAAGCTCACTTAAGCATTTTTGCTGGCTTTGGCCCCCGACCCCTGTCGATGTCAGTCCCCATTTGGGGTGCCACACCCTGCTGGCAGTTCCAATCTCAGTTTCAGTTAAGGCGTAGGTGGAGTTGGCATCTTTAAAATGTTAATGATTGAGCTTAACTCGATGGGACGTTGCTCATACGCAACGTTGCAGACGCAGCTGATGTAGAAAAGGATGAGGGCGGGAGGAGGGGTCGCGACATCTTGGCCACGTTAATTGACCCCGAGTCTCACATAGATTTTCATAATTTCTCTTATAAGACAGAGACAGAGAGAGTGGCAGGGAGTGGTAGAGCAAGCGGGTAGCGCGGGGTGGGTCATCTAGTCGCATATTTAATTACGTTTATCGCTGCCCAGGGGCAGGGTAGGTAGGGGGAGGTCAGTGTGACCCAGTGCGACCCCTTGAGCCTCTGTCGACCTCGATTTAACGATTTTGCTTTGTCATTTGCTAGTTTAATTATGTGCATGGAAATTTATGTGCGACTCCTTTAAATGAAGTGTAAGCACACCGTACCCAGCTCACTTTCCTTCCCCCCTCACCACTACCCCCTACCACCTTCTACAGATTCCAATGCCAAAAACGCAATCCTTTGCTTGGATGTTGCCGCCAGCTGTTTGCCAGGACAACTCTGACTCTGACTCTGTCTCGGACTTGGACTCGGACTCGAACGCTGAGTTGGACTCCATGAACTGTGGCCCTTGCCCCCACCCCACCCCAACGGTTATTTATGGGCAGCGCGCCTGATAATGCTGTGAGGCTGCAAGGGCCGAGTCGACTCGACTCTGTCGACCTCGGCCTGCCCAGAGGCTCGCAGCCTGATTAAATTTTGTATTAGCTCAATAAATTTGCAACGCCAAACGGAATAACAAAAAAAATACATATATATATATATATACACAAGACATGGCATAGACTTGTGCTTGATCGAAGCTGCAATACCCTAGGGAGAGTGAGAGTATGATAATATACAATAATAGTAGCATACTTTTGAGGGCATGAGCTGTGACTGAGTTATAACTTAGTTATGGCTTAATATCTGCAGTGAGTGCTGAATGTATATGAATCAAAGAGGATTCTCTTATGTTGTTGCATGTTGCCTGCTTAAATTGATCGAAGCTGCAATACCCTGGGAAGAGTGAGAGTATGATATACAATATACAATAATAGTAGCATACTTTCGAGGGCATGAGCTGTGCTGGGAAGTTGAGTTGATTAAGTTATAACTTAGTTATGGCTTAATATCTGCAGGGAGTGTATATAGATGATAGGGGATTCTCTTATGCTGTTGCATGTTGCCTGTTTAAATTGATATGGTCTGCCAGAGAAGAGCATCAAAAGGGTAAAGAGAGCAAAGCGAAAAGGAGCGTCCAGCGACACGCAAATGGACAACGCTTAACCCGCCATTGCCGGGGCCTCATATTTCAGACACAGATCCGAGTTCACTCTGTCTCCCTTTCTGCCTCTCTCTATCTCTCTCTCTCTCTCTCTCTCTCTCTCTCTCTTTCTTGCTGGCCGTCGCCTTGCTTGAGGCTGACTCCGTGTGGTCGAGCTAATTGATGGCGCCGGTAATTTGCCTTGCCAGCGATGATGAGCTGAGACTTGCAAACAGAGAGTGGCCGAGAGAGGGAGAGTGAGAGGGAGAGAGAGAGAGAGAGGTAGACTGGGACAACAAGCAGAGACAAGTGACCAACGAGACTGCAGACTGCAGACTCCAGCACGTCTCTCGTCTCGCCTGCTGGCAATCGACTTCAGACTTCCGACATTGGACTCCAGCACTTCCGACTGCGAACTTCACAACCAATTCCCACTATGCCTTGTCCACTTCACCTGCCACGCCCCCTCCTTATGACTTGATCAACTTAAAGTTCGACCTGGAACAGTTGCTGCAATTGGCCAAATTAAGCGAAGACGCAAATGAAGTCAAGTCTATTTTATGCATTTGGCCGCTTTTCACTTTGTTCATTCTCCTTACTTTTCGCCCTCTTCTCTCCTTATATTCCCCTCTCTTTATCTCCCTCTCTCTCTCTCTCTTTATATCTCTTTCCTTCTTTAGTGTTCCCCTTGCCGCACACAATAGTCTTTTCAATTTGCATTCCCCTTTTCAATTGAGTTTTACTTTTTCGCTGATTTTATTTAAAGCAATTCGCCTCGAAAGTGTTGCCCATTATACCCTGTAATTGGAGGTAGCTGTGCAAGTGGGTAGCTTCAATTACGTTAATTGCTCTGTGCCCTTCGAATTTAACTTCTTTCATCTTACAGGGCATCTCTTAATTGAGCAGCAGGGGGAGTCTTGAGCGAAGATTGCATTGCGAATTGAACCATTCATATATGAAAGGTTTTCTCTCTCTACAGGGTATCTGCAGGTGTTGACATATGAAGAAAGAGTTCTTGAAATGTATGTTATAAATACCCTGTAAATACTGTGAAGTGAGGCAGTTAATGAAAATAATAAATTAAATAAGGAAAATATAAAAGAATAAAAAGTAAGAATTAAATCTTTAATATAACTTTAATTTGCAAACAATTTACAGGGTATTTCTAGTTCTTAAACGTACTCAACTTGCAGTGCACTTCCACTACTATTTACAGGGTATCTCTTGAACACACAATGCCTTAGAAATGTTACTAGTTTTTGGCTTGAATTTAGCTAACAGCGGCAAAAGCGCTGACGAACTGCAGAAGTAGTCTACAAGAGAGGGAGGGGAGTGTGCTGCTGTATCTGTGGTGGGGGGCGGGGGTGCATACGGCTTTAATTCGGCTTGTCTGACAGTGGACAAGGCAGGGATGGGGGGAGGGGGGTAGTGTTGGAACGACTGCCGACACACAGGGTAGTCTCACTCGCGTTAATTACGCGACTTTTGCTGCGGTCGACCATTTGCTGATTGCAGCGACGCCAACGCTGTCGGCAGCGCTGTCAGCAGCGGCACGCACGACTAGCGCGCCCTCTAGTGTGACAAGGCTCCAAGGCGCGTACGAGGAGGCAGGGGGCGAGGCGGAGAAGGAGGTGAAGGAGGAGGAGGCAATGTCGTCGTGCGCCTTCATGTTCAGTTAGTCACGCCAATTTTATTGCATTGCTGACATGGCTGATGACCAGGGGCGTAGTTCTCTGTGTGTGCGAAAGGGGAGGGGGGTGAGTAGGGGGCAAGGGATATGGTATGTATGTGTGTGTGTAGAGGGGCTGCAACTATCAGTGGCAACAATGGCGTACAACAGTTTTCAGCATTTCAAGCGGAACAATTAAGTTAACGATCTGCGGACACAGAGTACCACGGTAGGGCAAGGGGCCACTGGCAGCGAGGGGAAGGTGAAGGGGGGTTGGAGTCAAGAGTGACAGAAATCATGTACCAAAGCCCAACCACGTGCTGGTCAACGCTGCTACACATGACTCTTCCATCTGGCCCTGCCTCTACCTCTGCCTCTCCCTCTTTACACTCAACATTCCTCTTTCTTCTTCTCTCTCCCTCTCCCTCTCTGTCTCTCTCTCCCTCTATCTCTCTCTCTTGAGTAACTTCCTGCCCCCCCCCTACTGACATGTCCCCTTTGATTTAAGCGCTAAAAGCTGTATTTATAGCTCGTTTAGCTCATAATTCATAATCCCCCAACTTAAGTAAAAGTTAAGTGCAATTCTTGATGCCCTGCAGCACAAGTTTCAAGGGGTATATTGGCGTGCAATGGGAATTAAACTAAAAAATAACACTTAGCGGAAAAAAAGCTAGGGTTTTTGGAGGCATAACTCAGCTTCATTGCAGTCTAGATAGATAGACAGTAAAGGCAAGGCACTTAAACCCTTAACTTTACAATCCCTTTACATTTAGTTACATTTAGCGGGAAAAAAGCTAATGTTTGTAGAGATTTAACTCAGTTCTTTTGCAGCCTAGATAGTTCAAATGAGATTATTAATGAATACAACAGTAAAGGAAAGGCAAGTAAGCCCTTTAAATTTAGTTAAATTTAGCGGGAAAAAAAGCTAAAGTTCATAGAGGCATAACTCAGTTTTTAAGCAAGCTAGCTACTTCACATTTGATAACATCAATTAACGTATAACATAGAAAAGTCAAGGCAAGGGAAGTACCCCTTAGCACTACTCCCCCCTGCCTAACCCCCTTCAACTAGAGAAAGGATAATGTGTCGAATTCAATTAACTATAGACCTGCTAGCTATTACCTACTGTTAATTCTTAACATATGTTAAATAACAGCAACACTTAACAGAGCAAACAACTAAAGCAACCACAGATATCTTTATAATATAATATATATAACAGATTTAACTATCATTAAGAAGATTAGATCTTCTATTAAAGCGACAATGCAACTCAATGAAATGCGAAACCTTTTCCCAAATCGATCAACAATTGAATCTATTTTAAATTGAACAGAGAGAGACATGTACATGTTGAAGCTTCAACAGAGTTCGACTTGCTCATGAAATATGCTAAGGATTTCCTCTAGGGAAATATGGAGATGAGATGAAATATTGCTTTGGTAATTTCACAACTGTGCAATGCAATGAAATATGGCCAAGCATGTCGAGGCTGCACATTCAGTTTTCCGTTTCCAGAACTAGAATCAGAACCAGAACAGAAGCAGAACCAAAATGCCTTCAATTAGCCAAACGTCAAACTGATTAAATGAATTGCCATATTATGTGTGCATAGAAGAGAGAGAGGTTAGAGGGGGCGGGGGCGGGGGGGAATACGTAAGGGAATTACGCAAATGTTAAGTGAGGGGGGGGCTACATTATACAGTAGAAGTGGACTCGAAAGTAAACAAAGTTTTAATTTCCTTCAATGATTTCTCTGCGCATTTGTTTTGTAGACTCCCCCCCCTCTTCTACCTTCCTACCCTTAGTCAGTCAGGCAGCATTCAAAGTGTATGTTTGTTTTTGTTTGTCTGTGTGTGTGTGTGTGTGTGGAGAATGCTTAGCATCATAATCAAGTTAGATAAATCTAAATCCTTTGCGATAAGCGACTAAAGAATGACCGCCTGCTGCCTTTGGCCTTGCCTCAATCGTAGCCAAGCAAAAGTTTCCAACGAGGTACCAGAGGATTAGGTTCGAAGTGTGCGGCACAAAGGGGGGATGGTGCAGGGGGAGTGGAAGTACAACTTGGACCGACGAATTAGAGCGCTCCGCTGCCGTAGAGCGAGTGAATAGAATTTGTAATTTCCGTTTTTCGTTTTGCTATGCTAACCCGGTAGCCAGCACCAGCAACAGCAACAGCAACAGCCGCATGGCCCACGGCCCACGTCCCTGTCTGCTGCCCCATCACTGGCCCTAGCTATAGCTCTGGCCCCCCTGCTTGGCTGGCTGGCTGTGAACCGCTCCTGTGCGCAGCCAGTTGAGCCGCCTGCAGCACCTAAAGTGCGCACACAATGATGCTGTTCAGGCTGCCTTAAAGGCAGTTGCAGTTCAATTGCTGAGCTGCTCCCTCTCTCTCTCTCTCTCTCTCTCTCTTTCTTCTTCGCACCCTCTCCCGTACCCTGTTCTTCTCCTTCTTCGCAAACCCACTTGCTCACCCTCACCGTCTCTCGATCTCAAAGCTAAAAGAAGTCGAAGTTGGCCCAAAAACGTTTCGGATTAAGGATTTGTTTAACGGTTCGGAATATGATGTGTGTGCAAGGGTGTGTGTGCAAGGGTGTGTGTGTGTGTATGTGTATATATGTATGTGTTTGTGTGTGCAAATGCATTTCAAGATGAGAGAGCGAAGCATTGCGAAGCATTTCTATTTGCATTCGAATTCAGACGTTAACATTGATGGGGAACACTAAATGGAAGTGGACTATACTGAACCGGTATCAGGGACGCATTGGGAATCTGATTAAAGCATTAAGTAGTTGAACAACAGAAAGATCCTATAGAGAAAGAGAGAGAGAGATAGAAGGCAGCAGCTTAGTTCTTTCCAGGAAGGCACACAGTTTTTGTAGGGCAACTCTTTGGGGTTATTGCACTACCAAAGAGAGGCAACCATTCATTGCTTAATCTTAAGTAGCTCAGAGAGAGAGAGGGAGTGATGGGAGTAAGGAAGAAGGAGATATGTCTGCATATATCCAATCTCGACTTAAAACAGTAAATTGAATGAGGTTGTCCAATTTCATGTGAGAAATTGAGACAGCAAGAGGGTTTTCTCTGTAATTGGCATAGGTTGTTAGGGTGCTTGGTCTTATGGGTCTGCTAATAGGCTTGGCCAATCAATCGGCTCTACTTAAACTGTAAATTGAACTAGGTGCTACGACGGATTCTTGAAGCGAATTGTAGTTGAGCGCTACTCGTTGAAATTTTAAAAGAGAAGGAGACAGAGAACCTCGAAATAAACACAAGGCACCTCACTAGAAGCACCTCTCGAAATTTAAAAGATATGCACAAACAAGACACAAACAGTAAAAACTGTATTGTTGATGTAGCTCCCATTTTAACTTGGTGTACAATAGATATTAAAGCTGCGCGATACAGAAGACCTTATCAAATAATCTTTTGAAACCAGCTAGGACCTTCAGTCTTTAAAGGGAGGCTTGGTAAAGAAGAGAGAAACTTGCTACTTGTCAAATGCATGAACATCTGCTTAGGAATTATGTTAACACACCGAGATCGATGATGACGACTGTAAACACTTAGCGAGCACTACCTGGAATACATTGGAGCGCGTGAAGGTACCAAGTGGCTGCTCTGGCCCGAACTGTGCGTGCAATGCGAACTTACTTACTTAAAGATTAAAGTACAAACGGGTTGCTAACGTTGCTTGCGCCTCCTTGTGTGGCTCTTCTTTTTCTCTCTCTCTCAGTGGGCGTGGCAATTGACTTAATCGGGTCGCCGACGTTTTCGCCGTCGATGCCAGGCGATGTGTGTGTGGCTCAGTAGCTGCGCAAGACGTGCAGCCAGCAGACTTGCGTACCGCCATTCGACACAGCTGGCGACGGTGATGAGAAGCATCGCATTGAGACCCAATGCCAGTGAAGCCGCCGAGGAGCCGAGATTACCCTTGGTCAGATGATCGTCACAGCGTCCGATCTCATCGATATTCAGTTCACTCATCACACGCCCGTTGACCTCCAGCGGTGAGATGCAGTAGTTCTTCTGCAGAAAGTCACTGAGATTGTGAGCACCCTCCGCAAGGGGACCATCCAGCAGGGTGTGTATGTGGCAGCCACAAGGGAAGTGATTGTTCAGCAACTGCAGATGATCGACCCCATCGACAATGATGGCATTCGGATCGGGTGTCTCGAGCACATGATTGCCATGGAACTTCAGATGCTTGATCCCCGCTGTGCTGGTGAAGTTGAGCTCCTCAATGGAGTCGATCTTGTTGTTGAGTATCTGCAGTGTTTCCACCTGACTTAAGCCGGTGAAGGCATCCGCACAGATCACACCGAGATCCGATTCCTGCAGTGTCAAGAGCAGCACATTGGAGAGTCCGCGAAAGGTAAAGGCGGAGATCTCCTTTAGATCCATGTAGGCCAACTTGAGTAGACCCACAGCATCCATGCCGAAGAAGGCGTCCTGCTCGATGCTGCGTATGCCCGACGGCAAGATCAGATGTCCCACATTGGTTAGGCTGGAGAACGCTGAGCTCTCGATGCGTATCAAGGGGTTATTGCTCAGTAGTATCAACTTGATGTTGGATGTCCCGGCAAAGGCGTTACCCTCGATGCGCTGGATCTGGTTGTGGCTCAAGAGGATCGTCGATAGATTCTGCAGGCCGGCAAATGCAAACTGGGCGACCATCTGCAATGGCGTGTATTGTATGGAGAGCTCACGCAACCGGGGCAGGCCGCGAAAGGCGAACTGCTTGATCCTGGTGATGTTATTGCCGTCCAGCGAGAGCTTCTTCAGCGCCCGCAGACCGGCAAAGGAGTCGGGCTTGATGATCGGAAAGTTGTTCTTGGTCAATGCGAGATTCTCCACCGTTGCGGGCAGCTGCCTTAGCGGGATCTGCTCGAGTCCGCCCGTGTTACACAGCACCTGCACAACAGAGAGAGGGAGAAAGAGAGAGAGAGAGAGAAGGAAGAGTGTTAGAGCAGGATGACATGGATTTAGTTGGGGTGCGTGGGGAATGGCCTGGCGCGAAAATTGAATTTGCGGCTTTATTGCTGCAAATAAAATTAAATCGAATTTTCCATCTCTCTTTCATCTTCGTCTTCGTTTTCGTCCTCGTCTGGGTATTCTTTTGCTTCTGTGTTTGTTTTGATGCTGTTTCATTTCTTGTGGGACTACCCCCCTTTCCTGTTGCCTGCCCTAACCCCAACTCTCTCCTGCTTTGTCACTGATTCATTTTGTTTTGTCGCTTCCCCGTTGCTTATCCCCGCTTTTGTTGCTCGTTTCGCGTCTCCGCTTTGTGCTTTAATTTTTTATAACTACCCCCGACCCTCCCACCCCCTCTCTTTTAGTTGTCTCTCCTTCTACTGCTTAGCACCCTGTCCAACTGGACCTCGTCCGGCTTTAGCTCCAACTACACCTTCCCCTTTCTCTGCCCCTCCTTCGTCCCGGCCATCTGTCTATCTGCCGTCGCGACGCTTGTCGCTGTCACGTTGATGTCATCGTCGTCTCTCGTCCCCATCTCGCTCTACCTCCTTGCTACCTCCTGCTCTACCCCCTTGCTGGCTTATCCCTTGCTATCGTCTGCATCCACTTGCGCGCTTCCTTAAGTGTAATTCCCGTTATCCGGCTCGGAGATGAGCGCGTGTTTGCTTGCTTTGTTGCAGTGCGAAGCGATAGATCTTGCGCTCATCTCTTAGTTTGCGTGCTAATTATCGATATCATGATCGAGCTATTTATGCAGGGAAGTGAAACAACTTTAAGGGCTTTATACGTGAATTAACATTGGTTTTCACGTTATTTTGCATTAACCGATAGGTATTGTCAATAAATAATATCGATAAATGTTTGATTTTGCCCAATGAAGCTTGGTACGTGAATTACATTGGTTTTGGCATTATTTATGCATTAGTCGATAGGTATTATCGAGAAATAATATCGATAAATGCTTGATTTTGCCCAATGAAGCTTGTTACGTGAATTACTTTGGTTTTGGCATTATTTATGCATTAGTCGATAAGGGTTGTCGATAAATAATATCGATAAATGTTTGATTTTGCCCAATGAAGCTTGTTACGTGAATTGACATTGGTTTTGGCGTCGATAAATGTTATCGATATATGTCTACTTTTACCTTTTGGCTAGAGTGTACATTCTTACAGTTTCCTCATATATTTTTTAACAAATATACACACATTAATCGATAAATTACTAGTCGATAAATGCATTTTTTCAGTTTTAGTTGCCTGTAGTCATGTTGGACATGATTACCTCAGATTTCGATAAGTATAAAGTACTATTCATGCCATTTAGATCGTTAAGCTTTCGTCAATTGAGGTTAGGTTGCATTTAGGTTAGGTTAGGTTGTTCCTTGCCACACAAGACACTTTGGGACTCATCGCTAACAATAGAAATGGCCTGACAATCAAACTCAATGTTTGCCATTGCACATGACATCATCTCTTTAGGTCTTTGCACAATCTCGTGCTCCGCTCGTGTCACGCAACCAGCACTAATCCATATTAAATAGAATAACTCAGACTGTGCGCCATTTTCTCGGCTTCCTTGCGGAAATTTACACAATTTTCATACGCTTCACCTTTTAAATGAACGAATTAAAAGTTTCATTTCTTTTGCCAAGGCAGTACACCCCCCACCACCCCCCTCCTTCACCACTCTATGGCACTGCTTGTAACTGTTGTTTATGTGCATGTTTTGTTGTTCATTCCGTTTCAATTCGCTCCGTTTCGTCGCATTGCATTGCGTTTCAATTCGCTTTGTTCCGTTGCGTTTTGTTTGCCTTTTCTGTTTTGTTTCGATTTAATGAAATTTCTTTTCACGGCAAAAC
Organism: Zaprionus lachaisei; assembly: GCA_018901815.1. Taxonomy (NCBI): domain Eukaryota; kingdom Metazoa; phylum Arthropoda; class Insecta; order Diptera; family Drosophilidae; genus Zaprionus; species Zaprionus lachaisei. Next base: position 808,378 of record JAEIFI010000616.1, on the reverse strand, counting down.
TTGCTGCCTCTCTTTCTCAGTCTCTCTCTCTCTCTCCTTTCTGTGACTTGTGCGACGAATTTTCCGCTTAACTCTCCGTACAACAACAAAAAAAAGTCTGCTATCCAGCTGACGTTCAACAATTGAGTCTTAAATACAGCACAGCCCTGCCTACCTGATACAACCCTCCCCCCCTGCACCCGTCACCATCCCGGTCTGTGGGTTAAGCACAAGCGGAGATTGGTTGAATTACTTCATTCTCTGCTGGTATTTTTGTCAGTGTATTTCTTCGTGGAGTGCTGAGTAAATCATTTCATTGTTCATAATCTGGAATAATGAAATCACTTAAGTTCTCAATTTGGTAAAAATGACGATGCCAGCAGCGTCGCTACTGTCGGCTCGGCTCTAGCCCCCTCCCCTCCCCTCCCAGTGGTAATAAGGATGCGCATTAAGCGTACCCCCTTTCACTGCCCCGCCCACTTGCCCCTGCGGCGCCACCCTCTAGTGTCTGCTTTGGCTGCCCGCAAAATTCTCGCGGGAGACAATTGAATACGAGGCAAACACACTCGTACACACACACACATATACACAGGGTTGCCCATGTAACAAGTGGAATGCGAGCTACTCCCCGAGCTGCCCCGCCCCGCACCGCCCCCGTCTCTTTCCCCAACCCAACTGCGTATTGTTCAGTGCATTTGAAACAAAAGGGAAATGTCCATTTTGGCTCAGCATTTTCGATTTAATTTTTGTGCTCATCACAGCAAGCAGCTGTGCGAAGGAAAGGCTCCTCCTGGTCCTGGCCTGACCAGCGCAATCCCCCCAGATGACCTGCTCGGCCACACTTTGCTTTGCTGTGCATTGTTTCCCCTTAACAAATACCCTGTAGCAGGCAGTAACAACTCGGCACTTCATATAGTTGCTTAAAAGTCGTGTAACTTGCACTAAACTTGCTATATATATATGAAATTTGGTAGATATATAGCTATATATGTGTGCTAAGTGTCCTGCAAATTTCATGAACATTGCACAACATACAACTGAGTTACGCAGATTAATTGTATTTTCTTCTGCTTAAAGGGCTGCGACTATGCGAGAAACTATCTATATATATAGTTCCGTATGTCAGTTAGCTGTGCTGCAAATTTCATGTGCATCGCACGAGGCATAGCTGAGTTAGCTCAGTTATTTTGAGTTTGCTGGGGAGTAGACAGCTGAACTCTACATACATTTACAGCTCTCTATATACAGCAACTGCACTGTAAATTTCAACAGCAACGCACGAGAGTTAACTGAGTTACGTGGATTATACTCAGTTTACAGGGTAGCAGCAAGTCGCATACTGGCGCACACCTGATGCTGGCCATGTCTCAACAGACAGAGGCTGATGATGATGATGATGCTGCACAGTGCAAACAACTAGCAGAACTACAAGTTGAATAGTGACGGGGGAGGGGGGATTGGGACTGGACTGGGGGTGTGGGAGTGGTGGGGAGGGGGGGCAACAGACATTGTTAAGCTTACTTGAGTCTGGGACAAGCAGATGCACTCGGCTGGGCATGATTTGGATGTTTCGGTTTGTTGCGAGTTCCACAGGCAGACAACAGTGAGCGCAATTATGAGCAACAGCCAGGAATTGCACATTTCACGTTGTTGCTGACACGACAGTTTGGCGGCGTAATTGAGCTCGATTCTCTATCTCCCTTTCACTCTCCTTATCCTTCCTCCCTCTAGCACTCGCTCTCTCTCTCTCAGACCAACTGGCAGTTGGCCTCTTGCCGTCGTCCACTTGCTTCCAGTCCTCCTCCTCTTCCTCTTCCTCTTCCTCTTCTTCTTCACCTTCTTCTTGTTGATTCTTACTTATTTATTTATGTTTTTTGCTTCCTTCTTGCGTTCTCTCTCTCTCTCTCTCTCTCTCTGTCTCCTTCTCGTATATTGCGTTATTTCATTTGAACTTTCTTTTTATATATTCTTAAGCTTAATCATATTTATTTATGCTGCTGCTGCCAGGTTCCTTCTGCTGCTGCTGCTGGGCGGGGCGTGGCGGAGGAGGGCGGTGCGGTGCGTGCCGAGTTGCTGCAAGAAGATAGAGAGAGAGAGAGAGAGAGAGAAGCAAAGCATGAGATAAACTTTAAGAAATGGTAATTGCAAACTTATGACTTACTTAAAGAGACATTGCTAAGTACATGCACACACACACGCACACATACACACAGGCACACTAAGTAGATAAACATACACAAAAACATACAAACACACACACACAAACAGAGACAGAGATAGAGAGACAGTTTGTCTGCCATGCATACATAACCTCAAAGCCTACACTTAAAATCTGCCTGCGATGACATGCAAAATTTATACACAGCTTAAGAGCAGCAGAGAGACAGAGAGAGTGACCGGCAGCAGATCGACAGCTGGCATGGACAGAGACTCCGGCTGCGACTGCGACTGCGACTACGACAGAGGCTCAGGCGCAGTACTTAGTACTCTTAACTCCACTTTGACTGGCCTAACCTACGCTCTCTCTCCCTCTCCCTCTTCCCCTCCCACTCGCACTGTCTCGCTCTCTAGCCACTCACACAAAAAGGTAAAAGGCCGCACTGACGCTGCTGCTGACGTCGACTGCGACTGCGAGCTTAGTCTCTGCCAGGTGCCAGGGCCAGGCTGTGTCTGTTGGCCAGGACAAAATAGCTGCTTGTTAATCATCAATAATAAATAAGTAATGCCAGGTGGACGTCAAGCTGCAGCTGCCTGCAACAAAAACAAGAACAACAGCAAGAGCAGCAGCAGCAGCAGTAACAACAACAACGAACAAAGCCAATGCAATATAATAACTAAAATTGCTCTAAACAGAATTTGCGATGAGGCGTCGCTGTTCCTGATGGCGTCGGCAATGCAGAGCAGGTAAGAGCGACAAACGGGCAGAAGAGAGTAAGAGAGAGAGAGAGTTTGTGTGGGGGGAGGGAGGGGAAGGAGGAGGTGTGAAAGAGCGTCTACTGCTGCTGCTGCTGCTTGTTTGAAATGTTTAAATGCACAAATCAAATATGCAAGCAGCCAAAATGACAAACAGGCAAACAGAGAGACATACAAACACACACACACATATATACATACGTATGTATATAGAAATAGAGGGGAATAGCACCTGATGTCCAGCTGAGCCGAGGCAAGCTGAGTGCGCTGGCTTTTAATTGAACAATGCAGCGAAGAGGATTTTGTGAGAGAGAGAGAGGGAAAGAGGGATTGGCGGAGAGGAACTGTTTGGCTCAGCAGGCACAATAAATATGCACTGGACATAAATGCGTGACAAAACAAATGGATGGCAAGTGCAAGTGAGAAAGACATAGACGCGAGACGCAGCAGGGCACGGGAGAATGAAAGTTGATCTGGCAACACTTTAGTAAGCATACATATGTATGTATGTGTGTGAGTGAGCTACGTTGATCAAGCAGGGTAAGCACAGCAGTTGAGCAAGCAGTGCAAGAGAGTCTTTACCGGCAGAGGTTTAATTTGGCAACTGCCATACCATCAATTAACACTATTCAACATGGATGGCAAAGACAGAGCAAATCAAACACAAATCGAGTTCAAGTTCTTCACATGATTCCTCTTTGTTTGCTGCTGAGTTGACCTGGGAACGCCTTGTTAAGAGTGAGATGCCTTCCCTGATCTGCCAGAGTAGAGCAGTTGCAGTCCCACATGTCTGTGGCGTGACTCTGCTGGCAAGCAGTGCAAAGTGAAAAGGATCAGCATTGCCACGACGCGACGGGAAGGAGGCAAAAGGGGGAAGGGGGAAGGGAGAGTGAGAGGACAAGACAAGTCGTACCTCACACAATCGCATTATGTTTCTGATCCAAGAGGATAAAAGCGAAATAACAAATGCCGGCGCCAGAGCTCGAATAATGCACAGACAATTGTGTAAGGAGGAGCAGCAACAACAACAGCAGCAACAACAACTACAACAACAACAACAACAACAAAAACAGCAACAAAAACAAGAACAACAACGCGCAAAAGGAATCGCAAATGTGACAACAAAAGCAAAGCAGGCGGCAGGCAGCAGGAAACAGCTTAGTGCAATTGCGACGCGACAACTACAACAACAACATCAGCAACAACAGCAACAACAGCAACAACAGCAACAACATGCACAGCAACAACAACATGAACAGCAGCAGCAGCTGCCTCAACTGAGACTCCGCTGGCAACGCGCTGCAGCACAGACTCCTCGCACTATATCGGGCAGCTAATCAATCAATTTTATTCCTTATTGAATTAACACTGAGATGGAGAAGGAAAAAGAAAAGAAAAGAAAAGAGAAGTATAAAAAGTAGAGCTTGATAAAGACGTGAAGTGTGCTTCAAGAAGAGGTGAATGAAAAGAGCAAACAGTAAAAGAGAATGAAAAGAAGGAAGTACAAAAAAAGTGAAGATGTCTGGCAACGTCTGCTGCAATTTGCTGGCAATTAGTGAGTAGCTTAACTCCTAACTGCCCCACATATCACTTATGTACAGACTATACCTCATCACGAGCCATTCATTAAAAGGAAACTGTCTAGCATTAGCTGGAACTTCACCAAACTGATTTACTTGGTATACAAAGGTTACCAGAGCGCACTAGAATTAAAGTTACTTGTCAAATACTTCAGGAACCTATAACCCTAATCATTTAAAAGGTGATTAACATGTTTGCCTATTCCAACATTATGAGTAAATTCAATTGAAATTGTTTTAACTTTGTGAAACTTTATAGAACATATACTTAAATTACAGTTAAAAGAGCGCAATCCGTTCACAATGTGCTTTAAAAGAGAGAGAGAGAGAGAGAGAGAGAGGTGAAGGAGTACAGCAAGAGAGAGGGAACTCTGGACAATAAAGTCCGAGCAGACGAGTCGAGGCATTAAGCAACTGGGGAAATGATATCTATGAGATATGTAAGCTCATAAGTTAATGTCCAGTTCCAGAGGTCGTCCATCCCTCAGTGTGTCCGTCTATTCGCCTGTCTGTCTGTCTGTCTGTCCGTCCGTCTGTCTGTTTGTCCGTCTGTCTGGTTTGGTCAGTTGTTCGTTGTCGCAAGTAAAATAAATATCGTTAAATAGATAAGCAAAGAAGCCAGCAAATAGAATTATTTTGCCACAAGCAGAACGTAGAACCCGGAGCTGAAGCAGGAAACGGACAAACGAGCCACCAGGGAAGTGCAGTGAGAGGGGGCAGGGAGAGGGATTACTAGAGGCAAAGGGAAGCTGAACATTTGTGTCGTCGTCGTCGTTGGTCGCCGGGGCCACATTCAATTGCTGGCAACTGGAGACGCCGCACATACATATGTATGACAGAGTGAGCTGACCACCTGACCAGAGCCTGACCAGCCTGACCAGAGAGCTCACCAGGCAGTCAGGCAGGCAGGCAGTCAGTCAGGCAGACAAGACATGGCATAAGGCAGCAGGCAGCAGGCAGCAGGCAGCAGGCAGTGAGCCAAACTACTTGACCATTGGCGTGCGGGCCATGAAGATAATTTAGAAAACCGCACACAGAGAGACAAGGGAGAGACAAGAGAGAGAGACAAGGGAGAGAAAGAAAGAGGGATAGGGATATAGCACACACCCACACACCCACACATATCACTCAATCATTGAGCTTCGGCTGGGGCTCCATCTGTTCGTGCAGCTGCCGCCTTCAATTAGAGCGCATTAGTAAGTTTTGTGGCTGCAATTGAAAAACGGTGCTGCACGAGCTACTTGAGCCACTTAAAGCCAGAGCCGACACTTCATTAATGTGCTAGGCTTGGGGTCGGTGTCGGTGTCGGGGTTGGGGTCGGGTTGCTGCTCCTCCTTGGCGCCTTCTTGGCCAGTGGCCATTTAATGATCGAAGTAGCCTGCAGCCTGCACTTGATCACAGCCAACTTTGTCTTGGCCCCTTGCCAGCTGTGACTGTGACTTGCTTATGTATGTGTGTGTAGGGGTGTGTGTGTGTGTGGCAGAGTGTGTTGCAGTCTGGCTGTGCGTGTGTTGCTGCCACTCGCTTATCTTTTCACCTAAATGCCTGTGCAAATGTCGCTAATCAAATTATGAAAACCTTGTTAACAACAAACAGTTGAGTGAAGTATTGCCTGATAGACGAGCCGTTACTCTGCAGTTAGAGAGATAAACTAATTGAGTTATAAAGTAAATGCACCGTTTAAACTGATAAAGCTGCCAATATATGTATATATTGTATATAAATAGATACGCATTAAGACCCAAAAAGAAAAAATAAAAAAGAGAAAAAAAAGAAAGGAAATCCAAAATCTTTAAGAATACTATGAATTTATTAAGCAAAACTGAAGATCTGTTTAGAATATAATATAATATTTTTATGTTTTTATTGATTTAAAGTCTTCTGCTTAATTGAAATATAGGTTCAACATATGTTAAAAATTAATTACAGTTTAAATAGGTTAAACATAGGTTAAATATGGGTTAAATATAGTTTAAATATAGGTTAAATATAGGTTAAATATATGTTAAATAAAGGTTAAATATAGATTATATATAGGTTAAATATAGGTTAAATATATGTTAAATAAAGGTTAAAAATAGCTAAAAAAATAAATTGTAGAGTTTTGGCGACCTTTATGTTTTACACTCATTGTAGCTGAGGCAGCTACAATGAGTGTAAAAAAATAAATTAGATATAGTTTAAATATATGGTAAACATAGGTTAAATATAGCTTAAATATAGTTTAAACATAGGTTAAATATAGTTTAAATAAACCTAAAGATTTCAAATCTATTTATCCATATATAGTTATGTATTCATAATTACAATTTATATACTAATATACTGTACTCTACGCTATATTCCTATTCAACAGTGTCTGAACTATAGCTATAGACATGCGTTACTCTTTTGCTATACCTATACTATATGCACATTATGACTGGACTAACCTACCCCACATTGTTGTACACCTTGACCATAACACACCCCACTGCACTACACTCTGCATACACATGCGTACAGGGTATTCGCCAGAGGAGCAACAAAAACTATAGCTGTGTGAGCAATGATGATGTGCAATCGGATAAGGACGGAAACTCCTGAAATTCACCTGGCCAGGTCCAGTCGCTTGGTCAGCTTGCCCAGATAAACCTAACAGCGAACAAGGAGGCAGTCAACAAATTTGCACCTACCTCTCTGATGACCTCTTGGACATTGCCTAGCCAACATTTTGTGGGCGTGGGGGCGTGGCAAATAATCGTATTTGCTGCCTTATATTTTTGGCCAGAACTTAAGTTCGTTTATCGCTTGGGCAAAAGTTTGGAGCACTCAGGCCAACAGATGCTGGAATCAAAGTCAAAATCACAGCAAGCTTTAACTCTAGAGAAAGTTAGAGGCGGAAGGAAGAGAGTGGGAGAGAGAGAGAGAGAGAGGGATGGGTAGGAGCAGGCGACAGCGCCTGTTTAGGTGTCTCATAAAGCCAAATACATAAAACATATGTACGACTTTGGCCCAGAAGATTTACACTTGGCCCGAGACAGCGACAGCAAACAGTCAAGAGCAACAGCATCGCTGGCCCCGTCACGGCTTAGACGTTCGTCAGGTTGTCCGTCTAACAGTCTAACAGTCTGGCACCCTCTTGCTGCTGCCCCACCTCCCCTTATTTGTAAGCACCTCAGTCTGGCCTTGGCTTGCCCAATTTGTGGCTGTCAGCGTCATCGCCGGCGTCAACAGCACATCTCCATCTCCCTAGCTTCATCTCTATTCTCCATTCTCATCCTCATCCTCATCAGCATTGCCATCGCCATCCACATCATCGTTGTCCCTCCTTCTGCTTCTCCTGCTCCTTCTTTAGCTTCGTCGTCGTCGTTGTTCTCATCATCAGCAATTCCCAAGTGCGTGCGGCGCCTTTAAACCCCACTCTCCCTCACGCCCTATCCCTCATTCTCTCCCCCTCCTGACTCGCCATGTTTACACTGGTTCGAAAACTTTGTTGATTAAATTCAAATTCACAAGGAAATTGGTCGCTGTGTCTGTTTAAGGTGCACGTCCAGTTGCAGCTTAAAAAAAAGTTCTGATTTCTTTTTGGAACATCTTAAAGTTTTCCTGCTAATTTATAGAAAATGTGTGCAGCATGCGAAAGTGATTTGATATACTATATTAAACAGATTACAATAAGGTTAAGGTGAATTTGCTATAGGATAGGTGCTATAGGTGCTATAGGTTGTCCTATAGTTTGTCATATAGGTTGTCATATAGGTTGTCCTATAGGTTGTCATATAAGTTGTCATATAAGTTGTCATATAGATTACAATGAGGTTAAGATGAATTTGCTATAGGATGTGCTATAGGTTGTCCTATAGTTTGTCATATAGGTTGTCATATAGGTTGTCCTATAGGTTGTCATATAAGTTGTCATATAGATTACAATGAGGTTAAGATGAATTTGCTATAGGATGTGCTATAGGTTGTCCTATAGTTTGTCATATAGGTTGTCATATAGGTTGTCATATAGGTTGTCCTATAGGTTGTCATATAGGTTGTTATATAGGTTGTCCTATAGTTTGTCATATAGGTTGTCATATAGGTTGTCCTATAGGTTGTCCTATAGGTTGTCATATAGGTTGTCATATAGGTTGTCCTATAGTTTGTCATATAGGTTGTCATATAGGTTGTCATATAGGTTGTCATATAGGTTGTCCTATAGGTTGTCATATAGGTTGTCCTATAGTTTGTCATATAGGTTGTCATATAGGTTGTCCTATAGGCTGTCCTATAGGTTGTCATATAGGTTGTCATATAGGTTGTCATATAGGTTGTCCTATAGTTTGTCATATAGGTTGTCATATAATTTGTCATATAGGTTGTCCTATAGGTTGTCCTATAGGTTGTCATATAGTTTGTCATATAGGTTGTCATATAGGTTGTCCTATAGCTTGTCATATAGGTTGTCCTATAGGTTGTCATATAGGTTGTCCTATAGGTTGTCCTATAGGTTGTCATATAGGTTGTCATATAGGTTGTCCTATAGTTTGTCATATAGGTTGTCATGTAGGTTGTCCTATAGGCTGTCCTATAGGTTGTCATATAGGTTGTCATATAGGTTGTCATATAGGTTGTCCTATAGGTTGTCCTATAGGTTGTCATATAGGTTGTCATATAAGTTGTCCTATAGTTTGTCATATAGGTTGTCATATAGGTTGTCATATAGGTTGTCATATAGGTTGTCCTATAGGTTGTCATATAGGTTGTCATATAGGTTGTCCTATAGTTTGTCATATAGGTTGTCATATAGGTTGTCCTATAGGCTGTCCTATAGGTTGTCTTGGAGACTATAGAAGACCTTAAATACGTTCTTACTTATTATAAGGTATTTTTCCTATATAAAAGAGAAACCTTACTTACATTAGGTACAAGATATTCTCAAACTCTTTAAGGCATTTCTTGCAGTGCACTTGATGGGGTTATTCGCAGCTTTTATAGAAGCTCGCTGCGTGTCGCATGTCAAGAATGAGAGAATCTGCAAGAGAAACCTCTTTGTGGCAAGGAAGGCAGCACGGTTGAGGGGGGGGAGGAGGGTAAGCTGTGTGAAGAGGGTATAACGGCACATAAAGCACGACAGCTTCTTGGCATTGCTTTGCATATGGCGAGACCTTTCACACACACACACACACACACACACACACACACACACACTGCATGTGTACAGTGGTTAAGGGGTAGGGGGAGGGGGTGTGCTTGATATGAGGACAGCGGTTATTGTGTTTATGGGTTTTTATACATGTCCCAAATCTGTCCAGCCTGAATTATTGGCCAGAGTTCAAAAGACGATTGCGTTGTTTGTTTGTTGCTTATTTTGCGTTTTTCTAGGCGATTGAATACGGCTCAGCCTCAATGAGGCGTAAGCGTAGGGCGTGGCCCCTTTCGAGTAGGCAATATAAAACGAGGCAATCCTCATAATTCAATCATTTGCAAGTGTGCAAACGAAGGGAGGGAGGGAGGTGGGGGTAGGTAGGTTAACAAATAATCAATCATTCAGGCATATCATTAATTAATTCAACCATTTAGCCAACCTCAAGCACTTTCGAAGGCGTTCACATTCACAACCCCAAACTAATCACAGTCCCCGCCCGTCGCTCTATCCCTGCCCCTCCCTCTCTCTTGCCTATCCCAAGAACCCAAAAACAGAACTGTAGCCACAGTAGGTTGAACAAGACAGAGAGATACAAATAAGAGATAAACCAACAAGTAAGCTGGCTAACTTTCAGCTGCACTCGACTAGCACATACCCTGTGGAGTGTTAGAATTGAGTTTTCAAAGAGATTAAGAACTGAAGGTACTTTCTTTATTCTTCGTTATATCTCCAACAAGAGAAGCTTGAAGTGAGTAAAGGTTTTTGATAGACCACTTCACATGTCATATCTCTATCTACAGTATTTATTTATACACCATATTGCAGGGTATTCACACTGCACACACTCACAGCTCTCAGCTTAGTTACATCTCTGGTTGGGGGGCAGTGGGGGTAATTTCTGGCATCGTCCCGGTTTTGGCTGGTTGAAATTTATTTGCTGGCTTCATGTCGACGCCGCGTTTCAGGGTCGGCTCGGGTCGTGTGTTTTCGTAATTAACTGTTATTTAATACGATTTCCTTCGTTCTGGCAACAAGCTAAACAGTTCAAACTGCTCCAGCAGGGATGGCAGGGTGACGGGGGAGGATGGGGGGTGTGCATTGGGGACTGGGGGTAGAGAGCATGGGCCAATTGGTCGAGTGGCTTGGAGATTGTAACTGCGCTTGGGCCAAACAACTCTTCATACTACTTATGCTGTATTTACGACTGGCAGAGAGTGAGTGAGGGAGTGTGTGTGTTTATATGTGTGTGTGTGTGTGTGTGTGTTGTCTGCCTTCTCTGGCCTGGTCCCGTAGACAAGCAGTAAAAATGCTGCGATTTAATTTGCCAAAGTTTTCGATGCCTGCGTCTGTTTTATCGCTTATGTATATACCCTATAAATCTGCATAAGAAGTAGCTTGGTCCTCAATGAATATAAATACTTATAGAGTGAACAAGAATATATATTATAAATTTACACAGCCTAAGGCAATGAAAACAAACAAGCAATCACCTCATTTATATTCGCAGTCATCTCACTTTTATTCCCACAACTTAGTAATTATTCATTCAATATCCATCAAGTTTAGTATATATATCCGATAAAGTACATATATAATATCTGTTTAATTTCATTAGCTTTGCCACACAGACACATAAGTTATACCAGCATGCGAAGGTCTTGACAATTTAGCTAGACACATGCATCAAGTTGATATATTGTTTTCACTACAACTTCTACAGGGTATCAAGCACTTGTGCAGTCTTGCCATCAAACTCGTAACTCGTTTAATTGTTTGCTGTTTGATATTGATAAATGTTGTGGGTGTCTGTTCGTTCGGCAGCTCGTTAATGATGATGCTTCTCTCACTGTCAGTTCAGTTCAGTTCAGTGCAGGCCAGTCCGCTTGAGTTGAGCTCAGTTCAGTTGGGTTGAGAGTCCAGTCGAGTCACTTGCTTGGTGATTTGTCACTGATAAGTAGACAGCAACAACAACAACAACATAAAGTTGGACACCACACAGACAGCAGAGAGTGAGGATGACCAACAGGTGAAGGACTCGGCACAAGGACAAGCTGATTAGCTGATTACGATAAAGAGGACAAGGGCTCAACACCTGTCCGACAAGTTTGGACAGTGTTTAGTTAGTTATTTCGTTCGTTCACTCTTTCGTTCATTCAGTTCGCTTGATTCGTTCAGTTTGCCATTGTTTCGATGGGAGGGGGAGGTGGATGTGGATGGGGTATAAAAAGTTTGTGCTCGCCAATAAAATACAAATTTATAGCAAATTTAAAAGTTTGCGAAAGTTTTATAGACGCAATATAAACATAATACAGCTATATATATGTATAGTGTATATGTTATATGTTTGAATAATATGTTTATATTGCTCCCAATTGGCTTAAACAGCGCTAACAGCGGGGGAATTCTGTTGAAGAGGTTCCGTTTATGAAGAGATTAAAGCGTTAAGTGCTCGAAAGTAGAAATAGTCTGGTTTAATTTTGTATACGACTTATTGAACTGCTGCTGGGACTAACTATATATAATGGGGTGTGTATAGTCTTAAGATCTCATGATTAAGGTTACTCTGGCTTAAGGTCTCTGAGTTACTGCAAGAGGATGGGGAGTACCTAGTAGTTCTTGGAATATATTTATTGAAATTCTTAATCAAGGCAGATAATTTTAAGGACTTCAATGTTAACAAGCTTTCAGATCTGTTGAAATATAAATAATAACTTTATAATGGCATTTGTTTCATGAAATTTTGATATTCAATGTTGATATTCAATGTGATCAATAAGCTTAAGGTGACTTTGATATAGGTTATCCCAGTCGACACCCCTAGATAAGCCATACTTAAACTACTTATTCGACTACTTCCTACATGGGTAGTTACCCTATTCAGCCTTTAGTAAACGAACACCGAACCACTAAGTGTCAATCGAATTTTAACGCCTACTTTTCGTCGCTTTCTCGTGTAAGCTTAGCAATATTTAAACAACCTACCCGACTACTCCCTACAGGGGTAGTTACCCTAATCACCCTAGGGTAAGCGAACGTAGAACCACTGAGTATCAACGAAGTTGAACGCCTACTTTTAGTCGCTTTTTTCGTGTTCAATTTCTCGCTATATTTTCGAAATGGTCTTTTTTGTCTTAGTTGGCTTTGACAATTACAAAAACAATTTTCATGCTGAAATTGTTTTGCTTTGTTTAATGATAACATAATTTTAGACGAATGTTAAGAATTCATCGGTATTGCCAATTGGAATTTATTTTGGCTAATATAATCTGAAGAACTATGATGAATTTCTTAGCCAATTAATAGGCGAATTGGAAAAAAACCATTAGCTGGAAATGAGACCGATGAAAAGTGTATCAAAATGGAACTTAGAACCAAAGATTGTGATAACCCAGCCAGAGCTAACAAAACTGAAAGTGGGAAGTTATTAACAGACGATGACTTTAAAAATATAAAATATGGATAATCCGGCTGTTTCGACCTACAGACGTTGGATGGCGCTGACGATATAACACACAGCACACAGCTCATCTGGCAGCGCCATCTGCCGGCAGTGTATAACTTCTTCCTGAATTTTAAAATAAAAAACACAATATTTAATATATAAATCATTTAAAGGCATTTTATCTATGGGTACTCTTCCCACCCATCTATTCATGGGTACTCTTTTCACCTACCCATTTAGGGGTACCTACATAAGCAGTCTAAACAGGGGTAGTCAATTGTAGTAGCTATATAAGTACTCTAATCATGGGTACCCTATTCTCTACTCACTGGTAAGCGATGTGGTGGCGATTGACCCTATTTGCGGACATTTCATACAAAACACGAAATTAAAAAATACATTGCTTAGGGTGTGTAAAGTAAGTAGGGGTAGTCCCTTAGTAAGTACTTATTTCACTAGCTACGAACTAGTCGCCAGTACTATAGGGATGCTATAGGTTGGCTATAGGTTGTGTGGCTATAGGTTGTGTGTGGCTATAGGTTATAAGGTATTGAAATAGACATATCTATATCTTTATCTAAATCTCATCATGGAACTGTTGCTATAATTGAGTATATCAATTGTTAAACAACTTCTTGCACAACTTATTGCCCAAACTTACTTGGGCTTAGGGACGAATAATGTGCTTATAAATGGGCCAGCATCGTAGATAGCTAGAGGCACAAACTAAATGATAATATAATTTCAATTTCGCCATAAATTTCAATTCCAAATCCAATTTCAATCCGTTTCATGCGGCGCGTGCCGCGATGACGAGGAAGATGAGGATGATGCCACAAAAACAAAGGCGCCGAAGATGATGATGACGATGATGACGATGATGGGGAGAAAGCAGGCAAAGATGATAAGGATGATGGGATGACGAAGAACGAGATGAGCAGGCAACGCGACAACAACAACAACGGGAAGGTTATAAAAACATGTGTAACTAGACGGCTTACAAGGATCACGCACTCAGTGACACTTAATGCCACGCCGACTCCGCGTTAGCGATGCGAGCAGAAGGAGAGCAAACGTCGCACACACACATACAGTCGCACACTCGGAAAGAGACAAACAGACAGACAAACGCAATTAGCTTTTAGCCATCATAACATTATGAACGGCAACTGACAGACGACTGCGACGCCAACAGCGACGCTGACTGCGACTGCGACTGCTAACTGCTAATGATGAAGAGAGGACAAGGAAGGAGCGCAAGGACGCGCGAAGCAGTCGTGCCAGATTGGTGAGGGGGGGAGTGGCTCGAGGGCAGTCTGAGAACGAGCTGCCACTGCCTGTGGGCCTCTTGCTGTCCTGGGGGAGTTGCTGGGTAGCCTGCTGTGCCTGTGGTAGTTGCGGTTGCCCTGCCACAAGGAGGGGCAACATTATGTTGATGTGCAGAAAGCAGAGCTCACGGCGTGCGCTGCCAACAATGCCGTTAACTTGTGTTGAGATTAAAATAAGGACACCCGCAAAATAGTACAACAAGTCAGTGTGTCGGCCTTGACATAGACTCGACTAGCAGACACCCTATGCCATGTGTAGTGCTGAAACTTTGCCAAGTTATGCTCAAAGTATTGTAGCTTGAGAGTGCCGAAAATGAAGACTTTATTTGCCAAATTGAGGAAGATATGCGCTCATTAAAATCTATATCATTTTTTAAATAACTGGAAATAATTAACACTTTCTATTGTGTATGTCTTTATTATAAATAAAGCTTATTGAATTGTTTAAAATAAAATAGAATATATATTGAGTTTGAAATAGAATAAAATTATACAGAAAGTTTATTGCCGAAAATGAAGACATTAAAATCTAAATCATTTTGTAAATAACTGGAAATAATTAACACTTTCTATTGTATATGTCTTTATATGATCTAGTAGAGTCTTACTACAATATCTGTCGCTTCTATTAGTTACACATACTGAGTTCGTACAGTTATTTGAGTATCGTATGGTAGAAAGTTGTCTTTTAGAACTCCACTTAGTTAATAATTACCAGTAGAGCTTAGTTACTGAATTTCCTTCTATCAAGACTTGTGAACGCTGAGTTTAGCTAGTTTGTTAAGAGAACCAAGTAAAACCACCTTCAGTTAGTTTATATTTTAAGCAATTCTATGTTATGCTTGTAGGGTATTCAAAGAGTCAGATTGTAGTGACAAAAACTAGCATCAGGAATGGATGTGGACGCGAAACGTGCCACACACTCATCGCACTGTGGGCTGCAAGTTGTGACTCGCATGAGTTGCGAGCTGAAGCTTTGTTTATTATGCCAGTGCTGAGAGTAGACTGACTTTCGAGAAACAGAGAGAGAGAGAAGGAGAGGGAGAGAGGGAGAATGAAGGGTCTCCGAGAGAACTGGCCAGATGGGCGCTATCATCCCGAGTTTGGCTTCTAAAAATTACTGCGTAAATGATGATATGAGATTTAGAGCATTTCTGCGGTGTCATTTGGCTCTGCCGGAAGCGGATATAGTCGGAAAGAGGACCAAACAGAGAGAGAGAGAGAGAGTGGGAGAGGGGAAGAGGGAGTAGGGACAGCAGGCAAGAGGACAAAATGAATGAACTGATGACTGACAACTCTGTTTGGGGTTAGGGTTGGTCGTGTTGCCTGGGCATGTACAACCGTCAACCGGTGGAGCCGGAAGGAAGTTATTTAACACATACCCACACATACCCACACACAGACAGAGAGAGACTAGGAAGTGGAGCTTGTGGGTCGTGGAGTGGTGTCCCGAGTGGAGATTATGTGGCACGATAATCATATTACGATTATGTCGCGTAAAATTTGCTCCACCTACTCCACTGCTACGCGCTGTGGCAGTTTAAGTGAGCCAACTGCGAGCTGAGCAAACAGACGGACGGCGACTGACAGACAAATGGACAAATGAACATGGCTGCAGTGGCCGGAGGGGGACGGTGGAGGGGTTGAAGCTACGAGGCAGTAAAACATCAAATAATATTGTACTAAAACACAGCATTGCGTCCTGAGGGACCCTCAACGGGTTATGGCAGATAGAGAAAGAGAGAAGGAGTGAAAGAGAGAGGTAGGGGGGAGGGAGAGGGAGAGGGAGAAAGGAAGAGGGAGACAATGAGATGTAAGGTATAGTTAGAGGTCTCCTTAGCTGCCTTTTTGCCGGGCTTAACAAATCCATTAAAATGCTATTTTTACATTTTCATTCACGTTGCCAGGGAAATGACTTGATATTAATACTTATTATATCTCCATTTATTTCAAGTACGTACGTTTATATGTATGCCCCCCTCTCCCCAGCGTCATCTGTGAGCGAATTACATCGTATTAAGTTCGTTTTAATTAACTTTTGTGCGGTTAAAAAAGCTTAAGAATTCTTATGTTGTTGTTCATATGTTGTTCGTCAATTAATAAAATAGTCAGAAAATTGGATTTCACATATTTCACATAAGGGCTGGATGGTAAAGGTACCAAGGAATACCGTTTAAGGCTTAAGTTCATCCTTGAAACATGCTTTAAGCATGAAAGAATAGTTAAAATTGGAATGAGAACTTAGTATTACTCGTGTTTAATTAAAATAATTAAAATTCTTCACCTGATTCGAGGTGCAATATAAAATTATTTTAAAAGTCGAATTTATCAGATTTTTAAAGGTATAAAATACGTCAATAATATTTATTAAACATTTTTTAAATTGTGTGAAAAGTTTATCGAATTTGAAATAGGTTACAATTATATATAATGAACAATAGGTTAGAAATATAATCAAAGTTTATTAAATTGGTTAAAATTATATACAAAGTTTATTGAATAGGTTAAAATTATAAAGAAATCTTTTTACATTGGTTAACATAAAATATAATATTTGTTGAGTTTAAAATCGGATCCAATTAGACAGAAAATTGATTGATAAGGTTAAGAAAATAAAGAAAATTTATTAAATAGGCCTAAATTATAAATAAACTTCATGGAATACGTTAAAATTGTAAAGAAAGTTTATTGAAAAGGTTAAAATTATATAGAAAGTTTACTGAATAGGTAACAATTATATAGCAAGTTTATTGAATAGGTTTAAATTATATAAAACGTGTATTAAATAGGTTAAAGTTATAAAGATTATTTATTGAATAAGTTAAAATAACATAAAATATTTATTGAATAGGTTAAAATTATAAAGAAAGTTTAATTACTTGGTTAAAATTATAAAGAATATTTATTAAATTTAAAATAGGTTAAAATTATATAGAAAGTTTATTTAATAGATCAAAATTTTAATGAAACTTAATTGAAAAGGTTAAAACTATATTAAAAGTATATTGAATAGGTTTCAATTATATATCGATTGAATGTGATTGAGGAATTCACCAAGTTATCGCCGAGTTGTGCCCAGTGTACTCGGCGTTCTCAGAGCTTTTTATACCCTTGAGCTGATTCCTCATTTTTTTTTAGCTGTTTTTTTAACCTTTTTTTAGTATTTTTATAATTGTTTAAATGTTATTTCATCGAATGGCGAACACTGTCACAGCCAGCGTCAACGTCAGCTACGCCGCCATCAACGTCAGCTTCGTTGGGCAAAAGGGGCTGAAGGGGAAGAGAAGAGGGAGGAGGGAGGGGAGATGAGAAGGGAAGTGAGGGAATCGCTTAGCGTTAATGTCTTTCATTTAATGTCATTGTTGTTAATGTTTTTTGTGTGCGTGAGAAAAAAGCATTTGCATTTAAAACGTGGCCGCCAACTGGGGAAAGGGTTCTCTCTGTGTAAAGGGAGTGGGAGAGGGGGAGGGGGGAGAGGTAGAAGGGTAGGTGGGGTAGCTGGTTACATGGTTAGCGAGCAGAGATTCAGCTTGAATGATTTTTATTGCTCGTTTGTAGTAAATTTGCTGTGTAATTAGACAGAGACGTTGCGGGTGGAGAGTGAAGGTGGAAGGCAGAAGGGATTATTATGTGCGCTCTTTATGAGTGTGTGTAAGTGTGTGTGTGTGTGTATATATGTGTGTGTGTGTGGTGCATGGAATATGTAAAGAAGCCACGGCAGTGCTGAGGCTGAAGCTGAGGCAGAGACTGAGGCAGGATGTGGTGAAGGGCAAAGGTTATGCGACACAATGAAACTGCAGCGCCGGAAGGCACAAGTTGCAGGGGAGGATGGTGGGGAGAGGGGGGAAAGGGATAATAGTTGCACAGCATAAAGAAGTAAGCGAAATGCCCGATGCCAAATGCTAAACGAGTTGCGGCAACGTCGCCGAAAATGAAATGAAATTTTCAGCTGCAGCAAATGCGGCGATTCTGCCGGACAACGCTGCGTATACGTAATTTTGTTTGCCACACCAAATGCCAGGCAAAGGGTTAACGGAGGGGGTGCGCTAGAGGAGAGGGGGGCCGGGTGGAGAGAACTTCTAGTAGCGTGGCTGGTCAACAGACCCGACGAGCATGATAAGTAGCTGCTGCAGTAGCTTATGATAAACGCAGCAGCCCGCTGGCCGGGAATACCCTGTAAATGGTGGGTGATGTGCTGGGGTAGATGCTCGAGGGGGGAAAGACAAGTCGAGTGAAAAAAAGAAAGTGAGAAGGGGGGAGTGAGAGGGAGATAGAGAGAGAAACTTAGAAATACTGAGACAGATATAAAGAAACTGTGAGAGATTGACGGAGAGGAAGACACACAAAGAGAGAGAGAAAGAGGGGGAGAGAGAGAGCGAGAAAACGAGAGAGAAAGAGAGGGAGAAAACGAGAGAGAAAGAGGAAGACAAAGCAAGTGGAAAGAGCAAGACAGACTGAAAGAGAGAAGAATAGAAATCAATGTTGAAGAGAGTAAGAAAAAGGGATAGAAAAGAGAGCAAGAAAGTGAGAATAATCAATAGCAAGGACGGATTTGAAGCCGACAGAGAATGTTCAAGAAAGAAAGCGAAACAATGTTATAACTTCGAGAATGTTATAACTCCTCACTTGCAACATTTTAGCAGATCCGTTATATCCCCTTTTCAACACGGATTCGTAAAACGTCGTTCTACCACGACAAATTTGCTTGAGCTGACATCCTTTGTGGTAAAAGGATTTCAGAAAAATCTTCAAACCGATGTCATTTATACTGATTTCAGTAAGGCATTTGACTCAGTCAACCATTCTCTTCTTGCACATAAACTGAATCTTCTCGGTTTCTCACCAAAACTTCTTAGTTGGATTGTGAGCTATTTGGATGACAGAACCCAACGAGTCCTCTTTAAGAATAATCTTTCTTACCCCGTTCATGCCACATCTGGTGTTCCTCAGGGAAGCCATTTAGGTCCCCTGCTTTTTACACTTTTCATCAATGACCTTCCAACGGTCATACTTAATTCCCGTACTCTCATGTATGCTGATGATGTAAAGCTCTGTTTTCAATTTAGAGACGACTCCTGTCATTTACGCCTTCAATCTGACTTAAATTGTTTCTATTCTTGGTGTCGTGCAAATCTCCTTAATCTGAACAGCTCCAAATGCAAGCTGATGACATTCTCACGAGCCTGTCCAAAGTACGTATCTTACTCTCTTTGTGGTTGTACCTTGGAAAGAATTTCCCTGGTTGATGATCTAGGTGTCCGTTTGGACCGCAAACTCAAGTTTTGCGAACATATATCATCAATGGTTAATAAAGCTATGGGTGTGCTCGGCTTTATTAAGAGATGGTCTAAGGAGTTTGACGATCCTTACCTAACTAAGACTCTTTTCACCTCGCTTGTTCGTCCAATTCTAGAGTACGGATCATGTGTCTGGAGTCCTCAGTACACAGTTCACAAGGATCGCATTGAATCCGTACAGAAAAACTTTTTAATTTTTGCCTTGCGAGGCCTTAACTGGGACGTAAATTCAAGACTTCCTTCCTATCCTAGTAGACTTTTGTTACTAAATCTGCCTTCCCTAGCCAATCGTAGAACTATGCTTGGTGTGGTATTTATTTATAACCTTATACAAGGGGACATAGATAGTAACGACTTGCTTAGTCGACTACACTTCTCTGTCCCTGGTAGAATCACCCGTAACTATCTTCCTCTAAAACTTTCCAATTGTAGTTCGAATTATGCCCTGCATGAGCCTTTCAGGGTACTATGTTCGAACTATAATAAACTATATTACATTATCGCTAACAACAACAATAATTCTGTATCTTGCTTAAAAGTACAAATCCTTACTCACCTTTCTAGTAACTAGTTTAATATATACTTATCTTCTTTCTAGTAACAGTAGTACTTTTTAACTAATGGCATGTTTGAACATTCTAATCGCTATTTTGATTAGGTTTTGCTTACTAACACTAACTCTCCTGATCTGATTGGGTTTTTCTGGGTTTTCCCCAATCCTCTGCAACAAATGTTGGATCGGCTCTTTTTTATCCCAATGTAAACTCAATTCAATTAATTTATTTTTATTTCTTTTCTCACAGTTAAGATTTTACTTTTAACTTAAAATTATTAATTATAACTATTAATTGTATTTTTTTCTTTACTTTTAAACAGTCGACTGACCTTAGTCCGACTATAAACTAATTAAATTAAATTAAAATTAAAAATTAAAAAGAGAGAAGAGAGTAAAGAAGAGAGAAATAGAGAGAGTACAAATGAGTTGACTATAAATATTTATCATGTGCTAAATATGTAGAGAAATTCTATCTTGCGATTCAAATCTTGCAAAGCCAATCGAAGATTAGTTAGATAAGAAATATATAGATAGCTAAAAACGATACAGTAGGATAACATAAGGAATATGTGTAGAAAGGAAAAGAAGAGAAAAGTCCAAGCCAAAGACAAAAAGGAATCTTCTGCACTTGAATTCGCCTGTTTATATGAAATGTCTTCAAGTCCACCAAGGACAACAAGAACATTTGCATATTGCATTCAAAAGACTTAAGTTATAAGAAAGAATTCCCCAGAAATATGCTGCAATGCTTTGTTACATACCAATAAATGCAAAATAATTTTACAGAGTATCCGCTAGTCGAGCAGTTGCTGTGCAAACTTGTTTCGTTTGTTGCATTTCGTTGGGGCTAAGGAAATAAACTCGTTAAATCGAATGTAACTTGGGACTGTGTCAGTGTGTGTGTGTGTTGTGTGTGTTGTGTGTCGTCTCGCATTGTGAATCGAGGCGCTTGGTGGAAGGGAGGGGGGGGCGTGGCTGACTGTGCTGTGGCAGCTGCCAATTGCCATGTTTTTTGTGGCGATGCTCGCTTTAAGCGCAGCCTGCGAATGCAGTTGCCATAAAATTGAATTCCCCCTGTGCGAGAGCGAGAGAGAGAGAAAGGTAGAGGGGTAGTTGAGCTGAGAGTGCGAGTGAGTGAGAGGCAGTGAGGAAATTGTAGAGGGAGCTTCTACAACGTGATTCAGGCATGCCTGGGAATATAATTCAAAGCGTTTGTGCTGCTCTGTTGTTGTTGTTGTTGCTTGCTTGCCTGCCTGCTTGCTTTGCTTGTTGTTGCCATCCTTGTTGTTGTTGTAGTTTTGTTTCGTACGTCAGACATCAATTCGATTCGATGAGGCAGATGCAACAGTGAGAACAGTTGAATCGACAAACAGGAAAACAGAAATCGAGTACGGCGGGGGAACGCATGACGATGGCATTGGACAAGGCCAAGCAATGCAGAGTTGCCACCTGCCTGGATGATGTGACAACGACAGCGATGACAACAACAATGACAACGAAGGCAGCTGTAGCAGCAGCAGCAACAACAACAACGCTGGCAGCCAGAACAACCAGCAGCGAGT
Organism: Zaprionus lachaisei; assembly: GCA_018901815.1. NCBI lineage: Eukaryota > Metazoa > Arthropoda > Insecta > Diptera > Drosophilidae > Zaprionus > Zaprionus lachaisei. The sequence continues at coordinate 786,605 of JAEIFI010000616.1, read as the reverse complement.
TGAGCAGTGAGAGCGATGGCGATGGAGATGGCGTTGCCGAAGGCAAGTGTAAGTCTGTCAATCCTCACCAGAAATTAGCCATAGTTGATGCTAGCTTGGGCTATATTCTCCTGCTGATTATTTGGGTTTATCTGGGGCAATGCTGCTTCTCCTATTCCTCTCCTGCTTCTCCTATTCCTCTCCTGCCTCCCCTGCACTTCATTTCGTTCACTTTCTGCTCTTTCTTTCCCTATAGTGCTCTGCCTCATGCTATGCTGCTCTTCTATTCCCCTGCACTAGCTAATCCTGTCCAGAAATTAGCCAAGCAGTATTCAAGTTGGAGTTGCATTCTCTTCCTGCCTTAGCTTCTTCTTGTGTTCTACTTCTTTCTTGCCATATCCTCACCTACCTCTCCTTTCTTTTGCCCCTTACTTATCCTACCTTTCCTATTCTCTCTCCTGCCCCTCCACACATCCTACACTAACTCCATTTACCATACTCAATCTTGTTCCTGCTGCTCTACCAGTTCTCAGCGACTCGGCTGTTTGTCGGAATAATATCGCCAACATGGATGCAGATGCGGATGTGGATGTGAATGCGGATGTGGAATACCAGTACAGTCCACTCGATGGCGACTCGGATGTGGACGAGCCCAGCACACACACCAGCGACGAGTCGATTGCCCTGCTCGCCCACGAGATGCTCTGCTGTGAACACGATTCCGACACGGAAGCGGAAACGGATACCGACGATGTCGATGTGGATGTGGATGTGGATGTGGATGTCGATGCGGACGCGGCCGACGGGGATGATGACGATGACGAGGATGACACGGAGACGGAGCCTAACTACGCGTTGCTCATGTGCAGCGAGGATGATGAGGATTTCGAGCTGCAGGAGCAGCACCAGCGCCAGCAGCTGCTGCCCCGGGAACTGCACTCCAAGCAGCTCAAGCCGGAGCCAAAGTATCTGCAGCAGCAGGATTAGCCACAGGATTAATTGCCCAGCAGCGCATTTTGTGAATCAATAAAAAAAAAAAAACAACTGTCAACTGTAATTGCAGCTCCTTTATTACATTCTCCAGCAGCACAACCTAATCCTCCACTCCTGCTACTCCCGACTGTGCCTTGTGCCTTGAGTTTTCTTGTAGTTTTTCCAACAACTTTTTCAAATCCATTTGAGCTGCTTTTATCGTTCTTTCAACATTGTACAAGGCGAGGCCTGCAGGGTATCTTTAACTGGGTACTGCACCTATTTTAAAATCTAGTATGTTCCAGTAATGAAAAACTATGTAGAATATATTCAAGAAATTCAAATTTTAAAATTAGTTACGTGGCAATATTTACAGGCCTCAATTTGAAATTGTTTTGTTTTTAATTTTAATATATTTAAACAACATATTTCAAATATTTAAAACGACCTATATGCCGATTATTATTATTTGTCCAGCTATTGCAATCAAATTGACTATAGCGCCCTGTTTTTATGTATATAATATGCATAGATTTCATCAGAATCGTAGCACTATAACATATAGCTGCCATAGGAATAATCGACCAAAATGAAAGTTTTCGTGTGAATACCTTATGGAAATAATTTAACTTATCAGTGCCAAGCTAAGTTAAATAGTAATCGATGGATAATTTATAGATTTCAATAAGATCGTACAACTTTATACAACTTTTACTACTACTACACTACTATATCCCATAGCTTTCTTTGGAACACTCAGTTAAATGGAAATATTTTATAATCAAAAGTTGATAAGAACCTTTAAGGGCATAAAACCTTCAGCATGCCAAAGATTGCCTTTTGTTCTTGTTATGTACATAAAATTGTGTAAGTAATCAAAAAAAAAACATTCTTTCCTTTTGTAAATAAAGCAAAGGAATGTTTAATGAAATCAGTTAAGGCAAAGTAACAGTCTTTAGATTCCTACTTATTTAAATATGTATTAAGTTTGCTATTGGTTCTATATAACGTTATAAATTAAAGTAAATAAATAAATTCGTAAATGTTTCGACAGTTTGTTTTATTTTCAATTGTAATTCAAAGGCTTTCTCTCATTATTTTGTAAGGCACTTTCAAGCTTTGCATTTGATATGGCAAATTGTGGTAACATTTTTGACATATTTATTTGGAATTGGTGCACTGTTCATATTATGTATACTGTATATACTTTTATATACTGTTCATATGTAGTAGTTTGTATTTTATATTAATATTTTTAATAGATGTGCTTGCTAGCACGATTGGGATCGTAATAAAATACGAACATTTATTAATGCTTCTCGTTACTAAAGAATGAATAAAACAAGTTAATCAAAGCAACCTATAAACATGTGTTAACTGTTCAAGTGAGGAAAGGATATTGAGAAAATTCCAATTTGCTAGAATGTTGATAAACATTCAGAATCAATAACTGCGGGACCTGATAAGATTATCCAGACTTGGCTTCGAGCTCCAGAAGTTTGTTGCCAAAATCACCAGCGTTCCAAAAAAAGCAATCCTCATTTGAAATTGAAGTCTCAATATCGTTGAAATTTCGATTCAAATTAACTCAGCATTTTTATGCATTAAGTAGACAAAGTCTTTCTTTTTCTATAATATTAAGAAAGACTTTGTTTTGCATTGGAGTTAGTTATAAAGAAATATCTGAAGAGTTGCGGGGCAAGAGGTAGCTGCCTCAATGGCCTCTGCAACTGCTGTAGATCGCAGGCAAGCCGAGCTGCCTTCTGCTGCAGTTGCAAGTGGCAACTCAAAGTGCTCGACTGGTTCACTTGGCTGGCGCATCAAGTATCTGCGAGATTACCTTACACACACTTACACACACACATACACACATTTATACAGAGATCCATGCAAAGTGGAATGTTTCCGGTTTCCGGTTTGTGGAACTTACCTGTGCGGCACATCGGACACTTGCAACACGACGAATTATGCGACTGCAACTGCGACTGTTATTCACACATATCTATCTGCAGTAGATATATATATATATATATATATATATATATATATATATACACCAATATGTGGCTTGTATATGAATGATATTGATATTGATATTGATATCTATTTTGTTGTTTACACTTTGAGTTCGTTTCTCTTTCCTTTTTGTGGCATTTGCCAATTTTAATTACAACATGGAGAACTAACAACAGCAACAGCAGCAACACAGCAGCAGCAACATCATGCCAAATTGTAACAGAAAAACAAATAATTTAAATATTATTATAGTTACTTTTTGTATGCTGTTGGTGGTAGGAGAAGGGGGGTGTAGGGGGAAAGTGTTTTGTGGATACGGTGTCGGGGTCATCATGTTTTTGTTGCTCTTTATGTGTCGATCCAACCAAATTGGCCGGCAACCGCGTCAAAGCGACCGCAAAACTAGCTAAACGTTTCGCCCCGCCGACGGCCGACCGCAGCAACAATTGCTGTTGCTGCTGCTGCTGTTGCTGCTGCATGGGGAACAAAGTGGCCAATCAGCCGGCAAAAATCACTCGAACGAACCGCAAACACAGTAAGCAACAAACAAAACGAACGCGCGCGCGGCTGCATGGTGCTGCGGCATGTGGCATGTGGCACACACATACACACATGTGGCACGTGGAACGGGGCACGGAACACAGCAAAAAAATATGCAAGAAAATTAACAAATCAAAATACAGGCAGCAGCAACAGTAAGTAACAGCAGCAGTAACAGCAGCAGCAGCAATCGTAGCCAGCACTGACAGCAGCAACTTCCAGCGAGAGCAGCAGCAACTTGCACTGCCAGCAACAACAGCAACTGACAACAGCAGCAGCAGCAACTTGAGCAACATGAGCAACACTTGGGGGATTCCCACGGCTGACAACAATTAGCAAGGCAGTTGCCGTGTGGCAGTTGCTGTTGCCAGTTGCTGTTGCCACTTGTCAGTTGCAATTGTTGACTCACTGCTGCTGTTTGTAAATTGATATTGCTGTAGATTGCTGTTGCAGCTGGCTAAGAGTTGCTGCTACCAGTTGCCCGTTTCCAGTTGCTGCTGCTGGTGCTGCTGCTGCTACTGTTGGTGTCGTGCTATCGCTGTCGTCTCTCGATTGTGAACGCACGTGCTTTGTCTCTGCATCTGCATCCGCATCCGCATCCGGTACCCGGTACTGATGTCAACAAGCTACCACACGCAACTAATTCAAAAAATCCAGCGAACGGATTACGGACAACGCGCTGCCAGCCAGTTGCTGCTGCTGCCAGTAGCTGGTGCTGCTGCTGAGCCAGGCAACGACAACGACAACAGCAGCCGGCATCGTCGCGACGTCGCAGCTGACTTCGGCAATGCATTCGTTTTATGCTCGTCTTTGCCTCGTGCTGTGCTTGGCCGAGGCAGACATCGTGCGCTGGCTCGTGTGTGGTTCGTGTACGAGGTGCTATGCTCGTGTCGGCTCGTCTTGGCTCGTCTCGGCTCGGCTTGGCTCGGCTGCAGTTGCTGTGGTTCGGTTTGGTTCGCCATGGCTCGGTTTGGCGGCAGTCGTTGCCAGTCGACTGCGACGTCAGCACGTGGCGGACGGCAGAGCAACAATGTGGCAGGGGGAGCTGCCTGCTCGCCTGCCTGCCTGCTTGTGTGTGTGTGTGTGTGCGTGTGGGTGTTTGTATTAATGTGTTGTGCGTATTATTTAAAAAGGCAGCTTAACCTGCTTTTGTGACCTTTTCCCACAGATTTGTCCATTTGTATCGTAAAACCTGATAGAAATCCAACTGCAGATGAAGCTGCCAATATGTGTGGGAGTGTGTCATGCATGGCCTGTATACATATGTCTGTGTGTATATGTGTGTCTTGGTGTGTGATGCTCTTTTGCTGCCTCTGTGTGCGTTGATAAATGAGTTTTTATTTTGATTTTATTCACTGTTTACCTTGGCATTTTTGCATATAGAAAACTGTAAATTTTCTCAGCCAGACAACGAGTGTGTTCATTTCTATGTGTGTGTCTGTGTGTGTGTGTCTGTGTGTGTGTGTCTGTGTGTGTGTGTGTGCTTACCGGCGTCTGTCATGGAAATGCCCAAATGGTTTTCAATTTATTAGCAATCAGTGAAGCTAACATTTAAGAACAATATTCCAGCTTGAAATAGAAAGACAGCGAGAAAAGGGAGACAAACAGAGTGTAAGCGAAAGAGAGAGAGAGAGGGTTTGTAGGAGAGGCAAGAGAGACAGCTAGATTTTGTGTAGATTGAACGCACTTGAAGCGTCCCCGCAGACACGTTCAATTGCCACAGAGTTGACACCTTTTATTATGAATTGTCGAGTGAGTTTGCCACTAAAGGAGGGAGAGAGAGGGATGAAAGAGAAAGATAGAGAGAGAGAGAAAGAGAGAGAGACAGAGACAGAGAGAGAGAGAAAGGAAGAAAGCAAGAAAGGGGGAAGGACAGACACAGAGAAAAGGAGGCTGACCTGCTGTTGTTTATAGACTGAGATAATCTGCAAGCTTCGTAAGTGATCTGCAGACTTAGAGGATCTTGATCTTAATTAAATTAAATTAAATTAAATTAAATTAAATTAAACTCAAACAAATTAAATTAATTTTAAATTTAATTACCTAAAAATGTTTGTAAACTTAAACTTAATACTTAATTATTTTAAATTGAGTTTTTAAATAATTATTTGTATCTTATTCAGTCGACTGTATTAAGTTGACTTTAAACTAATTAAATATATAAATAAATAAATTATTTATTGTCGGTAAAATGTACTGCGACCCAAAATAATTTATTGTAGCCCCTTCTGGGATTAAGGCTCCCTATCCAGTGCAGTTATTTTGAGGAAATCCATAATTATGCCTGACCTGGTCAAACTCGAGAAGGTGCATGTTTAGGGATACGCTTTTTTTCAGAGCCAATGTAAGGCAGCTTGGCCCCGAACACCTTTATATATGTGCCAACAGAAGGTGTATGTAACAGGCAGTGGGAGTGGCAGATCCTATATCATTATATCATTTATATCATTAATAAAGCATCATTAACATATCAATAAGAGATCAGCGGCACAAAACGTGCGTCAGCTGTTTAAACTAAGTGTTGCCAAAAAGATAATAGCTAAAAAATCACCCTTTACAATTTGAACAATAACCTAAGGACTTTCTAGTGTAGTTGCTCCGCCAAAACTACTTCTAAGCAGTCAAAAGTTATAAAGAAAATAGTTTAATGCAGCCGTCGCCTGCAAGTATGCAATACAAAGTGCGCTCAAGATAAAATACTTGAGAAATCTTATTGTCGGGTATATTACAGTCGAGCAGCTTCGACTGTTGCTTTCATTCTAGCTTTCCACAACCTTTTCACTTTGAATATCTTTGCCTCTTCCTCCGTATCTCGCCCCTTTTCAATTCTATCTCCATCTGTAAATTATCTTGCCGTTATTATCGATAACATTGTTCTTAATCGATATAGGTATCGTTTGATTGGGGAACTTGCAGTTTCAATTGTTCCAGAGCTTGCTGTGCATAGTTGCTTCGCCTTGGGAATTCTCTTTCATCAGGAATGTTCGTTAATTTGGCTCTGTGCAGCGTCATTTACCTTTGGCTTTACCTTTGGCACCTGCCAAAAGATCACTTGCTGTGCCTGTGTATCAGTGTGTGTGTTTATTCCTGCTTAGGCTTAGCATTTTCCATTTGCCTGTGTGTCCTGTGTACTCAGCGGAGTCTGTCTGCTCTGTCTGGGGCATTTGGGGCCATAATTCGCTCAACATCCGATATGACCGCAAAACGGCAAATTGGTCAAGTCGGCAGAGGCAGAGCAGTTGCTGCCATGACACGCTTCCAGCAGCAGCCTTGGCCTCAGTTGCAGCAGCAGCTTTGGCTTCAACTTCAGCTCCAACTTCAGCTTCAAGTGCAACTCTGGCTCTGTGTCGAAGCTGATGCTGATGCAAATGGCAGGAAATGCGTGATAACGACTAGCGACACACACACACACACACACACACAGAATATTGAAAATTTGAATGGGCACACACACAGGACACACACACACATACAGCAGGCACACACTCAGTGGAAGCAGCGGCGATTGCTGCAGCTGCCTCTGAACTGTTGTGAAAGTGTCGAGACCAGTTTGGGCCTGGGCAAAACAGATGCCACATGCCACATGCCACATGGCAGACCAGTGCCACAGGCACAGGCAGCTAAGAGGGCTGGGGGGGTGGCAGAAGGGGAGGAGGGTGGTGGGGGGGGGTTAGCCGCGCCTGAATGGGAAGGAGCGAGCATAAAGAACCGCAAAATCATGAAATTGAAATGCAATAATGAAGGCTTCATGGTCGATCGCTCAAACACACATGCAGAGCGTAGCTGCCACACACAGAGAGCGAGTGAGAGAGATAGCAGAAGACATGCGAAGAGGCAGAGGAACAGAAAGAGACAGACAGAGAGACAGACAGATACGCTGGCAATAGAAGCAACAGAATCAACGCCAACTGGCAGCGCAGGATGAGGCTGCAACGACGTGTGCAATCGACACGGCATGCATACAGTATATCTGTCTGTCTGTGTCTGTATTTGTGTGTGTGTCTCGACACCACAAAGTTGCCATATTTAAAGCATAAAAGCAACATTTCCGTTTGTCGCATGCCAGCGCGCCAGGCGAAAGCACAAGGTGAAGACGCTGCTGCAGACAGAGACAGCAGTGAGTAGAGAGAGAGAGGAAGGATGGGAGGGGGTATGCCCAAAACTAAGCAGAGGCCTAGCACAGAGACACCTCTTTCCCCTACTGGTGTGTCTGTGTGTGCGTGCGCGTTGCAGTCATGTACAACATGCAACAAACGTGAGAAACTAAAATGAGTGCAATTTGTATGCCACGTTTAAGGCCAGCAGGCAGAGGAGGAAGCAAGGAAGAGACAGAGAGTGGTGGGGGGAGTGACAGAGAAAGGAAGTAAGAAGCAAGGGAGGGGGGAGCGGGGCAGCTACACAGCCAGACACAGCGTCGCACTGCAGCTCGTTGCGCAGTCCCGAAAACCCGCAGACAAGATGGAAAACCCCAAAAAGCAGAGGGACAGAGGCGCAGGCAGAGAGGATGGGGAGGGGGGGAGTTGAGGAGGAGAAGAAAGGGCCAGGCATGTTCATCAAGCTCCCTGCTCTCTCTCTATCTCTCTCTTTCTCTCTCTCTCTCTCTTTATCATTTCATTTTTGACCAGAGCATGCAGTTTTGCATCAATTGTCGCATAAATTATACAGATTAAGACGAGCTAAAGCAAATGTGGCACATTATTAAATTACATTTCAGAGGAATTCCAAAAAAAAGAATTTCCTCTCTCTTTAGAAATGAACATGTGTTAAGCACATGTACTAGCATACCCTGTAGCTGACAATATTTCACAAGTTTACTCTGTTTACAAGCTAAGAAACATTAAAAGAATCGTAGGGAAACAATCAAATTATGTTTAAACAGATTGAATGGTAAAAGTATTATGTACAATACCCTGTAATAACCAAATATATTGGGGATGTTGTGGATATTTATACCTTTGCAGAGGGTATATTAATGTTTGAGTTTGCAACGCACCTTAGGAGACAACTCCCATAAAGTATATAAACTCTACATTAGCTTCAATAGAGTCAAGAGTCAGTTCAAAGTCGCACTAGCTCTGTCCGTCTGTCCGTCTGTCCGTGTGTCCGTCTGTCCGTGTGTCCGTCTGTTGCAACGCAAAGTAGTCTCTCAGTTTTAGAGCTATCTTGATGAATATTGGTACACATGCTTCTTATTGCTGCACGCTGTATATAAGTGGGAACGAGCCGGATCGGACCAATATATCGTATAGCTGCCATACAAACTATTGACCTATTTTTGTTATTTGCCAAGATATTGCAACCAAATTTAATACATAGCACTTTTTCTATATACATAATATATACACAAAATTTGATCAGAATCGGACCACTATAACTTACAGTTGCCATAGGAACAATCAACCGAAATGAAGGTATTTATATGAAGACCAGCTTTTATTTAAGAAATAACTTAACTTTATCAGTGCCAATCATGGAGTATACATGGAGTATAAGCGAGGCAACAGACTCTTTCATAATTACAGGGTATGCCATAGACGACTCGAGAGCACTGCGCGTAGGTCAGTTCCTCTACGAATGGTTCGTGTATTCCGGTAATTGTTTAAAGTAACTGCCACAAATTGAACAAGGAATGTGTGGCAAAGGGGGAGGAGGGAGAGGAATAGTGTGAATGGGAACAGTGTACAAATGGAACAAAGAGAGAAAACAACACACACACACACACACACACACAACAGAGTTGACGCTTACAGTTGAAGAAGGGCAAAGAAAACGAAAATTATGTTGGCATTTTTCAGGAGGAGGCCAAACTGTGGCCCGGCTGGGGCAATAATTTGGGGCATTGTCTTGTCTTGGGTTGCCTTGTCGTGCTGCATGCCTCATGCCACACGCCTGGGTGTCCCATTTGTGGTGCAACTGTTTCATGGCCTTAAGCACTGAAGACACAAGGACACAATCGCGTGCAATAATCCATGCGAAATTGGGCAGCAACAATGCAACAATGCGTTAACTGTCTCCCTTCCATGCTCTACTTTCCTCTCCTTCTTCTTCTACCTCTGCTACCTCTCGCTATAACTCTCGCTCTACCTCTTGTTCTGCCTATGCTTCTACCTTTTTTTCTACTTCTCGTTCTACCTTTTGTTCTACTCACCAGCATTTTTTCTTTCGCCATCTCTTTCACATTCTCTGTCTCTTGTTTCTCCTTCTTCTAACAGGGTACTTGTTCTATTGCCCGCTCTACCTTCACGTTGTCTCTGATTGTCTTGTCTTCTTAATCTTTGACTCTACCCTCTTACTGTACGTTCTTTCTCATGCCTTTCATTCCCTTCATCTTTCTCTACCCTCTAGCACTACACATTCGCTTTCCCAATTTGTCGCTACCTTCTTGCTGTATGCCACACTAAATCTTCCCTTCTCCATATAACTTCCCGCTCTTTCTTTACCGACCATGCTCAAGCTGACCATACTCAACCTGACCGTACTCTACCCTACTATTATCTCCCCCCTCTCGCTCCACACACTCGATCTCTCCACTTGTTCTGTGCTCTTGCTTTCTTTCTCCTCTTGCTCTCCTTCTTCTTTTGCTGTCCCATCTTGCTCTACCCTCTCGGTCTATCCTCTCGCTCTACCCACTCGCTCTACCCTCTCGCACCACCTTCTCTCTCTACCTTCTACTCATTAACCTAACCTTTTCATCTCCTTCAAACTCGCCTGCTCAACCCTCTACCTTCGCACTCTACTTTGTTGCTTTACACTATTCTTCTCTTTCCGTCTCATTCTTACCTTTCATTCTCTATTCATCTTGCTCTGGCTCTCTTTCCGTCTCACTCTTACCTTTCATGCTCTCTTCATCTTGCTCTGGCTCTCCCAAGTCTCTCGCTCTCTATCTCTTGCTCCCTCTCTCTTCAGGTGCCTGTATGGATCGTGCTCAGGTTTTTCTGTGCCTTGACGTTTTACTCGTCACAAAACCAAAATCTAATTTAGTTTGTCAAGCGAATGTGGGACAGGGACAGGGAGAGTGGGTGAGACAGACAGAGTGAGAAAGGGAGAAGGGACAACATGCAACTTGTGCGGATGCGGAAGCGACTGCGGATACGGCTGTGCGGTGGCTCGACTGTCTGTCAGACGATGATACTTTAAGCTACACTCGCACACACACACCAACACACACACACACACATAGTAGCATAGTGGCACACACACATACATACACTGGCAGACCGGCTGCAGCTTTGGGTGCCATAATTAAGGTGTCGCCCCGAACTCAGCCTCCCCATTCGGGCTGCAATGGCTTCTGTCCCTCTCTCTCTCTCTCTTATGCAGCGGGCCCCGAGGCCAGTTCAATTGCCAGTTGAAGTCGGCAGTGCTGGCAAGGCGTAGAGGTAGGGGGAGGGGGGGAGGGCTACCGGTAGGGGTAGGTGCCTCCCCCACTGACTTGGTAGATTACGCTGTCGCCCGGCTGACAGAGCCGAAACCTGAAATTGCCAAGCAAGTTTGAAGTACGTGAAGTGCTTCAAGTCGTGGCGAGTCAAGGCAAAGGGTTCGAAGAGGGTAGCCAGGGTAGGGTTAGCAGTAGTGTGTCTGGAGGTTACGCTGCTCTCTCCCTCTCCCTTCCTCTCATTGTGTGTTGCAAAAATATACTAAATATAAATGCACATAAAAATTCAATTTCTCTAAAGTGTAGCTAAGCATGTAATTGAATTTGTAATGGCGAATATCGTTTGCCATCGTCTACATATCCTCATGCCGTATGTGGCAAGCGTGCCCTCCATTACCCCCATCCCCTGCAGCCTTACACTCCTTCTGCCCCTGCACACACACACCTTTTCTCACACCCCTTACTCATTCCTCTTTTCCTGTCGTTTCATTCTGTCGCGAACGTCTCCATTGACTGACGGACGAACGGAGCGGACTGTCGCATGCATAGATCCATGATTCCTCCCCCACCCCTTCCCTTCCCCTCTTCCTCTCTCCCTGTGCGAATGAGTCACCAATAATCTGGGTGTGTGTGTGTGTCTGCCAGTTGACTCCAATTTCAATTGCAATTCCGTTTCCATTTCACGACTCCACACATTATGCCAGGCTGACATTTTTTGTGCTCTCCTCCTGCTCTGACTCTCTACCTCTCCCCCTCTCTTTCTCTCCCTCCCCCTCTCTCTGACTATGACCTCCTGGCTGACAACTACAATATAACAGCAAAAAGTTGAGAAAAGGCAAAAAAAAATGCAAAGCAAACACAACCGCAAGGCTCGTTTGCATGAATTGTGCTTCTAATAAGGCGCAGACAGACAGACAGACACGCACGCATGCTGTCTCTTTTTAGCACACACTCTCTCTCTCTCTCTCTCTCTCTCTCTCTACCTTTCTTTTGCTTGCTACTCCCACATGCTGCTCTAGCACTCTCTGCCTTTGTCACACTTTTTTCTCCAACTCTTTCACATCAATCCTAACCTCATTTACATATAAATTTGTGTACTTAATGCCCCCGATATTATTTAAATTGACGATTGCCTCTCTCTCCCTCTCTCTCTCGCACATCGATGTTTACACATCAATTAAGCTGCAAATACTAGAAAGGCACAACAAATCTTCGTGTTTCCATTTCCATTCGCTTTTATGATCTTCCTTCTCTCTCGAATTGCTTTAGTGAAAGTGAGGTTAGGTTAGTTTTGTTGGTTTATTTAATTGTTGCGTCAACTGAATCAAATTTATATATGTTTTTTCTTATTTCAAACTTGATATAAGACTCTATATAAAACCCTTAGTTCATAAGCGAAATAATAGGGGGAGAAAAAAGATAAATACAAAGAAAAGTATTATTGAAACCTTTTTATCCTCACAAAACAACCTAAATGAACTTAAAACTTAACCACAGATATGATAACTATTTGTGCCTGAACCAGAAATATAAGTTCTGGTTACAGATCATATCGTTTCATTAACAAAAAGTAGAACCAAAACAACCTACATATATCAAAATCAAGATCAGTGCAGGAACTTGGACTGCAACTTAAATCAAACGAATCGGAGTCAAAATCACCATAACCAGTCCACATATGGTACTATATGCAACTCATTACATGCATATGTGAGCATGGCGATACAGTCTATGTGTATATCAGATATACACAAGCATATACTGTATGTATCTTATATATCGTATATCGTATAATTCATGTAATTGCTTTACAGTTCATTTTGCAAACTGAGCCAAGGCTGACGCTGCAAAGTGTGCAACAAAATACGCGAAACACATGAAAAGTGTCGCTTGTTGCTTGTTGTGGTGTTTGTTTTGCGTATACCCTGTAATGCCCTTAAGTGCCTGAAAGGGGACTCGCTGGCATAAGAGAGACAAAACTGAGTTATCCTGTCCTCACTTAGGGTAACTCCTGCTGTTGCTTGAACTAAACAGAAGGTAACATTTCATTCTTCATTGCATCGTTTTCACTAAGCTCTTTCTACAGGGTATCTGTTAGTCGTTGCTTCGGCTTATGCTGCTCTGTTGTTGCTGTGCAATTTCGCTTTTGTTGGCACATGAAAAGCAGCCTTTATTGGCTGTGGGCAGCCACGCGAGAACCGACCGCGTCGTCTCCTTGTCCCGTTCGTGTCCGTGTCCGTGTCCATGACCATATCGTCCTCCATGTCCGCATCCTTGTCCACTGCGCGTGCATTAAGATCCTGCGGTAGTTTAAAGAGATGCCACAAACTAATTTCGAACTGTGGGTGAAGATATGGAGGGAAAGAGAGAGAGAGAGAGAGATGGAGAGAACTGCTGCTGCATTCTGTGTGTAAATTGCAGTCAATCAATCAGTCATCCTGAAAGTGAATCAATCTGTCAGTCAATCTTGTCTTGTATTATGTCTGACAATCAGCCAATTGGACAGTATTTAATGAAGCAGTAAGTTAGCTCATCAATCAATCAATCACTATATAGTCACTCAATCATTCTGTCATTCAATCTTCTCTTGTATAATGTTTGACAATAAGCAAATTGGTCATCAAGTTTTAAAAATAATTAAATAGTTGGCTCATCAATCAATCAATTAATCAATCACTTAATAATCAATCAAGCAGTATATAAGTAAATCTTTTTATTTGTCTGCCAATAAGTTGCTTTAACTGATCAAGCTCATCTCTTGTTAAGCTGTTATGCCATCTTATTAGTCAATCAATCAATGATTGAACAAGTCAAGTCTAACAGCAAGTTTAGCATGACAATCAATCTGTTACTAGGCTGACTTGTAAGCTTAGCCAAAAACTTGAAGTAAATAAGTATATAATTGGTGGATCAATCAGTCAGTCAATCAATCAATAAATCAATCAGTTGTTCAGTCAACAGTTTATCAGTCACCCGTTTAATCTGTCAATCAGTTCATAATTCATTAAGTTTATCTGCTTGTGCGCTTATCTGCCTGTCAATCCAACTGTCCGAAAATCAATCATGCTGTCAGTCAGTCAGTCAATCAGTAAGTCACTTATTCATTTATTTTGTTTGTGAATTTGTCAGTCAGTTTGCACTTTCAACTGCCAGTCAACTTGTGCGTTAAACTGTCCATCAATCAGACTCAACAGCAACTGTTCAATCAATTAGCAACTGGCACCCACCTTCACCGATCGCCGCACGTCCTTATGTTGTCATTATCACTTGGCGTTGCTGTCCGTCAGGTGGGAAAGGAAAGGTGAGGATGGTGCGGGTGGTGGGAGGTGCAAGGGGCAGCTGGACAAGACGCTGCCAGAGGACACTCTCAGCTCGTCCGCTCGACTGGCTCAGCTTGGCTCGACAAGAGGAAACAATTATGCTGAGCCAATGGAGCAAACCGAATGCGACAGATACAGCTACGGCTCGTGTTGCCTGCCACAAGGCTGCGGCACGCGCGTGACACGACCATGACACGTTCACCCAGTCACAGTCGCATGCCAGACAGTAGAGCTGGGCGTGAATTGGGAAAGGGAGTTAAGGTCGTGGAGTGGGCGCAGTTCTGCCTGAGCACTTTACAAAATAAATAAAATGAAAATTTGCTGCTTCCGGCCTTTATGCAGCGTCACACGACTTCGTCCCTATCCGTGTCCATATCCGCATCCGTATCCGTGGCCATGTCTGTGCCATCCCACTAACCCTCCCCCCCGCATACGCCCCCTCGGCTGGCACCCGCTTGGACCAACCAGACAGTGGGAAAAGTCATGGCTAAGTTGACTTTTTTTCCACTCGATAGTTGCACTGAAAACACACGACTTGCGGCAAGGGAATAGTGGGGCATTTGACACATGCACTACTCAGCAGAGGGTAAGGTGCTTTGGCAGTAGTGAACAGAATGGGGTACTATAACGAATTATGATATATAATGTGAATAAATAGAGAGATTTTTATTTTAATGATTTGATGAAATCTAGAGAACTGTCGCTTTGTTAAAAGTTATCAGATATAGAGACTAACCTAAGTTGAGTTTGATGTATTGGTAGTGGATAGATAGGTTGATCTTTACCTAAATATATATAAATTCTACTTTATAAATTATATATATATAAATTATACTTTATCGTTACTCTCTACGAATTCTTATTTTTATCTCTGTGTTCAGATCAACTGACGGCATGGTAGGAATCTTAGCAGACAGAAGGGCTGCTAAATTCAGGTTAAGACCATACACTCAACATATAAACTATAAAAGAATACAATGCATACATATATTTATACAAATATCAGAGCATATGTACATATAGGTACTATAATATATTTATAGATATAATCTTTAGTTTTTTCTTTAGGTTTTATAGAGATAAACCTTATCTCGGTTTGATGTATTGAAAAGAAATCAAAGCATACATATATTTATATTTATAACTTTAGAGATAAACCTAAGTTCAAATCGAAGTATTGCAAAGATATCACACATATAATATTAATATAAAGCTGAGTTATTTCCTTAGGTTTTATGGAGATTAACATTCCATTAAATGAAAGTATTGCAGAGCAGTATAAGTATATAAAGTATATCAGAGCATATATATTTATATAAAGCAGAGTTGTTTCCTAAGGCTTTATATAGATAAGCCTTTCATCAAGTTAAAGTATTGCCAAGATATCATGGTGTATATATAAAGTTGAGTTATTTCTTAAGGTAATATAATATATATAATAGGTTATTTCTTAGGTTAGATAAACCTGAGGTCACTTCACATACTATAAATACATACATATATCCATATTTGTACAAAGTTAAGTTATTTTTTAAGCTTCTTAACACAAATTGACCTAGAGTAAGTCTGTTATGGAACTAGTTATACAGAGTCGACCCCTTCTTTTTATTCTTTCTGCCCCATTCACAGCTCGTCCCACTGGGTCGGCTCGCTCTGCTTTTCAGCATAATTTTAAATGGGACGCAACGAGACGTAAAGTGAGAAAGCTGCATCGGCATCGGCAAAGGCATCAGCAACGGCATCGACGCCAACTAACTGTTAACGGCTCGTGGCATGGCAAATGCGTGCGTGCGGCTCCTTGCTTACCTCCTTCGGGGTAGGCCGCCAGCCAGTTCCCTTCTTCCTGCCTCCCTATCATCCTTCCAACTGTTTTTCTTACTGCTTCATCCGCATCGTCATCGTGCTCCCCCTGTACCCCTGATTCCCTTTCTCCTGCTGCTTCTGCTGTTCCTTCCTGTGCCTTGTCTTGCGTGCGTGCAAATGCAAATGATGCTATCTGTGCCTGCCCCCAACTGCCTCTTGTCCCTTTCCACTTTGCCTCTGTCCCTGCCTCTGTCCCCGTCCCTGTCCCTGCCCCTGCCCCTGCCTCTGTCTTTGCCTATGTCCCTGTCCCTGCCCCTGCCTCTGTCCCTGCCCCTTTCTCTGACTGCTCTGCTTGACATTCCGCGGCTGTCTTCGTTGTACGGCGCACAAAACTTTTCATTGCCGTTAAGAAATTGATCAAGTGAAAAGGTGAAAATTGATTTTGCGACATGTGTTGTCGCAACCACGCCCCCCCTTTAGCCCTGCCCCCTCTTGAGGCATGTCAATTGTTTATCAGGCGGCACAAATAAAAATTGCCTAGCCGAGACAGCAGCGAGACTAGCTGATGCCCTGTAGAAAATACTGATATGCAGATGAAACTGAAGAAGTGTTAGCTATATCTTTGAGTTAAGAACTCTGGCAAGCCTGCTGCTTAAGCTACCCTTTTGACAGCTATATTTACATACAGGGTAGCTGAAAAAGACGCCGAGTTGGGGGCACATACGCACTCGTGTGAGTTTAACACACACCTCGACTGACTTTTAGCGACTTAGTTCGTTTAACTCTCCCACTTGGCTTGAATTGAGAGAAAGGAGAGAAGGAGAAGGAATAGGAGAAGGAGTAGGAGTAGGAGAAGGAGTAGGAGAAGGAGAAGGGAAGTGGAGGAGGAGTATGGCAGCAGCTCGCGTGACTCACTGACTGACTGACTGACTGTATGACTGGCATATGGCGTGTCATTTGATTACGTTAATCAAATGATGCATAAGCACAAACATGCCACGACACCCGACTGCCCCTACCCCACACCTACTTGCCACTCAGTGTGCTGCCTCAGCTACAAGCAATCTCTCAATTCCCCAGTCTTTGCCCCTTGACAATCGTGTTGGGCTAATGCCGAGCACTGCGGCTTTTGTGCCTCTTGTGTTGATTTTTGTTTAAGAGCACAACAAAGAGAGGCGCACACACAAACACAAATACACAAAGAGTGGCTCACACACACACACACAGCAACACGCACACCTGCACACTTTGCACCTTCGTTCCTCACAATACCCAACGGGAGAACAATTCGAGCAAGCAAAAAGAAAATGCGACTCGAGAAAAGTTGGAAAAACTTTTAATTTCGCAAAAAGTAAATGTAAATACAATTCTTAGGCCCCTTAAAAGCAACAATCGCATTGTGATCATAATACAATATAATATTAAATAAGGTTACCAATCATTAAGATTATTTAAACGCGACTGCATGACAGCAGCTGAAACTTCTTGCTTACAGCAGACTCTCGGGGGAGCAAGAGATTTCAATCATACAACTGCATTATAACTTGATTAAGTTTAAGGTTATGATAAAGATTAAGATTTAAGATTGTCTCTGAAGCATCGTAGTTGTATATAGGCTGCTTGAGTTTATCACTGAACACTCTGAGAAATGTTTATAGTTCTCAGACTTCTCTTCGTGGTTAAGGAGATACTTGCAGCACATTTAAAACCAAAAATAATGAAACTAGTTTCTATACACATCTACATATCTCATCTATGTATCTCCCACTTTCCATTTTATTCCTAGAAATTTCCTGTTTAAATAGGCCCCTGACTCCCTAAGCAACCTTTTAGATACTTACTAATGACTCCATTTAGTTCTTATATACTTTACTGCCTCTCTTTCTTTAAAGTTGCTTTAAACTGCATTTCTTGGCTTTATATTTCCAATATTTTTTTAAAATTATCCAAGCATTTATTTTGAATATCTATACACACACAGATACACACACACAGAGAGAGAGAGACAGAGACACACAGATCGTGTTTACTCAAGACCGACTCGTCCATCTTTCGAAGCGTGCCTAAAGCGTTTTTCTGACAGTTGCAACTTGCTGCAAGTTGCAAGTTTGCCCCGTCTGCTGCAAGCAAACACCAAAATTGTGGGAGGACAGAGAAAGTAGGAGAAGGCGTGGCTCAGAGGCGTTGCTATGGGACGGATGCATAGTTTAGTTGGCAAATCTGAAAGCGGATGCTCAAAAGCAGATCCCAAGAAGGGGCCCAGTTACCAAAGATGAGCAGAAAGACAAGCAACAGACAGAGAAAGGAAGACAGAGAGAGAGAGAGAGAGAGAGAGAGAGATAGAGAGAGAGAGAGAGTCTGGGTCTCAGGCTTGTGGAATTGGAATAAATACATAACTGAATATGACACGTTCGCCGCAAAGTACGAAACAACAATACGACAAAGTGTCATAAAAGTTGTATACAAAACTTCAAAGTAGCTGCAACAACAACAACAACAAACAACAGAGACAACAGCAACAACAACAAATAACGGCTGCAATAACAACAGAAAGTAAAAGGCAAGGAGACAGAGAGAAGAGAGAGAGAGGAGAGAGTTGCAGGCGAAAGAGCCACAACAATTACCAAATGTGAACACACCGAAGCAACACAACTACAACAAGAACAACAACAACAATCAACCCGAAACCGGGCACTAAGCACTTTGAAAATGACATAGGCAACTGAAACTATTGCAATTTGACTCTCTCTCTCTCCTCTGCCCCTCGCAGGTCTATCATCCACTCGCTTGTCTCTCCCTTCTTTTTCTATTCCCTCTTGTGTGTCTCATTGTGTTGCCCTGTTTGACCTAATATTATTTAGGGAGTATCTATAAGTTGTGCCTAAGTAATGAAGTGATTAATCTTCTAGCTGAGAGAAGTATAAAGATTTATGTATGATTTATTTTCTTATTCACTTTAGTATAGATCTGTTATAGTCTTTTGTCTATAACAAATTCTTCTCTTGTTCATTATTTAAAGTTTCTCAAATACACATCAGATATATCATCTTTCTTAATATGCTCTATATTCTTGTTCACTTAAGCATTTGTATAGATTTACTAGATTCAAATTCTTCTCTTTTCCATTATCAAAACTATCTAATATATAATATATACGCCATTATTATATATTATATATATCTCCCCTTTTATCCTTTGAATATGCTACATAGCATCGATAAATTAATTTCAGCACAATCTGACTAGCGTAAAAAAGAAACCTCAACAAGGCATAGCTACATGACCAACTCTAGCCAGCAAATCAGCTGATTTACCCTCCTTTGCAGGGTATCTCTCTGCCGTGCACTCTACTCTCACCCAAAAAAAGCCAAACTTGTTTGCAAAAATAATAAGAAAGTGAACTTAAAATGATTACACGATAAAGTTTTTGGCCCTGCAATTTGCGGAACTTGCAACAAACAACAGCGACAGCAGCAACAAAATGAACAACAACAACAACAGCAGCAGCAACAATGAAACAATAACAAGCAGAAGCTGCTTTTCAACTTTGCATTCCGGACTCGGACTCGGACTCGGACCCGCCTGGACTGCATCATCCCTTCGAGTCCTCAGCCACCCTGTGTCGCCCTCTCCGCCCAGCTGGACACCCTGTGGTGAAGTTCAAGCGGATTGGAGGCCGCTGCTGCTTGAACTGCTGGCTCAGATTATCTGGCATAGATCTGCTCTGACTATATGATACTCAGCAGTTGGCTGTAAAACTGCCAAAAATTAAATGGAATACCTCCACAACTTAGGTGTATGGAAGCTAGTTTTAATGAGTTATTTATTATAATAGAAATACTGGCATATACTTGAATAATACTGAAAAATACCTTTGAACTTGCTGTTTACTGTACCTTAGTAACTTAGTACCTTAGTACCTTTCGTCCTCAATTCATGGTACCTTAGTACCTTTCATACCTTAGAACATTTCGTACCCTTAGTACCCTAAGTACCCTTAGTACCCTTAGTACCCTTAGTACCCTTAGTACCCTTAGTACCCTTAGTAACCTTAGTACCCTTAGTACCCTTAGTACCCTTAGTACCCTTAGTACCCTTAGTACCCTTAGTACCCTTAGTACCCTTAGTACCCTTAGTACCCTTAGTACCCTTAGTACCCTTAGTACCCTTAGTACCCTTAGTACCCTTAGTACCCTTAGTACCCTTAGTACCCTTAGTTCCCTTAGTAACCTTAGTACTATAGTACCTTTCGTTGCTCCTCAGCAGCATCTTCAACAACTCACAGCTCACTCATTTAACCCCATAAATGTTTGCTTAAGCAACCCAAGGCGAGATACTTTTGGAAGATAGTCAGTTGGATGACTTTTAGTGCAAGTTATCAGCTCGATGAATTTGTCTCCACTCGATTCCGGTTAATTTCTCAGCTCAACTTGCGCCAAAATGCCGTTAGAGTGGAGAAGTATTTCACCCCTCTCGTCGGGTTATCCGCTTGTTATACTGTCTGAGCCTGTTGCCCTCGCCCACATTCTGGCTTGATTACGTATACGACAAGTTGTACCGTTTAAGGCACTTAGTCGCCGACTTAAGACTTGGCGGCAACTGGCAACTGTCATGTTGATCTCTGGGTCAAAACTGTATTTGAATCGACTTACCACGCCCACTACCCGCCTCCCCCATCCTCTCTGTCTCCTCTCTCTTCTGCTCCCTTGAGCTCGCACTACATTCAACTGGGATTTTGGGCTGTGCGCGCGATAAGGTAACCGAAAATGTTCCGCGAAGTTGACGTTGATATTGACGCTGGCGTCGGAGTCGCCGTCGCCGTCGCCAACGCAGTCGTCGTTGCTGTAAGTGCTTGAAAGTCAATTTTGAATTTAAAATACACCACGTAACGCAATATGTTGATCTTTTGAATACGAATGCGAAATCCAGCGACTCTACAAATGCCTCGTTGTATTCCAAGTGGGGGGGAGGACTGAGGCGGAGGCTGAATGTGAAATGTGGAAGCGAACGCAAAATGGCAGCACAAGCTAAAATACACACACCCCTGCCACACTCCTCCCCTCTGCCACAACAAATACAACAAACTCATCGCGAGTTTTGACGGCAGACTAATGCGCTACTTTCCAAACAACTATTTGAGGTTATTTTGTTGTGCATGTGAGCTGAAATTTTGCATATATAAAGTATATATATATAAACTGAATAATATTGCAAATATTATGTCTTTAGTTTATGGCATGAATGGAATATACTGAAATCAAGCGAGGCCTTTAAGTCAGCAGTTTTATAGCCAAAAATTGAGTTATTGGCAGTGGATGCTCGCTGCTTTTCTATAAATACTTATTTGCCATAATATTATAGCATATTTTAAAAGGATTCTTAATGCATTTAAAGAAATTCAGAGTCACAAAGAGTCTTCTTTGATAGAAAGTACAGCTGAGCCATTAGAAATCAATACCCTACAACATGCTTCGCCTAGTCGATTATGCAGGGTATAACAAGCGAAGCCAGACACACTCACACACTAAGGCATACACACTCACACACACACACACGACGAATTTAAATAAACTTTACTAATAAAATGTCGTTTACAAGTGGCAAGTGTTGACGGCGACGGTGACAGGTCCCGAACCTGAACCAGGGAGAGACTTTTGGCTTTGAATGACTGTCAGCAGAAGGGTACAGCGTGTGGAGGTTGGTGGGGGGAGGGGGAGGATAACCCGGGCTTAGGCTTGGAGAAGGATGTCGACGCATGAGTTGATGCCCGATGCCAACAACGTATTAATTTTGTGTATCAAAATAAACTTATTCTTCCTGACGTGGCCCCGCCCAGAGAAAGAGAGAGAGAGAGAGAGAGAGGGGACGCAGGCGAGTAAGAGCTCAGTTTACAGTTGCCCAGAAGGCGAAGGAGCAGAAGGAGGCAAAGCAGAGGCAGAAGAAGAGGCAGGCGTAGCAGAGGATTCCGACTCAGACTCAGACTCAGGCATGTATAAATATCTACATCACGTTCCGAGCTCGGAATGCCAATGTAAATATTTTCAAACTTTGATGAAATAATCAAGGTAAACAGTAAATGTCGTTCTCGTTGTCGTTCGTCGTTGCCATTGCCTCCAATGTCCTCGTGCCCATTCGCAGCCCCTTTGCCCTGCCCCCTCCCCCCCTCTCCATCCCCTTGTGCTGCTACTTTCTTCCTACTTTGCGGCACCAAAATTTGCTGCGACAAGCAACGGCAAATGCAGTTCCAAGTCGAGCTCTGGCAACGCCTGCCTGCCTGCCTGTGTATGTGTGTGTGTGTGTGTGTGTGTGTGGTGTGTGCCTGCTGGCATGCAGCAGATACAGTTACATTTACAGTTTTGCCCAATGTTTTTGTAGCCTGTTTGTTTGTGCGACCAGCTGCCTGTCTTCTTCCCTCTCTGTCAGTCTCTCTCTCCCTCCTTCGTTGTACTTTCCGTTCCGTTTCGTGCCTTGTCCTTTCTCCTGTCGGTCTACTGCCAAGGCAGCCTTTCACTCCATGCATCCCACTTTGTTTGTCTGGCTACAATAAATGTTTAACTGCAGCCAAGTCGACTTCGACTTCGACTCCAACTCCAACTGCGATTACGATCCCGATGCCGATGTCCTTTTTGATTCCAATTCCATTCGACCTAGCATTGGAGGAACTTATGCCTCTTTGCATTATCTAATGGCGTGCTTAAAGTAGTTCCAGTTTTTGATACCTTAAAGTGAAGTACCAGATTGATAGCAACAACTTAAGTCGGAGTTAAAAGAGTTATGTTAGTTGGGTTAGGTACCAGGAGGTGTCCAAGGGGTATAGTGGTCTGAATACTCTAAGAACATCTCTATTTTATGAACAAGAATAGATAAGTGTTGAGATACGGTTTACCGCTTAGCAGAGTTGTCACATGGTCTTAGCTCACTGATTGAATTGAAGAAGCATTTCTCAGAACACCCTGATGATAGCATAATAGTGAAATAGACTGATCTATATGAGATACATTGCTTACTGGTTTATCTCTAATATTTCTCAAAGTTGCCTTTTCGTAGAAAGTACTTAGAACTGTTCTCTCAGCTCTGCCAACAGATGGAGATCAATATATGTAGGAGTCTCGCAAGGGTCGTTAGTCTTAAGTATAGGTTGCGTTATATTATGGATGCAAACTTCACTTGGTTCGCTTAAACATCTAAAAGATTCTCTTCCGGCTTGAACGATGGTTGGGTTACCTTCTTAAGACCCTTCTATACTTGTGAGAGAAAGCCTGATAGAGGGAACTGTGAGGTTTAGGTACTACTAAACTGAGGGTGTAGTTACTATTAAACTGTTAGGTATAGGTACTATTATACTATGAGGTGTAGCTACCACTAAACTGAAGTGTAGGTACTACTATGCTGTGAGGTATAGGAACTACTATACTATGAGGTATAGGTACTACTATGCTGTTAGGTTTGGGTACTTCTGTACTGTAGGGTGTAGGTACTATTATATTTATCTTACGACATCTGTCTGGCTTTTGCTCACAAACTGTGGGGTACAGGTACTTCTATACTAGAAGGTGTAGGTACTACTGCATACTGTAGAGTATAAAAACTACTAACTGCAAGGGTGTTAATTCTGCCTGGCTTTCTCTCACACACTGCGTGACATAATTGTGTGGCCACCCCTCGACCTGTTTGCCCCCGTATCCCATCTCAACTAGACTATAAAATTGATGTGCTCGAGCGTAATCCGAAATCGGTCAGCTTAAAGTGTGTGGCATGCACCTTGCGGCACCCTCATTTGCTGCAGTCAACAGTTACATGCCTCAGCCTCAGCCTCAACGTATGCAAGGCCAGATGTGTTCGGGGTGGACAAACCTTGACCCCCTCCCCCTCCACAATCTCGTTCCCAATCCTGTTCCGGCGGCCAGTCAGGGCTCATATCATCAATCACTGTGGAGACTTCATGCTGGACTACGGCAGAGAGAGCACGAGAGAGAGAGAGAGATTTGGCATCGGGCAGCGGGCAACAAAGTTGGATTTTAGCTTGCGGATTGGCTGGGTCGATGCCTGTAGCAAAGCCTTGGAAGCCCTGAAGTACTGATGATGCCCCAAAGCCTCAGCATGAATGTCACACGCCGCTGGGTAATGATGACCCCTTCGGTCAAAGGGGATTCCGATTGGTACTGGAAGTGGGAGTGGGAGTGCGATGGGATGGGCTTGGGAACTGCAGCTGGAACGGAGATGAGGCTTGGCTGTTTAGTCAGCCATAAGATCGTCAAGGCTGCAGGCGATAACCTTTAAATTGTAACACACACACACACACACACACACAGCCGTCAGTGTCAAATGGTGTTCAAACAACAACAACAACAACAACAACACGAAGGGTAACAACAATAGCTGCAAAATGGAAAAAATATCAGCACTACTTGCCTGACTGTCAGTTACCCTGCAGTTGGGCATTAAGTGCAGTTGATGGAGGGCGAATTTCAATGAGGTTTCTATGATTTTGAAAGATGTGCTTCCATTTTGAAGCTATGGCCCCTATATGTGACTAGGTTATTAGAGATTCAGCTCGATTAAATTCGGCTGTTCTAGAAGAGAAGGTTTCCTTTTAAAATTTGGAATAATTCATTTATTTGAGGCAATTTAGCTTATGTACTTATCATTTTTAAGTGAGGTTAAAGTGAAAAAAGTTGGTCTAAATCTTCTGTTTGTTTTCGAACGCTCATTTCTCACATAGTTCTTTGTCGATATGCTATACATTTAGATTTGGGACGTAAGAACCTTTAATAACTTTCAGAAATGATCAAAATTTTTATAAGCGGTTCACTAAAAGAGGTACAAGTATCGTTCTTGTGTACCCCTACCTATCACTAAGTGGTTTTTGTACGCCTTGAATGTTTTACAAATCTTCCAAGTCTCATATAAAAAGCAAATGCAGGCATCAAAACGGGAAGATCGTGTGCATTGTTTATCAATATAACTTTTAAAACTGGCTGATTAACAGCTGAAAAGAAAAGCACCTTAATTATTATTTAAGTGATGTTTTCAATATTATTTAAGGAAAGTATAAACTTAATATTAAATTTAAGTAAACATGCTGTAAATATTTTAACTGAATTTCTCAACTGTTAAGTCGTCAAAACTTTTTGTAAATTAAAATTATTAAATCATATTATTATTATTGAGTCGAATATTCTTCACTTCTGATTGCACACCCTGTAAGGCAATTAATTAAAAGTCACCCGCTGATCTTGTTGCTGCATTTACAGGGTATACGAGGCAAGTGGGAAATGCGCAACACAAATGGGGCAGGCGAAGTCGCACAGGTGCCACACAGGATGCTGGGGCGATTGTCACTTTGGCGCCTGCCACAGCCAGAAACTTCAACTGGCTGCACGAGGGAGAGAGAGAGAGAGAGTGTGTGTGTGTGTGTCTGTCTGTCTGTCTGTGTGAGGGTGTATGGGTGCCTTCTAAATGGTGCACGGTGCACGGCGCGCACAGGCGAGTGCACTGAGATAAACCACCATAAATCTGTTGCCATCATTTTAAAGCGATTACTACAAATGGATGTGCACACGGGGCGACGTCGGCGTCGCAGTCAGCGTTGGCGCCGCAGTCGACGGTGACGATGACAACGGGTTAAAAAACAAAGCGAACGAGTGCAGCGTGGAGCGAATATAGAAAATAGAAGCTGCAGCTAACGGTAAGTATATGAAAAGCGTGTGAGGAAAAAAGGAAAAACCGGAAAACGAGCGAGAAAAAAACATTGGAAAAGCGCGCAAAACCAGGCAAACATATGAAAAGCAAACACATACACACACTCACACACACACACACACTGAGCGAAACGTAAGCGACTCTGGCCGGGATTTCGACTCCGGTTCGGACTCTTTTGACTCTACCTCCCCCCTCTGCCGTCTGCTTGGCCAGCTTGGGGCTAACAAGAGGGGGCTAACAAAACAAAGAGGCGAAAAAAACGCAAACTGCAAAACAGAAAATGGTAAAATACACTCGCACACACACACACACACACACATACTAAGGAACAGACGGACGCGCGACAAAAATAAAATACAATAAAAAATAAAAGCAAGACAGACAAACAAAATAGAAGTAGTAAAAAATACAACACACACACACACACTGTTGTCGTACCGCGAGTAAATTGCTCGGCGCACAACACGCGCCAAAAATGTGGAGCATTCCGATTGCAGACTATGCACAGGGTGACCATGCTGGGCAGCTGAATGTAATGGAAAATATGGTCTTAAACAGAGAATGAAATGTTTAAAGAACAGATAGAAAGGGTGATGAGTAGAAAAGAGATTCAAACAGCACAAACTGCATACACTACAATACTGCGAACCATACATAGGTAATAGGGTGACCATGCAACGTCGTAGTTGCAAGTTTGAAGACGCATTCAACGCAAGGCGCAACCAATATATATAGTTGAAATGGTCAGGAGTTTGCACTCAGCACCTTCTAGGGTGACCTTATTGCACACATATAGAGGATATATAGAAGGGCGATGAGTAGAAAGACTTTTAAACAGCACAACAAGTTGAGAACCATACACATAGAGAACAACCTATATAGTCTATAAAGTTGCGAACCATACATAGGTAATAGGGTGACCATGCAACGTCGTAGTTGCAAGCTTATAAATGCCTTCAAGGCAAGGTACAGCAGATAACATAGCTAAGTTGGTCTGTGCACTAAGTCCAGGGTGACCTTGCTGTCTAGGGTGACCATATTGCGCACAGATAAAGGACAGATAAAAAGGATGATTAGTAAATGAGAATTTGAACCAGTACAACATGTCTATAATACAACGTTCAACGTACAACCATTCACAGGTAATAGGGTGACCATGCAACTTCGAAGTAACGAATAAGTGCTTGCTGAGCAAGCTTGAAGATGCCTTCACAGCACATAGTTGGGATGGTTTGGTCTGCACTAAGCAACCATCCCAGGGTGACCTTGATGACCAGGGTGACCTACTCCGCATCGATAATTATGGTTTAAGAAGCATAAAATACGATAAAATACAATAAAATGCTTTAGAGACACATTAAAAAGAAAATGAAAAAACATAACGACGTGATTTCGAAGAGATCTAGAATCCTTCAATTGACTTCTTATGTTTAACACTTATGTATACATACAACTAACTAGGAATACATACTATTCAATACTAAACAATTTATTTATTTATTTATCTCATTATTCATTGTTACAAGCTCTAAATAAAGCACCCTGTTTGCTGTACATATGCTGCATGCTAGCTGGTTAGGTAAGTTTCATTGGGTTCGAAACGCTTTACGTTGGCTCGTTGAATCGGTTGAGGGTTTTAGTGCCTACACACACACACACACACACCTACATGGAGTCGTATGTGGTGTCAATTGATGTGTAACGCCTGTGTGGCGCAAATGAAATTTAATGAGCCAATTTAAAGTTGCGCCATATTTATAAACTGTATCCGAATTGCAATTAATTTGCGTCTATCTGGCGGTTGGATGGACAGACACAAAATGCCAGGTGGGGTACGGTCGAGGAGGGAGGAGGAAAGCGAGGAGAATGGAAAAGGTGTAGCAATTGGTCAACATTTGGTGGTTCATTTTATGAGTTGTGCGGCATTTGTAGTAGATGCACATTAAAGGCTTTAATTAAAGTGCTACCAATACAAGCACTAGCAGCATGTACACACAGTCGAGCATAGAAAGACAGACAGAGAGACAGCCAGACAGACAGAGAGACATAAAGAGAGATACAGAGCTTAAGGCAGCTCAAAGGATAACCACAAAAATGTGACGCTCATTTCGCATCTCGTTTATTTGAGCGCATTCCGAATTTGCTGCAAATGAATGCGTTCGCATTCAAATGGATGACGAATGTTGGCCACAACACAAATCAACAACAACAAGAACAAGCAAGCAACAACAGAAAAAGGACTAGAACTAAAGCACAAGTTGGTATAGATGGCAGAAAGATAACATCGAGTGTGAACATCGATGCGAAGTGCGTATGCACTCTGCATTAGGCAAAACGATTGAGAGAAATTTTGAAATAGCGCAGCCAGTAAAACGTTTACGAAAGTGCGGGGATGACAAGAGAATGTACGATAGAGATGGAAATAGATATAGAGATATATAGGAAGAAAGGAAGAAGAGCAACAAACAAAAGATTGGACAAGCTTAAAAGCCAAGAAATTTGACAAGAAAAGAAAAGAATAAGAAGAAAACACAATGAATGAGAAAAGAGTTAAGCAAAAGAGAAAGGCAATAAAAGAAATGCATCTTAGAAGAAGGATAAACAAGTGAAAGCAGCAGAGAAAGATAAAAAATCAGCACAAAGCACAATAGCTAAGCAAAATCCTGATCAGCAACGTTTGAGAAGATGACAGCAAAGAGGATTACAAAAGATAGCTGCTTACTTTGCTAGACTCAGACAAACGTAGAGCACTTTCCCCCCACTTCCTGGCTAACTGCTTAACCCAAAGAGAACTTAAAGCTGAGCTGGAGAGGAAATAGGAAAGGGAATGAGAAGGAGAAAGGAAGAGAGGGATAGATATAGAGAGAGTGTAACAAAACAACAATCTTTAAGCAACGTTGCAAGCTGCAGCGGGCAGTTGTTATGCCCCGCATAAAAGTGGCCCGGCATGCAGTACAAGCAGGCGAAGCAATTCACACTCACACACACAGATACACACACACCATGGGCATCATCATCATCCTCGTCGTGGTCTCCGCATCCGTCAGCGGGGCAGACGGCACACGCTGCCTGCAAATTGATTCAATGCAACACGATGCCCGGCAACAAAGTGTCCAATGTGGTTTGGGTTCCCTGGCTGCGGTGCTTGCGGGAGCAGCTTCAGCAGTGACTGCAGAGGGGGGCGCAGAGGGCAGTAAGGGCTGCACTGGGGTGCCGTCGCCGCCAGGTGGCGTGGTTCCCAGCAGTGGTCGCCGGGAACCACCAAACGCTTTTCAGCGCAGCTCGTTGCCGTTCGAATCTTGTCTTGCTTCTATTTTTTTTTGTTTTTTCTTTTTTTTTGTATTTTGCGGACCGGGATGAAGCGTTGTCCGCTTCACCCGTGTATCTTTGAGGGAGACAACGGCTAACGGTGGCAACTCTGGCAGCAGCAGTGGCAGTGGCAGTGCTTATGTTTGCATTCCTTTTTGGCATTTTTGCACTTGAATAACTTTGAAATATGGGATTAAATCGTCTCTTACGGGATTTTCTCGATTACAGCTATCATGGGCGCCCAACGACCGCCCAAAAAGTGGGGCGTTTAGCTGGCAGTTAGTCGACGGCAGTCGAGCAAGGGCGCTCAGAGGTGCGGGGGCGTGGCATAAGGTCATGTCTTCCCTGCCGCCTGCGTCTCCTTTTGAGCTGACGTCGACGACGGCGAGGGTCGCCACTGAACCTGAACTCTGGCCCCATTCACAGGCTATCTGACTGTGTGTGTGTGTGGTCTCTCTTTCTGTGGGTGTGTGGGAAAGTGTTGCCAGAAAGTGTGGCCAGCGAGCAGTCACGTCTCTGCACTTGCCATGAACACAGCCAGTGCACACCGAACCTCCTTCGCCCCCTTCCAAAACTGGACAGCTAAGCAGTAAAACAAAGCGCCGTACTAAGCTTACGTACATACACACACATACACACACACACACACAGACATACACAAAGAGATGCACACACCTACACACAACGTCGCTGTGAACTCTTCGGTCTGCTCTCTGAGCTTTTCGTAAAGCATTTTCGAAAATCTGCACACAAACAAATCGCGCAACATACTCGCTGTGACATTTGCACAGGGTGGGAGAGAGATAGCAAGTGCTGAAGGGGTTGGAGGAGGAGAGGGGTAGGGTCAGACATAGACGGAAGACAGCTTAAAGCTGCCAGCCACATTGACGCACTTATTGAAACGTTAAGAGCAGCAGCAGCACCAGCAGCGGCAACGACAATTGCAGCTGAGTTTATGTTCATGAAACAGCAGCAACAACAACAGCAGCAACAACAACAGCAACAACAACAACAGCAACAACAACAACAGCTGCTGCAACAACAACAACAGCAACAGTAGCAACAACAGCGGCAGCGTGTGGTTGCTGTGCCGCTGCTACTGCTGCTGCTGACGACTGCTTGCTGCGACCACAAAAGTAGGCAACAGTTTTTTTTGGCCAGCTACGCACAGTAGGAAAAATCTGTAATAATGGAGAAGGTAGCGCGACGTGAGATTTTTTTAAGTTAATTTATTTATTTATTTATTTATTTATTTATTTATTTATTTATTTATTTATTTATTTATTTATTTATTTATTTATTTATTTATTTATTTATTTATTTATTTATTTATTTATTTATTTATTTATTTATTTATTTATTTATTTAATTATTTATTTATTTATTTATTTATTTATTTAATTATTTATTTATTTATTTATTTATTTATTTATTTATTTATTTATTTATTTATTTATTTATTTATTTATTTATTTATTTATTTATTTATTTATTTATTTATTTATTTATTTATTTATTTATTTATTTATTTATTTATTTATTTATTTATTTATTTATTTATTTATTTATTTATTTATTTATTTATTTATTTATTTATTTATTTATTTATTTATTTATTTATTTATTTATTTATTTATTTATTTATTTATTTATTTATTTATTTATTTATTTATTTATTTATTTATTTATTTATTTATTTATTTATTTATTTATTTATTTATTTATTTATTTATTTATTTATTTATTTATTTATTTATTTATTTATTTATTTATTTATTTATTTATTGACGTTAAATAAATAAATAAATAATTAAATAAATAAATATTATGTTATATATATTTAATAAATATATATATATATATATATTTAATAAATATATATATTTATATATTTATTATTCTTAGAATTAATTTTGTACTTATTTATTCATAATATCATTTATATTTATAATTATTATTTTTATTTATTTATTTAATTTATAGTCGAACTATGGTCAGTCGACTGTTGAATTGAAATTTTTAATTAAAATATTAAATAATAATAATTTCAATCAATAGTAAAACCTTAAATGTGAAAAAAAGAAATTAATTGCATTGAACTGGGATAAAAAAGAAAAAGCCGATCCAACATTTGTTGTAGAGGATTGGGGAAAACCCAGAAAAACTCCATCAGATCAGAAAAAACCAATCACATATATTCTTAATATTATTGTTATTATTACCATTATATTTATATTTTTTAACTTGTTATTAAAATTTTTCATTATATGAGACCATAACGCATTTGTTTCATAACAATTCACGGTTATAAAAGAGCCAAACTACAATGTGCAACATCAATTATATTTTATGAAGGCACGTACTTTAAGAAACAACCTTACTTCTCATCTTTTATTTATGGAAAATAATTTAATTTGCTTTGATTTTCAAAATATTAAAACCTTTCAAACCTCATAAAATAATAGAAATAATTATAAATCAAATCAAAATAAGATATACATTTATACATATTCTGTATTACATCATTAAGTTGTAAGTCTAATTTTTTCCACTGTGCTTGGCATGCAAAGTTGCCGACTTTATGCCGTCTGGCCATGCCAGAGGAGTCTGTTAGGGACACACTCAACACTCTCCCCTCTCTCTCCATCTCTCTCTTTCCCTCTCTCTCTGACTCTCTCACCCTCTTTCTCTCTCCGGACACGCTGGACTAGAAGCAGTTGCTCTAGCTGCCTGTGGCGGCAATGAAAATAAATTTGCAACAACATGATGACTATGAGGCGAGACGTGGCACAAAGTGCCACATGCAGCGCCAGTCGCCAGTATGCACACGCATGTTTGTGCATGTCAGCGTGCGTGTTTGTGCGTGTATGTGCAAATGCATTTGCCGTTTTATGTGCCAACGTTAAGTCAACACAATTTCAAATTTTGTTTTTATAGAAAATTGTCTCAGTTGGGATTTAGCTTTGCTTTGCTTTGCTGTGCCTTGTCCTGCCTTGCCCAGTCTTGCCCTGCCTTGGCCTTTTCCCAGCCTGCTGCTTGTCTGTGCCTGTCTACGCTTGTCCCC
The DNA here is from genome assembly GCA_018901815.1 of Zaprionus lachaisei. Taxonomy (NCBI): domain Eukaryota; kingdom Metazoa; phylum Arthropoda; class Insecta; order Diptera; family Drosophilidae; genus Zaprionus; species Zaprionus lachaisei. The sequence goes on along the minus strand of JAEIFI010000616.1, from coordinate 754,525 downwards.
AGCCTGTCACATCCATGACTGGCTTTTGCTTTTTTTCAATTTGCAACTCGATGGCCGCAACAATTACCGTTTGATCACCAGCTAACGCCACGCCTCTTCCCCTGCCCCTTGCCCCTTGCCCTCTCTCTTGCCCTTTCCCTCTCGCTGTCTCCCTCTCTCTGTCTCTCTCTCTGTCTTCCCGTTAAACGACCTGGGGCCACTTCAGCACTGTTGATACTTTCTGTTTCCCGTTGCTCTCGTTGCCAGGCAATAATTAAGCCCGCCGAGCGAGTCCTTTGCCTCGCTTAGCTCTCAGTATCTAAGTTTGTGTGCGTGTGTGTGTGTGTGTGCGTGGTGCTCGACTTAATGAATCCGAGTGCGGCATGTGCAGAGGCGCCAATCTGGAGGCAAAGTCGAACCCAAACCCGGACGCGTCAAACACTGCAAATATTTATGCCGAGGCGCGCAACGTTGGCGGCATCAAAATGCAAATGGCGCCGCTCAGCCTAAACGCTGGCAGGACGCGTCAGGATGCGAGAACGTGTCGTTACTGATTGCACAGGCCTTCCAGTGCTCCAGTGCCACCCCCTCTAGCGCCTACTCCACTCTCTTGTTCCCTTCTTTGCTCCTCGCTTTGGTGGCTTTCCCGTGCGCTCGAGTGTTGAATTGCAAATGTGTCAATTGTCAACTTTCCGACTGGCAAACGGAATCAGCATACCCCATTGCACTGCCCCCCAGCCTCTCTTCTTGTCTCTTCTTTCCATTGCCCCTCTGCCACCATGACAGACGGCACTCGTGTGTGCGGCAATGGGGCTGCCTGTGGCATGGGGCATGTTGTCCCATTTGTTGCAATTTCTTGGGCACTTTTCTTATTCTTTGTCTGCAATTAACGCTGCAATTTGTAAAAGTAACCCCAGCACCCTCTACCGCACCCCCCCCTCTGCTACCCCTCTTGCTCTCCCCCACCCCCCTCTGCCATTACCCCAACCTCTATCATAAATCACGCACCATGCAGCAAGTGCTCTGGGGGCGTCTCTCTGTCTCTCTGTCTGTTGTGGCTGTTGAACGGAGATGAAGGAGGGCGGGTAGCAAGGGGGGAGAGGAGGTGCCAGGATGAGTTTAACACTTGACAAGATTTGGCTTCAGTTTGCAGCCATTTGGCAACAATTACACGACTTTTGTTTGCCACTTTTTATGCTTGCTTTGGTTTTTGCACACCCTGTATTGCAACAGATGCTTCCAATCGGGTATTCTAGACTAGACATGCATATGCAGAGCAGTTGCTTATGTTATTCATTCATCTCAAGAGTATATTGAGAGTTTTTGTGCATGTGGCGCCCAACGTGGGCACTAGAGATATGATTAGACAAGGGAAATTGTGTTAGTTTCTGGCTTCCACTTTCAATCACGATCTCAAATTGAAGTTAAATAAGTACAGAGTATTCCATAGGGTATACCACACTCTATTGCCATCTCTTGTTTCCTCTTCTCTTCTCTCTGTCTTACCCAGACAGAGTCATTTGTTTGTTTTAGCTTTTTTGCAGTCAAAATTGCGATGATGACGATGACGGGGCAGAGGTCATCATTTAAAAGAGATTCAAAGAGAATTGAGGCTGAGCCCGAAGTGAAGGCAGAACGAAAGCCAAACCAGATGCCTGATGTGTGTGGGAATATGTGTGTGTCTGTGTGTACTTCTGTGTGTGTGTGTGTGTGCAAAAGTTGCCCGAGCAGCTTAAAGCGAAGCTGTTTGCTACACTTAGCACACATGTTGCATGTGCCTTCCTCTCCTTCCACCTTTCTCTCTCCCTCTCCATTCTTGCTCGGCAAACTTTGCCACTCAACAACTAAAAAAAAAAAAAGGGAAGCAGAAAAAGTAGCCATAAAAAAAGAGTACAGCAAAGGAAAGATTTGAGGAGCTGATGCGCAACAAAATAAAAGTACTCCTTAAATATTTACGTTCCCAGGATTCAATATATATGCGGTGGCCCAGCCTCGGGCAACTACTCACACACTTACACACACACACACAGACGTACACTTGGCTGGCCTCACATATGGCCGCAGTTTGACTTGAAGCGCACGACCAATCGCATCAAAGGCCACTCGACAGGCTTAGCCCCTCCGTCTGCTCACCGTGTGCGTCTCCCGGGGCAAGTTCATTGCACGCACAGCCAACAGATTAGACAGCCTGGCAACTGGCCGCACACATTTTTCATGCAAACACAAGTCGAAACAACAACAGCGACAACAACAAAAAAGGCTAGAAGCAGAATGCCAGCGAGTGAGGGCCGCAGATAACCGCGTGCAACAATGGCTTGCCGCACAGCCAGCTGCAGTCGACGCCCCAGCGTTGCCTCTGACGATGCGAGCAATCGAAATGAAGCAAACAGCAATAAGAACTCGCCGCATGCCACAATGTATTAACATATGGGTAGCTCGCTAAGCCGTGCCCCTGGCGCAGGCACTTTAAATTAACTTGAGCTTTGCAGTACAACTGTGGCGCTCAACGTGGGCAAAAGTTCGCAGTAAATTCGTATGCAATAACAAACTGTTGCTGTCTATTGCGAGTGTGAAATATTTAAGGTATTTAAGGTATATATACAGCTAATGGTACTTGTCTCTTGTATAGCTATTTTATGCTTTATTTATCTAGTATAGCTATTTTATGCTAGATATGTAGCTGTAGATTTACTTTAAATCTATCGTTGTATTTAAAGTAGATCTCAACCAGTACCTATTGAGCATAAAATATCTATTAAGCACAAAATAGCTATACAATTAAGGTACTATTCGCCGTAGATATACTTTGAATATATCACATGACAGTCACAAAATCAAGGTACATTCATATGCATTAACAAACTGTTGCTGGTATTGAGAGTGTGAAAAATTAAAAGTGTATAGACAGCTAATGGTACCTCTCTTGTATAGCTATTTTATGCTTTATTTATCTATTGTAGTATAGCTATTTTATGCTAGATAAGTAATTTTAGCTGCAGATTTACTTTAAATCTATCGTTATACAAAAGGTATATCTACAGCAAACAGTACCTATTGAAAAAAACAGTAGCTATATAATTAAGGTACTATTCGCTGTAGATAGACTTTGAATATATCACATGACAGTCACAAAGTCAAGGCACATTCATTTGCAATACTAAAATGTTGCTGGTATTGCGAGTATAGTGTGAAATATTTAAGGGATATAAGGTAATGATATTCTCTAGTTCTCTAGCTATTTTTTGCTAGTTAAGTACTTTTAGCTGTTTATTTACTTCAAATCTATCGTTACAAAAGTTACTTAAGGTATAGATATATTGTAGATACAACAACCAGTACTTATCGAGACTATTAAGGTACTATTAACTGTATACATACTTCAAATATATCACACTACATTCACAATGCCCGTTCTGAGTACATTAATTTGCAATACCAAACTGTTGTTGGCATTTATACTGTAGTGTGAAGCATTTGAGGTACATATATTTATAGCTAGTACTTGTATTTTTCTAGCACAAAAATGCTATAATTAATCACAACTCATTCATTTTCCAGCAACCAGTTATTAATCTTCATTTCACTAGATTGAATACTTTCATATTCCTTCATACCATTCGCTTCGGCCAATTACTGGTTGAGTTTGTCGGCCCACGTTGGGCGCCAATATGCAAAATACTCTATTAAATTTGACAAAATGCAATTTAGTGACGTCATAAATATAGTTAAGTGCCAGCAAATTGCCAACAAGTTCAGTCTACACATCAATTCACTCACAATCCCAAGTTAATGCCCCGCCCTGCCTCTACGCCCCAAGAGAGGCGCTCAACGCGGCTAAGCCGCGGTCATCGAACGAAGCGTAAAGGCAGAAAGTGTTCAATGCGTCGTATTAATTCAATTGCAAATAAAACTCACACACACACACAAACACACAATCGCACACAGCAGCTGGCGCCGTTAATCGATTAATTCGATCAATTGCCGTCTATCGATAAGCAGTGGGGCGTGCAAAGGGCTCTGTGAATGGGAATGTGAATGCGACTGCGACTGCGAATGGGATATGCAGGTAAGCCTGTTAGCGTGTGCAAAAAGCATTCAATGCTCTTTCATGCATTGATGGATGGCTGCGGAAGGGGCCTGGCAGGGTGTGAGGGGGCCGAAGAGATGTAGCACGGACAGTCAGTTTCATGTCTGTTCTTAAATCGTCGTGAGAGCCATCAAATGGACGACGGCTCACATGGCAGGCTAGAGCCCCAGAGCCAGAAATGCGAGTGCCGATTGCCGACGAGCATACTCAACGGTATTAAATGCATTTGTTATTGTTGACATACCCTACGATCATTGAATATACTCAACAGAGGGTATACTAAAGAATATATACTAAAGAATAAACATATATATATTTATGATAATATGAATATACTCTAGAGAATAATATACTACTTATGCAGAAGGAAACGTGGCAGATTCCAGAAGGTATAATACTTGCTTAGTCCATAAAGTTGAGAAGATTTGGCTATATCTCTTTTGATTCTAGCCACTATATAAGGTAGAGTACCCAAATTCGGCATGAACATATCTGTACACACACTCACAGTGTCTATTTACAAGAATAGAGAAGAAATGGACAAAATAAGGGAGAAGAAAGGCGATGAAATGAATTTGTAAAAATGCATGAATATTTCGTACTCGTAGTAGTAGATACAACTGCTCCATCTGTATATATACATCAATTTAATATATATAGATACACCTGTATATAATGTATATTGAATGTAAACATATTATTTAATTAAGTAAACATCTTGCACAGCGTCCTTTTTGTGTGAGAGTGAAGAAGAATATTTTGCGGCATTTGCTGTTGGGAATTGTAAGTGCTGTAGGCGTAAGGTATATGCAGTGTCGAACGCACTCGACTGTAGCAATCGTTACTTGTTGTAATTGTTATAGTTGTTGTTGTTGCTGCTGGGCTGGTGCATTGTGCTTGCAATAATTGTAAAAAGATTAAAGGGCATTTTAATTAAAAATTATATTTATTTGATTTAATTTTTATTGGCGCTTTTTCAAAAGCCATTTAACGAGCGACGACAACGATACACAGGGTGTTTCCGGTGAGCAGTAGAGTGTGTGCGAGCGGGAGGCAGAAACAGAGCAAGAGAGAGAGAGAGAGAGAGAGAGAGAGAGAAGGACAAGTGCGAATTCAACAACGCAAGGAAATTAATCTTAAGCCGCAGACAGCGAAAAGCCAAAAATAAATCAACAATGCAATAATTTATCAGAAAATATGTGTGTCCGTTGCAAGTGCAGCGACGCCAGCAGCAGCAGCAACGCCAGTGCAACGCTGTTGTTGTTGTCTCACTCGGCTCTCTCTCTCTCTCTCTCTTTCACTCTCTCGCTTGAAAGTATGCAACAGTGTTTGCGTTTGAATTTTGAGCGTCAGCAGAATGAGTCAGCTGCATATATCACACAAGCAGCCACACACACTGGCACACACACTCGCACACACACACTCGCACACATACGCAGAGCCGGCACTTAAGTCTCTGTAAAATCCAGTGTCATGGCAACGCCAGCTCGCCAGCAAAAACAGCAGCAGCAGCAGCTGCACAAGCAGCGCGTCCGGCTCGTCGTCCGGGCCAGCAGCACTCTGGCCGTTCTGGCCACGTTTGTGGACAACGAAATATGAGCTAAAGCGTCACACACACACAAACACGCACACACACAATGATACACACAACCAAACACGCAGTTGTATGCAAGCCGAACGAGTGTGAGGGAACGGCTCAGGTTCAGGTTGGCCACCAAGCTCGTTGTCAGTTCATGAATCAGTACAGCGACCACGTCAGTCACTCACACACTCACACACTCACACGCACACTCATGCACTTACTCACTCACTCACACACACATACACACACTCTTTCGCACAGTCAGTCCGTCTGTCTCTGTGTCCGACAATCAACACCCAGAGCAAGCGGCACTCATGGAGTACAGTGAGTACAGTGCGCACTCCGCCTGACGAACTGCTTTAGAAAGGCAGACAGGCACAACTTGCTGGCAGATAGAGCATATAAAAACATGTGCAACCTGCCTTTTAATTCTCTAATAGCGTTAAAAGGCATGAAGCTTAAAAAAAAAAAAAAAAAATATTTATAATTAAAAGAAACACAAAGTTAAAAAATGCTCATATCACACAAATGGGTCGTTCAGCCATTTACAGAAATAATCAAAGTGAACTAGAAGTTTTTTTCAAAAAAAAAAGAATAAAAAATTAAAATTAATAATTTAAATTTTAAATACATAAAAATCTCCATTTCGTTTCTCTCTACTAAAGTAATTTAGTTGTCATTTTAAAGGTTTTCCTTATTTAAATAAATATGTTAAATGAAATTCATTTTACTTTAATTTTGTAGAGTCTCCTTATTTTATTTGAATATTTATCTATTTATTTTATTATCATTTTAATTTTATTAATATGTTTAACGAAATTCATTTTACTCTCATTTAGTGAAGATTCCTTAATTTATTTGAATATTTATTATCATATTTATTATCACTTGTTAACACATTAAAAGGAATTCAATTTATTCTCATTTAGTGGAGTTAATATCTATTTTAATTTCAATTTTATTTATACGTTAAAAAGAATTCATTCATGAGAATAACTCAGTTTCATTTTCTTTAATTTAATTTAATATTTTTTTAACTTTAAATTGTATTAATTTGTTAAATAAATCGTTTACTCGCCACGTTCTCTGTTTGTTATCTTCCACAGCTTACTTTAACAATAAATATGTGAAATATTTTAACGAAATATTTGAGCAACATAAAAAATGAAAGTGTTTCAAATTACAAGATGATTTTAATTTGCAGCAATTATTTAATATGCAATGAACAAATCTGTTTTGGTAATCGAAACTCCCAAATGAATGAACAAAATCGTAATAATTAAATTTAAAATAATATTCTAAACAGAGAAATTAATTCCCTTAAGCAAACTATATATTTACCATATTATTTATTCATATATTTATTCAATTAATTAAATTAATTACGAAATATGCAGTAATATTCATCATATTATGTTTCCAGTTGCCTTTACTCAGAAGGAAATATGAAATTATTTATGTTTCACACTGCAAGTTCTTCATAGAGCTGTTGCACTTTTCGAGTTTTTGCATCCCCCCCCTCCTGCGGTACCCCTTGCTGCAGTTACATACGTCGCGTGTTTGCCTGGTTAAAATGTTGCTGCTTCATTATCTGCACTCTGTGTCCAGCTGCAGCAGCAACAGCAGCAGCACAGTCGTATGCAATAATGTGGGTGCGTTTCTCACCTACCCGAATGCAGCCTACAGCGCCGGCTTATACCCCCCTTTACCTAAACCCACCCCTCCCCACCCTCCTGCTGTTCCGCCACTGTGCTGTCTTGCTTGTCGCTGTCATCGGGCGGCTCTATCGCCATCGTCATCGTCATCGTCGTCATGGCCGTGTTGCAGTTGCACAAATTGCTTAAATTATGCAAAATATGCGCGCCACCAAACCAAAAGCACAATCCATCCCCCTAGCCCCCTGCCCCTGCCCCATCTCTCTGCCTGCTGCCCCCTGCTGTCCACAACCATTTAGCCCATGCCAAACGCAGGCAGTGCGTGGCAGAAAGAGAGAGGGGGGTGGGGGACAGAAAGACAGGCTGAGGGCGAGAATTATGGGGCGACGAGCCAAAAGAGAAAAGGGTGTGAAGGGCAAGAGGCAGAGGAGGAGGAGGAGTGGTGCCCGGGGCACGAGCTGAGTGAAGCAAACATGTTGCCATCCATTGGCCATGCCTAGGCCCCGTTGTCAACGTACATTGACGACAGCAACAACAGCAACACCGACTCCAACAACAACAACAACAACAACACTTTCAAATTCATTTTCAAATTGATGAAACTTGCGTACAGCTATCTCCCTCTGTATTGCTCTATGTCTATGTGTGTGTGCATGTGTATGCAAAGAGCAGCTCAATAAATTCGTGCCGAGCAGGGGAAGCAGTGTGAGAGGGGGCTGGGGAGACGGGGGAACGGTCAAAGTCCGCACTTTGAAGTTGTTAAAGGGATCGACGGGCAGGCAGGCAGGAATGCAGGCAGGCAGGAAGGCAGGCAGGTCATGCAATGCTGCGGGACTTAGACAGCTCGGTCTCGAATCAACCAACCTCTGACTCACCCCCCGTCTCTACCCCCTCCTCTCGACTGCCACCCCCTGCTGGGCCACCCGTCGTTCTTTGTATTCACAAATCCAATCCAATTTAAGAGTGTAATTACATCAATTAAACTTAATCAAACTGTTTCAAAGCGCGCGCCGCGAAAAACGCAACTTCAACTTTGAAGGCGCATTGCTTGTGGCACAGTGGTGCCAAATTGATTGCCATGCTATGAATTTATGGGGTTAGTTTATTATTAAAGTGTATACTAAGGATATAATAAGTAATGTGACAGCCAGAAGTGACGTGGCAGACCCAATTGAGGATATTTATTCTTAATCAGCATCAACAAAAAAGTCGATTTAGTCGTGTCCGTCTATTAAATTGTCCGTCTGTCTATCTGTCCGTCTATTCACTTGTTCGTCTGTCCGTCTATTTACCATTCCTTCTGTCCGTCTATACATATGTCCGTCTATCTATTTGTCTATCTTTCCATCTGTCCGTTTATTAACCTCTCCGTCTGTCCGTCTATTCACCTGTAATCTAAATATATGTCCGTCTGTCTGTCCGTCCGTTGTAAAAAATCTAGACCTCAGGGACTATAAGAGCACTAGCACTACCAAGAAAATAGAAATGAATTTGGTATCATATTATTGCACGCAGTTCAAATTCATTTTAAACTTTGGCCACGTCTTCTTCCGTCTCTGTAAAACGATTACAATCGAATTACAAGCATCATTTTAGTGCTAAAACATACATTTTTGGTAAGAACTATATCTAGCACCCTCCTAATGGCTTCTAATTTTTCTTGAAATTTGAATGCAACTAACATAGAACTTATATAAGAAATGAGGACGCGACGCACCTTCTCGAAGTAAATGAGATGATGTCGACTAGTCCAAGCACAATTATGGATTTCCTTAGAAAACCTGAACTAAATAGAGAGCTCTAAACTCAGCAGGGGATACAATAGTTCTACAAGGTCCCAGTACATCTTCGCCAACGTGCCGTCTGAAAGTATGCAATAGAAAATACGCAAAGACAAAAGTTGAACAACTATTTTTTTTTTTTTTGTTTATCTTTAAACTTAATATATTTATTTATTTCATTAGGGATGAGAATACATATATTTCTATAACCTAATGAGCATCTATGGTTGTTACTTCTCCAAGACTACTTATAAGGATTTTCTGGGTATTAATAATAACTTAAGTGTATGTTTCTAGAGTAGTTAACTTTTTAATTGCCAGATACTATTGATTGTTTATAAGACTATGGATATGTCTCCTTTAATGTACAACTATGACATCGCTTTGATGTAAGGTAATGGGTATATAACAGTCGAGCACGCTAGACTACAACTTTCGTTTTTGTTCTTGGTTCTGGTTTGCAATATACACTGTGATTTTGAAGTAGTTTAACTAGAATGTTCAATTGCTTATATTTTTCTGCTTTATTCTAGTTTTTCTATTTTGTTTCATCATATTTTATTGTTATTATTATTATCATTATTATTACTATTAATCCCTTATATTTGAATATATTGTATTGAAAACGTACTAAAGACCCAGCAAATTATTCATAAGAAACACTTTCATTATAATAACTGACACTGTGTTTTAAGAGACTGTTCATCGCTTTTGTCTTCAATTAAACACACTGTGCAAGTCTCTCTATTTCTCTCCGCACTTTCTTCCCTTCTCTTTCTCTTCCTCCTCCACACTTTGCTCTCTTTTGCACACACTTGTGAAAATTCACGTGCTCAAAATTCGCGCACACTAATTAAGTGCTGCCAAGTAAAAGAAGTAAGTAAGTTGCCTCATGATGAGCAGAAGCTGCCGCGTGCCAGTCCTCTTTCCCCCCTCTCCACCCTCCACCCCCTCGACTACGCCTCTGATCTGCTGGCATCAACTTCTCCCTGGGCCTTTGCTTCATATAATTTATGTTACATTTGCTGGCTGGCATAACTTTGCCAGCGCCTTCGCCTTCGCCTTCATGTACTCCGGAGTCTTCACCTTCACTTGGCACTTGGCCTCCGCCTTGTCTGTCTATCTGCCTCACTGTCCGTCTGTCTCTGTCTCTCTCTCTCTCTCTCTCTCTCCCCGATGTGTTGCTGTACCCCTCTCTCCCTCTCTCTCTCTGTCTGTCTCGCAGTCAGTCAGTTAGTCAGTCAGTCACTTTGAGTTCCAAATCAAGTCAGGCAGGTGGCAGCTACTGCTGCAGGTAGCTAAAGATGCCGCCTGCCTTTCCCTTAAACCTGCCCCTCCCCCCTTCCCCCCTCTCCACACCTTGCTTTGCCCGCCTTGCTCATCGCTTTTGCTTGGATGGAGAATGTGGCACGTGACTTAAATAAATTGCAAAAATCTTTCTCGCTTTGCTTGCGTACAAGTATTTCGCATAGTTGGCAACACCTGCCGACGCCCCCAGCCCCCAGCCCGCACCCCGCAACCCCGCCTCCTCTCTTCCCAGCACTTCTCATGCTTGCGCCTTTTGGCCAAGTTGAACTGCGGCAACTTTCGGGTCTCGGCTTGGAGCTGGCGGGTGCTCGCAAGGTGCTGCCCTTTGTTCTCTTTGCCCAAAACGAAAGCATTTACTTGTGAGTGTGTGCGTGTGTGTGTGTGAGTGTATCTGTGTGTGCGTGGGCGTCATGACTTTATTAGCAGGCTGAACTGAAAGTTGGCTGAGCGAGCACCACCTGTCGGCAAAACTTTGCCACACATAATCAACACCTAATCAAAGTAATAGAAACTTATTGAATTAATCGCAGCATTGAATTTCTATTTGTTATTTGCACTGATTGGCAATCCCTCCTTCTCTCCTTCTCTCACTTTCCACCCTCTCCCCCCTCTGCTCAGTCTGCTGCTGAAGTTAATCCTCTCTCCATCAATCCGTGGGCTAATTATGAGCACTCGGCCCGCTAATCATCTGCATTGGCAAGTCTCTGGGCAGCGATGACAGCTGTCAACATCTTTGCCATCAATTTTGATTAGTTAGCCAGCTGAGATGAGACAGAGAGAGAGAGAGCGAAAGAGAGAGGGGGAGTGGCAGGAGAAGTGCAGAGAGACAGGGAGAGACTGTGGAACGTGTCAATAACTCAAATTATACCAATGGACATTGTTGACGAAACAGGAGAGTCGTGTGCAAATGCGACTTGCAATACATTTAAGTTGGCTCTGCACACGATAGTTGCAGGAAATTATTATTTTGATAAAGTAAGACTGCTTTACTGCTAAGGCAGTTCCATTGCCTATATATTAATGAACGCTAATGTAGTACGCTACGCTAATGTATGAGGAAATACTTAGAAGTAATTTGCAGTAAATTAAACTATCGATAACATTATTAAAAAAGAACAGCTTTAGCACATTTTTGATATAGGCTTCAAGCTTTCAAAGTTTTCCATTCGTAGCTTTGACAATTAAGATTTACACTCTGTGTAGATAAACTTCGATAGTGCATTTAGAACTATCATAACTATCGATAACTTACTTATATCTGTATTATATCTATTTATAAATAGTTTCATTGCAGCAAAGGTAACAGCTTAATAACTTGTATTACATTAATTAATTTAGATAAAGTTGTAAAGTGATATCAGCACTATAAATGTTATCGATAGATTTAACTGGTAACAATTGAAACTGTTTTTATGTGTAGCAAACTCAACTGAAAGCTAACAGAGCAACTAACTAATAGTTTCTCCCACTCACAACTATCGATAACTTTGATAAATTCAACTGCATGCAGTTCTGCGAGCACAAGACTTTTCTCGTGTCAGTTTAAATAACTTTTACTGCGGAAATGTGTTGACATAGCCAAAAAACACAAGCAAGCAAGAAAGAGAAAGAGAGAGAGATAGAGGAGGGGGGGAGTAGCTGACGATGAAGTGCCTTTGCCTGTCTGTCGGCATCTTTATCGTTCGACGCAAATTAAAAATATGTACATACATAAGGATAAGGATATTTAGAGCGGGGGCATAATTATACAAATTGGGAATGCAATTAAATTTAATTGTTCAATGTTGCCAACACTCGTGAGAAGACCGGCAACTGTTTGCAGCACTCGCAGTCTGTCTCTCTCTTGCTATCTCTCTCCCACTCTCTCTGTCTGTCTCTGCCTGTCATGTGTGTGTGTGTTGCATGTTTCTTTTGCACTGGCGCCCAGTCAATGAAATGTAAAAACGTTTTGAGCACGAACCTTGTCTACCCAGCACACTCCATCCCTCCCTGCCCCCGTCCCCACTACACCCACTTCCCCCACAGGGCAACCCCCCCCTCTCTCTCTCTCTCTCTCTCTCTCTCTCTCTGGGCGGCAGAAGTGCGCGTAAGTACCGTAAATAAAACAAGCAGAAATTATAACTGTGGAGCAGCTAAAGAAGATGCTGGCAAACTGTCGCAACTATGCCGGAGCCTATACGCCCCTTTAGACGGGGGGGCGGGGCAGGCAACAAAAAAGCATCTTTTAATGATACATCGCCCTGGCGCCGGACAGGAATGGAAATGCACAAATAATGAGGCACAGAATGCGACACAATACGCAACAAAATGCGAGAAATGAGAAATGGAAGAGCGAGAATTGTGGGGGAAGGCACCAGAGGAGAAGGGCAGGAAGGGGAGGAAGGGGGAAAGTGGTAGTGTAACTGTAAATGGAACAAAACGAAACGAATCACAAGAAATGAGCCAAAACACCAACAAACAATAAACGCTTTGCGGGTGGTACCACCTCCAGCCTACCCACAGAGAAGAGGGTGCTGCGCACCAAAATGACAATTCACCAAGTGCTGCAACAATTTGCGTAAAGCATCCGCTGACCTTTTGGGCGGGGGGAGAGAGAGGGTGAGTGGGAAATGCGGGGGAGAGGGTACGTGTACCGGATGGAGAGGGTGCCCGGAAATGTTGCGGGCACTTCTTGAAATGGGCAACCGGGTGAAAGGGTAGAAAACACGTGCCCAGCACCCGATAAAGCACCCGCCAGGTGGCCATGAATACGAAACAAGGCAAATGCCAAGCAAATAACACTGCACTACACGCTTGAGGTAGAGTTATTAAAACGTGTGTTAATGCGAGGTTTACTTGCCTTGCAATTACCAGTTCATTTAACTGCTAATCAAGTGTAACTGTGCAAGAAACCTAAAGCAAAATCTGTGTAACTGGCAGTCAGGTTGCATAACTTGCAGTTAAATTCCAGCCAGTTAACAAAGATAACCGCTAGTTTAACTATCACTAAAGATATTAAGTGTAAACGCAATTTAACTTACAGTTACTTTCATTTTTAGTTTGTTACTTAAATTTAATTAGGAGTTAAGTTTGACTTTTGAACACTTTCCTTGCAGTAAGCTTAACTGTTAACTGACTTAACCAACAGCTTGCTTGACTGCCAGTCTTAAATATCATTGGTTATATTACCTCAGCTTTAGTTTAATTTCATTGTAATAAGTTGAAGTGTAAGTTAATTAGTTCACCTTAGGTTACTTAACCTTGTAGTTAACTTAACCAACGGTTTGTTGTTAACTGCCTGTTTAACATATCTACGATTTTATCTATCTCAACCTTACCTTAACTTAATTGTAATAAGTTTAACTGTCAACCTTATAGTTAACCTCAGGTAAAAATACCTAGTAGTTAACTATGAGTCTGCCAACTTAACTGCCTGTTTGTTTTACTGCCAGTCAAATATATTATATCTATGATTTTATAACGTTAGCCTTATCTTCATTTCAATGTAATAAGTTGAAGTGAAAGTTAAATAGTTAAGATTAGGTTACTTTACCTTGCAGACTACTTGTCTGTCTGTCTTATATTATTTTAATACCTCCACTTACCCTTACTTTACTGTATTTATTTTAACTGCCAGTCTATTGGCTTACCTCACCTTACAGTTAACTTAGCAGGTCAGGCAACTTGACGGACAGTTTGTTTAACCGCCAGTCAAATGTATCTTTGATTAATAAACCTCAATGTAATTCTAACAGCTTTGCAATATGTTTAAAAGCCAGTCTAATAATTAACCTCAGGTTAACAGCCAGTCTAATAATAAACCCCAGGTTAACAGGCAGTAACATTCACTCTGTCGTAGTCCCTCTTGAACTGCAAGTCTCGAGTGAGTATAAAAAAAGGACGAAGCATAAACAAGATGTGTAGCCGCAACTGCCCCCACCGAGGATGCTGCTCAATCCTGTCGCACAGTGTGAATATCTGGTGCGAGTGCAAAGTGTCGCCCTCTGCATTTAGTGGCCTATTCAGAACTGACAGTTTGCTCTCTTATCGTGCTTTGTTTACGCGCCGCTGCACCACGGTGCCCCTGCTCCTGCCACTGCCTTCTCTTCGCCCCTTTACCAGTGCCTGCTCGCCTGGCAGCCCACGTTGTGGCAGCGCTTCAGACTGTAGCAGCACCAGGAGGCGGGGCCCAAGTTGACGCTTTGGGCGGGCGAAGCATAGACGGTAATTGTCTGTGTGTGTGCCGTGGGGCACTGAAGGAGGACACTAAGAAGGGGCGTCGGGGGTAGTAGGGGGTGAGGGAGTACATAATATCTTAATTATTTCTTTACATGTGTTTTAATTTTTAGTAAGCTACACTCTGCCTGCTTTGAGACGTCGCACACAGAGCTCGCTTGGCATTTCAGTCACGTGCTGCAACTAATGCGCCACGCCTCCTTCTCTCCTCTCCCCCCTGCAGCGCAGCGACACTGCTGGCATGCCTTGCAGCACACACACACACACAGCGAACGAGTGCCTTAACAGATGAGCTTGTGGCTGTGGGGCATGCGGGCGCAGTGTGTGTGTGTGTGTGTGTGTTGTGGCGCGTGTTCTTGTTGCCGGCTGTTGAATGCGACTCGCAGACTCGCTAAGGTAAATGTTAAAGTAAGTAACTAAATGTGCAGCATGAGCGGGGGCATGCGGCATGCGGCAGGCAGAGCCCAAAAGGCGAAGCAACTAACCAACTCATTTGCAGCCTCCTGTCGCCTCGGCTGCCTCAGCTGACGCACAACGCATGCCAGCCAGAGGCATTGGCTAGGCCAACACTTGCTGCCAAGTTTTCTCAATTACTTGAGCAGTGGCACGCCTCCTCCTTCCCCCCCTCTCCTGCCTCTGCCACACCTTGAGCCGCAACTGCTTTTGGCTGCATGTTGATTAAACGAAAAGAAGAATAGAAACTATGAAATTTTAGTTGGATTCTGCCGACGTCGCTGTCGCTGTTGCTGTCTTAGAGTTACCCATCACCCCCCCTTTCCCTGCCCAGCATTCCCCTTTGTCTATCTGCCTCTATCTTCTCTGTGTATATGTGTGTGTGTATTAATCCAACATAATTAAGAAATTTAATTAAAGTGCAGCGCGCACTGAATGTGGAATGTGTGTGCTCTGCCGCTCTCTGTAAGTGTGTGTGTGTGTGTGTGTGTGTCCCTCTGCCTTTGACCCCGCCAGTGTCTTGCTGTCTTGCCACTCTCCCCCTGTCCCTATTCCAGTTTCCTGTCGGTCAAGCCGGTCAACAGTTCCAGCCTGCGCCCTCAACGACACAGAGAGAGAAAGAAATGCGTGAAAAATAATTAACAAGAATTAATTAGGTCTCAAGTGATTCTTATAATTATGCTTATAATTCTTATAATTGTTCTTATATTTTTTGTATTCTTATAATTCAAATAATACCAGAACCATTCCCCACTATATGTGCAGCTGATTCCAATCTTGATTTACATGTAAATTGAACAAAATAAAGAACAATTTTTAATTTATATTAAATTGTTTTTAAAGCTCGATCGTGATAGGAGTTAAATTAAAATTGGTTTTTTATATCAGAAGCTAATTGTTTAACTTCGTTAATTAATATGAAAATATAATGAAAAGGCAGCTAATAAAAGTATTGTGTATACATGTTAACTGAAGAACAATACAAATAAAAGCCCGCTCGGGAGGATTATGAAATGTTCTGTTCAATTGTTCCTTGCAGCTCATTTGGGGATGGAATAATGAAAGACTTTTGCTGAAATTCACGCGAGGAATTTATATTTATTTAAATATAGGTATACAATATTTTAACTATTTATTATTACCACAAATTTTGTGCTTGCCAAAAGAGTTTTTAAGTCCATACTATTTGCTCGATTTATTTAAAATATATTTTAAGAATTGTTTTATCCTTAATAAATGTTGTAAAAACGTTGTCTAGATTTGTCAAATGGGTTTCGTGCGAAATATCTGTCAGTCTTTCTCTCTTTTTTGTGTTTCAGTCTGTCTGTCTGCATCTCTATATGTCTGTTCGTCTGTCTGTCTGTCTGTGTCTCTGTCTTTCTGTCTCTTTTCCTCTGTGTCTCTCTGCCTGCTTGCCTCTCTGTCTATGTATCTATCTATCTGTCTATCTGTCTGTCTGTTTGCTTATCTGACTGTCTGGCTGTCTGTCTGTCCTTCTGACTGTCTCTCTGTCTGTCTGTCTGTTGGTCTGTCTCTGTCTTTCTGTCTCTTTACCTCTATGTCTCTCTGCATGCCAGTCTCTCCTTATATCTCTGTCTCTCTCTCTCAGTCTGCCTGTGTCTCTGTCTCTGTCCTTCTGTTTCCTTACCTCTATGTCTCTCTGCCTGCCTGCTTCTATGTCTCTCTCTCTATGTCTATCTATATCTATCTATCTGTCTGTCTGTCTGTCTGTCTGTCTGTCTGTTTGCTTATCTGACTGTCTGGCTGTCTGTCTGTCCTTCTGACTGTCTCTCTGTCTGTCTGTCTGTTGGTCTGTCTCTGTCTTTCTGTCTCTTTACCTCTATGTCTCTCTGCCTGCCAGTCTCTCCTTATATCTCTGTCTCTCTCTCTCAGTCTGCCTGTGTCTCTGTCTCTGTCCTTCTGTTTCCTTACCTCTATGTCTCTCTGCCTGCCTGCTTCTATGTCTCTCTCTCTATGTCTATCTATATCTATCTATCTGTCTGTCTGTCTGTCTGTCTGTCTGTCCGTCCGTCATAGCATATCGACAACTTTTTGCGCTGCGCAACACTTCGAACACATTTCACGGCGTTTTTCCTGGCTTCCTTTTTTTTTTTTTTGTTTTTGCGGCCTTTGGCTGACGCAATGCAATTTTCATGACACTTCGCCACTTGAGCGGATGTCCAAGGCTGACGAGAGAGGAAGGGGCGAGTGTGGAGGGGGGTCGAGGGGTATCAGAGAGGAGTCAGACCATAAGAGGTTAAAAGGTCAATGCGGCGCAAAAAATACAAAATATAAAAATGAAGTAATCGAGCTGCTGCAGCTGACAGGCTTCCCAACTAACTAGATACCCCTCAAAACAAAGCTCGATGCCTCGATAAATTGTAAATATGTTAACTCATGTGTATGCGTATGTACTATATAATTATATACTATATATAAGTTGATGTGTGCTGGGTAAAGTATACATGAGTCTACTTCGCATATAGACAGAAATATATTGTGTTCTCTGGATCAAATGGTATATCTACACTTGTAAATACTGTACATCTTTAACCAATTGTAGCTGCCTTTGACACGCTCAATACCTGCAGTTTGGTATACGCCACAGCATCAGCTATGGCTTACAGGGTATGCGATGCCACACACACACACACACAGAGGCATTTGTTGCCAGCATTTTTGCACAAAATATGCATAAATACATAAATAAATGTCTGCTTTACTCACACACAAACACACACACACGCACACAGACTGGGACACTTGTGCTTTGAGCTGCTGTGATTGTTGTTGTTGTTGTTGTTGTTGTTGTTGTTGTTGTTGTTGTTATTGCTGTTGCAGCATGCAAAATTTTTTGATTTTGCGGTCGTTTCGGGCTTTTGATGATTTTTGCCGGTGCCGCCTCCAGTTCCGTCCGTCTGTCCAACTCTGTGTATGTGTGTGTGTGTGTGTGTGTGTGTGTGTGTGTGTGTGTGTGTGTGAGTTTCTCTCTGGCAGTTGCTGTTCTTATTGTTGTTGTGGTTTCTGTTGTTATTGTTGCATTTGTGCCAAACTGTTTGCCTGTTTGCATTAAAGTTGCGCACTTTATCAACTTTATTGTTGTTGTTGTTGTTGTTGCCGTTGCTGCTGCAGTTCAAGTTGTTGCTGCTGTTGTTGTTGTTGTTGTTTTTGCTGTTGTTCTGGTTGTTGTTGTTGTTGCTGTTGTTGTTGTTTCTTCTGCCACAGTGTTTCAAGTGCACAATAAACGCGGATTCTCTGCCAATATTTGTCTGCAATCATTTCGGCTCGACTGTCGCTGCCTTTTTGTCAACCCTCCCCCCGCCCACGCCGGCTGCGCTCCCTTTGCTCATAGCAACCCCCCTCCTTTCACCACTTAGCTGTACTTACACTTGACCCCCTTTACAGGCAGCCCAACTGGCTTTATATAAGTCTGTCTAGCTGGAAATGGAACTGGAACTGGAACTGGGGCCAGACAAATAAACCGTATAACGACAACAATAACAACAACGCAGCAGCAACAACAGCAGCAGCAACAATAACAGCAGCAACAGAAATAACAAGAACAACAACAGTCGCTGAGGCAGCAATAAAGCCGCATCAAACGTTGTTGACGTCGCTAGCACACACACGCACATGCACACACACACATGCACATGCACACATACACACATGGGTACACTCGACTCGGCTCAATCGAGACAATTGGTCTGAACGCCGCAAGCGTTTCACACATTCCATTTATGACCCGCAGAAACGCGTCACCTAACATTGCCACGCCATGCCACGCCTTCTGCGCCTCCTCTGGCTCCTTTCCCCCTTTCCCGTTGACCCCCCCAGTACCCATTGCTGTTTGTTGATTTTAGTTCGTTGTTTGCTTTTAGCTTTTTGTTGCTGTTTCTTCTGCTTTAGCTGTGGTCGCTGGGGCTGATTTTAATGCGTCTGCTGCGTTTTTTTTATGACACCAAAAAAGTATGCTATACTTTTTGCCCTACGCTCTCTGTGTGCGCCAGAGCCAACGCCCAGCCCCACCTCTTGTAATGACTTTGTCATGCAACATGCAACATGCAGTGCGCAACGTGTGACGCAGCAAATGAAGCAACTTTCATAGGGGCTAGCAAACAGGCAAAGATGACTTTGAGGTGAGAAAAAGAGAACAGAAGAAGAATTGATAAGCAGAGAGAGAGAGAGGATGAGGCAAAGACAGAGATCAGCAAGGAGAGATAAAAAAACAGCAGAAAGGCGAGGGAAAGAGACAATGATGAAGATGGAGATAATGATAGAGAGGAAAATGAAAGGTAAAGATGAGAAAGGAAAGGCACAGCAAGAATCTATATAAACAAGCAGCAGAGGGGAAGACATGCCGGTTCTTTCATTAAAGGATAACAGAGACATTTGAGTTTAAGTTTTATAAATTCCACTGCGTTCTCTTGCAGGGTACACCGTAGTCGGCAATCATTGCAGTCGCGACTGGCGTTTGCTTGTAAATATTTCATACTGCAGCTGGCATTTGTTTGCTGTGTGTGTGTGAGTGCCTGTCTGTGCGTGCGTGTGTGCGTTTGTGAGTGCGTGTGTATTGCAGGCTAAATAACTGTTCTCATTCTCGTGCAAAAAGCGAAGCAATCGCTGCAGAGCGCGCGCCAAACGAACCCGCAGACAATTTGCTATCACAAAAGAACGACGGCGCCCCAGGGGACTGCGAAGGGGGGAGGCAAGTGCTATGCGTGTGTGTGTGTGTGCGTGTGTCTGTCTTTAATATGGCCAATAATCGAGTTGACCGCAAGGCAGCACAGCTGCCTCCACTTCAGGCAGAGCACAACCAAACCCTTTCCTTCACTTTCTTCCTTCTCACGCCCTTTTCCATTCATGGCAACGGCGTTAGTTACGCCCTCCCTGCCTGCATCCCCCTCTCCACCCCTGCTGCTGACTCCTCTGCTCGGCCAGGCAGCTCAAAAAATGTTGTCGCCAAAACAAAAGCGATAACTAACTAAATAAATAACATAAATTAACGAAATTTGTAGACAATTTTGTCTGCTAAGTGTAAAACTTTTTTGTTGTTTTTCTCTTTCAGTCTCTTATTTTGTTGCTGTAGTTGTTGTTCCCCTTTTTTTGCAGTGCACGAGTGAGGCATGCTCGACTTACATAGTTAGTAAGTATGTCGAATGCAGTAATAGCCTGACTTATAGCATGACTATAATATGTCAGTTTATGGCATAAAAATAAATCATTTACCATTTTCTTTGAATAATGAAGCATTTTGTTGGGGGCGTAAGTATAGCAAAGTATACTCCTTAAGTATTATAGCATAGAATTGTGTTAGACAGTTTAATTATGGCCTCAAATTATAATATAGTACAGTATTGCATATTATGAAATGTTATAGTACAGTATTATGAATTATGATATATAATACTATAGTGCATATCATTTTATATTATAGTACATTGTTGCATATTGTAGCAAGTCATATTATAGTACGGTATTTTAGAGCATATCATATTATAGTGCAGTATTACATATTATAGTGCAGTATTGCACTTTATAGCTTATTATATTAGAGTTAAGTATTGCACTTTATAACATATCATATTATAGTTAAGTATTGCACTTTATAGCATATCATATTATAGTACAGTGTTGCATATTCTAGCAAATCACATTCAAGTGCAGTATTGCATTTTATAGCATATCAAATTATGGTACAGTATGGCATATCATATTATAGTGCAGTATTACATATTATAGTGCAGTATAGCACTTTATAGCATATCATATTATTATACAGTGTTGCATATTATAGCAAAATCTATTGCACTGCAGTATTGCACTTTATAGCATATCATATTATATCACAATCCATCACACAGTGCCCCGCACAGCAAGCTCAATCAACTTCGAGCTCTGGAACACACGAAGTATGCAATCGAAAGAAGGTAAAATGTTTACAGGGTACTCGCTAGTCCCTCATACAACAGTCACAAGAGTTGAGAGGGGGGTTTGGGTCAGCCGCCTTGCCATCCCCCAGCTGACTTTGGTGCAAAAATGTTCACGCTTGGATCGCCTTGGTTCGACGTCGTCCTCGTCCTCGTTGTCGTTGCAAATGGGCAATGGCAATGGCAATATAACCATATGGAGGCCGCCGGAGTCAAAAAGGGTGTCGAAGGCGACGTTAGGTAGGCAACGGCGACGGCAACAGGCAAAGGGTGGGCGTGGCAATGTTGTGACATCAAATGTTCATGTTAACAACTTTTCTAAAACTCAATGAGCTGTTGTTTGCCATTGTTGTTGTTGCTGTTGTTGCTGTTCTTGTTGTTTGTGTTGTGCACTCCGACAGCGACACGCACACACCACACAAGCGAGACAGCTAATGCACTGTGGCAGCGGAAAAGAGATAGAGAGCGAGAGAGAGAAACAAACAGTCAGCCAGGCGCAAACACGTCGAGTGTTTTGTAGCAAATAATTTTGCACAAAGTTCTCGCCTTAACGATTTGAACACATGTTAACATGAAGAGTAACAACACTTGCAGCAACAACAGCAACTACGACAGCAGCAGCAGAGGAGGGTGAAGAGGAGATGGAGGAGGAGTATAGGATAACAACAAGGATAACACTTCGACATGATAATAAATATGCTTGAGGGCGCGACCAGGAAGACAGAACGGCACAGGACAAGAGGCTGCCCCCTTTCCACGTCCCCCCTCGCCGCGCCACACGTAACTGGAGTCTGCTCTTGGGCCGAGTATGAGGATCAGGTGTGTGGCAGCCAGTTAGACACATTCAGTTAGTACAGTAACTAGTAAAGACTAGCATATACTCTGTAATGTCTCTAGTGCAGCTCTTCAAGGGTTCTTCCCATACAATCTGAGTAGAATATAAGCACTTATTCCTTATGATAGACTTTCGCATACCCTGTACTGTTAGCCAAGTCATACACAAACATTGAGCACCTTTAATACACTACTTCTATGCAGTACAAGGTACTGTACTGTGCAGTCTCTGTCCATTTACAGGGTAGATTCAAATATAATTAAGCTAGTTTCGGCTTGTTAAGAATTGCAGCTTTGTGCACAATGAAAAATTGGACACGGAACGAAATAACTAAATGCAAAAGTACAACAAAACGTATGGAGTGCTCGACTCGAGTATACCCTGTTATGTGTAAGACTTGCGGCAAGCTGATTATACTTGGCAAAAAAAAGTGAAGAAATGCCTTAACATGTAAACAGTACATGCCTGACTGTGGCATATCCTGCAATTTATACTACATACATTTTTGAAACTGTCAATGTTTTGTGATATTCCTTACAAATACAAGAACACCCCTCCACCCCCCTTTAGGTGTGAAACTTCTGTCAGTGCACAGAATGAAACCTTCGATTTCGGTGGCGAAACAACCTAAATAATCCCACAAAAATCTGTGGTGTCATTCATAAATACGGACAGAACTTTGAACCGGCAATGGAGAGGAGCAGAAGGAGCTGACGGAGAGGGATGAGAAGGGGGGAGTGTTAACCTGGACACGGCACCGCGACAGAGAGGCGGGTAGTCCAGACGCGCCGTATCGCGAGTGCTTTATATGACTCCTAATAAAACTGGCGAAATTTCGAGTCGAACATTTTCATTCGTATGCATCGAGCGGAGGTCTGCGATGCCAATTTCGCATACCAAATTCGTGTGAGCATAGGAAAGAGGGAGGGGCAATGCAGGGGCGGTACGGGGTGTGGGCGTGTCAGCTGGTGGCATATTGCGTATTTGAAACACGTTTAAGCAGCTGCTGCAAATGCATGAGAAGCAATAATGCAAAGCAGAGAGGCAAAAACGACAACGAAGAAGAACAAGAAGAAGATGGAACAAAAGAAGGAAACAGAAGCGTGACAAATAGAAGACTCGACTTAGTATAGAAGAAAATGCAATTTGAACTGACGGCGAGCGAAATACTCTATCTCTATTCAAACCTATCGATTGCTTACGCTAGAGTTGCAAATTACAGGAGCATAATGGTTATCGATAACGTGATATGATACCATTGCTATTTTAGTTTTGGTTAAGAGGAATTTAGAAAATTTTGTACGTATGTACGCGTTGAAATATCAATATGACGGCTCCGATAAATATCGATAACATAATAATATAAACAATTTATAATACAATGTGAATGTGAACGAACTATCGAAATAATCCGATAACAGCATTGATAGTTAGAAGGAAGAACCTGAAATAATATATTCTTAAATATGTAGAAATCATAGTAATATTAATTATTGGTATCGATAACAACAAAAATATAAAACGAGCGATCTTCAACTATCGATATAAATGTGATTTTTAGCAGAAAGAGTCTGTCTAAGAAAGAGTCTGAAACACACACAAATATTTAGAAATAATAATAATAATAATAATAATTCAGAAATAATACCAGGAACTATCGATGACATTATATAGGTATATCAATAGATCTTACACTATCGTTACGAATGTGATCAAAGACAACGCGAATATCGATAACAGCAAGGATAGTTCGATTCAAGCTCAATGTACCGCATAAATTGATAATTAAAATAAATGTGTTGCATGAAAGATGCCAGAATCATGTTGCCCCAACTAGCGCAGAGTGCATGAAAGGCAACTCCAGTTGAAAATTGTACAGGGCAAATTATCGTTACTTGTCGATAGATTGAGTTACAGCTGCCGGCGCGCTGCTTTGTGGCCGTTACGCGACTCAGGCGGATCGCTCGGCTCGGGGTGCAATCAGCAGCGGATCAGCAGCAGCAGCAGCAGCAGCAGCAGCAACTGAAGCTGCTTGGCATGCAAAGTGGCTGCCTCCACTTGGTGTAGGTGGAAGGGGAGGGTCGGGTCAGGATCAGCGTGTGCCGCTCCAGCTGCGCTTTAAATATTAACCACGATAGTCAAGTGAGTCGGATGCAGACAATGCAGCACGGCGTGAAGTTGCCATCTGTTGCAAGTGGATAAGCTGCCGCTAAGCTAACCTGCTTACATCGCCGCATGCCACACGCCACGCACACACTCACACAAGACACCTGGCAACGCATCCGATTTGTGCATATGTCAGAAGAAGCCTTAACAAGTTGCCCAGCTGCACGTGTGAAGAGATTTGACAGCATCTAACCCGAGACCTCCCCCTCCCTCTCTCTCTCCCTCTCCCCATCGCACTCCTACCTCCGCCACGCCAACGATGCTCAACGGCAGCCCCTAGCTGGTCCGACAAACCACTGTGAATCATTGCAGCACCTTTTGTCTTTCGCACTGCATTGGAAAGCTGCCGCCGCCGCCGGCTCTTGGTTTTTCCGATTTTCCCAGCCGCACAACGATGCAAGGTGAAAAAGTGCGCCGAAAAGTCACGCAACACATTCGATTGAAAGCCAAGCGTAGTCTGTAGTCGATTTATATGTGTTATTTATACTTTGATTATTATACGACTATCGATAATGTTATCGATGTGTATCGGCACTGACATAGTGGTATTATTAACATATTACTCAAAAGACTCTAGACTCCACATAAACTTGTCTATAAAAATATCGATAGTACTGTTATCGATACTTTTTTTTAAATATCAAATCGGCAATTTTAGTTTTTAACAATATATCAATTCGGTAGTTTAATATTAACTCTCCTTCCGTTGACTGTATCTTTGATCTGCCAAAGTAATCGATTACTTATCGATTCCAAAATACGAATTATATATTTCATCGCATTGTCTTATCAACGTCTATACTTAAATGATACCTACAGATAAGTTTTATGTTCTCGATAAAAACTATCGATAGTATTAGCAGCATGGTTATCGATAGTTGCTTTACATATCAAAACTGTATTTCACATTATAACAATATGTCAATTTGAAATTTTACTATTAATTCAACTTCCATTGACAGTATATTCAAATTCCCAATGTTATCGAATGTTTATCGATAGCAAAAAACTATTTAAATGTTGCATCGACTCGCATTCACATCACACACTTCACTCGCATGCACCTCTGCACGTTGTCCAACTGGGCTATCAAGCGGTTCGCACTTGCTACCCATCTTGCTGTCTCTTTCCATTGCAGCTCAGTGTACCCTTCCCACACACCCCTCCCCTTGCAGGTACTTTAGCGTAGCGCTTTTATTATTATAAAATACGCATGAGTTAGTGTGCATATTTCATGGATTTTGTGTGTAAAGGGATAAAAATGCAATCAGTCGCAAAAACCAGCAAAGTGAAACAGACAAAAGACAAAACGACCAAGAGAGAGAGAGAGAGAGAGAAGGAGAAAGAGACACACAGAACGAGACTGCGGCTGGACCTGGTTTCCCTGTCAACTAGCCCTCCCCCTGCCCACACTCACAACTTACAACTTAATTTCCATAGCACACTTTATGCGTCTAAGCCGCGAGGGTTGAACGATAAGTTCTTAAAAAGGTTGTAGAGGATAATCGATAAGTTGAACGCGCTTATCAGTCTCTAAACTATCGATTTGTATAGATTAAGATATATTTAACATAGTTCTTTCATTTCTTATCAATATATGGTCGGCTTACTATGGTTTATCGATAGGAATTTCAAATAGGGTGACCATAATCAAAAGCTTAAGCTCGAAATAAGGTTAAGGTAAATTTACTTTACTCTAAACTAATTTGTAAATAGGGTTTATGGTTTACTTTGTATAACATCTATAATATACCAACAGTTTATTGCTGAAACTTTAAATCGGGTGACCATATTTGAGAATTAACTTTGAAAACATGTGATTGTGGAGAGAAAACTAAATAAACGCTTTTATAATAGCAAAAAAAGGGAATTTCTATTTGGAACTGGCAACAATATTAAAGTTAATCTCACTAAAAGTGCAATAAGTCAGTCGACAAGGTCAAGCGACAGCGACGGCGACAGCTGCAGCAGCTGTGAAAGGGGGCCGCGTGTTGCCAATTTCTCAATAGGATGAATGACACCCAAAAGCCCAATGAGAGCTGCCAAAGCCACGCGAACAGTATGTCACACACACAGACAGAGAGAGAGAGAGAGAGAACTACAGAGAGAACTACACACACACACACACAAACAGGTAACAGGTGACCTCAAGTTGTAGGGGAGTGAGAAGCAAGTGAGAGAGAGGGAGAGACGAAGGGAGGCTGAGTACATATGCCAGGCCGAAAAAGGACACAAAAGTCAAGGATGCAGCACTTGCTTCAAGTGGCCCATTGAAGAGCTCCTCCACAGTTCTTCTTCGCTTGCCCTCACTCCCATTCTCCACTCTCCGTACTCCGCACTCCGTTCTCCGTTCTACGTTCTCCGGCTGGGAAGTAAATTTCAAGAAACAATTTTCAGGAATGACTTAACTTTTGCGTTTATGTGAAAACTTTTGCAACGTGATGTTATGCGAACGCCAAAAGGATATGCAATGCCAACCAGTCTGAGGAGAAACCAAAGGGGGCAAGCACTGCCAGCAGCACATGCGGAGTGATAGAAGGATGGAAGGGTGCAGTGCTAGTGTTGACACCGCACACCGCACTGAGTCGAAGTTAGTGTAAGGAAATGCACTAGCTCCTCTAGGCTACACACCCGTTTCAGTGTTACTCAATCAGCTTTCTTTAATCTTAGTTATACTCGAAAAAGGTCGAATCGGAAACAATTAGGAATATGTTGGAATAAGCTTCAATCAATTTTGTTTCATATTCTACAACTGCGTTCAATATTTAATGACAATAACTGTAGAACACTTAGTGATTTTATAAACCTAGTTGCATTTCCTATGTTCTTCAAGTAAGTATTGCTTCACCCGATAAAACTATATGCTCTTTGGTATTTATATTTCAGATACTCAAATTCTCCATCCTCGGCCCGACTTCATATGTGGCTTTGTTTGTGCATTTTAATTTAATCAATGCCCTTCCTCGCCATTTCTGCCCGCATTCACTACACTTATACTCCTAAATCCGGCAAACCCTACCCCAAACACACCCCCCCCTCGCTTCTCGTCCCTTTCTCGCTCAGCTTGAAGCCTTCACGTATTTTGGCATATGTCAAAATTAATTTCGTTGCCAACATTTTGACAGGTTTTCATGCAAACACTTGGCCCGGACCAAAAATCAGCCTATGTGAAACCTGCAGAGCAAAACGGTAAGTGGCTGGAGAGAGAGCTACGACTGGGGATACCGGGGGGGATGATTCCTGATTTCCTGCTCATTCTTAACTGTTTTTTTTTCCATTTTATTTTTGGTGGTGCTTTATTCATTGCTTCGCAGCTGAGTGGCGTTGGTTTTGTTTGTTTTCTGCGCAATCATCGGCAACATTTTGCCACATCAACACAAAGACACATTACCAGCTGGACCACCCCGCCCCACTCTGCTCTACTCCCGCCTCTTTTGCCTCTCTCTTACATTTGATATCATCATGCTTTAATATGAAAATCAGAAAATGCTGCCGCATCTGAGTCGAGCTTCAATGATGTCATGCAGACAGAGGCCGCATTGCCTTCCCCTCCCCATCCTCCCTCTCTCTCTCTCGCTCTCTTTCTCTCCTTCTTTTTCACACCTCAGACAAATTACCGAAATTAAGAGAACATTTTCTGAATAGCATCCGCCTTCAGCACCGTCTTTCCTTCCCCTCTCTCTGGCTTTCAGTCGACACACATTAATGAAATGAAATCGCCTTCGTTTTAATGGTCACCAGGCTGACCTCAAAGAACGCTGAGTCCAGGTGCCAATCAGCTGCCAATTCCTACAAAACCTCTCAATGACCACGCCTCTTTCCCTTGCCCCCTCTCCACTGCGAGCCCACTTCCCCTTGCTGGCTGTGCCGATGCCATTGAGCCTTAAATGCATATCGAAGCCTGCAAATCTCTTCATCCTTCTCATCCTCCTTCGGAAATTGACTACACCAAATGGAACTTTGAAAAAAAAATCGAGAAGAATATTGACTTGGACGACTGGTAGATACGCTGTAATAAGCTGAAAATGGAATATCTTTCTAGAGTTAAAGAAATAAATAAATATGAGATAAAGAAATAAAAAAAAAAGAAAGAAATTAAGATATGAAGATAAAATGAAATAAAGAAATTACGAAATAAAGAAATAAACTAAAAAAAGGAAATAAAGAAATAAATAAACAAAGAACTAAAACTATGAAGAAAAAATGAAATAAAGAAATTACGAAATAAAGAAATAAACTAAAAAAAAAAAAAAAGCAATAAATAAATAAATAAATAAAGAAATCAAGATATGAAGAAAATATGAAAGAAAGAAATAAATAAAGAAATGAAAAAAGAAATAAATTAAATAAATAAAGAAATAAAGAAAGAAGGTCATAAGAAATAAAGAAATAAATATATATTAAGAAGTAAAGATAAAAACAAATATTGAAATAAAGGAAAATAAAATTAATTAATTAAGAAATAAATAATAAAAAGAAGTAAAGAAGTTAAACAAAAAATTAAATTAATTAAAAATAAGGTTATGAAGAAATAAACAAAATTAAGGAATAGAAAAAGAAAAAGAAAAAAAGAAAAAAATAACCATAAAAAAAACTATATATATAAAGTAAATAAATAAAATAAAATAAATGAAGAAATAAAAAAATTAAGAAATAGAATAAAGAAATTAAGATACAAGAAATAAGAAAAAATAATCAAAAACAAATAAATAAAGAAATAAATAAATAAAGAAATTAAAGAAATAAATAAATAATGAAAAAAAGAAATAAATAAACAAATATTAAATAAATAAGGAAATCAAAAGAAATAAATATGATTTTCATTAATTTTCTGGGTCTCTTACATGCTACCCCTAATACACTCCATAGACGAAGCTGCCAGCGTGGTGGAAAGAAAGAAAAAGAATTTAAAACTCTGCCAATGTGCAGGGGGTTCTGGTAGTTTATTCAGAGGGTGCTCAAATGAAACACAGGGAAGGGGTGGAGAGCATAAGGGGCGGGGGGGGTGTGTTAGCGTGGCAATGCACTGTTTGTGCTGTGCTGTTTTCACTTTCGACATCGCGTTAATACGTATGAAATTGTTTGGTGATAGAATCTTGCTACGTGATGCGAATATTGTGAATTAATTGCAAGCGACGGGGCTACCACACAGACGTGGTAGGGGTATGGGCAGGGGCAGGGGGGGGTACGCATTGGGCAGTGGGCGGGCACGAGCAAAGCTTAAAGCCAAAAAAATATCCGACACATCGATGAGGCAAACAGCGAAAATTAGCAAAAACGGAAGCACAAAGAGGAAGAGGAAGAAGAGTGGAAAGAGAAGTTCTTTGCTTGTGAATCATCAACGAATAAGTGAATGAATGTCCATGTGAATGCAAAGCGAGTGCGTTGGGTAAAAAAAGATAAAAATGTATTCGAATTGGATTATGGTTGCCATGGCAACTCTGCCTGCGCACTAGGGTTGCCTGGTTGTCGAAATCATCCGCAGCATTCATCAATCGCGAATGACATTAACAAAGATTTGAGCTATAGATATACAACAGATATAAGCTATGCAGATACTTACTGTGTCCACACCCCCCAACTGCTGTCTCTTCCTCTTTCCCTCCCCCCACAATTTGCTGCTCTTAAGCAACTTGAGGCATGCCACGCGGCGTATGAGCAATGCAGGCAGAACCCGCATTGGTTGTTGCATTGTCAGTTGATTTGCCTGCCGTCAGTCAACAGTCACTTAAAGAATAAGACAGAGAAGAAGTGCAAGAGAAGGGGACGGGGGGAAAAGGAAGTGAAGGAGTGAGACAGGGGAAGGGGATGGGGGTTGCGTTGTTGCAATTACGCGAATTCCCCATATACCGTTAAGAGGTTGGCCAACAAAGATTTTTCTTAGAAAACCGCAATAGCAGCAACAGCAGCAGCGACAGCAGCGAGCGGCATGCGGCATGTGGCAAGCAGCAAGCGGCAAGCGGCATTCCAAAGTAAATTACAAACAAAAATGTTGCTTGCAACATGAAAACCAAAGCGGAAACCGCAACAGCAGCAGCAACTGAAAATGTAAACAGAGAAAAAAGACGATCTAAAAAGAGAGAGACAGCGAGAGAGAGAGAGGGAACGAGCAAAGCAAAATCAAAATGAAAGCAAGCTAAAGCTAAATACTAATGCTGTGGCCGCAGCAACGCTGAGATACCCTATAAAATGCGAGTGGCAAGTAAAGCAAAGGAGTCTCCAAGGGAAAGCAACGTTGCAAGCTGAGAAGAACAAGGAAAGTGGCCAAAACCAATTGAGTTTCCTCTGCTCTGCTAGCCAGAAACCGCCAGAAACCGCCAAAGACAAGCGAAGCTGGCAGACGAATGATTACTTATATTACTAAACAATCGGTATACCCCTCCCGGCTGTACACGTTGCAGGGTATTGCGAAAAATGGAAAATGAAATGCAGCCAAGGGCCAAGGGGCAGCAGCAGCAGCCAGTGACTGACGGCGTCTTCGAGTCGCCAACCCAAGTGCCATCTACCCCCCCAATCCCTCACTCTCTCTCTCTCCCCCTCTCGCTCTCTCCCCGCTCTTCTGGTCTTCTGCTTGCCACGCCCCTTGAGCCACAGCGCATGCAATTTGGTGTGTGTTTCCCAAGAAACCTTTGTTGCATTATTGCCGCAATTTGCAGAAGTGGTGACGTGAGAGCCATCAGAGTGTGCTGCGCCGGCCACGAATATTGGCCCGCAACAACTTGCTTGCACCCTCCATGGCACCTACCCCCCTGGCAGCCCTGCCCCTGGCTAACATTCCATCGGCCAGACAGCCAACAAATAACAACTAAGTTGGCAATTTGGAGTCGCGCTACAAAACTAAACCCAGTGCCAGGCAAGGGCCAAAAGCTAGGCAGGGCATGCTCGAAGCACAGACACGCTGTAAGAGCACACTGAGTACACTGAGCTCAGCATGCAGGCTTGCCTGCAGCAGCCCCGCTCTACAGGGCACCCCTTGCAGGGTATAACAACAAACGAACAACAAATAAGCGCTGAGAAATTTCAAGCTAAGAAAATGCCAGAAAGCAGCAGCAGAGGCAGCAAAAAATGCGCAGCTCATCTCCAAAAGTGGTTAGCAGCCACTTGAGGTGAAGCAGGGGGCGCGGCTAGAGGGGGAGTACGGGGGAGGGGGGTGTGGTGTGGGCAGGGAGGTTCAGGTAGTTATGTCAGCTGTGCCAGCAGCGGGCAACAGTTCATAAATATCCAACAGGACAAAGGAGGCATGTGAATATCATCTCCAAGGGGGAGAGGAAAAGGGATAGGCAGAGGGAGAGGGAGCGAGAGGGAGTGTAGCACAAAGCTTGATTAATTTTCGTTGGGTGCAAAGGTAGTTGGCAACTCTGCTATCGCTATCGATAACTAAACTAAAAGTGCCAATTACAAAAATAACAACTTGCCCCGAAAGTTGTTTGCCTTTTGGCTTACAGCTCATGCTACACATGTGTGCAACAACAACAGCAACAACCATAACTGCAACAGCAACAATAATAGCAACAATCGTATTATTAAGTTGAAACAAAGGAAGGGAAGACACAAATAACAACAACAAATGCCACTTACAAAGAAATCCGCAGCAATTCAAGAAACTCTAAGTGGAGCACAGAGCAGAAGAGTACTATAGAGGGGGCAAGGCATGGCGAAAGAAGGGAGGGAGGTAGAGGGGGAGAGAGCTAGAGAGGTAGAGAGCAGCACTGAGAATTTCTGAGTTGGCCAACAGTCACAATAGTCGAAGTCGCCACGAAGTCATGGTCAGTTCAGTTACGCCGACATTTGCATGCCCGGCACAGTGGACACTGCCACTGTGTGGCAACCCTGTGGGAGTTAATACGTAAGATGACAAATTTATTAAGCAAAATCTTAGCTTAACCTCACTTTCGTTTCAATCCTGCCGTATGCCCTACGAAGCTGACAACCCTGGTCATAAACAAGGGCTAAGAATCATATGTACGCATGGAAATATGTAGCATACACACGAGTTTCGTGTAGATTTATGGTAAGTATAAAAGCTGGCAACACTGCTCCTACTGAATGTGGCAACTCTCACTGAGGGAGGGGGGTCAACCCTGGCCAACAGAGGGTCAAAACGTTAGACCACAAACAAAACAAAATGCAAAATCGTTTGCTTAACTCCACTTACGTGGCAATCCTGCCCAATCCCGTACGAAGGTGACAACCCTGATCCTAAAAAGGGCTAAGAATGGAATATGC
The DNA here is from genome assembly GCA_018901815.1 of Zaprionus lachaisei. NCBI lineage: Eukaryota > Metazoa > Arthropoda > Insecta > Diptera > Drosophilidae > Zaprionus > Zaprionus lachaisei. The sequence goes on along the minus strand of JAEIFI010000616.1, from coordinate 722,308 downwards.
AAATAGAAATCTATGGCATACAAACGAATTTCGTGTAGATTTCAGTATTAAACGTTGTACAGTTTCTATTGAATGTGGCAACCCTAGCTAGCACTGGCACAGCTTCATAATGTCAGCAAATGTCAATGAACCAAATCAAATTCACTTAAGACAAATAAATAATAATCACAACCTATCGATTGTAGTGCACGCCAAGCAGCGTGTACTGTACAACACTTTTGTAGCATACTTTTGCGGGCCACTGTCCAGTCCAGTTCAAGACAACAAACGTGCCCAGCTGAGGGCAAGGGGAGCTGAAAGGTTGGGCATAAGTTAAATGCAGCTGAGGCCACACAACAGCCACTTCCCTGCCTGCCTGCCCTGCCCCCCTTGCCCAACGACACACATACAGCAAGAAGTTTGCGAGTTCCAGAGTTGCCAAAACAAGGCCAAATAGTGACGCAACAACAACGTCGAGGGCAATAATATGAAATAAATTCCAAGAGCGGCAGCTGACGAACGAAAGAAGCAGTTGGACGGGGAACGGAGCGGGGCAGTACCACCAGCTAACGAGGTAAAGGGTGCGCATGAGGGCGCATGGGAAGATGGAAAGATGGGAAGAAGGCGCTGGCCAACGTACAAATCCGTACAAATTGAATAAGAACTCAATCTTGGCTACTGTCAAAACAACTTTTAGGTTCCGGCAACGGAGAGTGGGACGGACAAGGGGATGGACAGTGGGACCAGCCAGCGACTGCCATGGACGAAGGCAAAGCGGAAAGATACCAACAACAAAAAAAGAAAGAAAAAAATGAAAAATAGATACCATGCTTATATATCGAATTGAATTGAAATGTCCCGGCAATTGTTTGTGTATCATTATGGTCATCAATGCGACCCTGTTTATGTGTGTGAGTGTGTGTGTGTGTGTGTGTGTGTGAGTGTGAGTGTGTGTGTTTGTGCTTTGTTTTTACTACAGCTCGATAGCTTTGCGCTATTTGTTGCCACTTTAAAGTCAACAAGTCGAGTAAAACGAACTCAACTCGAAGATACCCTGGCGACTGTTCCCTGATGCCATTTCACTGCTAGAGAGGGGCATAATTTATTAAGTATGGTCACCTTTTTTTAAGTAGCTTTCCTTTTTATGATCACATTGAGATTTCATTTCGTTTTTGATTCGTATTATCTATTTGTATGCACTCTTTCTTCTTAAGCATGAAGGGGGATCATGCTTTCCTTTATAAGGTCACCTTGAGGTTTCGCTTCGTTTTCGATGAGTATTATCACTTAATATTCTTTGCTTCTGCTTGAGTATGGTCACCCTGCTGACGTAGCTTCCTTTTGTATGGCCACCTTGATGTTGCACCAGGAATCACTTCATTTCGTTTCTCATTCACATTATAAGAAATTGAAAATAATTTGAATTTACAGAATGCGCAGTATTTCAATTTTCAGCTGACAGTCAACATTATAGGGTATATAGGGTATTTTGCACTCTTTTCACACTCCAGCTCAGCCCGCAACACGGGGCTCTCTACCTGGAATTTGACAATGAATTCCAATTAACATCGTTTAGCTAAATGATTGATGGACCTTTCCGGTGGAATGCAAAACTCAAACGTCACAACTTTCGCGCACACATCTAACGCATACCAGACAAGGCGAGTATCCCTCTCTCTCTCTCTTTCACTGTCTGTCTCTCCCTCTTCACCTGAAAGATCTAAGCTAAAATTGACAACAATGATGAATTAACATTCTTATACCCTGCTGAAGTAGACAAGCGAGGAGTGTGAGCACAGTTTTTATGTACATTATTGATTATCAATTAGAAGAAACTACAATACTTTTTATTGTCTCTACAGATACCCTGTAATCGAAGGGATTTCCAGAATTGAATTGTGTTTATCCTTTGAGTAGGACGACAGAGGATAAAGGTAGTGCAGCGAACTGATCAAACTGACGATCATGAAATGGTGGGCAGCATTTCCATTGCATACTTCTGCGGGCCAATGTGGCTCAGCGAGCTACGACTGAGGCGAGTAAAGCTAGGTAGCGGTATTTTGTAATGGGTATGCCTTAGGGTATGCTCGACTTATACTGGCTTTAGTTGGACAACTGCGTTGAGGCTTAAACTGCGATTCAAATGAAGTAAAGCATCTTGAACTGGACAAGTAGCTGAGCTTGTGTGTGTTTATGTAAGTTGTCTGGCTTGCGAGTATCTATGCGTATGTGTGTGTGTGCATGTGTGTGTGTGCGTGTGTGTGTGTGCGTGTGTGTGTGTGCGTCTGTCTGTCGCAGTATTTGGCATATGAAGGCAAAGAAATGTCAAAATTCAATTTAATGCTGCCGTGGCGAACATCTGTCAGCTTGCAGCACAAATAATGTCAAAGCCACACATACGTACACACACACACAAACACTTACAGACACGCACAGACACAAAGCATTGCGCATGCAGACACACACACAAAGGGAATAGCTTTGCATTGGCTGCGTCTGTCAGCGCCAATTGCGGCTGATTTGCGCTTTTTCTTGCTCCTCTATCTCTCTCTCTCACTTTGACTGAAGATGCAGGTGTCCAGGTGTGAGAAAGGGATAGTCGACGAGCAGGAAGGGACAGTGACTGAGAAAGGGGCAAGGGTAGGGGCATGGGTGGATGAAGTCGAAGTGCCAAAGGAATGATAAACGCATTGCCCGCGAAGATGTCACACAACATTCGAAAAGCGTTTGATAAACGGGTAACATGTTGCCCCACCCCCCGCCTCCATTCTCCCCCTCTTCCCCTCTTCATTTCGCTCCCTATTTTCTGTATATTTTTCTCTTTCAACTCCTTCGTCGAATTGCATAAAAGGATTCGCATCGTTGTGACGTTGACAAGTCAAATGATTTCCCCAGAAATCAGCTGACAGCAGGGGCGGACTGCGGGGAAGAAGAAATGCGTGCTGTAGAGTTGAGCAATTGTAATATGGTAAATGTTAAGTTATATATATATATATATATCGATCAATAGATCTCCTAAAACCACTTAGCTATGCGTGTGCAGGATGTCTCTCTAGTTTATACTAAATAATAGCAAAGATCTGCACGTTTAAGCAGACGGACATGGCTAAATCGTCCACTATTACTGATACTGAACAAGAATATATATATTTTAGTGGGTCTGTCACGCAACCTTATGCCTTTTCAGCTATTTATAATCTCCTTCTACCTTGTGGGTAAGGGCTATAATATTTGTAAGCGCAATAGGGCAACAATATTGAATGGATTGCCAATTTTATCAGTCCGGAATATAGATTTTTGACTTTGCCCATAATAAATTTAAAAATAGGAAGAGGTAATTAGGTTTCTTCAATTTGTGCAAGCTAATAAACTACATACACTGAAACTCAAACTTTAATGTATATGCAGTAATACTTGCAGTATTCCAAATTTGCGATAATAAAAGAAATAAAACAATAAATATTAAATATTAAATAGGGGCCCACGAGACCCTCGCTACGGCCCTGGTTCTCCTCTCTCTCACTATAATGTTGAGTCCTTATAGAATTAATATTAGATTTCTTAAATTTCTCCATTTTGTTTGTGTTTCTCAATGCATACCCTGTGAAAAAACTTTGCCCTCTTCCCTTTTTAAAGAATCTTAATAATGCTCTGACTTTTTAGCCGTTAGTGATGCTCAGCAGCGCATTGATTATTACCCAAAATGTGAAGAAAGAGCGGTGAGCGGGGCGTGGGGGGCGTGGCATTATGCGTTACACTGTTTATTTGGCTGTTATGAGCTGAAATCCGAGTGTTTTGACTTTCTGAATTAGCTATTGTGATAACGTGCGTGTGTACGTGTGTGTCGAGGGTGTGTCTGTGACGGTGTCTGTGTGTGTGTGAGTGTGTGTGTGCGTAGGAGGAAGGAAGGGATGCGGAGGGGGGGTGTATGCTTCATCGCACTTAATTGGGCAAGCGATTGCCTGACTTGCTTACAAATGTGCGTCGGAAGCGTGCGAAAATGGAGGAGAAAAAGGAGACGAAAGAGGTGGCAAAAGCAGAAGTCGAAACAAGCGACACGCACTCACTCCATGCATGTGTGTTTGTGTGTGTGTGTGAATATTGCATGCGATAAATTATTTTAAAGCGCCCTTTGCCCACCCTTCTCACCCAGCACCCTCATCGCACGATGAGCCGGCCCTGAGTTTCAGCATCGCATCTATTTAATATACCGCGACGCATCACTTTTAATATTGTTGCGCATTTTATTTAAGCGCATAAAAATTTATAAACGTTTATGACAACCACGCCACGCCCCACAAGGACGATGCGCCAAGCAGCCATGCTATCGTGGGGAGTGTGCCAACAATTTCATTAATAATTTTTGCTTTTGTTTTTGGCATTTGTCGGCGGCGGTTTTGGCGACTACTCAAATAAAATTTATTGTTTCTGATATTTCTTTAGTCATTATTATTACGCATATTTATTATTTATTTATTAATTTGTTTTGCATGCGGATTATGCGGGGCATGCCACACGCACAAGCACCCACCCGCTCAACGAGGGTGCACCCCTGTGTACAGTGGGACTAACCTGTTTGTTTTGCTTAAAAGATATGATAGATATGATAGATATGATAGATATGATAGATATGATAGATATGATAGATATGATAGATATGATAGATATGATAGATATGATAGATATGATAGATATGATAGATATGATAGATATGATAGATATGATAGATATGATAGATATGATAGATATGATAGATATGATAGATATGATAGATATGATAGATATGATAGATATGATAGATATGATAGATATGATAGATATGATAGATATGATAGATATGATAGATATGATAGATATGATAGATATGATAGATATGATAGATATGATAGATATGATAGATATGATAGATATGATAGATATGATAGATATGATAGATATGATAGATATGATAGATATGATAGATATGATAGATATGATAGATATGATAGATATGATAGATATGATAGATATGATAGATATGATAGATATGATAGATATGATAGATATGATAGATATGATAGATATGATAGATATGATAGATATGATAGATATGATAGATATGATAGATATGATAGATATGATAGATATGATAGATATGATAGATATGATAGATATGATAGATATGATAGATATGATAGATATGATAGATATGATAGATATGATAGATATGATAGATATGATAGATATGATAGATATGATAGATATGATAGATATGATAGATATGATAGATATGATAGATATGATAGATATGATAGATATGATAGATATGATAGATATGATAGATATGATAGATATGATAGATATGATAGATATGATAGATATGATAGATATGATAGATATGATAGATATGATAGATATGATAGATATGATAGATATGATAGATATGATAGATATGATAGATATGATAGATATGATAGATATGATAGATATGATAGATATGATAGATATGATAGATATGATAGATATGATAGATATGATAGATATGATAGATATGATAGATATGATAGATATGGTAGATATGATAGATATGATAGATATGATAGATATGGTAGATATGATAGATATGATAGATATGATAGATATGATAGATATGATAGATATGATAGATATGATAGATATGATAGATATGATAGATATGATAGATATGATAGATATGATAGATATGATAGATATGATAGATATGATAGATATGATTGATATATTATGCGGAAGAAAAGCCTGCATCATCCACTCACATCTCTAGATATAGGAAGAGAACGGGCAGGAAAATAATCTAAGACATTTTCACTAGTGGTACCACTGTGCGACGGCTCTGTCGATAGACAGAAAACAAACGTTTCGTTTGATTTGGTATCAGGTAACGTTGTGCTGCTATTGCTGTTGGTGTTGTTGTTGTAGTTGCTGCTTTTGTTGCTATTTGTTGTGGCTGTCGCTGTCGTCGTTGATGGCGTTTGTAATTTCGTTTTCGGTATTATGTAATTTATTAACTTTTCATTGAAAGTTATGTGCGGGCGCCGGTGCTGGCGCCAGCGCCGACAGCGACAGCATCAGCATCAGCAGCAACAGCGACGTTAAGCAGCGCTGCGCCGACGACATCTTTAATTAATTACATTTTAACATGATAATTAATAGCGCCGCGTCCTCTGATGACAGACGAGAGAGAGAGAAGGGCGACAATAACCCAAACTTACCAATTGATCGCCTGATATCTCGCCGCGCTCCCATCCACTCTTACCATCAGCACTATTCACCACCCCACGGACTCTAAAGAGCGCATGCGATCAACCGATAACTTGCTCAGTGCGATTAATCGATACGAGGCAAACTAGTCGGGATCTGTTGCACTGAAGTATAAGTTATTTAATATAGGAACAGTAAGCGTAAATTCATAAATAAATAATAAAAATAAATGAAAAGAAACTCTATGCTTGAAAAGCACAAAGAAAGGAAATACAAATCATTATTTATTTCTTACTAGTTGATTTTTTTAAATCCAAAGGAAATAAAATAAATAAATACAAACTTAAATGAATAGGGTATATACAGTTAGTATGACTTTGATTGGCATAGATAAGTTAAATTATTTTGAAAAACAATTCTGCTTTCCATACAATAACTCACATTAAGACATATTGGTACTATTGCAGCTATATATAGTTCGATTTTAATGAAATTTGATATGCATTTTATATATAAAGAAAATGTCTAATATAGTAAGTTTGATAGCAAAAATGGAGCGATAGGTTATATGGAAGTTATACGATATATCGGTCCAATCTAATTCTCTCTGACTTTTTTACAACGTGCTATGGAAATTATGTATCTATTACTTTTCAACTGAGACAGTTCAAAAACCTTGTTGATGCTGATTCAGTATTTATATAATTTATAGGGTCAAAGATGTCTCTAAAGGTGCGTTGCAAACTTCTGTCCAAAATTGATATGCCCTCTGCAAGGGAATACTATCAATATCAATGTTAGGGGATCATGAATATCTTTGTATATATCGGACAAGATAATCTCTGTATATGCGCTTCATATGCTGATCGGGGTATACCAAAAATTGTACGGGATTATAATTGCAGTGGCCACGGCAATCTTTCTCGTTCGTTGATGTGTCTGCTGCGGTGCTGGGACTTCATCTCACTTAGCCCTTTGATAACATTCATCAGTTTCTCGTTCCACTGGCAGTCCTTTAGCTTTGCCAGTTTAACTGAACGCAACTCACAAAAGTAATGAATGCCATTCCAATCGGGAACTACAAATAGAGAGGCTGTTATTCTAGCTCGAAAGCTTTACTAGCCGGATGAAATATGTACCAGAATCTTCAGTGATGATAGATAATCTCTCTATCTCAATCTCCGGAAGGGTCTTCCCCTCGGACTCTGATACGAATCGGTCCATCAGATCAATCATAGATTGCTTGTGCTCTCGTATAAAGGGGTTAAAGCCCACCATATCGCGATGCTGTAGAAGATCGAGGCAGATATTATATATCACATATCGACTAATACACACACACATGGACAGCATTACCCGATCGCTGTCGAATTCTTGCAGCGTGGCCAGTTGCCCAAAGCATTCTGAAAATCTGTTGAGGTGGCTCGACGCCTGCGTGGTGGGACGCTTGTCAATCAGGCCCGAAGCCCTGCGGATCCTCTAAGGCAGCACAGAACACAAAACGGAATATAAACTCGGAGATGCAAGTGGTGAATTTAGCTCGATTCATGGGCCATTTGCTCATGGCTATCGACTGTATGTTTCGGCAAATGACTGCGATTGATCGGACAATGATTTCTCTCTCATTTTTAAAGATGTCCTTGGCAATCCGGTCGAGGGATTGCAACATGAAATCTGCTGCGCCATTAGCGGCACCCACGCTGGCGATGATACGTTGCACCGTGTCAGTGAGCAGCGCCTTGACATATTTCCTGTACTCAAGATTTAAGAACAACTTTATCATCGTATTCTCCAGTGTTCCTTAGGTGTAAAATGTCTGAGACTCGTCCGCCAAGGACATCTGCAACTTACCGAGCTTACCCACCAGCGACGAATCACAGTTCTCACGCGTGCATATCCTGAGCAACAACTTAGCCAACCACGAATGATCGTGCATTTCAGATGCCGAGGACAGCAGCCGAAACATCAGGATGTCCGGTGAAAAAGCTGACAACAAAAGTGGAATGCTGGTATTCGCTCCTGCGCACTGAGAATATGCAACAGCAAAGGGAGGCTTATCAGGACCATCTTCAGATAGGTATCACATACGTACCCAAGTAGCTGCCTACCTGGCCCAATTTGCGCAGTCGTGCCTCCGCTCGGCATCGATCCAATTGACCATGATACCTATGACTTTCCGGCGGAGCGTACATTGCAAAGCAGATGCCAGCTAGGAAGTCGTTAATCATAAGAATAATGTCTGTTTACCGCTAAGTGACTCCATTTACTTGCCTGGTGAAAGTGCGTAGAAGTCCGCAAGGTGAGGAAATATTGTTGCCGGAGACCTTAACTTCTCAAACACAAATACGACTCTACGATCGTCATTGTCGGTCGTTTAGTCGGATCGGCATTCCAGCAGGCCTTGATCAAAGCTTTTATGTCATTGCAATTCGCATATCTATCGACATAATGCAGCAGAGGACGCTCTCCTAAGGAAGTTCAAATCTAATCAGACAAGCTTTAGGAATAATGAAGGCACTAAATCTAACACTGTATTTGTTACGGAGACGAGTTAGACTCTCCCTAACAGGGGAACTAAGCAGCCGCTCAACTCTTACCAACACTGGCCTGAATGAGAATAGTCTTTTTGTCACACTTCTTAAAATTCGACACAGGCTTCCTTCGCGCCAGTACTTCCCAGAGTATAATGCCAAAGCTGTAGACATCGCACGTCTTGAAATGGGAATGGTCTTCAAGAACCGTAATCTCAAATTTGGTGTCTCTATAGGTTCCGATATCTCGCAGTCCAAAAGAACACACACATCTTTGCCCGCCTTAATTTAAACTTATTATATGCCACTTACTCCCCTCATTTTCCCACTCTTACCACAACCAGCCATATTGAGTATGACACTTTCGACATTATTCTTTAAGTGCGACACAGGCTTCCTTCGCGCCAGTACTTCCCAGAGTATAATGCCAAAGCTGTAGACATCGCACTTCTCAGTGTACTTGTTTTCTGTGTTCCAGTGCATTACCTGTAGGCACAAGAATCTTTATCTTTATCTTTATTGATTGAAAACCGATTGAGGAAGTCGGGCTGTGAAACGATAATGCAGCCAGCCTATGTTGCACTTTACAGATGAGATCTTACCTCAGGTGCCATATAGTTAACTGTCCCCACGAAATTCGTCGCATCCACATTGGTCGCAGTACCAAAATCGCATATTTTCAATATTTGATTATCTTGAAACAGAAGCAAGTTTTGCGTTTTGAGATCGCGATGAATAACTTTGGGATTCATGTTGTGAATGTACGCCATTCCCTGGAAAGGTCTTTCGAGGTGAATGAGAACACCTATCAGATCTTTAAACTGTTCTATAGTACCTTGGCACACTGATGCATCCATCGCAGGCAATCCAAGTACGAATATGCACGTTCTTGCTCGCCACCGCTGTGGAGATAACTGTACAGAGATCCGCAGTCGGCGTACTCCATCAGTATGCAGGTTCTGTGCTGGAGACTTTCGCTGCTACCCAATATGGACACAATATTCTCATGAATGACAAGAGACATAAACTCAATTTCCCGCTCAATGTTCTCTCTTGCGATCTTGTCGTTTTTGGGTTCCTTGACCGCAACAGTCATTGCTTCTTCGCCATCTGCCCTTGACCACGTTGCCTTGTAGACTTCGGCGAAAGTTCCCGAACCTATGTTCTATGAAACAGGTCGATATGAGCCCTACATATAATACATCAATAACATATGTATATCTTGTACCTCAAGCAACGCCAAGTCCCTCCAATCTACGATCGCACCCATTGTCAAAACTGGGTGTATGAATCACAAAGTGTGTTTACTGTGGGCGAAACAACAAAATAACCTATTCCTAAAGCAGAATCAGTATGACTGATTTGTAGCAGTCGTAGAACCAATTCAAAGAGTACCCATTGCCAAATGTTGAGGTGAAACGGAACAGATATCAACTTATCAATGCCTTAGAATTATCGCCAGAGAGCCATAAAACTTTATTGTATGTAAACAAACAATGTGTGGTACCTTGTTGCTTTCGCCAACACATTGGGCTAATCTGCCTGCCAGTGAGAAATTTCAAATCACAAGCAATTCTCTGTAGATCTGTTATATGCATATGTGTGTGTTTATTTGGTTTACTTAAAGATTTAACAATGTATATTCATTCTTAAATGGAATACGAAAGCGTTTTCATGTTTTCGATGTCACTCCACTTGGGTTTTTGTAGCTTCAACTCCTCTTTATGATTTCTTAAATTGTTTATAACCTCGATGAGTTTGTGGCTCCATTCTTCGTTACATATTATTTTGAGGCGCGGCAAATACAAATAGCATATAGAATACAGGATGTCCAAGTCATCAGCTGAAACAGAAACAGACCAGTAAATAACTATTGTGATTTTATACAATGACTTACCTATGGTTTCATCACGTTGACTGTCATGTGGCAATACAGAAATTGCATTTCCTTGTGGTACCTCATCCAAAAACTGTGCCATACGCGCTCGATTCTCCATTATGTATGGGTTGAGCGGTCTCATGTACGCCTCCTGTAAATATATATATTTTTTTATAGCATACCAAATCGAAAGCTTTTTATACACGCTACCAACAACCCGCTCTCTGTCTGTCTGTCTGTCTATCTGTCTGTCTGTCTGTCTGTCTGTACGTATGAAAACCTAGATCTCAGAGACTATAATAGCTAGACCTACCGAACTTGGTATCAGTATGTTTTATAATTGCACGCAGATCAAGTTTATTTTAGATTTTGTCCACGCCCACTTCTGCCCCATTAATCGATAATAACCGAATTTTAAGCGTAATTTTAATGCTAAACAGTTAATTTTTGGCAAATGTAATGATAACAAACCCCCAAACGATTTCTTGAAATTTGGTTACGATCGGATAATTACCATAAAAGTTATTTGAGAAATAATTCAAATGTACTGATTTCGAAGCCGCTTTCTAAAAGTATGCAGCACAACATACGCAAAAGAAGTTATATTTTGTTCAATAAATCATTTTGCTCTGGTGGGTAGCGGGCTCTCTCAAATGTAGCTTTCCTAATAGTTTACCTCTTCCCGAGCAAATTCCGAAAGACTGGCCAACCGACCCAGGCACTTGGCCACCATGAAGAGGGTGCGTTCCTTCCCAGAGGGTGGTTCCTCGTCGAGAAGTCCAAATTCAAAGGCGTAGAGCAGGGCGGGACAGAACAGACGCAGGAACATGAACTTCGCGACGACGGTTTTTCTTCTGTTGGCATCGGGAAACATGGCCTGCTTATCTATTAGACAGTAACAGATGTAGCGCACACTTGGCGGACAGTTCGCCAGGCTTTTGTATATTGATTGGCTGAGCTGGTCGAGTAAATACCGCAGGAAAATTGCGTTATCACTAGCATCTTCATTGATTTCCAATCTGTTTGGATCGAGTTCGGCTGACTGTTTGCTTGCCACAATGAATTGCACCGTCTTGCTTAGCGTCGCCTTCAAGTACTCGGCGCACTCGTTCCGAAGAAAGAATGTTATTAGCATCGAATCAGTTTTTATATTTGGCTCGCTTGCAGTACACAAATTGACGATCAGGTCTATATCGCGTCCATTGTATTGAAAAACGCGGAAAAGTAAATCAGCAAAGCGTTTCTTAATGGAATTACAAAAGGAAATTAGCTGGATTATTGCTTGAACTTCCAATTCGAGCAGCCAGTTCTGCAGCGAATCATAGTCAACTTTAGTCATTCGGAGATCGTTCATATAACGGATGCTCAGCTGCAAACTGCAAGAGTCTATTAGTTGATACCTCTGAAGCATCTCCTTGTCTTGGTCGAGTCTGTTTAGGGACAATGTTAAGTCTGGGCACTGCGTAAGCTTAAATGTCACAGAGGTTACATTGGGTGGGATGTCACTGTAATGTGAAGGGTGCAGAAGGTTAAGATTACCACAGATAATAGAGAGAGTCAAGTGGAGACAAGTCAAATAGAGATAAGTTAACATTTGCGAGTCAAGAGTAGAGTACAATGGATGAAAAGAGGGTGCAAGAAAAATAAAATACATACTATATACTGAAGAAGATTGGTCAATGAATTATAAATTAAGTAAATGAAGATTGAGATAGAATAATGTTACTTACTCAAGCTCGAACTCTTCGTTCCATACGATGTTTGGTCCCGCCAGTTCAATCGTTCTTGCGATACAAACCTGATCGATAAATATATCGCAACAAGTGAGATCAGCTGGCAATCCAACCGCCTCGCCAACAAAAATCTTGAGGCTATGTCGTCCACGCACGTATGGCAATCTTTTAAGGCTTTCTCGTAGAGGGTATATGCATATACGCTGCAGCGAACTTATCCATGCTCGGTAGGTCTCCGAAGTTGCAGCGCTGAGATCAGTAAATTTGCCTTGAAAATCTAAAGAATCGACAATTTTAAAGAAATACTCGTCCCCATGAGAGCCGATCCCCCAGAGTGAATTATGACACTCATATAGTGCCGCAAACGCCAGTTCGATTAGGCTAATATGCTTGATATGTCGCCGTTTCTCGTAAATATATATATTCCTGCCGGAGGATACCTCCCTCAACTTCATGTACAAGTTCTTCCAACTGTTCGTCTTTGTGGTCCTCAGATCCAAGTAACTTTCTTGAATAGTCCCTTTCCATACATTTGCCTCCAACCGATCGCGGCTAATGAGCAATTCTTCGTATATCTTCTTCTTTCCTGAGTCACCTGTGTCTTCACTTTCCCAAATAAAAGAATCTTTTGGATGCGATACCGGCTGCCTGAGAGGAATCCCCTCAACGATCTCCTCGTTTTCGCGGTAGTGATCGATAAGCTCGTTCAAAGAGTCGAATTGATGTGCGTATATTTTATAGTAGACATCCTTGTTCTCAATTCTGAACTCTTCAATGATCGAACTGTGTAAGCGAACACAGAGCAAATAATCTTTGGGATATTCCTCGCTAGGTCTTACCAGAAAGCTGCCGGGATCAGCTGGTATAGTAACACGATGATCAATTGGAGTAAGGCTTTCAAATTCAAAGTTTAGAGTTTTGAACTTACCTCTCATTAATAAATTGGAGGCCTGCTCTTTATTGCAGTTCGGATGGAACCAGGAATACATTATGTTGACATCGGTTGAGGCTTTCAATTTATTGACAAACCCATTATAAATTATACCTCGTTCGACGCTACGATGGTTCGTCACCCACAACCAATTAAAGTCAAGTACATTGTGCACGGTGAATATGTCGCCCTTCTGAAAGCTCAACTCATTCGTTTCGAACTCTTTAGTGTACGAATAAATGGCGATAACTCGATTCTTATCGACAACTGGTTCTGGGGGTGGCACAGGTGTTTTTAGACGGCACCCATCATATATATCAAAAGCCATATAGTAGCCAACCAGTTCGTTCAACGAACTAAATCTATAATTTTTGTTTAGGTAATAGTCACCATATTCCACACAAATGCTACAGGTAATCATAACCAATTTAAGAAAATTAAATAAATAATTCGAATCGTATTAGTTAGAAAACTTAACAATAGACCTAGCCCAACATGCCTGAAAACGGATGGTTGATTTTCCTCGTTACGGTATCTCAGCGTATAAACCGATTGATTTTTATCACGGTGCACTAGAAGAGAGTGAGTCAGTGAAAGAGAGCGAGGTCATAATCGTATTAATGATGTCAAAATGAAACTGGTTACCAAAATAACTTCCAGGTTTTCTAGATTTTTGGAGTCGTTCAAGTGCTCGCTCACCATCCAATAAACCGTGATACCATTCACTCTCGTATGGAGCAAATTGTGAATAACGTTGTGCTGCAAGCAAATAAAAGTCTTAAGATTGTACAAGATTTTGATCATACCCACTAACCATAGGGTTGAAGAGTATAATAACTTTGCGCCAACCGAAAATTTATGTAATTGACAGAAGTAGGCGTGGCTGACCCAAACACAAACTATATATATTCTGAATCAGCATCAACAGCCGAGTCCGTCCGTCCGTCTGTCCGTCCGTATGAAAACCTAGATCTCAGAGACAATAATAACTAGAGCTACCAAACCCCACTTCTGCCTCTGTTAATGCAATAATTACCAACCCCAAAATGATTTATTGAAATTGCGATGTTGCGATCGAACAATAAACATAAAAGTTATTTGAGAAATAATTAATATGTATGGATTTCGAAGCCGTCTGAAAGTATGCAACACCAAATACGCAAAAGAAGTTATATTTTGTTAAGAAATCGTTTTTTCAGACGGGCAGTGGGTATATCACAGTCGAGCACACTCGACTGTAGCTTTCGTGCTTGTTTTCTCGTTATCTTTAAAAGTTAGAAAATCACTCACGCATGCCTTTGTCATGGAGTTTTCTTGCTGCATACGATGGCGTCGGCGGGTATGTCTTCGCGCTATAAATTGAAAGTTTTTCTAAATCGATCGGGTTTGCACTCACATTATTCCACCGTCTCAAGGCCAAAAAGGAACTTAAATCGAGACAACACGCATCGGCGGAAGGTACAGGGAAACAAGTTTCAATAATTTGTATTGTAGGACGTTCGTGTGGTTCCTTTTTCCAGCATGCTTCAATCAATTGCCGAACCGGTATATATTGTTCCTGGGGGACATTCTTCTTGATTTCTTCGATAACCGGTCGCACGCCTGGAGAAAATACATCAATATATAAAGCGATTAATAAGGAGCTCTTACAATTATTTTTACATCTCTTACCCTGATAAGATAAATTTTGTATGGCAATTGCAGTTGGATTTTCGAGATGCGAAAATGGCTTCTTACGTGCCAGTACTTCATTAAAGATAATACCATAGCTATACACGTCGCTCTTCAGTGTACAACGGGCCATGGAAGCCTAGAAGCATTAGTTGTATATCAACAAATTAGTTCCCACTTTAATTCAATTCATTACAATAGTTACAGTCTGTTTTAGTTACATGTTAAAGACATCTTAAATTTGGTATATTTTTGCCAATTATAACCAATTATCGTTTCTAAACGTTCAGTTGAAGTTATGGAGATCTTTCAACAATCTCAATTTGCCCATGGCACTCATTTAAATATTTACTTTCAATAGATATTAATCTGTTAAATTTATCGATATCCTTTTAATCATCGATAAATCTTCCTCTCTAGATCGCTAACTGTCAAGCACACAACTCGTGCCGCTCCGTAACTTTCAAAATCTCATTTAATCAGAATAAATCTTAAGCAGCAAACACCATCCATTGCATTTGATTCTATTAAGCATCTACCTAAACTATTGTTTACCACAACGTTAAATAGACCTTTCTATGCGTGTAGAAGTAGAAATATTACAAGTACGTCAAATTGTCTTGAACTGCATTTCGGCAATTTGTATGCCCTTGCAGAGGGTATATTCATTTTGGCCAAGAGTTTGCAACGCACCTAGACTCAAACTAGACTCTCAGTTTGAAAACTATATTGATGAAACTTGGTATACATGCTTCTTATTGCTGCACGCTGTATATAAGTGCGAACGAGCCAGATCGCACCGATATATCGTATAGCTGTCATACAAACTATCGGCAGAATTTTGTTATTTGTCAAGATATCTCTCACTGTCTCTTTCTCACTATCTATTTCGCACAAAGCTGATGTTATTTTCTTTCAATACCCTTGGCAAGTGTGAAAAGTAACAAACTGATATAAACATTATATTTACTTCAGGGGCCATATAGGCGGCGGTACCGATCATTTCCGTTGTTATAGACATAATTTCTTTGACAGCACCAAAGTCACCGATCTTTAGCTTTTGATAATTATCGAACATTAGCAAATTCTGAGGTTTCAGATCTCGATGTATGATATTCCTATCATGCAAGTAGGCTAAAGCCTGAAAAAGTCGTATGTAAATAAGCAAATCAACATGGAGGTATTGGGTTTAACCGTGGCAAACTGTTGCATCCACCTGAGGCAATCTGAGTAATCATAAGAATAGAGACCCCCGTCTGGCAATTCGCCATACAGGCAATTGTAGAGGGATCCACAGTCGGCATATTCCAAGAGTATGGCAGTTCTGGTTTCCGGATTTTCGGTTATACCGTAGAGTCTCACAATATTCTCATGACTAAGCTTCGTCAAATTCTCGATCTCTCGCTCATTGTACTTCTCATTGTTGGTTTCTCGAAATAATTTCACCACAACCTCAATGCGGGTGCCGTCATTCTTTGTCCAATTTGCCCGGTAGACATCACTAAAGCTCCCGAATCCGATTCTCTGTCAAATTATATTATTTAACCTAAGACTCCATTTTGAACAATTTCGAATACATACTGGTTTTATCAGATCCAAGTTCTTCCAATTCACTTTCTTGCACATTTCCATTATAAACAGCTCGTTCGATCAGACTTATTCAGAATAAATTATCGATCATCTTACGCTTACGCTGTTGATTATATGTTCGTCAGTTGCACAAACACGGCAAACACCGTCAGAGCTGCTTCAGTCGCGCTACGACAGCGGAACGATAAGCGATCGTTTCCATGTGTGCGTGTATGCATGCACAAGGTCGCATATGAATGTATGGGTTGCTTGTGAAGTTTGTTAACAGGCAAATGCTTCGGCCAGCGCACTGGCAGCCTGAAGTCAATTTTGTGTTTCGGCGTCGAGAGCCTAGGGACTGAGACTGAGGCACAGGGCCGTAGCGAGGGTTTAACGGGCCCCTGTGCAAGACTTATCAGGGACTCCTATTTGAATTACCTTAATTAATAAATATATTTGTGTTTACCAAAGGAATTGAATTGAACAAATATATCCCCATTAATAACATTTTTATATTTGGTAACCGTGAGCCCCTGACTGTTGAGGGCCCTTCTGTACCGCACACCCTGCGCACTTTTAGCTACGGGCCTGAAATCACCTATGTGTTTTTCTTTTTGTCTTTGTCATCGAGAGCTAAGAGTCCGAATTACAGTGAGCCATGGTTATTTGGCGGCAATAACTTTTAACACCTGAAAACATGTGTGTTTATAATTTACTGAGTAGATAGATTAAATATTCATAATTATATTATATTTTGTATATCAAATTTATAATATGAAAAATAGTTGTGCAACAACTTTTTTTTTTTTTGTTTATATTTTTACTAATTTTGACAAATTTATTAATCAAAACTAAAAATCTACAAAATAAAATTATCCTCATTAAACAAGTCACATGTTTTCGAATGTTATAAAATTTTCGCCCCAAAATAACCATTCTTGCCCACTGTGACTTCAGGCTGCCAGTGCGCTGGCCGAAGCATTTGGCTGTTGACAAACTTCACAAGCAACCCATACATTCATACGCAAGCTTGTGCATACATACACGCACACATTGAAACGATCGCACAGCGCAAAGAATTGCACCCGTGCCAATCTTTCCGCTGTCGTTGTGCGACTGAGTTAATGCCGCTGTGCGCTTCTGAACCGATCGCTCACCCGTTAAACACTTCATGTTCTGGGGTCCTTATCTCCGCATAGCTGCAAATGAGTAGAATCCGCTTTCTTAGTACTCTTTATGTTTGGTGCTTAGTGTTAATACATTAATATGTTAGAATCTTATAAGTTAACTGATTGAAATGTACATAACATACACGTATGTATTAAGACAATTGTTAGAAGATAGAAGCGACCGCCAAATAATTATTTCACCTAAAATCATAATAAATATAGCCCTATCAGTAAAAACGAATTTTAACAAAATCGGTGACGCTTGCAGCTATTTAACCTTTACCGTACTGTAGGTTATCCTGGAGTCAGTACCCACCGAGAACAGCTGATTCCCTGTCCGACTTCAACTGTTGTTGCCTCACGTACACGACGAGTCTAATTCCGCATCGGACTAGAACTGTTCAAAACACACACACACAACACATTCTGTTTACTGCTGGAGACAGCTAATACCCTATAATAAAAATATGAAGAGCTTTCATTTTGCACATAATTGATTAATGATATTCGATAAATTCTGTTTTAAAATCGCCAGGGAATGTATAAAATCGACAGCACTTGGCAAGTTTAGCTCATGTTAGATGTAGAGGGTATCTATTCCGTACATCACTCACGATGCTGCTGCCACAGTGGTTCGTTATTACACGTATTACACGTGTTGGTTAGCAGCTTCTGCTATGTTGTTATTTCCTGTGAATCGAGTCGTTTATCACGGTACTATACCATCGCTCCATCCCCGGGTGCGATGCGTGTGCTCAAATTGCAAAGGATTACGGGTCTTAATCTTTATGATTGCTTCTTTAATCAGAGACCCAACTGCACGCCAATTATGTCTTGGCCGTGCTAATTGTTTCTTTCGACTCTTTCTGTGTCTTACTCTCTATCTCTATCTCTCTCTCCCTCTCTCTAATTCTGCTGTGTTGATATTTTCCCGGAGATTTCCAATTTTAGCCAACTCATTTGATGTGGTCCTAATCGATGTGCGTTATTTGTGATTAGTCGAACCCTAAATGAGCCACGTAGTCATCTCACTTTGGCCGTCTTGGGGCGTGACACGCGCTAACTAGGGATGAGCGCGTGACACGTGAATCAGTGTAGGTCATCATGACTGCACCTCATAAAAACGAATAGACTAAGTTAAAAAAAACGAATAGACAAGAGAAAAAAAAAAACAAGAAAAACAGTACAAAAGGTATTTGATAAAAAAAAGTCTAAAATGTCATGGAGTTTCATTTCATTTGTAAGTTCATCTAATTTTTTATGCTCTATCCATAATGTTCTATTGGTTTTTTATATATGGAAAATGTATATAATCAAAATATAGCAATATTGAGCAAAAAGACAAATCTGTAAGGAAAATGGACCTAGTAAATGTACATATGTTTATATATATATAATATATTACTTATTAAGGGAAAACAGTATAAAATGTAAAAAACAAATAGAAGTATAGAAAAATAGAAGAACATTTGCACATAGTACAAGGTAAGAATTGAATTCAACATGAAATCGTGTCACGCCCCTTGCGCATCTCTAAGACCCACGACCTGCTGCTGAAGAGCGTCCAATGGCAAGGGGAACAAAACAAGTGGTGTGGGTGTGGGTGTGGCTGTGGGAGTGAATGGTGGGCGTGGCTGGTGTGGTGCCTTCTACTCCCTGGCTAGCATAATGAATGCGTGTTTAGCCGTAATAAAATGTAGTGGAATTCCAACAAGCCGCAAAGCAGGGTACACACGTGAAAACCACCTTAATATAGAAGTCGGCTCGGCGAGAGTATCTGGATAACTGCACAAGCCACATTGCGGTAATGTGCTATATTCCTGCGCGATCGAACCTAGTTAAAACGCGTGATATTGACAATTTTGCTGAAAGTTCTTATTCTGCAATTCGGTGCAGCTGAGAAAACAGCTGACAGCGGTGCCAACTCACTGCAGTGAGTGATCTGATCCGAGTGGCGTTGCCAGACCAACGGCAGTGCCAGGGCTGATTGATCAGTTGGGCGCGAAATTTGAAATTTATATTTATATTGATTTATATATTTATATTTATATTTATATATATATATATACTCATATATAAATCTTCTGGAGTGGACCGATATTCAGTAAGGGTTAAGGTATAAAGGTCGGACAGACTAATGACCAACCTCTCGCCATTTCGGTGCCTAAGTAGAGGCTCTGGTGTCCGAGTAGGGGCGGAATAACCTCCATCCGAGAAGCCTAGGAGAAATCCGTGGCCTACGTGGGACCCTTACCAAATTCGGTGCTCCACGCCTGTAAAGGACTGACGTCTGGTGCTGGGAATGGATAGTTCAGAAGGGGGCACTGCCCCCGATGACCCATTCAGGAAGAGCTCGAGAATGTCGAGGTCGCCCACAAAGGGCGTGGCAATTACGGTGCATGGACCCAATACTTCAGTCCCCGCGGTTTTGACGACGAAGGAAGATGGTCCGCAGTTGTCAACGTCGCCGTTACCCGGCAATCGCGGTGCTGTAGAGGTGGGGATCTTGGCCTCCTCAGCACCTAATACCACAAGCCAGAAGAAGACCGCCGATTCCATCAGCGTGCCAACGCAGAAACCATCAGCGAAGTCCCCATCAGGTTCGCCAATCCGGCCATTAGACCTGTCAGCGCTCCAGCACGAGAACATGAGGAGCATCTTGGACATGATGAATGCCAAAATAAATATGGTTCTGTGCGCATTCGAGACGCAGCGTCACGTCACCAAGGAGACGAAAGGTGCAATTACGGATCTGGCTGCTCTTAATGCAAGAGCGATCCAGCTGCAGCAAAGCACTATCAAAGTAGCGGCCCCTTTAGGAGCATCGCTATACAGACAGAGGCCGAAATACAGAAGAAGCGTCCAGTGGCGTCGGTTTCAAAAAGCGCCACAGAGAAGGCTCTTCCAGTGTTGCCTCCCCCAAATATGGCTCCCAAAGTGGCATTTACCAAGGCAACGGTGCCAAGCCCAGCCAGCTATGCGGCGGTCGCCAAAACCACTAGCAGCACGGATGACTGGGCAAGGGTGAAGCCTAAGCGAATGCGCAAAAAGCCCGAGGCGCTTATACTAAAAAAGACGGGCGAAGTATCGTATGCTGATATGCTGCGTAAAATTAGAGCAGATCCGAACCTAAGCGAGCTTGGGAAGCACGTAAAAAAAATAAGAAGGACTCAACAGGGGGAGTTACTGCTCGAGGTAGATGGCAAAGCCTCCGGAAACGTACCCGTATACAGAGGAGCCATCGAAGAGTCCCTTAAGGAAATGGCTGCGGTACGCACGGGTACGCAGAGAATGGCGCTAACCTGTAGCGGAATGGATGAGGCGACCACTGTAGAGGAACTCCATAGCTGCCTGGTCTCACAATTCGAAGGCATCAATGTTACCTCAGATGATGTGAGAGGCCTGCGCAAAATGCGAGACGGCACACAAATAGCAACGGTGATGCTCAGTGCAAACGATGCAATCACTGTGCTTAAAAGGGGCTCAGTAAAAGTAGGCTGGTCACGGTGCCGCATCAACCAGGATGTACGCCCTACAAGATGCTTCAGGTGCTTGGGATACGGCCACAGGGCCCCCAACTGCAAGGAAGCCGACCGCTCCGACTGCTGTCTGCGGTGCCGCGTGAAAGGACATAAGGCAAAAGGTTGTGTGGCCCCGCCAAACTGTCTCATATGCAGCGAGAATGTCGACAGGAATCACTCGACAGGTGGCTTCGCGTGCCCCACCTACAAAGCCAGTATTGTAAAAGGAGTCAAGAGCCGTCGCGATGATGCTGGACCCAATTAAAATCCTCCAGCTCAATGTCAACCACTGCGCAGCTGCTCAGTGCCTCTTGGCTCAGACTGCGGCAGAGCGACACATTGACATCATGCTCCTAAGCGAGCCCTACTCCCCGGGAAATGGAAACCCCTCGATGATCTTGGACGAGACAGGCAAAGCGGCTATAAAGTGTTGCAGCCCTCTTCACGTCCAGGAACGGGCCTACTTGCCGATGCGTGGTATCGCATATGCGAGGGTGAAGGGTGTGCATATTTATAGCTGCTACGCCCCGCCTAGCGACAGCTCTGACCAGTTCGAGGAGATGCTAGACACCTTGGTAAATCACGCGAGACGGCGCTGCCCGGCTATTATTGCTGGCGACTTTAATGCCTGGGCCGTCGAATGGGGAAGCAGGGTATCCAATCCCAGAGACCGAGCGGTGATAGACGCCATGATGATGCTGGATCTGATTTTGCTGAACGACGGCCGCGTGCCCACGTTTAACAATGACAGGGGAACCTCATTTATTGACGTCACATTTGTTAGCAGAGGCTTAGTGGCTAACTCAAGCTGGACGGTGCTCGACGTGGTAACGCTGAGCGATCACGCCTTGATCACTTATAGCGTATCCATGACTGGCACAACTAGAAGCCAACCGAGAAGATCATTGGCGCATGCATGGGATACTAGGAAGTTCGATGAGGATATGTTATCATACCAAATCGACATCCTACAAATCCCAACGGGTGACGCAGAGACAATGGCGGCGGAACTCACGAAAATGCTCGTAGCAACGTGCGATGCGACCATGCCACGCAAAAAAAAGGCACAGCGAAAGCCCCCCGTATACTGGTGGAGCCCCGTCCTTCAGCAGCTGCGATCGGAATGCCACAAGGCTAGGAGAAGAGCACAACGAGCCAGAGGTAGTCCTCATCACGCGGATCTTCTGGAGGCTTTTAAAGCCAAGCGAACCGAGTTCAAGCACGGAATTTCGGCGGCCAAGGCACGGGCCTACAAGAACTTGCTGGATAGTGTAGACGATGACACTTGGGGTCTTGCCTACAAGCTAGCAATAAACTGCAGAAGAGAGATGTTTTCCCGTCGGATCCTGATGTCCTGGCTAACATTGTTGCGGAGCTATTCCCGATGCAGTCGACATCATGGCAGCCAATAGTCGCAGCTCCAGTCTCCGACTTCCCGAACATCACTGAGCACGAGGTCGTAGAGGCAGCAAGGCGCATCAAGGCTAACAAAGCCCCTGGACTAGATGGCATTCCGGGAATAGTCGTCAAGGCAGTGTCGTTGTCTAGACCGGACATCTTCAGGGACACCTTTCAGCGGTGCCTCTTGGACGGAGTCTTTCCATCTAGGTGGAAATGCCAGAAGCTGGTACTTTTGCCTAAAGGGAAAGGATCAGCACAAGTCGCAGACAGCTACCGCCCACTATGCCTTCTGGACATTGTCGGTAAACTATTCGAGCGCATCCTTTATGCCCGAATAGAGGTGGTAACCGAGAGCATCAACGGTCTAAGCAGCCACCAATATGGTTTTCGAAAGGGAAAGAGTACCCTCAACGCACTCGCGGCAGTGAGAAACATTGCCAAGAAGGCGCTAGAGGGCGATAGATGGCTAGGTGGCAGTAAAGAATATTGTGCGATTGTTACGCTGGACGTTAAAAATGCTTTTAACACGGCAAGATGGCCTTCAATCCTCAGTGCTATGGACACGATGGGTATCCCGGAGTACCTCAGGATAGCTGTAGGCAGCTATTTTATGGACCGTGTTCTCTGGTATGATACGGAGGATGGACCAAAAAGTTACCGAGTTTCGGCTGGTGTTCCCCAAGGATCTGTACTTGGACCGATCCTGTGGAACATCATGTACGATGGTATTCTAGCAATCAGTAAGCCCACAGGAGCTGAGCTGCACTGCTTAGATAACGTGGCTATAACTGCAGTCGCCAAAACTATAAGGGAAGTCCAGGAGAAGTGCAACGATACAATTAGAGCGGCCATCGTCTGGTTGGAGAAAACGGGACTAACTATAGCGGTACACAAAACCGAAGCTGTCTTACTGAGCAGCAGGAAAAAGGTGGAGAGCATGCTAGTCTCAGTCAGCGGAACCCAGGTGACTTCAGCGGAGTCCTTGAAGTACCTCGGAGTTCTCATAGATCATGCTAAATACGCTAGCAGGAAGGCAGCCATCACATCGGCAGCCATAGCTCGACTTATGCCCAATGTGGGAGGTCCCAGAGCCCCAGCCAGAAGGCTACTAGTAACCGTAGCAAAGGCAACGCTACTCTACGCCGCGCCAATCTGGAGTGACGCCTCAAATAAATGCTCATACGTAAAAGGAGCGCGCACGGTGATACGGTCTATGGCCCTTAGGCTAATAAGAGGCTTCAGAACTGTATCAGAGGATGCCGCATTAGTTCTGGCAGGCATGCCACCAGTCGATCTGGAGATCAAGGCTCTCGGTCACATCAGTAATGGTGCTACTCGGGACGAGATGGCAAACGTCGCAACGAGGGAGGTGGATCTACCAACTCATCCCAGAGTTAGATGCTTGGACGCAGTGCAGCCACAAAACCTTGGACTATCACATTTCCCAATTCCTCATGGACCATGGCTGTTTCCGGGCCTACCTACACCGGTTCCGTCATGTAGACTCAGCCCAATGCCTACACTGCATTGATGCGGAGGAAACGGCGGAACATGTGTTAATGCACTGTGAGAGGTTTTCGGCGGAGAGGGAACAGTTGAAAGCGTTGTCTGGTGATCCGCTTAGTCCAAATGATTTGATCACGGCGATGACGGCGAACGCAAATAAATGGGAGCTGGGACACCGCATCATCATAAACATGATGAAACGAGTTCGTGCCGACGAGATGTCTAACAGAGCTGGCAACTAAAACACAGAAGAAGTGTTCCTGTGAGGTGGCGGGACAAGAATACTACCTCAGCGTACCCGGCTTGTCGTAAAAGGCGACTAAAGGGTGGAAGGAGGTGCGCTACATGGCCAATATCTCAGGAAGGGAGTGCGACCTGGCTTCACATCCTACTCATCGAAGTCTTGCCTTGGCTGGCAGTTCCGGTGAGCGATTACAGGACTGAGGAGCATACGGAGGTTTTTGTTTTAGTACGTGGGCATAATCCCACCAGGGGTTATGAATCGTGCATGCCACCTACGGACGGTAGGTGGTATCTTTAGAAGATTTTAATTTTCCTACCGTAAGGCGATACAAAAAAAAAAAAAAAAAAAAACACACACAGACACGAGACACGAGAGAAAAAGTTTCTGATACGGACGCGATTCAGTAGCGCTGCGCGAAATTCCTCTATTATCGAAGTGAGCTTGGCCAGAACAATTGGTTGACGTGCAGATCCACATAGTGGTGATGTGCAATTGTTCTGCTGCGCGATTAAAACGATTAAAATATACGCGAGTTACAATAGGTTGCAAATTTAATTTTGCAATCTCATTGTTGTGGGTGGCCCAGCTGTCGAAAAATCAGCTGTTAGTGCTGCAAAACTCGTTGAAGAGGTGATTAGGCTCGAGCGGCGTTGCCAGATCGACGGTGCTGCCAGATCTGTTCTGGTGATCTTAATGCCGCAAACATAAAAATTCAAATTTGAATTTAAATCTGAATTTTCGTTTTCAAGTCGAATTAACCGTTTAAATAAAAGTTTAAATTTGTATTTAAACTTTCCATTTGGAGTGGACCAATTATATAAAGGGAGAAGGCGCAAAGGTCGCGGACAGACTGAATATCAACCTCTCACCATTTCGGTGCCTAAGAGAGGCTCTGGTGTCCGAAAAGGGGCGGAATAAACCTCCATCAACGCCTAGGGGAAATCCGTGGCCTACGTGGGACCCTCTATATTCTTGGTACACGACGAATGCTAAGTTTAAACCGCTGTCGCTGGACTATACATGGATAATTCAGCGGGGGGCATTGCCCCCACTGACGTCGACCCATTCAGGAGAAGTTCCAGAATGTCGAGGTCCCCTACAAGAGGAGCAGGAAGTACGGTACAGGGAGCCGGAATCACCCGGGCCAGCGACTGCGACTGATGAAAGGCCGTTATCCAATCACTGCACTGCTGGAGTGGTGGACAACTTGGCCCCAACACCTTCTAACTTCTCTGCTACTGGAAACGCGATGGCTATGGACGTTATTAGCGTGCCGACGCATAAGGGGGAGGAAAATCTCCAACTGTATCGCCAATACGCCCTGTAGACCTAGGCACGGCGATCCAAAACGAAGACCTGCGGAGCATACTTGCCAGGATGAGCGGCAAAATACAAGTGCTACTATCTGCGTTCGAAACTCAACGCCATGTCACCAAAGAGACCAAGGGCACAGTTAGTGAACTCTCAGCTCTCAATAATAGAGCAATCGAGCTTTATGAAGGCAACGCAAAGGAGGCACAATCTGCGTCCATTGCTACGCAGACAGAGGCGCAAAAGCCAAGCAAAAAGGCAACACACGCAGTGCAGTTGCCACAGGTTCAGAGGCCCAAGGAACAGGCGCCAAAGTTGGTTAACCATACGGGAGGCAGCAATACAGGAGCAAAGACCAAAACCAGTGCAAAAGAGTCAAAGCCGGAAAACTATGCATCTGTCGCTAAAAATGCTAGGTCTGGAGGTGGAAGTGAGTGGTCCAATGTGAAGCCCAGGCGCCTGCGGAAAAAGCCAGAGGCCCTGATTGTTAAGAAGACGGGAGAGGTTTCCTACTCGGAGATGCTCCGCAAACTAAAAGCGGACCCGAGCCTTAGCGAATTGGGGAAACATGTTCGCAAAATACGCAGAACACAGCAAGGGGAGCTGTTGCTAGAAGTAGATGGGAAAGCCTCTGAAAATGTTCCCAAATACAAAAGCGAGCTAGAAGCGACGCTCAAAGAGATGGCTTCTGTGCGTACGGGTGCACAAAAAATAGCGATATCGTGTAGTGGAATAGACGAGGCCACGACAGCAGCGGAACTTCACAGCTGCCTGGTCAACCAATTCCAGGGCATCCAGCTAAATCCTGAGGATATCAAGAGTCTTCGCAGAATGCGGGATGGGACTCAGATTGCGTCAGTTCTATTGAACGCGAACGATGCGATCGCTGTCCTTAAACAGGGCACGGTAACCGTTGGTTGGTCAAGGTGCCGCATCACAGAGGACTTCCGGCCCACGAGATGCTACAGGTGCCTCGGCTACGGACACCGAGCAACGACCTGCAAGGCGACCGATCGGGCAGATTGTTGTTTGCGATGCGGTGAGCGTGGGCATAAGGCTAAGGGGTGTGTTGCACCACCAAAATGCCTAATTTGCAGCAGCGAGGTGGATAGTAACCACCCGACGGGTAGTTTTGCATGCCCGACATACAGAGCGTGCCTAAAAGAAGCTAAGAGCCAGCATAATGCAGGACGAAACTAAGTTCATCCAGCTCAATGTGAACCATTGCGCAGCTGCTCAGAGTCTCCTGACTCAAACTGCGGCGGAGCGCAATGTAGATATCATGCTCCTGAGTGAACCCTACTATCCTGCTGGGGGAAATAACTCGATGATATTGGATGAGACAGGCAAAGCAGCTATCAAATGTTGCAGCCCACTACACGTGCAGGAACTGGCTGCCACGCCGATGCGGGGAATTGCATATGCGAAGATAAAAGGCGTGCATATGTACAGCTGCTATGCTCCGCCTAGCGACAGCCCGGACCAGTTCGAGGAGATGCTTGAGCTGATGGTGAGTCATGCGAGAGGGCGCAGTCCGAAGATAATCGCTGGAGACTTCAATGCCTGGGCAGTAGAATGGGGCAGCAGTGTATCCAATCCCAGAGGCCGAGCCGTGATTGACGCTATGGAAATGCTGGATCTGATACTGCTGAACGACGGCTGCATGCCTACGTTCAATAATGATAGGGGAACGTCATTCATAGACATTACGTTTATAAGCAGAGGACTAGTGGCTAACTCTAGCTGGATGGTCAATGACGCCGTAACGCTTAGCGATCATGCACTAATTTCCTTTAGCCTTTTACCGGTGGCCACGACTTGGAGACGACAGAGGAGAACAGTCGGGCAAGCATGGGACACCAGGAAGATCGATGAAGATATGCTGGCATACCAAATCGCCTCCCTGGCAATCACAAATGGCGACGCAGAGGCAATGGCGGCTGACCTCATGAAGAAGCTTACAGCAACGTGCGACGCAATCATGCCAAAGAAAACTAAGGCGCAGCGCAAGCCACCCGTATATTGGTGGAGCGCCACCCTAAATCTTCTACGGTCTGAATGCCTTAGGGCAAGGAGAAAGGCGCAACGTGCCAGAGGTAGCACCCATCACGCAGAACTTCTGGAGGACTTTAGGAAAAAACGATCAGAATTCAAGCATGGCATATCGGCTGCCAAGTCGCATGCCTATAGTGAACTGCTGGAAAGCGTCGATAAAGATACCTGGGGTCTGCCATATAAGCTTGTGACCAACAAATTAAGGAAGAGAGAGGCAACGCCATCAGACCCTGATGTCCTGAATAGCATTGTAGCGGAACTATTCCCAATGCAGTCCACGTCATGGCGGCCAACAGCAGTAGCCCCTTCCCCTGACTTTCCGTGCGTCACGGAACTCGAAGTTGTCGAGGCAGCCAAGAGAATAAAGCCCAATAAAGCTCCTGGCCTTGATGGAATCCCTGGTACAGTGGTCAAGGCAGTGGCGTTGGCTAGACCAGACATATTCAGGGACACGTTCCAGCAGTGCCTCACGGACGGTGTATTTCCAACGAGGTGGAAAAGCCAAAAATTAGTGCTATTACCGAAAGGCAAGGGACCTGCACACGCCGCAAACAGCTATCGCCCATTATGCCTACTGGATATTGTGGGTAAATTATTGGAACGTATCCTGTATTCCCGAATAGAGGTAATCACCGAGAGCATCAACGGCCTAGGAAGCCAGCAGTATGGCTTCAGGAAAGGAAAGAGTACCCTGGACGCACTCATGGCCGTAAGGAACATTGCCAAGAATGCACTCGATGGTGATAGATGGCTTGGAGGAACGAAGGAGTATTGTGCAATCGTTACGCTGGACGTAAAGAACGCCTTTAATACCGCTAGATGGCCCGTAATCCTCGGTGCTATGCATAGAATGGGTATCCCGGAGTACTTGAGGGCCGTCGTAGGCAGTTATTTCAGGGATCGCATCCTTTGGTACGATACGGAGTCTGGCCCGAAAAGGTACCGAGTGTCGGCAGGTGTTCCCCAAGGATCTGTGCTTGGACCGATCCTGTGGAACATCATGTACGATGGGATCCTGGACATCAAAAGGCCCTTAGGAGCTGAACTGCATTGTTTCGCGGACGACGTGGCCATTGCAGCAGTCGCCAAAACTATAGCAGATCTCCAAGTCAAATGTAACGCGACAATTAGTGCGGCCACAGGCTGGCTAGAGAAAGCCGGCTTAACAATTGCTGCTCACAAGACCGAGGCAGTACTGCTAAGTAGCAGGAAAAAGGTGGAGAGAATGCTGGTCATGGTCAACTATGGGTACTTTAAAGCTGGTGTGATGATAGACCACAGGCTATCATTCAAGGACCATGCTAGATACGCAAGCAGGAAGGCAGCAATCACATCTGCTGCCTTGAGACTTATGCCCAACGTAGGAGGTCCCAGTAAAAGCTCATACATGAAAGAGAAAGCTCATACATGAAAGGAGCGCGCTCGGTGCTACGTTCTCCCCAGGCTTATTAGAGGCTTCAGGACAGTCTCCGAAGACGCAGCTCTAGCTCTGGCAGGATTGCCACCAATTGACCTCGAGATTAAGGCTCTGTGCCAAATTCGTGAAGGCGCCACCCGGCTTGAGGCTCACGAGCGGTTGATGGGTGAGTGGCAGAGCCGATGGCAAACGTCGCAACGGGGGAGGTGGACCTATCAGGTCATCCCCGATCTAGCAGTATGGGCAGAGTGCCACCATAAAAGCTTGGACTACCACCTAACCCAGTTCATCACGGACCATGGCTGCTTTCGGGCTTACCTACTTCGGTTCCGCCATGTAGAGTCAGCCCAATGCGTCTACTGCCCCGATGCGGTGGAAACAGCAGAGCACGTGCTGATGAACTGTTCCAGGTTTACGGAGGAGCGGGAGCAACTAAGAGCGCTGACTGGGATTCCATTCAACCCAAGTGGATTGTTCGCGGCTATGATGGCGAGCAGTAATTCATGGATCCTAGGACATAGGATCATCGCTAACATGATGAAACGGGTCCGAGCCGACGAGATGGCCAACAGAGCTATACGCTAAAACAGTAGAAGTGTTCCCGTGTGGTGGCGGGAGAAGAATACTACCTCAGCGTACCCGGCTCATGGCCAACATTCAAGGAAGGGAGTGCGAGTGGCATCACATCCTGCTCATCGAAGTCATACCTTGACTGGCAGTCCCGGTGAGCGAGTAAAGGACTGAAGAGCATACGGAGGTTTTTGTTTTAGTACGTAGGCATAACTCTACTTGGAGAGTTATGAATCGTGCATGCCACCTACGGACGGTAGGTGGTATCTTTAGAAGATTTTAATTTTGCTACCGTAAGGCGTTACACAAAAAAAAAAAAAAAACACACACACACACCCATTCACCGTGGCCACCCGCAAGTTGTCGCCGTCGTCGTTGTTGCTGGCAATGCAATAAAACATTTTGCAGTGCAATGCTGCAGCAGCAGCACGGCAATCATTGTGCAATGCAACATGTGGTGCCAAACAAACCCTTCAACCCTTGAACCCCAAACTTGACCCCTGCGCTTGGGACGCCCCTTAAGCCACCGACTTGAGCTTGCCTGCCTGCTTGCAGTTTGTCTAGTCATGTTGAAAAAGTCGTAAATAAATAATATTACAGTTCATGCTCGCCACAAATTAATACACAGAGACGGCATTGACTGACTAGATACCCTGGAATTTAGCTGAGTTGAAAATATTTGTACTTAAATGTACTCAATATACCCTTCGTCCATTAAAAAGGCTCAAAAAAGGGTATACTAACTTTATGCAAATGAAGGAAGCTAGACAGACCCCACATGCTATATATATATAAGTTAAGACACGCACCTAGTATTACAAAAGACCCGAACCATGTTTAATGCAAGTGCCCTTTGAGCTTTAAGATAAGAGCGAAGCTTTGTCTTCAAACGAAAGCATAGCTTAAGAGATTAGAGTCAGTTGTTCTCAAGATATTAATAGCATCGGTCATAAAAAAGAGTCTACTTATTATAAGCAGACTGCGCATATTCTGTCTTTCGTCAGCCGTCGCGACGAAGACTTAATAAAACACATCACTCATAATTTATATATATTCTTGTTCAGTATGTCTGTCTGTGTGAACACACAGATCTCAGCTATTATAAAAGCTAGAGTTACCAAATTTGGCAGAAAGACTCTTGTGTACTATAAGCTGATCAAGTTTATTTCAAATGTTAGGTGCCACGCCCACCGCCCCCGCAAATCAATAATTTAATTTTTGAACTTAATTTGTAAGCGCTGTATAAAAGATACAACTTTCTGACTTTAACATATACTAAGCTCATTAAAATATCTACGTATTCTCGAAATTGCAATCCGATCGGACAATAAACACAGAAGTTATTTAAGAAAGTATGAGCATAAGTGCTTGTATCAGCTAACAAGGGAGGCGGGCGAGCGCCATCTCTCGGCAATAACTTAAATGCATGTGCATATGTATATGTGTACATACATAGCAACGTAGGTCGAAGGGTATCCCACTGTCGCGTGCAGCGCGACTGTGGCTTTTTTCTCTTTTTTGGGATTTGATTTCCAGACTTTGCCTTATAATTTTAAAGAATTATAATGCAACCAAGTCTTTTCTGTCTCACCGTTCTTCTTTTTGCTCAAATCTACTACACTTAAAAAGTATTTCACAATGTTCTTATCATTTACGTCACATAAAAATCTAACTTCTGACATTCATTGATTAACAAAATATGGAGCTTTAGCACACAACCGACACAACTGACACTCTCAAATCGACTGCCCCCTTTCGATGGATCTTTAGAAAATAAAATACTGCCAACATGAGCAGAGAATGGCAAAATTCAGTGAAAAAATAACATTTTGACCAACGAAGACTCGAAGACCAAAGACCAATGAACTAAAGACCAATGAACTAAAATCAGGGATTTAGTTAGTTAGTTCAGTTTGCGAAGTAGTTCAAACGAACTAAGTCTGAACCAAACAGTCGTTCTTCAGTCACCGACAGCGAAACGATAAGCATGCGCGTACTTCTTTGCGCTGTGTGATCGTTTCAATGTGTGCGTGTATGCATGCACAAGCGTGCGTATGAATGTATGCATTACTTGTGAAGTTAGACAACAGGCAAAGGCTTCGGCTGCGCGCTGGCAGCCTTAAGTCAATTTTGTGTTCATTGCCTAATGCTTGCTTAACATCACAACTAGCCTTATCTGATAATATTCTGAATTGGCGATACGATTGATAACAAATGGCAATCGCGCTCGCCCGCCTCCCATGTTAGCTGACACAAGCACTTATGCTCATACTTTCTTAAATAACTTCTGTGTTTATTGTCCGATCGGTATGCTATTTTGAGAATACGTAGATATTTCATTCAGCTTAGTATATGTTAAAGTCAAGTCTTTTATACAGCGCTTACAAATTGAGTTCAAAAATTAAATTATTAATTTGCGGGGCCGTGGCACCCAACATTTGAAATAAACTTGATCTGTGCCTGGTACACAGAAACCTTTATGCCAAATTTGGAGTCACTCACTCTTATAATAGCAGAGATCTGTGTGTTCATCTGGTCATCCATACATACGGACATCCGGACAGACAGACAGACATGGCTTAATCGACTCGGCTAGTGATGCTCGCCTTCTACTGCCTGTTACATACATTTACACAAAGTAGTATACCCTTTTTTAACCATTTTCAATGGTCGAAGGGTGTAACTATATATGTATATATGTTATATATGTACGATATATTGTTCTTAAATACTTTGTCACATCTTCCATTGCCTCATTCGCCACATTTGCAGAGACCCACAGAGTCTGCTTGTGTGCGAGAGAGAGAGAGAGAGAGAGAGAGAAGGAGAGCATATGCGTGGGCTTGGATGAAATAATTTTTTTTAATTTGCCGCAAGTACAAGTGCACGAGCCAACTAATTATAACTTTAATGCAGTTGCTTGTTTACGGATTCCCTTTTTTTCTATGACCCTCTCTCCCTCCCTACCTCTCTCTCTCTCTGGCTTGCCACATTCACGGGTCATTTTTGGGCAAATCATCAAAGGACTTCGTCCATGACAACGCTAGGTTTGCCGAGAACTTAGTTAAGCTAGCTGCAAATGGAATCTTGTCAAAGGAGTGGCCCGCTTATCAGTGAATGATTGTCAGAGAAGGAGAGAGAGAGGGAGAGCAATGGGAAAAATGGTTAACTCGAGTGTTCCATGAGATGAGGAATGAGGGGGAGAACAGGGCAGGGGGGCAGGCGATTCTCAAGCAAATTTTCAAGCGAGGCTAAAAAGGCTTCGAGAGTCATTAAGTTTATTAAGTGCCGGAGCAGATAACCCAAAATGAGTGCATGCCAAATGGAAAAAGGCAGCGCAATTTACGCTCCGCTCCCACTGCACTCCACTCGGCTCTCTTTCCGCCTCCCCTCTCAATCACCTTATGGTATCTGCCTTGCAGCAAAGTTTGCCAGCAAAGTACACGAACAAGTGGAAGAGATAACAAACAATGTGCGGCTGTGGTGCCGGGCAAATTGCCACTGCAACAGCAAAACTTCTCTATGCAGGCCACAAAGATTATCGCTATCAAACAGAGAGAGAGAGAGAAAGAAAGAAAGAGAGGGGGAAATGTAGCTCGCGCCTTGGCCGCATTACATTTACTTTTTTCAAGCGGTCAGCAGCAGTAGCTTATCGCAAACGCAACGCCTGATGTAAAAATAATTTCTTTGTTATATTTGAATCAGTTTCGGTTTCCACCAGACTTGCTCGCTTATCTAAGTAACTCGCGAAAACCAAAAAATGGCAGCGCAAAAGCCACGCGATAAGAGCGTCGCCTGCAATTTGCAGCCAAGCTCGTGCTGCAATGAGTTCAGTCAGTAGAAATTCCAATCCCAAAAGATTTTCTTAAATAAATTGAAAAATATTATTAATAATAAATCTTTTATTCTAGTAAAATTAATTGTATTGAAATTCAAATTGAAATTTAAATTCAAACTCAATCAGTAATCGATTTACCTCCACTTCAACTTATCGTTAGTCATCTTGTCACTTGCTTATTGCTATGACACTGCAGACAATAGCTTATGTCAGCAACAAAAAAAAGAGTTAATGTGTGTTATCGATAGCTTTCTGAACAACTGTTGCATGTTCTTAACTTATGTACGCAGCTCCACAGTTCATACTTTGCGAATATTTTATTTATTTAAAAATAAAAATATCAAAACACGAAAATAGCATTTCCCTATGGACCCCCCAGTGTGCGTATTACTATCGAAAGTTGTTGTTCATACAAACAGTCGCTGCCTGGAACAGCGTACCGATTTGGTGACAAAAACAACTTACACAGCTGAGGGCAAACCACACGAACAGCGCCTATTTAGAACGGGAACATCGCCAGTTTCGGAGCATTTGACTTTTACATTCCATCGGCGACGCGGAGTCGACCGTTAAATTGTTTTACATTACATACGTTTTTACGACTTTCGTACTCTGTCTCTCTCTCTCGCACTCACACACTGATTTGCAAACGATGTGCAACACGGACGGAGACGGGCAACAGTTGCTGCTGCAGTTCACCAACTGCCGTTTGGTGCGCGATCATAAGCTCGTCCAGGACGATCTTTGGGTACGCAATGGCAGGATAATCAATCCAGAGCCCGTGTTCTTTGACGAGCGCTCCAAGGCGCATCAACGGATCGATTGCGGCGGTGCCATTATAGCGCCCGGCTTTATAGATATACAAATAAACGGTAAACATATGCTAACCCCCAACACACTCACACGCACACACACGCAAACTCAAGCTTAATTTCGCTTTCAATCGGCTGGCAAGGTCAGCGCCTAATTCATATGCCGCCCCAGTTACAGCCTCGATTACTGCCTATCTGAGTGTGCTAATCTTATCGCAATCGGAATTTGCAGCGATCGAGAGAGCAACGCAGAGTTGATGCCAATTAATCTCTCTACCTCTCTGACCATCTTACTGATTGTTTCCCCTCCACCCACCCCCCTCGATTACTGCCTATCAGAGTTTGCTAATCTTATCGCAATCGGAATTTGCAGCGATCGAGAGAGCAACGCAGAGTTGATGCCAATTACTCTCTCTCTCTCTCTATTTCCCTCTCATAAATCTTACTGATTGTTTCCCCCCTCGCCGATAGGTGGCTACGGTGTTGATTTCTCCTACGACAAAGACACCACAGAGACGGGCGTTAGCCTTGTGGCGCGTGGTCTAGTTAAAAGCGGCGTCACCTCGTTCTGCCCCACACTGGTGACATCACCGAACGAAAGCTACCACAGCATATTGCCGCGCATTCCAACAACGATCGATGGCGGCGCCGGCGTACTGGGCGTCCATGTTGAGGGACCCTTCATCAATCCGCAGAAGAAGGGCGCCCATCCGGAGCACTGCATACAGACAATCGAGAATGTGCGTGTGTGCAACCAATTGCAAAAATACTCAATTGGACTAATCCCTGCTCCCTCTCTCTTCCCCTCTCTCAGGGTATGGAGACCTTGCGTCGCACTTATGGCTCGCTGGATCGCGTCAAGATCATCACACTGGCACCGGAGAAGGTGCCGGATGCGGGTGTGATAAGGGAATTGGTAAATGCTGGCATAACCGTTTCCCTGGGCCACTCCATGGCCAGTCTCAGTGATGGCGAACGCGCTGTGCGCCATGGAGCGACACTGATCACGCATCTGTTCAACGCCATGCTGCCATTCCATCATCGCGATCCGGGCCTAGTGGGCCTGCTAGCCTCAGATGCCATACCCCAAGGACAGACTGTCTATTTTGGCATCATTGCCGACGGTGTGCACACACATCCCGCGGCACTGCGCATTGCATACCGCACCCACTCACAGGGTCTGATACTGGTAACGGATGCCATCTCAGCGCTTGGCCTGCAGGACGGAGTGCATCATATTGGGCAACTGCCGTTGGAGGTGAAGCAGGGCAAGGCATTTATCGCCGGCACAGAGACACTTTGTGGCAGCATTGCTCCCATGGACGAGTGTGTGCGCATCTTTCAGCGTGCAACAGGTAAGGGAGTCCCCCCTCCTGTCTCTCCCTCCTCTCTGAGTCTATCTCTAAATGCCCTGGCATCTTTGCAGACTGTTCTCGTGTATATGCCATCGAGGCGGCCTCACTGCATCCGGCCAAGTGTCTGGGCATCGAACGGCAGAAGGGAACTTTGGACTTTGATTCCGATGCGGATTTCATACTGCTGGACAATCAACTGCAGCTCTTGTCCACCTGGATAGGGGGCGTCTGTGTGCATCGCTCGGCCAACTGATGTTAACTTCCTCCCTCCCCCTCTCTCTATCTATGTGTATCCCACTCTGCTGCTGCTGCTGCTGTCGTCTCACTCATACTCATGAAAAATGGCTGTTTCGCTTTACGGTTTGTTTTATTTTCGCTTCTTTGTTTTGTTGTTCTCTCTGTATTCTGTTCTTGATTAATGTGACGAGTGTTCTCTTTTTATATATTTTTAAACATTAAATCATTTGGTTTGCACAACTACACTAAATCCATATACATTTACAAATAATAAGTATTACGACGACCAAAAAAAATAACAAAAAAAAAAGAAAAACATACAAATTTATATTATTTATTTCTAATATTGTAGATAGTGCCGGGCAGCAGCCTGTGATCCACACATTAGGGATATTCCCACACACCTCACACTATTTCTATACATATGTATATATATTAGTAATATGCTGCGATAGTTAAGAAGTTTCTCTTGCCAATTTTATTCAGCGCATTTACAATCGATTATTACACACACATAAAACATACAATACGATACATATCGAACCAATGCAGATTGAGCCAGGCGTATTAGAAGTTCTTGTTTGGTGCAACATACAAACATATGTACATTTACTCAAATGTACATGTTAATGTTACAGTCTGTCTCTTTACATTACATTAACATGTGCATTTGAGTAAAGTGTTACTTGACTGTGTTACTGTCTGTTAGAGGGGCCGAAACATCGATGTTTGCTGAGGTTATCCATATAAAACATCGATGTTTATCCATGTTACATCGATGTTTCGGCACCTCTACTGCCTGTACATATGTATGTATATGGCAAACTATATAGCACAAACATGCATATAAAATATATCAATGAACGTATCGTATAATTTCTTCTTCGGCTCTTGGCATTAACTTCCATATAATGTTCTTATTATGTTTTCCTTTCTTTTATTTTCTTTCAATAACAAAACGCAAAAAGCAAGTTGAAGCTAAGCTAGGCTAACTAACGCTTGATCGGCATATATGTGTATATAGTATATATTCATAGATAAAACTTAAATTAACTGCAAAATGCGTGTGTGTGTGTGTGTGTTTGTGTGTGATGGTGTTGCATTAGAAAAACTTTAGTTACAATAAACATTACTGAGCTGATATATAAATAGTTAAGTTATCTCTTGTTACATTTCCTTCCTTTATCGTTATCTTCTTTAGTTACTGTTCTTACTTTCTTTCGTTTTTATATATGGATGAACGATATACAAGTTCACATGTCTCTGGCATATGTGCGTCTCTTTCGTTCGTTATGTTTGCGTCTCGTCTCACGTTAGCTAACTAGGGATAAATGCAGTGCTTCTTCTTTCCATATCCCACTGTTCCCACTCGCTGTTCGCTATCGCCGTCTCTTTCTGTTGTTGTTGTGCGCGTTAACTAACGTTTCTTATGTTGTCTGTTATCTTTTTATTCATTTTCTTTTTATTCTTTGTAAATGAACTCCAAATTACACATGTTCTCAAAATTTGTTTTAAAACTTTAGGTAGGATCTTTCGTTCGAGGTGTATCGCTGTCTCTGTCTCTGTCCATGCGTGTGAATGTGTATGTGTGGCTGTGTGTGTGTGTGTGCGTGTGCCTATATATCTATATTGCTTGCTCCTTGCAAGCGTCGATAGAGCGAGACGACAACAAAGTGTAGCATTCGTTGCCAGGGTTGCCACCCAGTAGAAAAGATATATTCTGTTTCGTTTTGTTACAGTAGTACACACATAATATTATAAACAACGATCTCTATATAAAAAATTACAAAAGAAATACACAAAAAGCACTAGGGTTGCCAAGTTGGTTCCATATATGTACGGCTATGCATATATATGTGTATATATATAGGATTGCATGTAGTTTCTTGCTGTTCTTGTTGTATGTGTGGGTGTGTGTTTGTTTGTATGTATGTATGCATGTATATGTAGATCACAAAACCAACGAGGCGAACGTTCACAAACACTAGCATCGAAGTGTGTGTGCCGATTGTCGATTATCGTTTATCGATAACCCTTATTACGCACAACACTTATTGTAGCCCGGCGCCTTGTCGCTATTGCCGCGATCAACAATCACCCTCTCTTGATTCTCGGCCGATTCGCGTCCAGATGT
Organism: Zaprionus lachaisei; assembly: GCA_018901815.1. NCBI lineage: Eukaryota > Metazoa > Arthropoda > Insecta > Diptera > Drosophilidae > Zaprionus > Zaprionus lachaisei. Next base: position 684,226 of record JAEIFI010000616.1, on the reverse strand, counting down.
TTTATCTAATATGGCCTCGGCAAGTTCGCAAAATGCACGTTCAATGTTTATATTTGATTTGGCGGATGTTTCCATGAACCGTATACCATGTTCCCTTGCAATCTAAATAACCGCGAGAGAGAGACAGGGAGAGAAAGATAAACCGATTCAGAAATTATTTTGTGTATTTTGTTTTGTTCTCTGCTTACCGCCTCGCCTCGCTCTTTGCTAACCACTCGCTTGTCCGCCATATCGCACTTGTTGCCCAATATCATCTTCTCCACATCCTCATTTGCATGCTGCACAAGAAAGAGGGAGAGAGTGAGCAAGAGTTCACAATTGCTTTTTCGTTTGGTTCCACAATTCACTCACCTCGTCGATGTTCCGTAACCATTTGACAATATTCTCGAAACTCTTCTCGTTCGTTATGTCATAGACAAGCATTATACCCATCGCACCACGGTAATAGGAGGTGGTAATTGTGTGAAATCTCTCCTGACCGGCTGTATCCCATATTTGTAGTTTGATCTTCTTTCCTCTTAATTCGACTGTTTTGATTTTGAAATCAATTCCTGCAACATCAAAAACAACAAATCGATTAGTCTCAATTATCGAATTTAGCCACATGATGTCATTATTGACACTTGTTTATCGTTTATCGCAACAAACTGTAGTTGATAACGATTGTTCCAGTTATTCCAGTAAAAAAAACAAGGCTAAACATTGCTTTTGGTATGTGTGAATCATAACACACACACACACACACAGACATGTACGTGCACAATGCGTCACAATAATTAATCTAGTTTACCTAACTGGGCTCGTTTACAACGAGTGCAATTTATACATCTGTCTACTCATCCAGCGGTTAACCAGCAACAACAACAACAACGACACTGCAAACAATAACAACAAACGGAGTAGAACGCCATATATGCGGGCTCTGTGGGCAACTCTCGAGTCCAAAGGCTATCTGATCCGGCGCAATAAACCATGTAAAGGCCACGGGCGCACGTCTGTGTGCAGTCTATGATAGTATGGATGGGTGTGCACAGTTATTTTAGTTAACATTGTCGATTTAACAGTTAAAAAGGAGACTGAAAAGAGATAATGCCACGCCCAAAATGCACATACAAGTGTCCGTTTCGTCCTTGTTGTTGTTATTGGAGTTGGGGGAGGGGGTGCCGCCTCAACACAACATTGACAATGCCGCTTACAATGAGTAGGTGCATATGTGTGTGTCTATGCATGCATGTACCTGCAGGGTACACACACACAGGAGCACTTGAACCGATTAAGACTGCACTGCGCCATTTGCTTACCTATAGTTGATATAAATGTTGATGTGAAGGCATCGTCCGAGAAACGGAAGAGTATACAAGTCTTTCCAACGCCAGAATCTCCAATTAGCAAGAGTTTAAAAAGTAAATCGTACGTTTTCTTTGCCATTTCAAGTTACGGCACGCGCACAGACGTACACGCACTCACACACACTCGGACAACCCGCACACAGAGTTTGTCTTCACACACACTCGCACACTTCGATTCGACAGAACAAAGCAGACGAAAATACACAGAATAAACAGACACACACACAGGCGCAGTAACAAAGGCGAGACACACACAAAAAGTATTTGTTGTTTGCTTATTAGCCTTTAGTTATATTTGGATTGGCGCGTTAATTGATATTCAATAAAATTGCCAAGGAATTTTTTTTTTGGAAATACTTTGACACTTTATTTTTCTACGCAATGCAATTGTTGCTGTTGAACCCAGTGTGACCGTAGCGGCTAACGTGCATATATCCACAATTGGTGCGGCTCCTTTTTGCGGTAGGTTTCGATTTAACAGCGAGCCAATAACATATGTTCGCCAGCCGTGCTTTACAGCACTGTTAACGAAACAACGCTGACAAATGCGCAATTAACCAACACTAGCGCCGTTCTCGCCGCGCGACCTACACCAACAATTGTGAATTTGTGCAAAGCGCAATTTGTTTAATTAATTTAATTAATGAATGCGATGCAATAGTAATTCTGCCCCAAATACCATCCCCGCCAGGCAGTACATAATTCCCATGAGGTAAAATGTGGCTTCCATTTGCAACTGGTGATGCCGACGGCGCTGCTCGCGCTCCCGTTGCTCTTGACTCTGCACCTGCCCCTGCGCCAAGTTGCTCCGACTGTAGGCAGTGAAGGCGGCACGTCGCCATACGGCTATAAATCCGCCAGCATCGAGTTGGCGTATCAGATCGGTGAAGTGCTTGCGCAAATACGTATGCTTCGGCATATAGATGACCACCTGCTGGACGTTGACATACTGCGCCAATGTCTGGTAGCTCTGCTCGCGATTTGTGGCACGCAGATGTGCAGCGGTTACATCCACATCGGCTATGGCAAACAGATGTGTGCTGCCCTCGCCATCGCCATCGCCATGCTGCAGTGCATCCAAGACATCCTGATCGTATGTGGTGGGCAAACCCTTGAAGCTGCCATAGCTGCGCTGCACTTGTGGCATCTCGCTGAGCATTTGCAGTGTGTCCGGAGTGCAGAGGGCCTGAAAATCGCTAGCCAGCAGTTGCTCAAACGAGGTGGGCAGCGTCTCGAACAGCTGGAAGCGTATGAAGTGAAACAACAGCGACTGGTAGACAATGCGCAAGGGAATGGTGCCCCACAGCCAGTGCGAGTAGATGAGGCGCTGCATCCAGCTGCGCGGCACATTGGCCATGGCATTGCCCAGCAGCAGCTCGAGCACCTGAAACCCCTGACGACGCCAACGCCACACATAGACGCCCCAATGGAGCAGCAATGCTGCCAGCAGTGTCAGCCACACACTCGACTGAAAGGGAAACATGATCAATGCGAGGCGACCAAAGCGAAAGTGATCGCTGCTCACAGTGGCCACCAGTGGCGCATAGTAGTGGGCCGGCGGCGAGGTGAGCAGCCGATCCCGGCCTGCAGTTTTGCGAAAGTAACCAATGGTCAAATTGACGCGACGCTGCAGCAGCTGAAAGGGAGCACACAGTCAGAGCGAGAAAGAGAACGAAGGAGGGAGACGGATACTTGCCAGCTGCAGCGGTGCCAGTGCGCTGTCATTGTGCTCGGCCAGCTGCAGCTGCTGCAGCACAATGCTAAAGTTTAGATGCTGCGCCAAATGCTTCACCAGCTGCATCTCAAAGCCCGCTGCCTGCCACTGTCCGCTGCTGGCATTCAAGCTGAGCTCGACAAACGGCGGCATATGCCAGAGCAGGACACGGAGCGGGCAGCGATGCATTTGCCGCAGCTTGTCGGGAAACATGGGAGAGTTGACCATGTGGCGGCCATCGAAACGATTCACCAGCTGCGGCTGTGCCCGCTGACAGTGCTGGGCGGAGGCATACGGATAATACGTATAGATGAGCACCTCCACGCGTACTGTCTGCACCATGACGTTGCAGTGCAGCCAATAGTGGGCCAGGCAATGATCCAGTATCAGCTGCAGTTCGTGGCTCACGTACTCATCGGGTGTCTGCAGAAATATGAAATAATATTCATGATCATCGTAGCCAGCGTTGTCCTCATGCAGGTTTGTCATGCTGCCAAAAGGAGCACACGGATTAGTGCAAGAATCTTTAGAGGATTGGCCAACTTACAGCAGACTTGCGTAGGAATCCACCAGCAGCAGATTGCAGTATTTGCGCCCTGGCACTCGCACAACATCGGGCTCTCCATTATTGTGCACCATCTGCACGGCGCCGGCGCTCCAGGTGCCAATCAATTCGATGAGCACGTGCTCGAACCATTGATCCATCATGCGGCATTGTGTGGCCAAGAGTATTACCAGCGTGGAGCTCAGTTGGGCGAACACATCGTCGATAACGTGGCGCAGTGCATGGACCACAAATTGATTGGCCGCCTCCTGCTGTACACCAATGTTGCTGTTCTCCATGTAGCTGGCGAGGATCGCGCTGACATTCATCGTCGCGGAGTCTCAATGTCTCAATGAAGTTTTCTTCCCCCATAAGGACTTCTACTTTACCTCCATGTCGAGCTAATTAAAGGCAAACATTTACATACATAACTGATGATATCTCTATCCATGTTGACTCCCATGTTGGCTGCCGTTTAATGAGCAAACATAATTATTAATAATTATATTACCAACGTCATGCTTTAAATTCAAATTCAATACGAAAACTGCATTTCAGTGTTGACAAATGCAATGATCAACGGTATTTTGAATGCATTACCAAGTGCTGCCAATTATTGGAAGACGGAGCAATATGCATTTACTGCAAATTATTACTAAAAAAATTAATATAATATATATTATATAATAATTTCAATTATAAGTATAAAACCAAATAAATAATTCATAGTTTTATATCTTACACTTGTTTATTTTCGCATAATTCACTGACACTGATCTGGCAGCACAACACTTCCAAGCAGCGTTGCCAGACACTCGCAAATACTGCAGTTAACCGTTCCAACGCAGCACAACAACAAAGACAGACAACACTGCGGAGAAGAGAGCGCAAACATATTTGTACTATTATTTATCTTATCGTAGCGTCTTGTACAACCTCTCGTGCAACCTCACGTCCAGTGCCCAATTGAATTTCGAATTGTCGTGTAAACACGCGACGCACATACACACACGTCCACCCACAAACTCTCTATTTTCTCTGGTAAATTGCGGCTCGTCCATCTGGTGACTGGAAGAAGAAAGAATGCTTAAAATCGCTGCAGAGGGAATTGCGCCACGCCTGGCGGCCTGTTGCCTTATCACAAGCAGCGCGCAGAGCAGCTGCCAACGGGTGGCGCCGCAAGCGGCAAGAGCCACACAGAAGTATCTATCCCAATCACAGATGCACTACAAGAAACTTGTGATCAAGGATCACTATGAGTTCGACCAGAAGGTGAGCAATTAATTTATCTACCTTGCACTTGCCCCCTACACACACACATATGCAGCATAAACAGATACTAATGCAAGTGGTGGCAAAGCATTATGCAATGCGCTTGGCATGTTGTGTGTTGCCTTTTGTTGTTGTTGTTGCCTTTTTGGCGTACGTGAGCGGTTCCGGCCGTAACTCATGACGCATTTTGGCTATTTGTACAAATACGCCAGTGTATGTGAGTGTGTGTGTGTGTCTAAGTGTAGGCGCCGCAGTGTATACCCTGTAAACTAAGCTGCCGTTGGTTTGAGCTCAGTCAAAGCAAAATTTCCCAATTTGCTGAGGGAAATTTAAATGCGATCTGATGTGGCAACTCTGTAATTCAGTAATCGAAAGAATCCTTTAATTGCTTCAGCAAAATGTATCGATAAACAAAGTTATCCTAAAAGGGTATCGAAGTGATCTATCAGTAGCGGCACGCTATGGGCGCGTGTATGCAAATTAGGCCGGAACACACACGAGCACATACATGCATAAATGTAAATTGTCTGTTTGGTTCTGTTTTTGCTTTTTCTCTAACATCTTCTTGTTGTTGTTTCTTTTTTGAATTACGAAAACAGGTCATCAACAGCGACAATCCGGTGATTGTGAATTTCCATGCGGAATGGTGCGATCCATGCAAAATACTCACTCCAAAGATGCTGGAATTGCTTGAGAATTCAAATGAAATCGATTTGGCTGTCATCGATGTGGAGGACAATCTAGATCTGGTCGAAACGTTCGAGGTGAAGGCGGTACCGGCTGTGCTTGCCTTTCGCAATGGCGTCGTTGTCGATAAGTTCATCGGACTGGTCGATGCCAATAGCATAGAGACATTAATCGATAAACTGAAGCGCAAGCAGCAGCAGAAACAGTAGACAACGATTCCCTTGCAGTTTCGTTGCCTGCCCCGAGGGGTGGAGGAGGAGGAGTAGTTACCCACCCGAAGCTATTCTAGATATTATTGTAATTGCGGCCTTAAGAATTTAATGTGTTGCCGGACTTTATACGAGTACGCACACACACACACACACACGCACACAGCGTAGTCATTATGCCTGTTTATGATTATGATTAGCCCCTAAGCCTTGCTCAATAAAGTTTCTGGGATCAACGCAGCTCGATTCATCGAGCTTGGGATCTCTACAACGAAGTTTACCGTTACTGGTGATCGTCTTATTTCGATATGATATATGTATATTGGCATTTCTGCATATATCAAGGGAACTAACTGTTACATTGGGCATATAGTGGGATGTCGGAGACAGGTATTGTATTTATTTATCATTATTATTTATTTTTATAGTGGGAAATAGAAGAATATGATCAGTTGAGAATCCTTTGAAACAGTAAATACCTGTTCCCATATAATTTATAAGCCAAACCAACTGATTTGCATTGCATTTCTGCATATATCAAGCAAAATCTGACAAATGTTCTGTATTTATTTATCATTATTATTTATATATATAACATGAAATCGAAGAAATACCAAAAACAATCACTTGAAAACCCTATAAACGAACCCAACTGATTTGTATTGAATTTCTGCATATATCAAGCAAAAAAACGGATCTATATAGCAGGTGATCGGTCAAACATGTCAGATATGCCAGTTGGGAAACCTCTGAAACATGAAATTTCAAAACTACAGCACTTGGATCGTTGTATATGGATAATTTATCATATATTTACTTTCACTTTGTCTCGTTATAATAAGAAAATTTCGATAAAAGTTTTTTATTATTTTCTTTTTTTTGTTATTTCGCACGCTTTTTTCAAACACTTTTCAGCTGTGCCTTATATAAAATATTTTAACAAGTTGTATAGGGACGTGGGGGAGGGGGTTCAAGCTAAATATCTGTTTGTTTTTCTTTCCATTTTGGGAACTAATACAATATACAATACGTTGGTAGATCTAATAAAAAAGAATTCAACACAAATTTAAAAGAAAAAAACGAGAGAAAAACAGATCTATATATATGTTTATAATATGAACTCTAGCAAGGAAGGGAGAGGGGAAGGGGCAAGAGGGGTGTACACACACACACAAAGAATTAGAAGAACTAATACGAAACAATTTTGGTAGCGCCTCAGCCTGCAGCCCCCTTGGGGAACAGAACCTCAGCGCGCCAGCTGTATGATGAGTGCAGCGCACATCTCAAAGAACTCCATGGTATGATGGCCTGTGGGCTGCAGAGGCATGACGCCACTGACGCTCAACGGCGGCGGTGTTAGACTCTCCATGATGACATCGTCCCCCCTGCTCGACCTCATCGTTTGTTAGGGACTTGAAGTCCAGCAGATAACTCTTTGCATCCACCTGATAGAGTTGCAGCGACATCTTCGAGAACTTGCCCGTCTTCATGTTCTGTCGCCGCACACGCACATGATACGGATTGATGATCTTCCACTCGTAGCTGAGCGCCTTCATGGCCCGATATACCTCGAGCATAATGTCATTTGGCTTGCTCTGCGATCGTATGCCCAGATGCCATTTGGCCCGCTTGATGGGCGTGCCACCGCGCGCCGTCTTCTCGGGAAAGGCAGCGCCGCCTGTGTTCTGCACCGACATGGCCAGCTGACGTTCGCGCATCGGTGCAATGCGTTCCGGATGTGGTCGTATTGTTGGCACACCGCTGCCAGGCACACTACCAACAACAAGGCCACCGCCAGCCACTCCTCCCACTCCTCCTCCTCCTCCTGCGCCTGCAACTCCGCCAACGCCATTATGCACCGGCGTCGCTGTACCCGAACTGGCTGCAGTGCCGCCGCCGACAATAACCGTGGCAAGGGGTTCGTTACCAGCAGCTGGTGCTCCAGCACGCGCCGCTGCATCGCCATGCGGTGAATGGGAGAGCGACATGGTTGGCGGCGGTGGTGAGCCGGCAACAAAGAAATTATTTATTTCACTAATCTGTGTTGCAGCATCGTCGGCAAAGCGTTTGTTATCGATAATCAGATGATAGGCAATTGCCAGCTGATCGTGTGGATCACCGCTGAGCAGGGAATTGTGCACCTCGGATTCCTTGACGCCAAACTTGGTGCAGACCTCGGCCACAGCGTATGTGTCAATCACATTCGAGTCCTGCTCGATGGATGAGGGAAACAGATAGGCGGGCAGCTCCTTTTGGAACCACTCATGCTTCTTGATCTCCTCAATGGTGGCACGCTTCAGCGGATCCACCTGCAGCATCTGGCAGACCAGGTTAACCACCTGCTTGTTCAGGTACTCCGGTATGGGGAAGATGCCCGATTTGATTTTACGGAAGAGCGATGGCACATGCTCATCATCGAACGGCAATGTGCCGCAGAGCAGGGCATAGAGTATGACACCGCATGACCAGATGTCCACCTCGGGTCCGGCATATAGTTTGCCAGAGATAACCTCGGGTGCCGCATAGTTGGGTGATCCGCAAGATGTGCGCAAGAACTCACCGTCAAGCATCATGTTGGATAAACCAAAATCGGCAATCTTAACATGCATATTGTGATCGAGCAAGAGATTCTCTGGCTTCAGATCACGATGCACGATCATGTGGCGATGACAATAGTCCACGCCCGATATGATCTGCTGGAAGAAGCGACGGGCCTGATGCTCCTGCAGTTTGCCATGCTTAACAATATAATCGAACAGTTCGCCGCCACTGACATATTCCATAATCATAAAGATATCGGAAGGAGTTGAGATGACCTGCAGATAGAGAGAGATATAGATAACATAATTAACTGAACTGAACAATACAAATACTTAACATACACGAACTTTTACTATTTCATAGCAAACATTAAACTGTATCAACTGCGGATATATCGTCTATACTGACTCGACTCTTCAAGAAACTATATGTATATCGGACTTCTGCATATCTATAATGCATATATGTATGTATATTGTTCAGTTTTTAAACACTATATACTTAGCATACGATATTATTCTACTATGTTATATAATATGCATTCTATTGTCATCATATATCGTCTATACTGACTCGACTCTTCAAGAAACTATATGTATATAAAGAACTATATTGACTAGTCTTCTATGCATACTATATCATACTTTTATACAATTTACTATGTACCATGCATACCATAACATTATATATCGTCTATATTGACACTGCATTTTATTATTCTTCAGAATCTATATACATATATGAATAGAAAGACCAAATCTGTTCGTTAAATGCCTAAATCGCACTCTGGCATATAATATATCTTGTATTATATACAATATATACTGCAGATACTATGTATATATCCTGTAAACTAAATATATTTGTAGTATATGATGAAGGGCAGGTGTTCTGCGATCTTATAGACCAATTGCACCTCCGGCTGGGCTTACAACTTCCCATTCTGTACAATAACCTTAAAGAATTCCTTCACTTTGCCTAGACTGGTCGATATTATCTCTTTAATCCTGAAAAGGTGCTTATAATGATATATATACATATACAAATCTAGTCTGTTAATGGCTAAATCGAACAGACTATATATGAACGCAGTATTAATCTAGCCATTAATTGGCTGAATGCATACACATACATATATATACAATATAACGAACAAATCTAGCCTTTTTAATGCCTACTTCGAACAGATCCTATCGCATATATATGGTATACTTATATATGTATATGTGAGAAACCTTAATCTAGCCGTTTAATGGCTAAATGCACATATTGCACCATATACCCATTGATTGATTTAAGTTTCTTTCAGCGTAAACAGAAGTTCTCGTTACTGACACAGATTTTCGTCCAACTTTGTTTGCATCATTAAACGGCTAAAGACAACAACGTCTCCGATTACTTTCCTCGATGACGTAAGTTGGAAATCTATTAAAGTCGTGACACGCAACACGCTGTCATCACCAAGCCGATGATTATGATGCTGATGCTGACTCACCTGATAGAGCTTAATGATGTGCGGATGCCGGAAGAGTTTTAGATTCTGTATCTCGCGTCGAATCTTGCCCACCACATCGAGACTCTTAATCTTCTGCCTGTTGAGTATCTTGACGGCGACCTTGAGCCGTGTGATCTGATGCTCGCCGATTTTCACCTTGCCAAAGGTGCCGGTGCCCAGTGTGGCACCCAGCAGATAATGGCCAATCTTCACCAGCGGCTGACCGTTGACACTGCCAGCAGCAGCCGCCTCTGCGGCAGCTCTCATCTGTGGCATTTCCACCAGCTGCTTTTATCGAAAGAGATATCGTTAATCGACAGACGTTATGGAACGGCGTTATTGTTGTTGTTGTTGTTTGCGTTGCTACTGTTATTATTGTTGTTGCTGCAATTGGAAATTATAGGCAATTGGAATTGACATTCAAATTGGGATGCGGATGTGTTTGTTGTTGTTCTTTTTTGGGTTGTTGTGCTTGCTGTTATCGCTTTTCGATCGTTTTGTTGATTTATGTATATATATTTTTTGTTATATTTACCTTTTCGCCTTTTGTTTTATTGTTGTTGGCGCTTAACGCGCCACGATCTGCAGCGCTCTTTTCACACAACTTCCACTTCCCGTTACTCCCTGCACTGCACCTGTGTTCGTCTCTGCAGTGGGAAGGTCGATTATCATTTATTGCGTATTCCGTTTTCGAGGCATGGGCAAAAAAAAATATATATATTTTGCCTATCTGTGCCCGTCTCTCTCTCCCTCTCTCTCTCTCTCACGCGTCCCGTACACCTATCTCCTCTCCCTCGCCTTGCAGCTGTTCGTGTGGTGTTATTGTTGCCTAATTTCTGTTGTCTTTGCTTGCTCACGTACACATGCACACTTGCAGCAAGGAAGCTGGATTGATGAACTGCAAATAAATCACGTTTTGGTGTCGCACTTCTGGTCCTGCTATTGTATTTTTCAGCTGCTTTATTTTCTTTATTTTTGCGCTAATTATCATGGGAATGTGATCTGGTATTTTCCGATACGGTATTTTCCAATGCCATACAATGTTACCGTTTGCGGCACGGTGCAAAATCCAAGACTGTCTAACTTAACAGTCTTGCGTTCATGTAAATAGCAGATAAATGTTAAACAAATGACCAAGTGGGAAATGTTTCAATAGGGAAATAAGTGATGGGAAATTTTGAAAAGCAACCACTTAGGCGCGCAATTTTCAAATGAAGCAAAACTAACGATACTTAAAGAAATTTCACATTTATTCAAATTTGCTGTTTTTGTTTGTTTTTGGTTGGTTTGAAACACATTTATTACACGTACTTGCAGTATATAGGTTCGGTTTGACACATGATAAATAATACATCCAGCGTGTATATAGATATATGCAAATGTATATATTGTAGTATCTGAATCATTGACATCAAAATTTGTTTTATTGTATATGAACATCTTTTTGTAAACATACAGATATATAGACATATTTATATATATATATTTGTATGTGTATAAGTAAATTGATTTCTAGCAAATCCATATTTCATACATTCATTCACAAATTCAGCTAGTTCGAAGGAAGGGAAAGTGTTCCGCGATTAATAGTTCATTATTATCCATTATTCTTTATCATACTTAAAGTATTTTGCAAAATACTTTTTAGCTTAGTAATATGTCTGTCCTCACCACTGTCTCTATCTTTCTGTGTGTGACTGTACCTGTTTACTCCAATTTCCCTCTCTCTCCTTCTCTCTCATTCGGACTGAGTTACTCATAAATATATTGCTGTCTCTGTCGTTTTCATCATTCATGCATGTGTGTGTGTGTGTGTGTGTGTGTGTGTGTGTGTGGGGGAGTGATTCTTATCTTCTCCTTCTGTTCTTCTTCTATATACAAAAGTTCGTATTATGTTTTGTATTATATCATATTTGTTATTCTCGTGATATTCTTGTTTTTTGTATTTTGTTTCTTCGTTTTTGCTTTTGTATTTATTTTAATTAGTACAATTGTAGTTTATAAATTTATGTGTTCTGCAAAAAAATTGTCTTAACTACATATTATAATGCTATAAGACTAGTTTTTAAAATTATTCAAAAAAAAAATCAGTTTGTGTGTGTGAGTTGAAATGTTTCGCTGTCTGTGTGTGTGTGTGATTGACTTTCAATTTATTGTTGCAGTCTGTCAAGTAACTCTTTACATACATGTAAATTACATTAACATTTCATTAACATTGCATTCGAGGAACTCTTTACACGTATGTAAATTACATTAACATTGCATTACATTAGCATGTACATATATGTGTAAAGAATTACCTGACAGACTGTATATAGTATCGATCTGTCGCCATGCAATAGACACCCAATATGGTATATATAGATATATATTCGTACATCAATAAAAAGATCAATACACCAATACATCAATAGGTTAGCAAGCGCAGCCCTTGTTACAATTGTTCAGTTATATATATATAATGTATATATATATATACACACATATATATATTGGATATACACATATATACGATTGATATATAATTCATTTAGTTTCCGTTTCTCTACAAATTCATTGGAATTTCGATTACAGCCTTTGGAACTTGTTCTATATAATCGAAAATCAGCAGAAAAACTAAATAAAAATTGTTCACCTTTTTGTATATAGTATTTTAGTATACTCTATATAGTTCTCTCTCTCTCTCTCTCTCTAATCAACTGTATTCAGCTTTCTATATCTTCTTTCATCAGCCAAAATGTACAAAATGCACTCTTTGTTTGCTCCTCTTTCACTTTCTCTTTCTCTTTTTGCAACAACTGTTCTTGAAGTTTTCTTCTGCTTTACTTTGCTTCTTCCTTCATTTATTGCATGTGTTCTTTGTGTGTGTCTGTGTTTGATCTTCACTCTATACGATCTCTATCTATTCCTCGTTCCTTCATTCTTCTTCTTTTACTGCTGCCTTCTTTCTTTCGGCTCTAGGAATATATATTTATATATATAGTTCATAGGTCCTTCAGTTACTGTGTATATATATGTATATGTATATGTATATATAATATGTATGTATACATATTTTGGACTTTTTTACATTCAGCACATGAATTATTATCGTAAGCGGGGGGAGTACAAAGGGGGTATTCAAACAACACACAACAACAACAAGAACAATAGAAATAAAAATATATATATATATATATGAATTTCATTAGAATTTGTGGAATTTTGTTGCAAGTCTTGTTTTCATTTTCATTCCGCTTCCACCGCCTGCACGTCTGTTTAACGGCCGCGTTCCAAGGGATACGGTATAATCATACGTGCCACAGGACGAGCCGTTACCACGCCCGCTGCAGCAGCATCTCTCTCTGCTATGGGCGGGTAAACGGGAGGAGGCTGGCCCTGTGGAGGCAGCAGCTCCAGGGGCTCCTCTTGCGCAGGCAGCAGCTGCAGAGGTTGCTGCTGTGCAGGTTGCAGTGGCCGAGGTTGCTGCTGTGCAGGTTGCAGCTGTGGACTGTGTAGCTCATTGTGCTGCTGTTGCTCATGTGCAGGAGGCGAGGCTGCAACTGGAGCTGAAGCTGGCAAGGCAGGAGTTATAATTGCAGGCAAAGAAGGAGCTGCAGTTGTTGTTGCTGTTGCTGCAGTTGCTTCGAGCTCTGGCGGCGCCTCAATGCGCAATGGAGTCCGCACTCGCGGTGGCTGCCAAGGACGCCGCCTTGGCGCTGGTGCTGCGCCCACAAATTGCTGCGTCTGCACATGTATATGCAACAGCGACTGGCCCAGTTGCAATGCACCTGCCACCGGTGGCTGCTGTGCTTGCAATCGCAACTGTTGCATACGTTCCTGTTGCTCCTGCAACAATTGTTCCGCCGTTATCTCATAGGGATCTGTGGACTGTGCCTGAGCCCGTCGTGTCTGTGCCTGCATCTGTGCCTGTGCTCTGGCCTGCTCTCTAGCCTGTGCCTGTGCCTGTGCCAGCTGCTGTTGCCTTTGCTGTTCCCTGTTCGCACGCCTGTAGACCACAGAGAAGAGTCCCAGCGTGCCCAGATTGCCAGTCTGCTGATCGTAGTAGTTCAGACTGTGCACATGTGTTGTGTTTGCATAGTTGTAATACACACAGCGTCCATCGGCAGCTGTTGTTGCTGTCACAGTTGTCTCTGTGGTGCCGTACATGAGTGGCGTCACTGCATACGCGGCTGGTGTCCAGCTTGCCGCTGCCTGCTGAGCCTCTGGCGAGGACGACGCTGAAGACGATGAAGATGAGGATGAGCACGTTGAGGACGTTGAGGATGAGGACGCTAAAGATGATTCCTCCTCATCGGATTGCAGCTGCTGCTCGTACAGTTGCAACTGTTGCTCCTCAGCGTCTTCGTCTGCCGCCTCAATTGCGTCACGGCGTTGCAGCTGCTCGTAGCGTTGCTGCTGCTGTGCAACAAATTGCTGCTCATGCTCATAGAAGTGCAGATCCTCCTCGTACGATTGCAGCTGCAACTGCTCTTCATACAATTGTTGCAGCTGCTCCGCCTCCGCCTCCTGCTCTGCCTCTGCCTCTGCCTCCACCTGCGCCACGTCTGCCTGCTCTGGCGGCAATGCCACAAAAAGTGGCTGATTTGAATATGTTTCCATTGAGGTTTGCAGCTCTGCCTGCTCTGCTGCATGTTGCTGTTGCTGCCGTGACAGATGTTGCCGCTGTTGTTGCCGTGAGCGATATTGTTGCTGCTGCTGCCGTGGCTGTTGCTGCCGTGGCTGATAATGTTGCTGTTGCTGCCGTCGGAGATAATGTTGCTGCTGCTGCCGTGGCTGATAATGTTGCAGCTGGTATTGTCGTTGTCGCTGTAAGTAATGTTGCTGTTGATTATGTTGCTGTTGCTGCTGTTGATAATGTTGCTGCTGCTGCTGTTGATAATGTTGCTGCTGTTGATAATGTTGCTGCCGCTGATATTGTTGATGCGCATTGTTTTGCCTGTTCTGTGCCTGTTGCCGCCAATTTGTATGTTGTTGCTGTCGTGCTGGCAATCTGTTTGCACGCAGAGCTCTTGCTGTTGTTGTTGTTGCTGCTGCTGTTGTTGTTGCTCTTGTGGCATTGACAGACGTGTAGGCGGTGGCTAATCTGCTTGCTCTACTTGTTGTTGCTGTTGTTGTTGTGGATTCAATTTCTACTGCAACAGTTGTTGCTGTTGATGTTGCTGCTGTTCTAGTTGCAGTTGCTGTTGTTCTTTCTGTTGCAGTTGTTCTTGTTGCTGCTGTTCTTGTTGCAGTTGCTGTTGTTCTTTCTGTTGCTGCTGTTGATGTTGCTGCTGTTCTAGTTGCAGTTGCTGTTGTTCTTTCTGTTGCAGTTGTTCTTGTTGCTGCTGTTCTTGTTGCAGTTGCTGTTGTTGCTGCTGTTAAGCTTTCACAGCTGCTGCTGCTGCTGTTGCTTCTGTGCACTGTTGCTACTGTTGTTATTGTAATTGCTGCTGATCTTGTTGATCTTGTTGCTCTTGATGTTGTTGCTGTTTCTGTTTCTGTTGCTGTTGTTGTTGCTGTTGTTCTTGTGTAATTGTTTCTTGTTGTTCTTGTGTTAGTGTTGCTATTGTTGGTGTTGTTAATGTATCTGTATCTGTATCTGTTGCTCTTGTTGTTACTGTTAATGCTGCCGTTGCTAGTGTGTTGTTGTTGTCGAAATTGGCCTCTGCCGCCGCCTCCGTTGCTTCTGCTGCTGCTGCTATCGACGAGATTTCTATTGCTGCTGCTGCCGCCGCCGCTGCTGCTGTTGCAGTTGCAGTTGCACTGCCGCTGCCACCGCTGCTGCTGCTGCTGCTGCTGTCGCTTAAGCTGCTGCTGTTCATATGTTGTTGCTGCTCTCGTACCAGTTGCAGTTGCAACTGTTGCTACCGCTACTGCTGCTGCTGCTGCTCTTGCTGCTGCAGCAGTTGCAGTGACAGTTGCAGCCGCAACTGTTGGATAACCTGTTGCTGCTGCTGCTCGAGCCTGAGCTGCTGCCGCACGTGAGGTGGACGGGGCATGGGCATTATTCTGATTGGCAATGGCAGCATGAACACTTCACCTGTGAGATGCGGCTAATTTGTAAATTGGTGTAAAGAAATTAATTTTGTTTTAAATAAATTTCTGTGCATGATTATATGGATGCGGTTTTTGAGATCGTGTTGTTCTATTTGATCTACCTCTGTGTTGTGCCATATTGTGGTGATAGCCGCCACCTCCACCACCACCACCACCCCCACCAACACCAGCGCCATTGCCATGCATTGCTGGTGGCAGGCCAACGTTGATGGCAGCAATATGCGGATGTAGATGATGCAACTGCTGTTGCATATGATGCGGCAGATGCGGTGGCAAACTGTGGTGCGGATGGTGTTGCTGATGATGTTGATGGTGTTGCTGCTGCTGCTGTTGCTGTTGCTGTTGATGATGATGATGCGGATGATGATGTTGCTGCGGATGATGTTGCTGCTGCTGCTGTGTTGATGGTGTTGTTGCTGCTGCTGATGATGATGTTGTTGCTGTTGTTGATGATGTTGTTGATGATGTTGCTGCTGCTGCTGCTGCTGTTGATGATGTTGTTGTTGCTGCTGCTGCTGCTGGTGGTGCATTTGTTGTTGATGTTGCTGATGATGCGGCGGCCCATGTTGCTGTTGTTGTTGTTGCTGTTGTTGTATATGCGAATTATTCATATGCTGCGGCGGCGGTAGCGGCTGTTGTTGTTGCCCCATCATTGGGCCACCGCCGCCGAACTGCGACATGAATTGGGCTGCCTTTGCTTTGCCGTGTTCCTCAGCGAGACGCACCCAAATGGGCTGGTTGCCACCTTCGGGTATTGTGTTGTTGAGGACTCTGATTGCTTCCTGTGCTTCCTCGCGTTTGTTGAAGCTACGTCAAGCGGTTGCAAGGGAGATGGAGAGAGAGAGAGAGAGAGAGAGAGTTAATGTGTGGCAATCAAACAGGACTATCGAATGGTTTGTGATCGATAGTAAAGTGTATTTCAGGGAGAAAGTGAGTGAGAATATCGAATACACTTATAACTACAACTATCGCATAGTATGAGATCGATATTATGTCGATAGTCAGGTGTAGTAAACCAAGTTATTGAAAAGAACTAACACTACAACTATTACACTGTGTCAGATCGATATTATATCGATAGTTAACTGTAGTTGGCCAAATATAGTGAATAAGAATATCAAAGTACAACTATTGCATGGATTGAGATTGATATTATATCGATAATAAAGTGTATTAGCCCAAGAAAGTGAATGAGGTTAATGAATACAACTACGACAAAGTTTTAAACTTATGTTATATCGATAGTCAAGTATAGTAGGATACTATATCGAATACAACTATTTTTACAACTATCGCGTAGTTAAAGATCAATGTTATATCAATAGTAAAGATTAGTAGGTCAAGAAAATGAGTGAGGCTATTATTATTATATCGATAGGCAAGTGTAGTAGGGAAGATATTAAGTAGAACTATCACTACAACTATAGTTAAGTGTAGTTAACTATTGCATGAATTAAGATCGATACTATATCGATTGTCAAGTGTAATAGGCCAGATATTAAATAGAACCATTACACATAGTTTAAGTTCGATACTATATCGATAGTCAAGTGTAAAAGGCCAAAAAAGTGAATGGGAATATCGAATACAACAATCACTACAACTATTGCATAGTTTAAAATCGCTGGTCAAGTATAGTAGAAAAAGATATCGAATACAACTTCAACTATTTCATGGCTAAACATCGATATTTCATCAATAGTAATGTAAAGTAGGCCAAGAAAATGCATGAGAATATTATTTTTTCATCGTTAGTCAAGTGCAGTAGGCCAAGAAAGTGAATGAGCTTGTCGAATATCGATATTAAAGTGTAGATATCGAATACAATTATCGCAAACAAAAACTGCATAGTTAAAGATCGATATTATATCGATATTAAAGTATAGTAGGCCAAGAAAGTGAATGAGAATACCGAATACAACTATGACTACGACGATGGCATAGTTAAAAATTGATATTACATCGATGGTCAAGTATAATAGGCTAAGATATCGAATGTTACTATCTCTACTACTATCTCATAGTTAAATATCGATATTATATCAATAGTTAAGTATAGTAGGCCAAAAAAATGAATTAGTATATCGAATATGACCATCACAAACAGCTATTGCATGGTTTGTATCAATATCATATTATATAGACTATAATCTAACATTCTGTTTCAATTAAAACTATCACATACATATGGCAGATCGTAAAGTGCATTTTTTATTGATCTGTAGCTAAATATTTATGGAGATCCTTGGCCTGGTCATACTTATGTATACTAAAAAGTTGTTAAGTTTATGAAATCATCGAAAAAATAGAAGAACAATCATAATCTTCAATTAATGCTCTACGCCAATCAACTGAATATAATTTAAAGATCCTAATAATATCATTTAAAGATCTTCTACAAACACTCATACTAATTATATATCTTTCAGCTTACCGTACAAACGCAACTCCACGGGGACGACCAGTCAATTTATCACGCAAGATGTTCCGTTGGACGATCAAACCGAAGGGAGAAAATATCCGATCCAGTTGATCATCGTTGATGTTGCGAGCCAAATTGATCACGTACAGATTAGTGTCCTTGATCGATTGCCCGCCTGGTCGTGCATAGGAAACCTGTAAAAAAAAAACAGCAGAGCTACATTAGTCTTCAATTTCTTGACTTCATTGTCAAATTTTATATGGAGTAAAGGTGGATCTTCTGTTTTTCTTGTTTCTTATTGAATGCACATGTATTTAAGAATAGACTCAGAAAATATCAAAGTGATATAATAAATACTTTTGAAATTCTTATTTGTTCTTTGATTTGATTGTCACTAAGTGACGAATTTAAAACATCAGTTGAGTTATAGATAATTGTTTTATGCGCTCAATTTGTGTTAAGGTGACCATAAACGCAATCTTCTTTACTCAATACAAATAATAACAAATAATGCATTTAGAACAGAAGTTGAGTTATAGATAAATGTTTAATGCGCCCAATTCGTTTTAAGGTAACCATAAACGCCTTTTTAAAACTGATCATAAGCTCTATTAATTTTCTTTATGGCATAGCTCCACACAAGATACACACTCCACTTAAGGTGACCATAGTGTGTCACAGAAAAAGCTTTGTATGTGACTGTACATCATTTGCATATAAGTAAGCTTTAGGGGTATACCATACTTTTTCAGTTATATGCATAGATAGATAGTAGTAAAAGCAAATGATTGAAAGACAAACTCAATTTTGGGGTGGCCATACAACGTTTTTATAGATTGTATGTTCTAAAATATAATTAAATAAATATAAAACTGACTCAAGTAATCTTTGGGGTGACCACAAAAGTTATCAAGTCTCGATTCTCATTTAGGAGTGATAACAAAAAACTATTTGTTGAAAAATTCGAACGATTGGAGTACAAACTTAATTTTGGGGTGGCCATACAACGTTTTTATATGTTGTATGTTCTAAAATATAATTAAATAACTATAAAACTGACACAAGTAAACTTTAGGGTGACCACAAAAGTTAACACGTCTCGATTCCCAAACTATTTGTTAAAAAAGTCGAACAATTGAAGCACAAACTTATCTTTGGGGTGGCCATACAATATTTTCATTTGTTAATTGTTCAAAAATATAATTAAAAACTATAAAACTGACAAGTAATCTTTGGGGTGACCACAAAAACTATAACGTCTTGTCTCTCTCACTATTTGTTGAAAAAGTCGAACGATTGAATCACAAACTTAACTTTCAAAACCTTAATGGGAACACATCAGTTTTATCACTAAAAGTTATTCACTTCACTTCAATTATGTGAGTACAGTTAGATTAGGGTGTCTATTTTGCATGATTGAAAGTTTTTTCGATTTGACGAAGGCATACACAGAGACCCTAGTGATGTACATACATACATATGTATCTCTCGTGATATGATGATATAGAAAAGCTCAGCAGTGACTGTACTAAACTTATCGAAGGGACCCTCCCGGAGACCCTGGGCAACCCCCTCCCCCTTCCACCCACCCACGTACCTTCAACCGCTTGTTGCGCACATAGAAGCCATTGAGTTTTTGTATTGCCTCCTCGGTGTCCGTTTCGGAATTATAATCTACGAACCCATAGCCGAAGCTATATCCGGTCTGTGAAAAAGAGAGAGAGAGAGGAGTATGAGATGATTGCAAACGAGAGAGAGAGGAGTTACATGCATCGAGTGTGTGTATTACAGTGTGCGACAGAGATAGCAAGGCTGGAGCTACTTTCAGCTACTGCGCTGCTCACTCCGCACACACGTATACATACAAATTCTCTGCACACTTACACAGATAGAGAGAGAGACACTCACCTTGTAGTCCCGCATTATCTTGCAGGTATTTATGGAGCCACAACTGCTGAACAAACTATATAACTCACGATCTGTCATATCCTGTGGCAGATAGTTGATTATCAAATTTGTTGCACTGATGCGATCCTCATTCCGATTCGGCTGCTGCTGCTGCTGCGGCTGCTCTTGTTGTTGCTGCTGCTGCTGCTGCTGCTGCTGTTGCTGCTGCTGTTCCGACTGTTGTTGCTGTTGGTTGCCATTGCCAATATCATTGTCCTGTTCGTTGTCCTGTTCGTTGCCATTGTCGTCATCAGTATCATCATCATCAGATTGTTGCTGCTGCTGCTGTTGTTGCTCTAAGTCATTTGGCTGCCTGTTGCTGCCATGACCCATGCCATCATCATCAACTTGCTCAGCAACATCATCATCATCATCATCATCATCATCATCATCATCATCATCGTTGTCATTATCATTGTCATTATCATTGTCGTCGTCATCATCATCATCGGTCTCCTCTTGCTGGCCTTGTCCCGCTGCCACCTGCGGACTGCCATCCTCATCCTCATCAATAGCGTCATCAGATTCCTGAGTGAAGAACATTTTCAATGAATATGAACATTTGTATATAGAAAAGTGCGCGCTCTTTTTTGTTTTTTCTTTTTTTGTATTGCTACTTACATTATCATCAATATCCGAACCCGGATCGTCCTCCGGTTTATATATGCCTCTTCTGTTGCCAGGCCTAGACATGTTCCCTCACTTTATAAGCCTGCAGCATTATTGGGTTGGGAGAAATAAAGAAAGTTGCAAGAAACATGGGAAAAATCATGAGAATGAAAATTTTCACTGCAAGGATTTCTATATGTGTATGCGTGACGGGTGTGTGTGTGTATGGGTAGGTGTCTATATCTATATATAGATATAGAGCTGGCTTCGCAGATGTCTTTGCTGCGACTTGTGCAGTCCGAGGGTTTTCTAGCTAAACTGTCCAGGATACAGTCGAGTGCAGGCAATTTATATACCCGCCGATGCAGTAGCTTTCAGCTGGTTCCGGGACTCGTCGTTAGCTATCCCGGATGCGCCACCGGAGCCGAGCAGAGCTCAAGCTTTATAACGAATGCAAAACGAGAGCGGAATAGTTGCTCCGTCAATGCATTCGGCTTGGGGTAGATGCTGCCATTAAGGGGGGCTTAGAATCAACGATGCCTGGCCACTGACTGCAGTTTTGTTGCTGCCACTGCTGCACTCGTGTGTGTGTGTGTGTGTGTGTGTGTGTGTGTGTGTGTGTGTGTGTGTGTGTGTGTGTGTGTGTGTGTGTGTGTGTGTGTGTGTGCGTCACTGCGCGGACGAGAGCGCACAACCGAACGAGGCGCTGTGTGTGTGTATGTGAGGCTCTCTTTCTCTGTGTGTGTGGCGTGTTTAACACTAAATTAACAAATTTTTGACACAACCGACGCAAGCCGAGGCAACTCTCAACTCGACGAGGCACTGGACGAACGTTTGCCTCCGAAAGTGGGCCGCATAGAGGTGCAAAACTATCACGAGGAGCTTAAACTGGGCAAAAGCTGCCACTGCTGCTGCCGTTACTTCTGCCGCTGCTGACATTGTTGCCATTGCCGTTGCCGCAGCAGCACCCAACAACAGCGGCAGGGTAAGAAAAACACAATACCAACACACAAATTTACACATACTTGCACACACACATGCACAGTTGAAATGAATTGAAAAAAAAAGAAACTACTGGGGAAGCCATGGCGGCGACAGCGACTGCGGCAGCGGCAGCGGCAACCAAGTACGATTTGTACGCCCACGCAAGTTATTAAACAATTCCCATTTCGATTGCCTTTTACTTACATGAGTCGTACAGTTTTTCCAATTAAGATACAAATATTATATTTTGCACTTTTTCCCTCGAAACGCTTTCAAAGCGGCGACTTCACAGCAATGTAGTGGGCATGTAAAAAATCATCGATATATTCGCACATTTGACATTTTAAACTCGATATTTACAACAAATAGAAATCTATCGCTCCTCATTTTGACAAGCCAAGCAACAATAAAAACGCAAATCGATAGTTGTTATTTTTCTTAAGTATAAGAAATATTATATGAAACCAACTTGATAACAAAATAAAACAATGAATGAGTTGCTTTTCAATGGTATAAATATACTAAAGCACGACTATTTTTTTCTTATCGATATTTGCGCATTCAGCTCTTACGATGTTTGACCTTTAGAAAATCTGAATGAAAAAAAATACCTAAATCTGTATATAGTATTTAAGTAAACACTTTTTTATTCCTCTTCATAATTTATACAAATTCTGTAGACACGCTGAAAAATGTATGGCAACCTCAACATATACACATCATACAGTTATTAAATACCAATTACCACCCACATATATTGATTTTATTGATTGACTGCTACCATAGCCGATTAATTTAATTTGAGGAGTTACACGCAAATAATTCGATACGCAAATTGTTTGGCATTGAAATTTTGACTGCTCTACTTAGCTGTTTGTTTATTTTTGTTGCTTTGCATTATACCTGCCCACACACGCGCCCGCGCCTATTCATTCAAAGCCCATCGATAACGATTGTATAATGTACTCTGGGCACAAAGTAAAAGTGCTGCCCACACAGGCGCCGACAGTGCATGCAATCGTTATCGATATTCGAAATTCTTATTGGAATTTGTAATTTGTTGTTGTTGTTTACTGTAGTGCCTGCATTTCCGGCTGACAACAGCAATAAGATTAAAGAACAGGTCAAGTGAAAGACATAGCAATCTTCAATGGCAAGAAGAAAGTGCGCGACTCACACGTCTCTACGTTTCTTGGACCACGGTCAGGGCTGCGATTATGATGGCGCAATGAAAATGAAAACTAAAATCCAATTTTTGTTTATAATTTATTGCGATAATTGTTTTGTCTAGAGCGAGCTAAAGAAATTTGTTCACACTCTTGTTTTGTTTTCGTTTCAGCAACGAGCGTGATTCAAGTGCGGCCAACACACATGCCCCACACACACACACACACACAAGCAGACGAAGTTGAAGTGATCTTTGCCAGCTGAAGATAAATCTGCACAAGTTAGACAACAGCTCGCTATAAAAAGTATTGTAGCAGCCGCTGAGCTTGTCATTGTTCGCCTTTCATTCGTCGAGTGCGCACACACACACACACACTCAGGAGTCGCACACACACCCGCACACAGGCAGCCCAGGATATGATGCAGTTCTCTACAGTGAGTGTATACAACTCTGCCTCTGTCTCACTCTCTGACTGTCTCTCTCTCTCTCTCTCTCTCTCTCTCACCCCCTGGCAGCTCAGGACACTTGTGTGCGCTCTGCTGGCACTTGGCGCCACTGCACCCAGTCTGGCTGTGGTGCATGGCATCGTGCCACCTCCGCCGCTGGGCACCAACAGCCTCGCCTCCAGCAGCAGCAGCAGCAGCAACACTGGCTATCGCTACAATGGACCCGCGCATAAGTATTTGCCCGCTGCCAGTGCTCCTGCCACGGAGGCAGTGACCACCACCGGCCACTGGCAACCGAATGCGCTGCAGGCGCCATCGCTGGCACAGCAGCTGCCCTATGAGCATGTCTACAGCAGCACACCAGCGCCGGAGGAGGAGGAGCACGGGCAGGGGCAGGGGCAGGGTTACAATGGACCCTACAGCATGCAGTACTACGAGGGGGAGCAGCAACAGCAACATTCCAACAGACCACAACAGCAGCAGCAACATTATGACTCATCCCGTGAGCAATTGTCGAGCAACTCATGGCAGCAGCAGCAGCAGCCACACAATGCACACCGACAGCAGCAACAGTTGCTGAACAACTACTGGCAACAGCAGCAGCAGCAGCAGCAACATCTGCCTGGCAATGCCTGGAAGCAACAGCAATTGGATTCAGCACGACAGCAACAGTTGCATCTGAACCTCAATTTGGACAGCGACAGCGACAACAGCAACGAGATGAATCCATTTCAATATGCCACCAATCATAAGGTTGCTGCTGCGCCTGCAACTGTTGGCCACAATGTTGCGCCTTATGCTCTTTCTGCTGGCACGCACTTTCCACGCCCTGTGGAGCTTGACGTGCGAGATGTTGGACTGATGACGCAGGCACTGCCCGAGCCGCATCAGCAACAGTTGTTCGCAGCGCCAGCCAGCTATGAGCAGCAGCTGGGCGGCAGTGGCAGCAGCTATGTGCAGATGCAATCGCATTCGTACGAGTTGCCTCCCTCGATCTCCTCCTCCTACAGCAGCAGCGGCAGCACAGCACAGCGTGAGTATCCAGCAATCTCGCAGCAACATCAGCAACATCGTCAGCAGCAGCAACAGCAGCAGGCGGCAGCTGCAGCGGCGGAGTATGCAACAACAGGGCAACCCTACCCGGCATCTAATTTCTTTCACGGCTCATCCTCCTCTTCCTCCTCCTCCTACTCCAGCCATTCCTCTCACTCTCCTCAATCTTCTCATGCCATTCAATCCTCCCACTCTGATTCCCATGCCAACTATCCTTCCTCCTACCCCTCACATGCCTCCTCGCACTCCTCCTACCCCTCTCTTTCCTATGCCCCACCCAGTCGCGAGTTCCAGGCCCCGTACTACTAATTGCGTTATCTGCAGAACTCCATAATTCCCTTTCAAGGCGAGTTTACTCCCCCAGCCCTCTAAGTGAATACACCCATATTTCATCCACTTGAAATGAGATTCGTATTCCCCAAGCGCAACTAGCACAATTGTTTTTTTTTTTTTTTTTTTTGAGTAACATTGCACAAAAATTCTACATTATAAACAATAAACATTATTTATAGATTATTTTGCTATTTTTTTGGGAAGTTTTCAAGAGAAATAAGTTTAAGAATTTATACTTATTTTGTCAGAGGAACTTTAAGGATTGTGGATTTCTATATAAGAAAAATTGCAAAGAAATTTCAATACTTTTTAGCTTTAACATGTTTTAGTTTAGGGAAATTTGCAATAACCAAGCATAACTTAGTACAAATACAAACTGAGGAAAATACACAAACATCAGATTCAACTATAGTTATTCCTTTGGTATAGGTATAGTTTTATAACTACATTATATTTAATGATATTTGCAATAATATAATAGAAATATCCATTTAAAAAACCTGCACAACTGGCAGATCTTTTGGAATAAATTTCCTATATATATTTTATACCTTTCAGAACTTCTTCAGTATTGAAAACCTTCAGAAGTTGATGAAGTTTTAAATCTGACAATCCGATCTGTAAACTTTTGTGGACCTTTTTCCAAGTGCCTTCGAAAATTGCTTTGAAGATTCTACAGAACTTGTTCGTCTTGCTGTGAATTGAACACCTTCAGAGCTTGATAAAGTTTTGGATATAATAATCCAATTTTTCAAATTTTTTGGAATCTTTTCCAAGTGACTTCTTAAATTGCTTTAAAGATTCCACAGAACTTGCTTAGGATTGAACACCTTTAGAACTTTTCAAAGTTTTAGGTATGATAAAGTTTAAAATATAATAATCTTTAAACTCTTGTTAAACGTTTTCCAAGTGCCTTCTTAAATTGCTTTGAAGATCATTCAACACTCTCATCTTTCTAGGAATTAAGAGCCTTTATAACTTGACAAAGTTTTGGATATAATAATCAAATCTTTACAATTTTCTAGAACCTTTTACCTTTCAGAACTTTTTCAGAACTGGAAGATCCTACAGCACTTGCTCATCTTGCTTAGCATTGAGAACCTTTAGAACTTTACAAAGTTTTAGATATAAAGATGCGGTCTTTAAACTCTTGTAGCACATTTTTCCAAGTGAAGATCTTTACAATTTTCTAAAACCTTTTACCTTTTAGAACTTCTTCAGAACTTGAAGTTTTAGATATAATAATCCGGTCTTTAAACACTTGTAGCACAGTTTTCCAAGTGAATTCTTCTATTGCTTTAAAGATCTTTACAATTTTCTAAAACTATTTACCTTTCAGAACTTCTTTAGAACTGGAAGATCCTGCAAAACTTGCTCACCTTATTTAGGATTAAACATCTTTGGAACTTTACAAAGTTTTAGATATAATAAACAAATCTTAACAATTTTCTAGCACCTTTTCGAAGTGCCTTTGTAAATTGCTTTGTCATTTCATGTTCTAGTTATCATTGGTTTAAAATGACATCACATACAAGTCCGTTTCGTCTTCTTCGTCATGCTGGGCCAGTTTTAATTAGATCGGGAAATGATCTCAGGCCTGACCTTGGGAAAGTGGTGTCTAATTGATGATGGCCAGAAAATGAGATATGAAATATGAAAATAAACTACATCGTTACACTGTTCGGGGCGTAGAGATTATTGGCGTGGGAGGGGGGGTAGTGATAGCACAGATCCGGCCTTATTTCCGGCTTGGCGTTCATTCAGACAGTTGTGTAATTTGAATTTGGATTCTGAATTAAAAATTCATTAAAGTATCTTGTTTGTGTACCCACTGTAAAGATAGAGGTAGAGTATTCCACTGTCATACAGACAGAAGGGAGCTTCTGCGTTCCCACAAAGTATTGATATACAGCAAAATTGATATAGCCATGACCGTATGAACCGCTATATCTCAGAGATTATAGAAGCTATGGCTACAAAATTTGTTTAGTATATTAGGTATTGCAATACGTTTTAAAATCGGAGCACGCCCCTTGCCTTATCTTAATTCGATTAAAAGCGAAGTACACATATAATTTGCAAGTCAGAAAACTGAAAAAAGGTATCCGAGGGTATACATTAGTCGATTACACTCAACTTTAGCCTTCTTTGTTTTGTTTTTCATTTGCTTTACTACTGTTTCTTTGTTTTTCACTGTTTTTTGCTTCCGTTATGAACATTCTTCACATTTTCAAGCTTCACTTCCCACTGCGATGAGAGTAAAGGTGCGAGGAGAGAGCGAGAGGGGTAGAGTAGGGAGTGAACAGTTGAAAAGTGAAGGTAAAGCAAATAAAATCAGTAAGAAATGATAACAAAAGAACTGCACACGATATCGAACAGGGGCGCATTGCGGGTTGGGCGCTGAATTGGGGCATTCATATACAAAGAATATTGCGAAACACCTTACGATATATTGAGTATAAATCGGTATAAAATATGTGCATATTATAAATTTAATAAGTATTATGCTCTACAAACATTTTAGTTTAATCTCTCCAGAGTTTCAGTTCTTCTGAACAACACCTGCTGTTGCTGTTTTTATTGTTATCGTTCTAGTTGTTGCAGCAATTGTTGTTGTTGCAACAACTTTCATTGCTACCTAGGAAGTTCTGCAAATCATTTCGATGGTTATTTTTATGGAATTCAAATCAATCCAACTGCAAATAAACATCTATGCCTGAAGTGTTTCCGCTTTTCGCAAAGAGCTTTTATTTACATATGTACTGTTAGTATACCCTGTACTTGATGACAATGTTTCACAAAGGGTATGCTTGTTCGATATGTCAACATTAATCGCACATCTGCAGCTATGATGCGCAACTAGTACCAGCTTCAATCAACTAGTACTTGCTTCATTTACACAACAAGTACAGAAATGATGCATCAGAAATAAATGCGGTGTTACTTTACTCTTTCCCATTATATATCTATCTATAGCTTAAGTAAACCTTATATTTGGCTTGGCTATAGGTATGGTTATACCTTATAATGAATATAGAATGTACATTCTTGTACAATATATACGTACATATGCTTGTCTGTCTGTCTAACTCGCTGTCTGTCTGTCTATCTGTTATTCTTTTGTCTGCCAGTCTATCTGTTGTCCTTTTGTCTCCCTGTTAGTTAGTCT
This sequence comes from Zaprionus lachaisei, assembly GCA_018901815.1. Taxonomy (NCBI): domain Eukaryota; kingdom Metazoa; phylum Arthropoda; class Insecta; order Diptera; family Drosophilidae; genus Zaprionus; species Zaprionus lachaisei. The sequence continues at coordinate 656,245 of JAEIFI010000616.1, read as the reverse complement.
GTCTGTCCTACTACCTTCTTAAGGTGTCATGCCACACAGTCTGGTACATATAATCATAGCTACAGGGTATAATGAGAAACGCCAACAAAGTCATTATAAACTAAATTGTTTAGCTTTGATTTTACATCATATTCGTAGCGAAATAACTAGCCATAACCTTAATGTAAATGCAACAAGCCCATAACCATACAAATGTACCTGTTTTGTAAGACATTTACAAGGTCTTAGCAATGTAACCCTCATCTGCAACCTTTCCCATTTCTACATATGCAAAATTGACGCGTAAACAACACCTGAACTCAGCCAAAGTTATCCTTGATTTAGGTTCTACTCATCAGTGAAAGAACTTATATTATTAAAAGACCTTATCTTATTGAAGTACTCAGGCAATGATAAGGTCTTAGAATTGTATCCCTCATCTGCAACATTTCCCATTCCTACATATGCTAAATTGACGCGCCAACAACTTCTGAGCTTGTGCTATAGGAGACCAAAGCTATGCTTGATTTTAATACAACTCATCAGTGAAAGACCTTTTCTTATTGAAGTACCCAATAGCGTGTAGTACCGGGCACAATTGCTTATACAAACTGTATTAAGAACTGCAAGATCATATACAATAATGACAAATACTGATGACTACACTAGATCAAATAGAGCCAAGAAAAAGTAGCTGCAAATGCGTAGAAATTGTGCAAACAATTGAAGAGAAGCATCTTCATTGTCTGTACCATTTAGACATATGCCATATAAGTACAATATCTGATTTATCACAAGAATAATCATTAACAAACATCACATATAATTGGGTGCAAATTCAAGGGGAATATTACATATGTGTTTACAATGGTAACAATTGGGCGCAGAAGAGACAACGATTGTTGTCAATGTGCACTGTGTAATACATTCTCATATATGTTTAAGTATATCATATATCTAAAAAGACACAACTAACAGTGTGTATGTTGTGGGTGTGTGTGTGTGTGTGTGTGTGTGTGTGTTATAGAGGACATTGATAAATTAATATGCTTTAACAGAAAAGATACTAATACTACTCTACATATATGTGTAGCAGAAACAGCTTGGCCAACATCATATATCATACATCATATTATCATCATCATCTCTGGACAAATCCATTTCCTTTTAGGAGTACTGTGTGTGTGGATTAACGTTTATCATCTCCATGTTGCTGCTACAAGTGGCAAAGATAAAGAGAGTAGAAGTGCGAACGATTAGTTATATTTATATATACACACACGTATATCTCGAAATGAACTGACGCTGATAAGCCCACAAACTATAATTATATATATATATATATATATACATATACTTATCGCGCACCATGAAAATACTGGGTAAACTTGAAAGCCATTGGGACTGGATGAATGGGGAGGCATTTGTATGAGAGGGCATATGGTGAGGCTTCAATGCAACTCAATGCTGTGATGAGGAAATGAATTAGAATGTGTTATTATGAGATGACAGATGAGGCATGACTGTTCAGAGATGTCATCGGTTATGCGGCCTATATGATAGGGTTCAATTACCTGCGACTGCAACGCATATGTATGAAGAGCAGTGCCAGTCCCAGGGTAACACAAATGGCACCGACAACAATGTAGGCAATACCCAAAAATGGATTCTTTCCTCCTAACACTGATGTTGTGGATAGTATCATGCGTTTGGTACCATCAAACGAGACGACCGGATACTCTGCAGAGAAAGAAACATGCATTTAAATTGTATATAATTTAATATTCAATATATACTCACTGTACTCAATGTGCAAGGTGTATTCGCCTGCCTTGAGACCCTTTGAATAGTTGTTATTCGTTTGATCCAGTCGTCGATAGAGCTTGCGGAAACTAGGCAATGCCGCTGTACGCATCCATACAATCAGATCCTCATTTTGGAAACCATTGTTATCCGGATTTAATGTATCCAGTTCATCTAGAGGCTTTTGCCAGAACATTGGCTTCTCATAGCCATACGACTTCAGTGCTTGCGTAAGATTCTCCGGATTGCGAAACTTCACCCGCTTGTCCGATGGCCATGCGATGCCCGTGTTGAGTAAACTGATATTCGAGCTCCCTTGGCTCAGTGTCAATGTGTCTGTTTTGAGAATTATCAATGTAAGTGGGGCAATCTTGTTTGTTTAGTTTGCTCTTTACCATTGAAAAGGGAATTGGCAATGGCACCGCATGGCGCAATGGGTTTGCCGTCGTCCGTGTAACCAAAGGGAGTGCAGTCAGAGCTGGGCATCACTGATAGGCGACCCAGCAGCTGTTCATCATCCCTTGATTTCACATAACGTCGATGATTCTGATAGTAATTGGTTAGACCATAATACATATAAACATCACCCTGAAAATACGTCGAGAAATCGATTGATTATTTATAGTATTTATTATTAATTGAGTTCTGGGTGCTCACATAGAAGTCCTCGGTGAGGGTAAAGTTGATCTTGCATAGGCATTGTGCGCCAGTTGTGGCTTTTAGAAAATCGGCACAGGTCTGATTACCACCATCCTGTTTGCAGCGGGTATAGTCGATGATATACTCATTGGCAGTGTTGGAGAAGTGAAGCAGCACAACGCCAATGGGTATGAAGAGCACTCCAATGACAAAGAAGGTGGGCAGCACAGTTCGTGCAGTTAGCACTGGCTGCCAGGCGGGTAATCGCTGTTGTTTGAAGGCCGAATCTGTTGGTTAAATCGAATGATTGACGCATTGAGTCGATGTGATTCATCTTTTAAGGGCTAACTCGCATAGGGCTCGCCTTAAAATATCGATTAGGGTTTAATGTATTAGTCACTCTCAGTTCTTATCAAAACACGCACAACACCAACACACACACTTAGGGTCAAGCTGTCCCAACAACTTGTTACTTTGGTATGAGTGTGTTGTTTTGTACACATTTATCTCGAGCTCACTGAATTTTCACCTGAAGGTCGCTTTGACTTTGCAGCTGAGTTTTCCTCGTTCCCCACACTTTGCGTTGACATAGTGATTTATTAAATACGCTGCAGCGACTGCGATCTGTAAAAATGACCAGGATAACGGACGCGAAAGTGGACTGCACGTCGCAAATTTGCTCCACCAAATCCGCAAATAATACAAGAAATTTTGTGTTATGTGTATCGATAATCCTACATTTCCGATAAATAAAAAAGTATCGAGTATTCAGTTGCATGTATTGCTTATCGATGCTTTAATTGAGAAAAACAAAAGTAAGGCGATTAATGAAAAGATATTGTGAACAGGCCGTTAAACAAATATCCAAGAATGCGTAATATTAAAAACTTAACGAATCAAAACAAATACTTGAATTTCTTATCGATACATAGATGAAAATTTGTTTTTCAAGTTCACTCTGGTAAATATGTTAAAATCCATGAAAAAAATAGTTGTTTAGTTTTAAAATTTCAAGTGAATGTTATGATTTTCCTTTTTTTAATTTCCCTTAATCAGCAATGAGGTGATTTTCCATTGGTCAATGTAATCAGGCAGCGCAATTTAAAATAACATCGCGTACATCGATAGACCGAATGTTATTTGCATATCTGCTCCCACACCTAGCGGCAGCGGCGTTTTCGTTGAGTCAAAACAACAAAGCATAAGCAAAAGGCAACACAAAAAGAAAGAAACGAAAACGAAGAAAGAAAACGACGACAAACGTGAAGCAAACAACGAAATTCAAACGCATTTATTAATTTGCGCTGTATAGATACGCATTTGCGGCAGCCGCAACATACACCAATCGCTCAGGGTTCCCAACTATTGTGTTCATAGAAAAAAAAAAAAAGAAAAAAAAGGAACTATATAAATATAATAAACATTGTGATTTAATATAAACAATAGAGACCAAACGCCGCCCTTATCGCGATGAAAATCACCGTGACCACCACCGATGATAAAATATTCTTTCTAGATGTTGCCGAAGACCTGGAACTGGAGAATCTAAAGGCTCTTTGTGCCATGGAAATTGGCTCTGAGGTTGGCCAAATAATGGTGATATTCAACGGGCGTGAGTTGAGCAACGATAAGAATACGTTGAAACAGTTTGGAGTACGAGATGGTGACTGTATTGTCCTGGAACGACGCAGAAGTAATCCAAATCGCATAGGTAAGTACCCCCCACCCCCGCAGCGCTTTATAAGATGCGCGCGCGTCGGGCTAAATGACAATGAAAGTGGGTCATTGAACGCACTCCCTCTCTCTCTCTCTCTCTCCTTCTACGTCCGTTCCTGGCCAGAGGAGCCGCCGCAGTGCATCATATGCCGGCGAGTGGGCGTGTATGTGTGTGTGTCTGCTGTACTTGTGTGTGTCTGTGTGTGTGTTTCTTTTGGAAGAAAAGAATCTTCAATTATATAAATAAATAAATGTGTTTTCGTTTTGCACATTTCCACTGCTCATATAAATGTCTTGAGTTTTTAGTACATTCGCAAAAGACAAAAAACAAAGCAAGCACAGCGCACAAAGTAAATGAAATCGCACACACGCACGCAAATTTATGTACATATACATATGCATGTACGTGTACGTGCGCACTGCACATGCACATATGTATGTATAGGCGTTGATCTGATTTTGATAATTCACCTGCTGTGCTATTATCGATATACATATATGCATGCATACGTGTGTGCGTGCGGGTAATCGAATCCATGCATGTGTGTGTGTGTGGGTGTGCGTACAGAGCTGTATACGCCGACGCAAATGCTTTGAATGACCCCCCATGCACCAGTGGCCTTGCTTACTATGCACACACACACACATGCTCACATATGTATATATGCATGTGTGCAGGGGTACATTGTCCACTTGCTTTATATTTGTTTTTTTTTTGTGTGGGCGCTGACAAAATTTGACTTGTTTGTCTGAAAGGAGGAGAGAGAGAGAGAGGGGGGTAATCTTTCCACTTTCCGCACATATAACCCCTATGAATGACCGATCCAAGATTAATAATACCTGATAAGGCAAATTCATTAGAATAATGCCAAGCAGGGGGAATAGAACATGCAATATGTGTATGTGTAATCTATGTATGTTTTCATCAAATGATGAAATGAATTCAAAAATTACTCAATTCAGCAGAGAGATTACGATATAAGAAATAAGATAAGCCAAACGTTTGTTTTTTTTTTAATTCCTCCAGAATCTAGATTATGCCCTCAAAAAGTCAGAAAACTATAGTAAATATATTCTTTATAAAACAAATACGATACAGGAATGTACTAGCTTTAAAAATTTACACTTTCTATTTGTTCATTTCTCATTAAAATATTCAACTTGTAGGGGAGAGAGAGATTGAAACAAATAGATATACCTAACCTTTTCCAACACTCTTTGCATATAAAAATACCGACTGGCATTATTTATATGCAAAGGAAGAGAGAGAGTGAGACAGAGTGCAAGCATATATTGAGTTGATATATAGTATGTTATTATATAAATATATCACGCTAGAAGGCGTGACCAATTTCTAAAACAAATTAGATCTATAAAGACATAAACTCCAAATTTAGTAGGCCCAGCACTTATAGTCTACGAGATCTAGACATTCATACAGACAAACAATGCTAATGTTGATGTATAATATGAAATACATATATATATGTGGTCAGTCTTGTGGGATCAGAGATGCCTTCTACTGCAGGATTCTCAGTCAGAGATTGTGCTTGTAAATGCAACAAGGGCAGAGTTATAGATGCCTTGATTTATATTATAATTACATACATATATCAGACATATATGTACAGTTTAACTGTTATATCGCAGCATGTTACAGCTAACTAACAGCTTAATCATTTATCCCTTGCAGGCCCCAACAATCCATCGATAAGCAACTTGGACTTCAGCAACATTGCAGTGCCGGGCACGAGTGCAACAGCCGGTGGCAGTCCACCCTCACAGAGCGGGCCTGGTGCACAGACACTGCAACAGCAATTGCAACAGCATCTGCAGCAGGCAACGCAGCAGGCGCAGGCGCAGGCGCAGGCTCAGCAACAGGCTCAACAGCATCTCACCGACATACCCATGACAGATGATTTCAATGTGAATTTCGATGATGATCCGGCGTCGGTGCGACAAATGTTTCTATCCGATCCAAGAACATTGGCGCTGTTGCGTCAGAATAACTCACGGCTGGCCGAGGCATTGGATTCGGGTGATACGGAGACCTTTGCACGCTTGCTGCGCGAGCATATAACGGAGCGTAAGCGTCGCAATGATCAGCGTATGCGTATGCTGAATGCGGATCCATTCGATGAGGAGACGCAGCGTCTGATTGCGGAGGAGATTAAGCAGAAGAACATACAGGATAATATGGCAGCGGCCATTGAATATAATCCCGAAATCTTTGGCACCGTCACAATGCTGTAAGTGGCCCCCCCCACCTTTTCCTGTATGGTACATATATATCATGGCTTCTTCTCTCTCTCTCTCTCTGCGCCCCTTTTAGTTATATCAACTGCAAGGTGAATGGTGTGCCGGTAAAGGCATTTGTGGACTCGGGCGCACAGACGACAATCATGAGCAAGGATTGCGCTGAACGTTGTCATGTGCAGCGTCTGATCGATACACGTTGGAATGGCGTGGCAAAGGGCGTGGGCACACAGCCCATATTGGGTCGCATTCACATGGTGCAGCTGCAGATTGAGAACGATCATTTGACCTCAAGTTTCACAGTGTTGGGGCAACAGCCCATGGACATGCTGCTGGGACTGGACATGCTCAAGCGACATCAGGTGCGAGGCAACTATATAACATAGAGATAGTCCTTGCTCAACTAATACTCTTTCCTTTCCATGCAGTGCCTTATTGACTTGCAGCGCAATCTGCTGATTATCGGCACCACCGGCACCAGCACACCCTTTCTGCCAGAGAGTGAGCTACCACCTTGTGCACGTCTAACCGGCAATCCCGAGGAGAACGAACAGCAGGCCATATCTCAGGCTATTGAGCAGAGTAAACGTGAACATGGTGGTGCCAGCAGCAGCAGCACCAGCACCAGCACCAGCACTAGCACTGCTCAAGCTCCATACAACTTAAGCAATATAAATACAATACAATCGGTGGATCGATTCACTGAACAGGATGTTAGCGATCTTATGGCTTTGGGTTATCCACGCAGCGATGTCCTCACCGTGCTGAGGCTGTGCAATGGCAACAAGGCGATCGCCAGTTCGGTGCTGCTTAACCGGAATGAGGAGGCAGCTGGCACCGGTGGACTTAGCTGAACGCAGCTAAAATGTTGGCAACTGTTGCTGCAGCCGTTGCAGCTGTTGCCACTGTTGGCGGTGGCGATGCAGCCACTGCCACATCATTACTGCTCTGGGATCAATCAAAACAATTTTGCAATACAACAACAACATGAAGAAGAATATATACAATTGAATGTCACGAATATAACAAGTAGAAAAATAAGAAGATTGCCGATTCCAACACACACACACACACACGCATACACACTCATTAATGATGGGATATGAGAGTCACAATTTTAATTTAGTGAAATTTTGTAATTCTAAACAATTTTTAATTGACCTTTGCGTTTTCTTATATGTACAATAGTTCAAATGAGTAGCAGGCGAAACGTAGACAGAGAGGGAAAGAGAGTGCAGGCAGAGATTTCAAGTTATACCCTTCCCCCCCCCACCATATGCCTCTAACAACGATGAAGTTTATACATATACTATCCAATCATAAGTAATATCTTTTTCTAGCGTAATTCGATATCGATCTGTGCGAGATGCGAGCCTGGAACAAGCCGTCTATATAAACAGGTTTAAATAATGTTAACATTGGTAATAGCCGAACGCCTTTTAACAACAACCACAACAACAACAAACAAATACACACACACTAATTTTATACAATTAGGTACTATATACACATTAATAAATATATATATATACATATATATATGCAATTTGATCTAGTAATAAGCGTAAAGATGAAACAATGTAATGTTTATGTATAAAATGAAATGGTTAAATAAAACGAGAATTGTTTTGCATTGGATTGATGAAAAGAGGGAAATCTCGTCCGTGTTTCTTTCTGTCTTTAGCGGGAAGCGGGAAGTTGTGAATAAAAAAAGCCAAAATATTATTAATAATATTAAATAATATTAATAATATTAAAATATTATAAAGATATCAAAAATAGCTGAAGCGAGAAAGAAAGGTTGTCTTGGACATGCCAAAGGTTCCATACCCTTGCAATGTTCATATCTCCTCCCATTGTTCCAATACTAGTTATATATAATGCTGCAAAGTTGAAGGGTATTGTATATATTCAATATTAATTGTGTATATTCTAAGCTAAGTTCTTTCTAAAATCAAAACTGGTCTTCATACAAAAAGCTTCATTTCCTATTGCAGCTATATGTTATAGTGCTTCGATTCTGATGAAATTGTATATGCATAATATATATATAACAAGAGTCTAATGTAATAAATTTGGTTGCAATATTTTGACAAATAACAAAAATCGGCCGATAGTTTGTATGGCAGCTATACGATATGTGGGCGCGATCCGACTCAGTCTGACTTATTTGCAGCGTGCAGCAATAAGAAGCATGTGTGCCAAGTTTCATGCAGATAGCTTTAAAACTGAGGACAGCCAGACAGATATAGCTAGATCGACTTCCCTGATGATGCTGATTGAGAATATATATACTTTATGGGGTCGAAGATGTCTCCTAAGCTCCGTTGCAAACTCCTGTCCAAAATATACTGCTGCAAGGGTATAATGAAAATTCTATAAGATTATATATATGTATATATAGCGATGAAGGGTGAATTATGTTACGATTAATGTTAGATTTATTAATTAAAACTATTATAAAAGCGAGAACATACAATTGATACTTATGTAGTGAGATATTCTGAGTTTAATTTACCTTGAAATGTCGATAACTAAGCCAAATCAATAAAATATTGTAAATAATAGCAGAAAAAAGTGTGAGAATATGTATGTTAAGTCTGGAATTATATTAAGAGAAAGAATAAGAAATTGTCACATACATATCCCATTGTTTAATATTTTGATTTGCCTTGAACTGACGACAACTTAGTCAAATATATAAGAGATATTGCAAATAACAGCAGAAAAAGGCAAACAAAAGTTCTACAATATAATATTCTAAATTCACAAAATGTTTAGATTGCCTGATTTTATCTAATGTAATTTCTACAAAATCCAAAATTCCTTATCATTAACGAATTCTGTAAATGTAAACCGAAGAATATCGAAAAAGAGCTGCAAAATATACTGAACTTCCATAGTTCGTATATTCCCACTGTAATAAAGCTGCAAAAATGGCTAGATTTATTGAGAAAAAGTTGGTATACCCCTTTTAGACCATTTTCAATGATTAAAGGGTAAAAACAAGCTGAATTTCAGCACTGGCCTTTAAACTCAAGAACTTTCTGGAATTGTTTGAAAACCCTGTACCTAAATTAATTCAATTTCACCATCAAAATCCGTATAAAAAGAAGGTGCCTAAGGGGGAAGTCGCGTGTCTATGTAGTTGTTGGACAATTGTTGTTTTATTTAATTTATTTTATGTATGATTTATTTATAAATGTATAAACCGTAACATGTACATAGGTAAAGATACATTCTAGATACAGTTCGTTGCCGCCAGATGTAATAAAAAAAACAAAAATTATTACTGGCGGTTAACCCTCTGTGTGAATGCACTTGTCCATGTTAATTAGTTAGCTATTGTTGTAGTTGTTGTTGTATTATCTTCCATCTCATGGTGTTGCCCACACACACAGACACACACACACACGCAAGCATGTGTATTCACATTATTTATAATGTACATACGAATTGATCGTACATCTTTATATATATAAATTACATTTGTTGTTGTTGTTTTTGCTGATGTCGTTGCTGCTTCGATTGAATTAATTGTTGTTGTTGTTGTTGTTGATTTTTAATATATTTTGGGAGTTGTTGCTATCGGCCAAATTGAATAGATTTGCTTCTCCTTCTAATCCTCTTCGTCATCCTCCTCATCGTCATCATCATTGGCAGCACGCGCCGATGAGTTTTTATGATTGAACTCCTTTTCGGGATCAAATTGCATGCCCTCCTGATCGGCAGCATCCTCCTCATCATCATCGCCAGCCACTTGGGCATTCTCGGCCTCGGCACGCTCAAGACGCCGTGCCAGATCCGCCTCATCGATGGCCGTTACCAGTTTGGGTGCCATTATCACCTTAAACTCGCCCTCAAACTCAATTATCTTGGCGCGTATACTCTCAATGGCCACCTCCAGAGCTTTGAGTCCGTCTGTCTTCTTTGTGGTCGATGTGGTCATCACATACCTGCATAGCATTGGAATGATTAGTAATTGAGGTTGATAATAAGGGTGGGGGGGGTGCGATTAACTTACAGGGGCGGCGCTATCAGATTGATGCGAATGGGCAGCTCCTCTGTGCTGAGCTCGAGTCCCTTGCTGAGTGATGCCTTGACAGCATCGATGCCTTCGTAGCCATAGCACGAGCATTCAATGTCCGCACGTATCTTAACCGTGGGCGAGACCAGCTTACGTTTGATGTTGCTCAGCAGCACCTCCTTGGTCTCGGCATCCAGATTGCATTCATCGAACACAGATGGATCGGTGACCGATTGCTTAAAGATATCATATGCGACCGTTTTGCTGTTGTATTTCTTTTCAAAATACCAGGCTGTCTTCTGATAGAGCTCCTCCAGCTTTTCGCTGCTATCGTATCCCAGAATATCGGCAACGTGACGCAACAATGAATTGATTGCCTTCGCTTTGGCAAAACGTTCCGTGCACTTTTCCACATCTTCGGGGGACACACGACGCTTGGAGAGATCAATATAACCCTTCTCCTTGTCCACACGTATGACAACCACCGGCTCTGTTTTGCCCACACGAATCAATTTGTTAATGGAACGGATGCGACGACGTGACAACTCCGAAAGCAAGATCATGCCCTCAATGTTGTTGTACTCCAGTAAATGGACGTAAGCGCCCATTTCGGCAATGGAAAGAACGTTGACCATGACGACATCTTCGATCTCCGGATATTTTTCATTGTAAAAGCGTGAGGTTAGCGCCATTTTGCTGTGTTTAAGCACTTATCGAATTTATGTTTATTATTAATGCAAACTCAAGAGAAAATGCCAACAAAATTGCAGCAAAAACGTGTACAATTCTGCCGAAACAAGGCGTAAGAAGAAGCAGGCGAGCGGCGACAGTGTTGTACAATGGCAGTATAGGCGAGTTATGAGCGGCGAAATTCAATCGATATATCGATGAGAACTGCAGTGTTACTCTGCTATTTAATGTTAAAAATGATTTTTAAAGTGCTTTCACTAGACATCAAATATATATATTAATTAAAATGACATTTTCATAATATTTATTTACTTAACATTTGAAATGAAGACATCGATAGATTTGCAATTTGCTGAGTTCAGTGTTAAATAATGAAATTATAATATTCGGCGAATTGGTAAGTGTTGCTTGTAAATGCACCATAATATGATTTTTACATAGATATGCTTGTATTTTTATTAGATGCTTGTAATCAAATTTTGTAATTTTGTTTGCAATTATCTTAAATTCTTTTTGACATTTTATTGCGATTTTAAGTTATGGGTGTATTTCCCGGTGCCGCTAACATTCGGTGTGTACACACTGAAGCGCGTGCACACGGCGACAATCTTGGTAGTCAGTCTGCGGATTGCAGCGAATTCGCTCATTTGAAAAAAATAAAACATGGCTGGAAGAGGTGGTTATGAACACGCTAGGTAAATATTATTAAATAATTTAAGAACGGTGAACGCCAGCTCGCCGAAATTGTGTAAAATAGTTAAAAGTGCGTTCGCCGCGTGTGTCTATGCAAGTGCAAAAGTGCTACAATGTATAATAATGCACGCGGTTTAAGCAAAAGTCAACCAACACACACATACATACGCTGACACACACACACACGCATGAACACAAACACAGTCACGCACACACAAACCCTAAAAATTTACATGCATACATACGCGTGCGTGTGTCTCATTGTGTAGGTGTGTGTATGAGTGTGTGTGCGCGCAAGTGTGTGTGTTTTTTTTTTTCTTCTACATTTCTTTTTCTTTGCTATTTTTTTTTCGGTGAATTTGCTGTGGTGTTGTCGCCCGTTGGGTGACGTCGCAGTCGACGGTAGCGTCGGCGGTACGCGATTTGGCTTTGCCTTTTAACTTCCATAGTAGCCGCAGCAGAGACAGCGCATCGGCGCCGCCTTCAAGGGTTATGGGCGGCTCTCAAAATAGATGACAAAAATAAAAAAGAATGCAGAGGCGCAAAGTGTTTGCTAAATCATTGCTGCAAATAATTAAAAGCGCGCTTTTTTTTTTTGTGTCCTCTTGTGTTTTTGTTATGTTGTCTGTTATTTATTTACAAAACGCGCTACACTTTGTTATTGTTGATGTTTGCCTGTAATTTGAGGCGGCAAGTGTTTTTGCTGTTGTTTTTTCTTTTTCATATTTCGCTTCATTTTGTTGTTGTATTTTTTTCGGTCGAGCACACGTGCGTCAACGTCGCAGCCGGCATATGCCGCTGCTGCTGCTGCTGCACACATTGTGTTGTTGTTGTTGTTGTTGTTGTGGATGTTAATGGTATTTGTTATTATTGTGTTTGCTTGCAGAGGTGGATTTGGAGGAGAACGTCATGTGAAGCAATTGCCAACGGAACCTCCATTCATTGCGTATGTGGGCAACTTGCCGCAGGGTCTCGTCCAGGGCGATGTCATTAAAATATTCCAAGACTTTGAGGTGAAGAACGTGCGTCTGGTTAAGGATCGTGAGACGGATCAATTTAAGGGCTTCTGCTATGTGGAATTCGAGACGTTGGACAATTTGGAAAGAGCATTAGAATGTGATGGACGCATTAAACTCGATGATCTTTCGGCCCCGCTGCGCATAGATATTGCTGATCGTAGGAAAAATGAACGGTACCATAAATTATATTATAACAATAATAATATATATATATATATTGTATAATTCTTTATCTTCTTTCCTTCTGCAGCCCTGGCGGCGGAGTTGGCGGTGGCGGCAATGGCGGCGGCGGCATGACACGTGATGGCGGTCGCGATGGCTTTCAGAAACGTGGACCACCGCGTCAAGGTGGCAGCAGTCAATCGTATAGCCGCGGCGGCCCCGGCACTGGCGGCGGCGGTGGTCCACGCGAAGCCGGCGGCGGCTCTGGTAATCGCGGCGATAGTAGAGGTTCGTACAATGATAATTATGCTGGTCACAATGATAGAAGTCGTGGCGGCGCCAGCTCCGGCATGAATAGAGGATATAATGGTAAAGCATATTTCTGTTAGCCAAGCTCAACAACAACAACAACAACAACAACACGTAGATGCATCTTAGTAGCGCTGCCAACAAAAAAACAAAAAAAAGAACAAAATTCTTAGCAAAATTTGTAGTTGAGATTTGCAAACAAAATCAAAGCCAAAGCATGGACTACAACAACAACAACAATAATAATAATAATAATAATAATTATAATAATAATAGAAACAGTTGCACATTTGCTGCTGCGCTCTTGACCTCTTGACCCCCCGCCTAGTTGGAGCGTGTTCTTTGCCAAGTTCTCTCCAGCTTTCAACTTGTAACTCCCTTTTGTAACTCTCTCTCTCTCTCTCTCTCTCTCTTTCACACTCGCTCTCACTCAATCTCTTTCTTGCACACTCAGCAGGCTGCAGAATTCTTTAGTTCTTTCTTTTATTTACTTGTTTATCTTGTATGCTTTTTTGGGGGCGTTGTCCCACACTTTTACTTGGTTCTACCTCTCTCCCTCCCTCTCACTCTCCCTCTATCTGGTTAAATTGAATTCAATTATTATATATATTTATCTGTAAATGCCTATATAGTTTCCACACACACATACACACACACACACACAGAGACATACAGACAGCATTGAGTTGATTTCGAATGCCTCTTTTAGCACGCTTTACATACAAATACCAACGCCAGCATGTTGCCCCTCACCTCGCCCCATAAGGCTCGATTAGTAGTATAGTACCATATATATATATATATATATAATCCTTGGGCAGTAGAAAGTGCCAGTGCCAATCTTAACTCAAATTCTATGCATGCGCTTTATATGATAAATTATTAAAACAACTCTTCTCCCTCTCTCTCTTTGTCTGTCTCCCTCTGCTTTGCAGATCGTCCAGCAAATCGCGGTCGTTATGGCAATTTCAATAACGACGAACGCTTCGATCGCAATCAGGATCGTGATCGTGGTGAACGTGGACAACGCGAGGGAAGCTTTGGTAATCAGTCACGTGATGGTGATCGCTACAACAACTTCAGTCGGCATCGTGATCGCGAGCGTACCCACTACAACCCGAATCAACAGCAGCCTGAACGTCCCAGCGGCGTTGCCATGGGCCTCATCGGTAAGCAAAGTTATATATATATATATATATATATATATATATCAGGGCTGACAGTTGACTCCCATAAAAAGAGCAGAGAAGGAAGTATAGAGGAGGGAACAGTAAAATAGGTTTGTGATTTGGAAACGAGAGCAGCAGTAACGCGACAGTGGGATACCCTTTCGATCTGTATACGCGTAAAGAGTATCTAACTGAATAATATATATAATAAACACATGCTTGTTTAGATACTCTGATACTCAGATACTCCATATTAGAGCCTGCTATATGATATAGATGCAACTATAGTTCTTGCTTTGATATTTGATAACAGAGTTGACTATATAATGTAGAGAGGCTCTTCCCCCTTAAGTGTCATGCTCATACTTTCCTGAATAACTAATAAGTATGCTAGGGGAGAAGCAACTAAAGCAACTAAACTATATAAATTTGTATAACTGATGCCTTATGTACAAATAACAATAGAAAATTCTTTTGAGTTTTGATAACAGATATATAAAGTATATAGCATATAGTAAAATATGATGTACAGGATTGCTATCACTCTTGCCTTCTTGAATGCTCATACTTGCTTGTATAACTTTAGTATTTATTGTCCGATCGTATTGAAATTTGAGGCATAGGTAGATATTTTAATCAGCTTAGTATAAGCCAAAGATGGCAAGATATATATATCGCTTATAAGTCAGTTAAAAATAGAGTTAACTAATTAAATTATTGCTTAGCAAGGGCAACATTTGAAATCAACCTGATGGCAGAGTATACAGCCATCTTCATGCCAAATTTGGAGTCTTTAGCTCTTATAATACCTGAGATCTTGAAGTTCAATTAAAGGTACAGATGGACATGGTTCAAGTCTATATATACTTTGTGGGCTCTGTCACGCCTTCTACATACATTTGCATACATTTGCACAAAATTAGTATACCGATTTTAAAGCAATTTCAAAGGAAGGGTATACAAATTTACAGACAGTTTTAATGAAAGTTAGAATTCGATATTATTTCAGGCTAGACGAAAATAAAAGCACAGATCTGTCTGGGGAAAAAGGCTGATCTGGGAGCCCTGATATATGTATATAATATAAATAATAAATATTAAAAGTATATATATATATTATATATGTTCTTCTACTTGATTTGCAGACGATACGGAGCGGCCACGCCTGCAATTAAAGCCCCGAACTATAGCGGCGCCTATTAATGCGGTGGCCGAAACTAAACAATCGGCAACGATTTTTGGTAATGCCAAACCGCGTGAGGAGAAGCTCAAGGAGCTGCAACAGGATGTCAATGGCGATGACTAGGTGGTGGCAATGCAAACATCCAACACGCCCCCCTCCTGGCCCCCCCTGCCCTGATCTTTTTTGTAATATGCCTATATGATATTTAATGAAATCACACACAGACAGAGACATAAACAGAGACAGAGACACAGACAGAGACAGACACAGACAAAGACACAGACAAAGACAGAGACAGAGACACATGCAAACAAAGAACAGACACACACAGAGAACAATGATAAAAATAACGATATGAAAATGAAAGTTGAAAGAAAAGAAAACATATAAAAAACATCAAGAAAATTATATAGGGGCATATATATATATATATATATATATATATATAAACATATATATGATTTGTGTGTGAAAGAGAGCGGGATGCATATATGTGAGTAGGAGCAGCAGCAGGAGGAGCGCAAGTCGGTGTAGGAGGAGGAGCAGGAGGAGAAAAAGAAGAAGGATAATGAGATGAAAGTTAAAACAAAACATAATTAATAACTACGCTATATACCTATTATATAAAAAGCTATGTACTATGCATACACACACAGACACACACACACACAGAGAGACACACACACACACACAGAGAGAGACACACACACACACACACAGAGAGACACACACACACACACAACTTAACAGCAACACAGTAACAGCAACAGCAACAAATCTACAGCAATAATTCTAAAACGACAGCAGCAGCAGCAGCAACAACAGCAGCACCAACAACATAACATAACAACATAACAGCAACAACAACAATGAAAAGTCTTTAAATGTTAGTCTGTAAGCAGCGATAAATTTTAGAGATGTGCATATAGCCGATATATATATGTGCGCTGCGATTTGTTAGTTAAGTAATAATTTGCATACATATATATATATGTACATAATATATATATATATATATAAACATAAACATAAAACCAGCATAAAAACCTAAAGAGAAAAACCAGAAAAAACAAAATTAAAAACATAACATATAATACAAAAAAAAGAAAAACAAGTTTTACCAACTAAGCAAAAAAGAAAAAACAAAAAACAAAGTAAAAACTGAAAGAAAAACAAAAACAAAAAGAAAACGACAACAAAAAGAAAAACAAAAAACAACTAAAATTTGACAAGCGTTTAGCGTTTAGCAGGCAGGCAGGCAAGGCAGTTTATATACAGTTTATATAGCAAAATACAAGCAGAACTAAGAGAAATAATAAATTAAAAGTATATTAAAAAAACACATAACAAGAAACAACAACAAGAACACCAACTACGTACGTATATTGAAGAAATGCATAGAACAGCAAACAACAAATTGATATATATATATATATATATATAGACCCTATATATATATACAATAGATAACAGATAAATATATAAAATTAGCAGGCATTCATTCACAATCGTCCCTCACACACATGCATATGTATGTCTTATATGAAAAAGAAAAGAAGAAAGTCGTAAGTCGCCGAACAGTTTATACATATATGTATATAGTATGTAGTATATAGTATATATATACATATATTGATCTGACCACATTTCTCTTTTTTTTGTTTCTCTCTCCCCTCTTTTGTTTGTAACACACGTTTTTTTCTATATATAATTTTTTTGCAAATTAAACTTTTTGTTGATTTATTTTCGTAATATTCTCTCGGCTTTAATTGACAATTATTGCAAAGGGGGGAGAGAGGGATACACAAACCAAACAAATCGAACATTTTATTCATGTAGATAACATTTCTCTCCCTCTCTCTTTCTATTGTATAACTTTCTCTGCTTAGCCTCTGCTCTGTCTTACTCTCTTTCTCTCCGTATGTCCTATCTCTTTTGTATTTGTATTTGTTTGCGATAATGACAAGTTTATACTATATACTATATAGAATCGATCGATCTAGTTAGATATATACATAGATTTCTTGAATTTAATCACCAAACCAAGAGTCGTTGCATCTTTTTGAGTAACTCTATATGTTCTTTCAACTTATATACATATATGGTATACCAGACTGAGGCAATTTGTCGCGTCGCGTCGCGTCGCGTATAGTCCGACATATTTGCAAGCTTTAAATATAGTACATAGGCATTTCTTCCACCATCAACGAAGAACAGCAGAATCTTTTCTTTTTTCTTTTTCGACGAACGACTCTTGTACACCCCATAGAAGTTTTCAAATCGAAATAAATAAGCAAAAAAATGCAAAAAATACTCGAAATGTGTCGCCGGCGTTTTTCAACACTGCGAAAAGAGAGAAATATACTAAAATGACGTAAAAAAGAATATAAAGAAATCGAAAATATGTAAATTTTCTTTTTTAATTTTGTACCATAACGAATAAAATTTAAAAAATTTAGCAAAAACAAAAGAAAAGAAAATAAATCGAGAATGCAATAAAACGAGCAGTTTAGCAAACATAACCTAGCACGCAAATCGCAAGCTACATTATATAGTATATATATGTATACAGTGAGTGAAGTAACTCTTTACACATACATATGTACATTACATTAGCATATGCATTTGAGTAAAGAGTTGCTTGATTATCTGTATATGTATTTAAATAAATATACAGATATATACAAAAAATACAGATATATACAAACATGAGAAAAAGAAGGTAAATTTTTTATAATTTTAGCTCTAATATTAATAAAGAAACAAAGTCAAAGAATTAATTATATTAAATAAACAAAGCGTAAACAACAAAAGCAACAACACCAATTAGCAGTGGGCAAATAGGCAAACAAAAGGGAAACGAGAATCGAAAAAAGGAAATCGGCAAAACTGACAACAAAATTTAACATTTGTATTTTACATAAGCGTTAACATTAACATTAACATTAATAGTAACAGTAACATTAATATTAACATTTAAAGCCCCCCATCCAGAATGCGGGAAACGTTTACAGACAACGTTTAAACTTATTCAAAATATACAATAACAAATGCAACAACCACAACAAGAACAACACCAATAACAACAACAACAAAAACCATATTTATAGATATCCAAAGTAATGTTTGTAATTAAGAACTTTGATATGCATTTTAAATGACGACGCCCAGAATAGAAATTCAATGGAGAATCGAAGCAAAAGAAGAACAAAAGAAAAACCACTAGAATTTATACAAAGCAAAGTAAAGTAGCCGTTAACATACGATATGAATATGAATAAATATACAAACACACACACACGCATATATATATATATATATATATATATATATATATGCATATACACATGCATGCATAATGTGTGTGCGTGTGTGTGTGTGCGTGTGTGTGTGTGTGTGTGTGTGTGTGTGTATGTGCATGTGTGCATGCAAATATTTAACAAATTGAGCGCAGTTATGCATACCACATACAAAGTTTAGCAATTAATAATCTTAACGCGAGGCAACAATTTCTATATAAATTATTTAATTAGCAAAACAATTTAACAAACTAACTCGAAAAAACTATAAACAAAAGCAAAAACCTAACAAAATAGCAACAACAAAATTTATTAACATAGTTTCATAATCCCAAAAACTTAAAAAGAAAATCAAAAAAAAAAATAACGAATGTAGGGGCGAAATCCCTTAAACAACAGCAAAATGAAATGATAACTAAAGCTGAGCATCAGCTGAACAGCAACAACAAGAAGAAAAGCAACAATTCAAACATTACATAACTTAAAAATTCTTAACAAAATATATATACATAACATATATATATATTTTTTTGTTGTTTGAACATTTTGTACGATATATATACATACGTGTGTATGTATATATCTATATATATACATATATATATATAAACAAATTCGAAATCTGTGTCATTTCATTGGGTGGAATTGGTGTGGTTAGGTTATGTTGATAGGGAGAGGGTGGGGCAAGGATAACTATTTCACTGCCACTAGTGATGCAACTGTGAACTGCGATGATTTCCTTGACGTGTCTTACTCACGCATGGCTTGCATACATTATCGATATACATTATCAACGCATAATTTGCATAAAATATACCAATATATTTAAATACTAAACGATATCGATCAAAAACAGGATTACAATTTCACTGCCGCTAGTGATGCAACTGTGAACTGCGATGATTTCCTCGGCGTGTCTTAGTCACGCATGGCTTGCATACATTTTTGATATAAAAAAGATAAGCTCACGAGTAGTTGCTCGTGATTGACACGACTAAGCAATTGCGTCACGCGCTCATCACAAGGGAAATGTTTTTAAGTGTTAGTGCGTGCTGTGTGCGTGTTAGCCTGTGTGCTTGTGTGTGTGTATGAGCTTAAGCGTCGTCGCGTCGGTCAGTTGCCGCTTATAATATGGCCAATTGAAACTAACGTTCGCCAAGCCCGCACACACAGACACAGCGACAGGCACTGGCACACACATACACACTCACACATTGGCACACAGGCACGCACACTCGCACATTAAGGGGGACACTTGGCAACTGCGAAAGGTGTTTGGCGCTTTGCTGTCTCCGCCGCCGCTGCATGATGTCATCGGCGTGGCGCAGGCTGCCAATTACGACACACTCGCACACACACACACACACATGTGCGTAAAGGACAAGTGCGTGTGCACACATGCATAGTTTCACATACACACACATGTACGTATGTGTGTGTGTGGAGATATATAAATATTTATATAAAAAGATTTCAAACGAAAACTAATGGCCAATGCGTGCGAGTGTGTGTGTGTGTGTCAGTCATTTGGCGTTTTGATGAATTTTTCAGCACTTGTCAGGTTTTTGTTCGTGTCTTTTGAATGTCGTTTCGTGTCTTCCTTTAACCGTTATCAGCGCGCGCGTAATGACGACATTCCGTGGGCCGAAGGCAGCAAGCAGAAGAGGTGGAAAAGGGAGGGAAGAGAGGCTGGTGAATTTCATCCATCAATCGGGAACAAAACTTAATCTCGGCGTGCGCTGCCAGTTTGTGTTTGCGTGGGTGTATGTGTGTGTGCCCGCATAATTAATTGGCTTTTAATTTTCATTTGAGCGCTGCTTATGCTTATAATCAATGGGACAAGGCCCGCAGGACATTTTGTTTGTGTGTGTGTTTGTGTTTAGTGCTGCTCTGCTACTTGGCGATAACTAACACTTGATTTCCAGGCACAGTATTTTAATACTTACATATATCGGGAAATCGATCAGAATTAGAAAATTGTGCGATAAATTGCATAGAGAGATCGCATGCCGATAATTGCATTTAATGCACATATGTATATATTTATTATGTTTTTATTATATTCAAATTTAACAAATGCATATATCTAACTATCGATCATTTAGTAACTGCATATAACGCACACGATAAATTTCACAGTTAAACTGATCGGGGAGTAGAAGGAAAGGAATAATGCAACTGGCAGCGGACAAAAGCTGAATTGTGTCGACTGCAGGGTGATTTGGCCCATTGTGGATGCCATGTGGATTGTAAGTAGGCAATAAGCCTACTTAGCGGGGAAGTGCAGCGCATTGCAGTTAACCCCGAAAAACAATGAAGCAAATGGCATCAGCAGTTACACACACACATACAGAGACACACATAAACACACATAGGGACAGTTTTTGCATGCTATGCCCCATTTTGAGGCTGTTTGGCCGAGTGCCTGCCAAAAAATCAGTCAACTGAACTCTGCATGCAGCAGTTGAGCAAATCGCGTGCCGTGCATTTACCCTAACCCTCCCCCCGGCCTGGCCCATGGCACTGGTGCAGCTGCACTTGCACATGTTGCTTGCCCCCCCCTCTCCACTCCTCTTGCGTCTACCTTCTTGCTGCTGAAATTGACTGCGGCTGAAAAGAGAGTGGAAAGTGCGGAAAACGTTTGGCTTCGTGGCATTTGGATGATTTCTGCCTGCCTATTTGTGAAAATCCCTCCGTGCCCTCCCCTGCTCTCGCCACTCAGCAAAAGAATGCCAGGGTGCTCTGCCTGGTATGCAATCCTGCTGTGCACCAGCCTGCCTACCTGCCATCTCTCCATCTCTTTCGCACTCTCTGGCACTCGTTGGCATTCTCTGGCTGCCACTTTGTAGACTTTAATCGCGTGTTTGCTGCACATTTTAACGCTCGTTGTCGATGCCGTTGTTGTTGCTGTTGTTGTTGTTGGTTGCCAGAGCAACGCAGCAAAACACGAAACGAAATGCAAAGAAAAAAAACAAAAAGGAAAAACGCTACGCTCTGTGGTAATTGGCTCAGCCAGGAGCCAGGGGTCATGCATCACAGTGGGGGGGTGGGTGGTAGAGGATGTGAAAGAGTGAAGAGTGTTAAGGACACAGGGGGAAGGGGAAAGGTGGAGGAGGAGGGAAGCAGTCGCCTTCGGTGTTGTGTTCTCGGCAGGCAGGAGGTACGTTGATTACGACGGCTGCTGCAATTGTTTTTGGCCAATGAGTGAACGCTCATGTTGCATGCTTCACGGCGTGCAGCCCCACAGCATGTGAACGCACAATATGCAAGCGTGTTAATGTGTGTGTGAGTGCGTGTTTAATGCTTTAAATATGCTCGTTTCTGACGGGATTAATTAAAACATATACGTATTTATGCACATTTTTTAAAATAATTACACACAAAAGGCCAACGAAATATGAATGCGAATTTGTTAAACGTTGTTTAATGCGATGATGTGCATTGCGATGTTCCTTAACGATATTAATCCAGTGTAAGTAAATGAGGGTTATCGATTATATGCAAGCATCAGCAATAAAATACCAACCGTATCGTTGCCAACTTCGCGTTCTCTCTTATTTCGATCAGTGTGCGAAAGGACACAATAGTTTTTAAGCAGTAGTAATTAAATACCAAGTGTATTGCAACCAACTTCGCGTTCTCTTTTATGTCGATCAGTGTGCGAAAGGATACAACACACATCGATAGTTTTTAAGCAGGAGTAATTAAATACAAAGTGCATCGCGCTCTTTAATTGCGATCAGTGGGAGAAAAAGAGCTAAGACTATACTGGCAACATTATGAACACTATCGATAGTTTACTGAAAGACATTACAGGCAAACACACACAATGTGTTATAGTTTTATATGGACACATGTCTCCTTTCCGGAACAATCGATTAGGGCTACTTAGTGTACATATGTATATTTGCGTATACATGACTGTGTGTGTGCGTATACACACGCATATAAAAGTCAGCGATATCACATACACGTGTACTTGGGCTTTATGCGTAATTACAATGACGACGGCGATGGCGACGACGATGGCATAATTAGCCTTGTTATATTTACTATACTTGTTGTTGCTGTTGGTGTAGTTGTTGTTGCCATCGTCGATGGTGCTCCAAACTGTCAGCACGTAAGCGGCAACAACAACAACAAAGACGCCGGCAACAACCATCGAAGAGGAGGCAGTGAAACACGCGCGACTCATAAACCAAATTTATGTAAATTTAGCCTTCCTCTTCCCTTTCCCCCCCGTTCATCAACATGCCACACATACCCTTGTCACAGTACCACCCCCTCTCCCCCTTAGAGCAGCAAGTGCAAAGGAAACGCACAGTTGAATAATGTAAGGTTATGTTAATACGAGTATACGATACGATACACAGGAAGACGAGGACAGGCTGCCTGCCTGTCCCGAGGATAGGGAGGCGGAGATGGAGATGGAGACGGAGACGTAGGCAGTGGGTGGCATGCGGTGTGGTGCAGGGTCGCTCCAGGTGTACATTACACTCCCCGCGCCATTGGCTGCCAGTTAGAGGTCAACCCCCCGCACCGCACCCCACCGACCTGAGGCATGCCACGCCATGCCGCACGCAGCTAAAGCTCAGTGAAAATGAAAATGAAACTGAAAGTGCACCTGCACCCAAAGCGAACCCAACTCGAGCTTCGTTCAACTTCGTTGAAAGGAATCGCACTTTGACTGGAATTGAAAAAAGTTCAAATATTCAAAAGTCTCATAAAAATTAATGTCGAATTATTTGATGGAGCACAAGATACACAGTTCGCTTTAACATCGGTTGACTTTTCAATAACAGAGGTTAGAAAGCCTGTCAACATTTTTATATTGAACATTTCTTTAGGCAATATCGACGTAATTTGTGGCCAGAAAAATAAGCATAGCATGAATATTTGCATATATAATATAAATCTTGATATTTTTGAACACAATGAGAAGGGCACTCCACTTGAAAAACATTGAAATTAAAATTGTGTAAACAATTAAGAGTTATCGAATAATTAAATACCAAATGTATCGCAGCCAACTTCATGCTCCTTTCGAATACGATCAGTGTGCGAAAGGCCAGTAACAAAACACTATCGATAGTTATCCTGCATACACACAGTTTTTAAATTTAAATTTAAAATTTAAATTATTTTCGATTTCGATATTTAATTTGATAAGTAAATTTTAAATTTGCAAAGTTGTCGATAACTTTACCGGAGAACTGATCTGTGTGCATTGAGCGACATTTAAGATCGATCGCTGTCCTCCTCCTCTTCCGCTGGCAACAAGAGGCAGTGCTTGAGTGTGTATGTATATGTGTGTGTGAGTGCTGTATGTTTTATTGTAGTTGTGTGAACAAAGGTGCGGAAATTTAGTCGCACTTGACAATGTGATGGACGACAGATAGCGCTGCATTGCACCTGCCACACCCGCTACCCCGCTGCTCTCTTGTGCGAACCCGTCGCTCTGCAGCCCGCATCTGGTGCTGTCAGAATGTCGTCATTGTTCATTCATGAAATGAGCGCCTTTTTACTTTTGCCCAACATCAACAACAGCAAAAGCAACAACAACAACGATAAAAGCAGTAACAACAACGAGAAGAAGAACCGCAATGGCCGCAAAATGAAATGGGTATAAAGTGAAAAAAAGAATAGGAGAAGGGAGGAGGAAAGAAGGGGAAGGAGGGGGTTAAGGAAAAGGGCCGAAAGAGAGTACAACGGAACGAAAGACGCGCGTGGTAAAGGAGTGTTGGATAAGTGTAGATATATGTATATATGTACATATACATATATGTATATGTATGTATATAGCCTGTATACAAGCATGCATATGTGAGTGCCGGCGTGTGTGTGTGTGTGTGTGTGCGAGGACACAACGAGGACGTACGTGCGACTTTGTTGCCACACACTGTGATGTTTCTGTACATTTTTCTTTTCTTTTTAGGTTGCTGCCGTTGCGGCAGTGTTGCATGTTACATACACACACACACACACGTACTAACACACACACTGTCACACACTGGGACACACTTGCGCGGCATACGAACAATTTGTACGAGTATTTGCCTCGTTCGCTGACATCATCCGCAGTTGCCTTTGCCAGTTCGTACACACACACTCACACACACATGGAGAGTGACAGCTCACATTGCTCATACGCCATGTTGTTCAACACGCACTGAAAGCTTATATGGTGGGCGTAACGGAACTGGTCGGGGCGGGCCAATGCTGCCTCTGCTGTTGCTGTTGTAGTTAGCCTCTGTTATAGTTAATAATATAGTTCACATTATTCGCATTGTCATCCTTTTTGCGATTGCCCTCGAGTTGACACTGCCACTGCTGCTGCGGCTGCGGCTGTTGCAGTTGTTGTTGCTGTTGCTGTTGTCACACATTTTGCTGCATACTTTTCAGCTGCAATTTAATGCAAATTCAAATGAGTTTCTCTCTCTCTCTCATTTAATACGATATTTTAATTGGCTGGAAAATTGAAAGTTTCATTGGACCTCATGAACTGCATATTTCAAACGGCTGTAGGCAAATTGAAGTAGGTTTTATGATGAAAATAAAAAATTGATTTATCATGGACAGGTTTATCGTGAGGCTAATTTAATGTTGTCTCATTTACATTTTATTTTACATAATTGTTGATGTCAAAGCGAAAGAGGAAAGTGAATCAAACATTGATCAATTTAATGTTAATATTAAGATTGATGATAATGATAATCCTAATGCTATTGGTAATGCTAATGCTAATGCTAATGCTAATGATAATGCTAATGCTAATGCTAATGATAATGATAATGATAATGATAATGATAATGATAATGATAATGATAATGATAATGATAATGATAATGATAATGATAATGATAATGATAATGATAATGATAATGATAATGATAATGATAATGATAATGATAATGATAATGATAATGATAATGATAATGATAATGATAATGATAATGATAATGATAATGATAATGATAATGATAATGATAATGATAATGATAATGATAATGATAATGATAATGATAATGATAATGATAATGATAATGATAATGATAATGATAATGATAATGATAATGATAATGATAATGATAATGATAATGATAATGATAATGATAATGATAATGATAATGATAATGATAATGATAATGATAATGATAATGATAATGATAATGATAATGATAATGATAATGATAATGATAATGATAATGATAATGATAATGATAATGATAATGATAATGATAATGATAATGATAATGATAATGATAATGATAATGATAATGATAATGATAATGATAATGATAATGATAATGATAATGATAATGATAATGATAATGATAATGATAATGATAATGATAATGATAATGATAATGATAATGATAATGATAATGATAATGATAATGATAATGATAATGATAATGATAATGATAATGATAATGATAATGATAATGATAATGATAATGATAATGATAATGATAATGATAATGATAATGATAATGATAATGATAAATCGTAGAAGGTGTAATTGGCTTATCATTTATGTTTAATGGTCCTGAATTTATGGCTGGTCATTCTTTATGCTGTTGACACAGGCAGAGGCCAGTGGGAGTGCTGGCTTGGGGGGCTGGGAGAGGTAGGGGGAGGGGTAATGGAGACATTGTACATCGGTTACATTTATCAGTTGACTTTCGCCGTGGTGCAGCTGGCTTAATTGTCGTGTGTCGGTTAGGGTCAATTAGACGTTATCAAATGTTTGCCCAAGGCTCGCCTAGACATGAACGCACATTCGCGAGCGCAAGAGGGTGCAGAGGAGTGAGGAAGGGGGGGGCGACAGTAAAGACAGGCAGCGGCAAGTGCACAGGGTGCACGCGCACCTGCTGGCGGCAAAGACACACTCGCAAAGACAGGCAGGCAGGCAGGCAAAAGTGGCAAAGTGGCAAAGTCAGGCGACAGCTGCCTCTGTCGTTGCAAACACAAAATGCTTGAAATACCTTTGCGCCTTGACGTATGCAGCGTTTTTTTGTTCTTCTTTCATTCCCATTTTGTTGCTGTTGTTGTTGTTGTTGTTGTTGCTGCTGGTCGTGCAACTCGTTCGTGCTCGTGTTCGCCGCACGCCCGAGCACACGAACAGCACTCGGCGCTCGCCTTTCGCCGCCAGCGGCCGCTCGTTGCTGATTGCCTCGCCACGCCCCCTCGCCGTGCTCCTTTGCTGTGCTCGTTATCCTGGGCCTGTCCCAATGACCGAGTGGCGTGCCATGGCATGGCGTGGCATGGCGTGGCGACGCTCTCCGCCGCCAAACACCTCCGCTCACTCTCTCCGCTCTCTCTCTCTATCTCTCTGCTTTCTTTCTTTCTCTCTCCACCGCAACGAGAAACTGGCACAAGCCGAGCCTCGAGCCGAGCGCAGCCGAGTGGCGGCACACAGGCGAACGCAGCAAAAGCGCGGCGAGTCTCGGCACAGTCGACTGAGGCCAACTGAACGAAACTCGCACTCTGTGAACGCACACGCGCTGCGGCAGCTGACAGTTTCAGTGAACCACGGAGACGAACGGATTACGGGTAACACAAGAGCAGCAGCAGCAGCAGCCGCAGCAAAACACCAGCAGCCACTAAACCAAAAAGAAATAAAATACAAAATAAAAAAAACAAAACAGAAAACTAACAAACAGAAAAAAACCGAAAAAAAAAAAAAAATAAAACCAAATTCAGTAAATAAGAAAAAAAAAAAAAAAAAAAATTACCGACAAAAAAGGAAAAGGAAAAATAAAATAAAATTAAAGCAAATTAAATAAATACAGTCGCAGTGCCCGCTGGCTGTGGCCACGCTTGTTCGCCGCTACTTCTCTACGCTTCCCCCCCACTGGCTATCTCACCCCCCCTACTGCCTGCTGTCACTGCCGCTAAGTCAGGAGTTAGAGAAACAAAGGAAAACAGAGCAAATTATCCCGAATACAAAAAAGGCAAAACGAGAAAAAGTGTTTGAAATGCCTAACAAAAATATGTTGCCTGTGCACATATATATATGTATGTATATATATATTACATACTATATATATATTTATACATATATATAGCCCACAAAGGCTGCCCCAGTGTGCGCAGGCAGGCAGGCAGGCACGCAGGCACGCTTTACATAAGATCCCCAATTTTCTTTTGTTTTTTTGTTGTATTTTTTTCAAGTGCTTCGAACAACAAAAAAACCCGAAAAAAAACCAAAAAAAAAAAACAAAAACCAAACCAAAAATTCAAGCAAAGGAAGAAGAAATGAAAGCTGCAAACGTAATGCAAGATTTTGATGCTAGTACAGCTATATAGATATAGATATATATAGAGATTATACTATATCGTATACTATATCGTATTGTACTATGGGGCAGACAGTGTGTGTGCTTTAAAGCAGAATATATATACATTTTTGTTGTTGTTTTTGATGTGATGTGACTCGTGGTGTGTTTGAGTGTGTTGGTGTGTTGGTGTGTGTGTGAAAACGTGGCGTATACTTGATGTGCAGAACATCTGAAGATTGCGTATACGCCTTGGCTGGCTGAGCATGCTGCTTGCGCGTGTGTGCCTGCTTGTGTGTGCGCCGCTGTCTCTCTCTCCCTCTCTCCCCCTCTCTCTCTCTCTGTGTAGGTGTGTGTGTGTGTGTGTGTGAGTTACGCAGGCCAAATGCGAGTGCATAACTTGCAATTTGTTTGAAATAGCAGCGGGCAGCGCTGCTAAGTAGGCAACAAAAAAATTTTACAAGCAGCCTAAGACGCACAGCACACACACATGAGACACACAGCACACACACACACACATATGAGATACACACACCTACATATACAAGACACACACACATACATTACACACACACACACACACAGTTGCCAGCACGCACGAACGCACGCATGCATGCTGGCATGTGTATGCCTTGAAGTGCTGCCTCAAGTGTGCTTTTGTGTGTTGTGCGAGTGTGCCTGTGTGTGTGCGAGTGTGTGTGTGTGTGTGTGTGTGAGCATGTTTGGACTTTCGATTTTTCGTGGCTTGTCTTCAATTTATTGTTGCTGCTGTCTGTCCTGCTTAGCTTATGTGCGTGTGTGTGTGTGTATGTGTGTACATACATGTCTCTGATATGCCTGTGTGTGTGTGCCCCTTTGCAAGCGCGCATATGCCTGCTGTATGTAAGGACAAACAAGACAACGTCTGCGCTGGCACACGAAACTCAACTCAACACGCCAAGGCAGAACCAAGGCAGAGCTAAGCAGCGCTTAGCAGCAGCAGCAGCAGCAGTAGCGCTAGAGCGGGGCACAATACACACACACACACACACACACACACACACAGTCATGCATACACACATACATGCAGAGAACGCACACACACAACACAATTCAACTTAACTCAACTCGAAAAATAGCAGCGAAATCCGAGCAGTCGCGTTGCCAGCCTAGTGGGGTAGACAGCGAGGTGGCAACCTCAAAGGCAGGCACCTAGGGGCGAGGGGCACAGAGGCTTGTGCTGTGGTGTGAGCCTGGCAAAGTCAGTCCCACAGTCCGGCAGTCGCACAGTCTGTCCCTTCGTCAGTTCTTCAGTCAGTTTGTCGCTGGGTCGCTCGGTCGTTCGTTTAGTCAGTCACTCGGTCGCTCTTTCGGTCTCTTCGTTTAGGCTGGCAGCGCTGGCGCCTCGCTAACTGGCTAAGCTAAGGCAGTGGCACCCCCCCCTTTACCTCTGCCCAGCACTTCTCTTTGCTGCCCTGCCTTGTTCGTTTGACCCCTTCTCACTCAGAGTCTCACTCAGTCTCTCGCTTGCTCGCTCAACTCACTCACTCACTTGCTCTCTCTTTCTCTCTCTCTGTCTCTCTGTCTCTGTCTCCCTCTCTCTGCCTTTGCCGCTCTCCCTCTCTCTTGTTGTTTCTGTCTCTGTCGCTGGCACTGCGGCCACACGCCTCTGGCAGCGCTGCACGCGCGTGTGCCATATCGCGTTTCGTGTTGTGCGCAAAACTGAGCCGAACGAAACGACAAAGCGAGAAAAAGGCAGCAGGACGAGGACAAGCAGCGGCAGAGGGTGGTGGAAGGGGGGGAGGGTAGGGCCAAGGGAGGGCCAAAACAGGCACAGGGACACGGCTTGGCCTGCGTTGAGGGCGCTGTGCTGGGCGAGGGCGAGGACACGCTATGCTCTGTGCCTGCCTGCCAGCCAGCCAGCCAGCCAGTCTGTCCATTCGTCTGCCCATACCACTGTCCCTCTGTCCCTCTGTCCCTCTGTCCCTCTGTCCGTCCGTCTGTCCGCCTGTTTCGTATCCTCGTCACCGTTGCTGCTTTGCCTAGTTTCAACGAATATTGTGCAACGCTTTTGAAGTTGTTTTGCTTGTCTAGCGCGGGTTTTGCTATTTGACTGCAGCGCATAAAAGTATGCAACAGAAATTGAAATAATAAGCCCCAAGCCTCTCTCTCTGCCTCGAATAACTTTAAGCTCCAGTTAATTTTAGCGCTCTGTGTGTGTGTCTCTGTCTCTGTCTCTGTATGTGTGTGTGTGTGTGTGTGTGTGTGTGTGTGTTTTTTGTGCGCGCTCTAACTTTGCATGCGGCGACACACTGTCGGGCCTGCTATTTGCCGTCTATTCTACACATGTAAATGTGTTTGTTTGCCTCGCAAAGTCAATAAAATTAATGGCAGTTTCTAATGAGTAAATACTCGGCCAAAATGGAGCCGTGCTACGTACTGCGTTGCTTTTCTTTTCACTGTTTGTTTGCTTTATATAACTGTGAAAGAATGTGAAGAGAGAGAGAGACAGAGAAGGAGAGAAAGAGTGGCAGCGGCAAAGCCAACAAAGCCAAGCGGAATCAATTGGCCACGAAGCATTGCATACTTTTGTGCGGCAAACGCCAACGCAATTTCCCAGCGTAAGCGCACAAAATTGTGCCATACTTTCGGGCGTTGACGGAAAATTAAATTGAATTGCGTGCCTTCCCCACAACACTCCGTGCAAATCTTCTACTAAGAAAAACTGTTCAATCAAACTTTCACAAACTTTCTTGTACACTTTAGCCACTTGCAACTACTTTGATAAGTAGATTTGAGCTAGATTTGACGGGAAACAAGCTACAGCAAATTAAAGCTTAATATTTACAGCAGCTAACAATGGGTAGCTCAAGCTTCCCTGCTGCTTGCCCGCTCTACCTACTTCTCCCTATTTCCATTCCCTACCTTCCTTATTCTCTCACTGGCTGTGCAACAAAAGGCAAAAGCGAAATTTCCCTTTTCACTGGCAGCCCCAAACGACATTTGTATGTGTGAGAAGAACGCACAGAAATGTCGCTTAACTGCCATGTAACATGTGTGTGAGTGTGTCTGTGTGTGTGTCGGAGTGATTGTCTGTGTGCGTGTTCATTTATTTGCCAGCGACTTTTGGGCGCTTAAAAATAAGTATATATCGCAAACATCAACAACATCAACAACAACAACAGCAGCAGCAGCAGCAGCAACAGCAACAACAGCAGCAACCCAAGCTTGCCTAGCATCTTCTACTTTTCTCCCTCCTACTTTCTTCCCTTAGCCCCCCCCCATGCACAGTGCCTGCAAAGTGCGTGTGCCCATTTCCTTCGTCTATTGTCACAATTTGATTGTTGCTATTCAATTGGTTTTCTTGTTCAGCTGCGACTGATTTTTGTTGTTGCTGTTGCTGTTGGCATTGTTGTTGTTGTTGATGCTATTGTTGTTGCTGTTGTTGTTGCTATTGTTGTTGTTGTGGTGTGTGCCAAATTTACATAACGTAAATGCCGCATAAATAAATTATTAAATACGTGCTGTGACAATGTGGATTCCATGTGGACAGAATGCCTAAAAGAACCCACACAAACACACACATATATATACGCACACACACACGCGTACACACGCACACCTAGTTGCGGTCAACGTTTGGCATAGTTTGGCAGTGACAAGTCTCGACTTCAGTGCTCGATTGACAATCCAAAGGCAAATTTTCAATGCCGTAACAATTTCTTCCAATTAGAAACTGTTCATCGTTCTTCTTGTTGTTGTTCTTCTTCTTATTATTGTTGTTGTTGTCCTTATTGTTGTCAGAGTGTTGGAAAAATGTTCGGTTAATTAAGTTAGCAATTTATCAGCACATTTCTAAAGTGTCAAACTTGTTACAAAAGCTGACGTATTTTTTTTCCAAGCGCCAGCAAAGTGAGTTTTTTTTTTGCCTACGTTTTTTTTTTTTTTAAGTGCAATCAGTATAAAGTTGCTGAAAGTGTTGCGAACAAATTATGGAATACATCAATGTATCACATATAGTATGAGTATGTGGTAGAAGTGTATGTATAGTGCTGCTCAATCGGTTACAGTTACAGTGCACAGAGGTATTTGGAAAGAGAAGTAATTTTGAATTGAATTGAGAAACTAGTTAAAACTTATTGAATATAAAAAGTGATTAAATTGCAAGTAATATGTGTGGAAATAATTAGAGAAATATCTAGAAGTTGGGTTGAATTCAAAGTAATATGTGTAGAATATATGTTGAGATTATTTCCAATTACTTTGAAAGGTTTTAGATTGATGAAAATTGGCAATCAAAATAGAAAAAAACCACAGTCGCACTGCACGCGACAGTGGGATACCCTTCGACCTATGTTCCGGTGTAGTTTAATTTGTTAAATTCATACACATATACAAATGCGCATGCTTTTAAATTATTGCCGACAGATGCCGCTCGGCCGCCTCCCTTGTTAGCTGATACAAGCACTTGGTTTTATGCACATACTTTCTTAAATAACTTCTGTGTTTATTGTCCGATCGGATTGCAATTTCTAGAATACGTAGATATTTTAATGAGCTTAGTATATGTTGAAGTCAGAAAGTTGTATCTTTTATACAGCGCTTACAAATTAAGTTCAAAAATTAAATTATTGATTTGCGGGGGCGGTGGGCGTGGCACATAACATTTGAAATAAACTTGATCAGCTTATAGTACACAGGAGTCTTCCTGCCAAATTTGGCGACTCTAGCTTTTATAATAGCTGAGATCTGTGCGTTCACACAGACAGACGGACAGACAGACAGACATGGCTCAATCGACTCGGCTTGTGATCCTGAGCAAGAATATATATACTTTATGGGGTCTCCGACGGCTCCTTCTGCCTGTTACATACATTTGCACAAAGTTAGTATACCCTTTTTTGACCATTTTCAATGGTCGAAGGGTATAAAAAGCCATAAAATGAAAATGAGAACACTTTATTGACTCAGCAAGTTTTGAGATATATTTGCAAATGTAGTTATGAATTCAAAATGTATTTGAGTGAAGAAATGTGGTGATAATTTAAAACTACAAAGATAGATAGATGGTAAATAATTAGGACTAGTATATAATATTACTTATTAATTATATATTGGAATATTTCAAGAAGTGGGACATTTTAAGCCAAATATAAAGAATTAAATATTTTTTTTGTATTTACTTAAAAAGTTTTGGAAATGAAAACGAGCAAGAAAGGCATGCCGTAGGTTCTATACCCATGCAGCTTATTATCTCCTCCGATTGTTCATATACTAGTGATATATAGTGCTGCATAGTTGAAGGGTATTGTGTATATTCAATATTATGTCTCACTTTGATTGGCACTAATAAGTTACGTTCTTTTTAAAATCAAAACTGGTCTTCATACAAAAACCTTCATTTGGTCCAATTGTTATGTTAACATATATGACAGCTATATGTTAAAGTGGTCTGATTTAGATGCAATTTTATATGTATACTATAAATATAGAAAATGTACGATGTAGTAAATTTAATTGCAATATCTTAACAAATAACAAAAATCGGCCGATAGTTTGTATGGCAGCCATACGATATATCGGTGCGATGCGGCTCGTTCCGACTTATATACAGCGTGCAGCAATAAGAAGCATGTGTGTTCAGTTTTATCAAGATAGCTTTAAAACTGAGAGACTAGTTTGCGTTGCAACAGACGGACAGACGGACAGACAGACGGACAGACGGACGGACTTACGGAGGGATTTACGGACGGACAGACATGGATACATCGACATTCCTTGTGAATATAGTAGTAGACCCCATTAAGTTTGTATGTATATTCTTGCACAGAATCAATAGCGTCATGTCTGTCCGTCCGTTCGTCTGTCTGTCCGTTTGTCTGTCCGTCTGTTTAATCCTTGAGATCTCAGTTATTACAAAAGCTAGAGACACCAAATTTGGCATAAAGGCTTCTGCATACCATCAGTTGTTTAAAATTAAGGTTATCGTTCTTCTGGTTTATTTTGTAGGTGACAAAAATTCCACTTTTTCCATAGCTTAATATATATATTGCTACTACTCCTGAGTAGTTATAAGTATTTATGGTACGCAAAAATATTTGAAATGAAATAATTTCAAACATTTCAAAGCTAAATAAATCCGTAGATAAACTATTTATTATTATTATAGTCACTAGGAATCGTTCAGTTCCTTCAGAACTTAACCCGATGTGTAGCTTAAAAAAGAATATGAATAAAGTGCCTAAAATAATAATATATACAAAGTGCAAATAAGGGATTATGCTAGTAGATAAACGGCAGAAGTTTGCAGTAATCCACAAAGAACTAATTCAAAATCTGTTTCAATTACTTAGAAAGTTCTTGTAGCAGAGAAGATTTGTACATATGTTTAGCTAAATGAGTTGAAACTTTTTTAGATTAGTTGAAATGTCTGAAGATTGCGGAAATTAAAGAAATCTTTGAAGAATTTTTAACAAATTGTTAACTGCATTTGAAATGTGAGTGTTTCTCAGTGTAAGCACCAATTAAAGTTAATTTACTTTTCAGACATACACTTCGCATACATATATTGCTAATGGGCTGCAACATAACCTCACTTATGCCATAGTTAGTGGAAGTTTTTGCAACTTTGTGAAATGCAAAACCGTCAGGCGAAAAGCGGATCAGCGGGTCATAATGATTTGCGATAATAGCGCAACTATTTTTAAAGGGCATAACTCACTTGCAGGCACAGAGAGAATTGTGTATAGCTACGGCGAGAGGGGGGCCAGGGGAACAAGCAGGATAGAGGGAGGGGGTGGGGGAAGGGTTACAGTGGTTAGCCTGCAGGCGGTCATTAGTTGGTTAAGGTCCAGTCTGGCTGGTGCCAAATGTTTCGAATCGTTTGCGACTTCAGCATTTGTCAGAGAGAGACTGAGCCAAAGAGAGACAGAGGGAAGAAGGAAGACACAGAGAGAGAGAGAGAGAGAGAGAGAGAGAGAGAGAGAGAGAGAGAGAGAGAGGGGAGGGAGGGGGAGAGGGAGAGCAAGCGAGAGCGAGAGCTGGCCACCAATTTGATGACCTAAAAATAGCATAAGAAGTCAAGTCACTAAGCCATGCGGCGAACAGCGGCGACGGCAAAGTAGCACAACAAAAGTTGTGTTGACAACGAGTAAATGGCCACGGAGGGTGCCGCATGGTAGAGGGGAGAGGTGGGAGGGTAGCAGGGTTAGCCCTCGTGCACTCATCGAACGAGTGGCTCAGGCCACGCGAGAGCGCAGCGAGAGCGCGCGTATCCTCTTTGCAGCGAATTTGTCACCCAAGCACAGCAACAACAAAAAGCCAGCAGCAGCAGAACTAGAAGCGAGCAATTGCTGCAGCCTTTTCGGATGCCTTTAGACTTTAAGTGTGAGCGAGAGAGAGACGAGTATGTTAGGCGCGTTTGTCTCTGTCTTAAGTGCTTTTCATTTTGCTTTAACAAACTTTGTCAAAAACTAACAACAATTGAAATTCTTTGCTATAAATGCGAACAACAAAATCCAATCGACTCAAATGAACAGTGAAAGCTCCAGCAACCCCCCTTTGACAACTACCCCCTTCCCCCCACCACCCCTGCCTGACACTCTCTTTGATTGGCGGCGAGAGGCGGCGATGCTGATACTGATTGTGTTTGACTTTGGTGGCTGGCTGGCTGCGTTATTATTTACGTGCGCGCGAAAGTATGCTACAACAAAACACAAAAAAGGCCGTTGCATAAACATAAACAAAACTGCGCTGCGCTGCAAAGCAGACTACAAAATATTTATATTTTTTTCCTGTGACATTTCCACACAAAGTGATCAAAGAAAAAAAAGCGAAAAAAAATGTGACACAATCGAACACAAATTGTTATTGCAGTGCAAATTACAAAGATAAATTCGAAAATAAAATACAAAAATATTCATAATTGAAAAAGAATATAATAAAATGTATAAAATGAATGAAATTCAATGCAAATCAAACAATTGAATGCGAGACAATCAAACAAAACTGAGCAAGCGAGTTCAATATGAATAAATAAAGCGCTTAAGCGTGGCATGTTATAAACGATAAGCGATCCAAGCGCAAAGCGCCAGCGGCAGCAGCTAGAACGCACGAAGCGAACCAACGAACGAACGAACGAACGAACAGCAAGCAAGCAATCAATCAATCAATCAATCAATCGATACACAAATATAAAGTGCAACAACAGAAAGTCCAATCAACTGAAAGCCGAACCACATGAAATACAAGCACAGCCAGCACCGGCTCAACATACACAGACACACGCACATGATTACACACACATACACACACATACATACACACATATATACACACACATGCACACGTATACACGCACATTGTGGCTGCTCTGTTGAAGGCAACAGCTCGTGTTGTCTTCGACGTTTTTCACGTATTCATTCGCTTGATTCATTGATTCATAGACACCCTGCCCCCTGCCCCCTCTCCCCCCTCCACCCCACTGACTGCCCACGCATTTATGTTGACATTCGAATTGCTGTCGCAGGCGGCGCTGTTGAAAATATTGAAATTGAATTGCAAACAACAAAAAAAAAATAGCAGCGCTGGGAACCAAGTAAAAAAACAGAATAGATAAAACACCAAAAATACCAAAAACATAAAGGCAAAAAAATACAAAAAAAGTATTCAAAAACAAAAAAAACAAAAATACCAAAAGCAAACGCGTTCGTACACACACTCACACAAAGCAGCAGCAAAGCAAAGGAGAGAGAGAGAAGGGAGCAGGAAAGCAGAGGCAGAGGCAGAGGCAGAGAGACAGAGTTTGCTGCAACGCGCCGCGTCGCTGTCGTCGTCGTCATCCATCAGATTCTTCTGTGCCGCCAGCTGTGCCGACGCATGCTTGTGTGCGTGTATGTGTGCTGATGCAGATGCAGCAGCAACAGCAACAACAGCAGCAACAACAACAACAGAGGCAGCAGCAACAACAGAGGCAGCAGCAGCAACAATAGTTAACAGCACTGCAGCAACATTTGTGGCAGCAACAACCCAACAACTCACTAACAACAACAGCAGCAACAGCAACAGCAGCAGCAGCAACAGCAGCAACAGCAACAACAGCAACAGCAACAGCAACAATAGCAACAATAGCAACAACAGCAACAACAGCAACATCAACCGCAATAACCACAACAATAGCAGCAGCAGCAGCGGCAACAAAGGCGCAACATCGATTGACATCGATTAACGGTAAGTTCAGCACGCTAAATATGTGTGTATACACTCTGTATGTGTGTGTGTGTGTGTCTGTGTGTGTGTGTGTGTGTGTGTATAAGGTATACAGTTACATAAGGAAGTTGCAGGCAGGCGTGCGAGTTGCCGCGAAGTTGCGACAATTAGCGGCAGCAGCAGCAGCTGATTATGTCATTAATGAGTTCGCTAAGACAGTTAGTTAGCCAGAAAACCGCTAAGCAACACACACACACACACACACACACACATACATACATACATACATACAGCAGGCGCCTTTTTCTGTGTCTGTGCCTGCTGTGCTTTACTTTGCTTTCTTTCCTTGTCTTCTTTCTTTCTTTACATTCCGGTTCTCGTTTTCCTTTTCGTCCTGTTTTTTTTTTTTTTTTTTGTTTGGCTGCCACAACCTTTTGGTGGCTTTTGGAGGGCAAACTCGCAAGTGTGTGGCGCTGAGTTTCGTTAAGAAAAATACCAAAAGAATTGTATCTTCGAGATACAAGATTGTGCCGCGTTGCGAGGGGTTTGGCAAGGCGAGGCGAGGCGAGGCAACAGAGAGAGAGAGAGAGAGAGAGAGAGAGAGAGAGAGTGTGTGTGTGTGCAAGGATGCTCTGTGCACAGCGCAGACGCAAGTTCCTCTCTCTCTTTTGCTTCTCCTGCCCCTCTAGCTCTCTCGCTGTGGCACTGTGCTGTGCCTGCCTCTTGCTGTATATGTAAAATTCATTGACTAACAACATGCGAACTTCGTTCAGTTGATGCTAAGGCTCAATGTGTTTGTTTCCTTGCCGTCACTGTGTCTGTGTATGCCTCTGTGTGTGTGTGTGTGTGCCTTGTGTATGTGTGTGTTGGACAGTTAATCAATTTGTGTGTGTGTGTGTGTGTGTGTGTGTTTGTGGCCGGCTTCGGTGGCACAATTGAATATGAAATATTCAACACTTGCTTAATTATTGCAAAACGCAGCTTTGCATTTTTCATAGCATACTTTCGAGCATGCGGCATTTCTCGCCTCGCCCGCGACTTCACGCGCAAGCCTTGTGTAATGTTTGCAAAATTATGCACATGTTGTCAGCCAGTGAATGAAACACAAACACACACACACGCACACACACAGTCCAATACAAATATTTGCACACATGCATGCGCGCACACACACACACACACACATACACAGGGTGGGAAATTCACGTAAGTTTGTATATAAATATTGCGTATATGGTTCGCTCGTCGAAATATCGAACTGACCTATTTCTGTGCTCGATACACACACACACACACACACACACAAGCATATGTAGCGCGTGTTACTGTGTGTGTGTGTGTGTGTGTTGTAACTATGTTTCGCCGCTGCGAATACGCCAAAAAGGCAGCGCACACACACACACTCACATTGGGCAAGAGTGCTTTGACCTTAGTAGTGGAGGCTGCTTATATAAGCCACGAAAATAATGCAGCAATCGAAATTGAGAAACGAAAAAGTAAATTCAACATCTAATTGCATATTTATAGTATACATCAAGGCGCATAGCTAGCACAGTCTCCCATCTTAGTTGGTTTCGTTTAGAGTGAATTGAACTTCCATTTGAAAGCAGGCAAACAACATTGCCTTCCTATTAATAGTTTGTCCTCTGCCTTTATTTCAAATTCAATTGAATATAATTTCCATTGAAAACGAGAATTACTTAACAGTTTCCCCAGAACCTTCTATTAATAAATAGTTGCCATCGACTGTGTACGTGCCTCGTTCCGCGAAACTAGTCGGTGCCCTCTTCAAAGCTAAATTCATAGAAATTTTATATAGAATATATATATATATATATGAAAGTATTTACCGTACAGATTTTCGCATCTCTCATTTCCCATTTTCTTGGAAATTGCATTGCGTGTAGTGCTGGAGCTTTGCTAAAGTTAAATTTGCCAATATTTAATTTGAGTTTTTCATGGAATTCTGTGGGTCGGTCAAGCACAGCAGCCAGACTGTGAAATCATGAAACGAAAGAGGGAAATTATATTGCAAATACTATTTATTTTGTTGTGTTTTGTATAAGTTGATGGAGTAACTATTTGTAGGCACTCTTTGGGTTGTAGATAAAAGAAAAATAAACTTGTATATGTAAATAATTTGTGGAAGAACTTTGTCTACAGATTGTGAACTTGAGCTAAGTTTCAGTTTGAAAAGTATATTAGAGGTTTATTTATATTGGCCTAGAGTTTGCAACGCACCTTAGTAAACATTTCAGACCTCATTAATAGTATATATATTCTGAATCAGCATCAATAGAGGAAGTCGATCTAGCCATGTATGTCTGTCTGTTCGTCCATCTGTCCGTTCGTTTGTCCGTTCACCTGTTCGTCTGTCCGTCCATCTGTTTGTTTGTCCGTCTGTCTATTTGTCTGTCCCTCTGTCTGTTCGTCTGTCCATCTGTCCGTCCGTTCGTCCATCTGTCTGTTCATCAGTGCGTCCATCTGTCCATTCGTCTGTCCGTTTGTCTGTCCGTCCATTCGTTCCGTCCATTCGTTCGTCTGTTCGTCTGTTTATTTGTCTGCCCGTCTGTCTGTCCGTCCATTCGATTGTCTGCCCGTCTCTCTGTCTGTCCGTCTGTTGCAAACCAAACTACTCTCTCAGTTGTAAAGCTATCTTGATGAAACTTGACACACATGCTTCTTAATGCTGCACGCTGTGTATAAGTCAGAACGAGCCGCATCGGACCGATATATCGTATAGCTGCCATACAAACTATCGGCCGATTTGTGTTATTTGTCAAGATATTGCAACCAAATTTACTACATTGGACTTTTGCTATATATATATGCGTATAGAATTTCATCAAAATTCGTTTACTATAACATATAGTTGCCATAGGAACAGTCGTCCAAAATGTAGGTTTTTGTATGAAGACCAGTTTTGATTTTAGAAACAATTTAACTTATCAGTGCCAATCAAAGTGAGACATAATATCAAATATACACAATACCCTTTCAACTATGCAGCATTAAATATAAATAGCTTATGAACAATCGGAGTAGATAAGCATCTGCTAGGATATAGAACCTACGGCATCCCGAAGGTAGCCTTTCTTTCTTGTTTTGTGTATAAGTGAACTTTATAATTGGTGTGCCTAAATCGTTGAATTAGTGAGAATGTTGTGTACTTGTTAAGAAATAGAAGTGTAGTAATGACTTCTTTAACAGAAACCTCTTTAAGTTAGACAGCCCTACTAAGAGTTCAACTATTCTGCAACATACCCAAGTTTTAACCTCATTTCTTTTTTGTAAGTCACACAGATTATAAAACACATTTATTAAATACAATAAATACAGCATTGCTTTTTTGTTGAACTGCTGTTTAAGTTGATAAAAAGTCTAATTAAATTAGATATTAACATAATGCATTTCTGTCAATTAGTTTGGGAGTAAACGATAATCGAATGACGAGTGAATGCAGGCAATTATAAGTGACGATATACACACATACACACACACATACATACACACATAGCTAGATTTACACACGCATAACATACTAATACATGTGCAAACACATGTTTTTCGTGTGTCTGGCATGGCCTGGTTATCGATTGGGGGAATTTGCTATTGTTTCTGAATTTGATTGAAATTCAACCGATGCGAATTGTCGCTTTCGACTAATCCAATTAAGCCGCGATGCCTCGTGTTGCAAACACACACACACACATACATATGTATTGTATGTACAAACAATGTGGGTTCAATGCGCCAGAAAATACAACCAGATCTTCATCTCTCTACACACAAATCTCTCTCTATTGTGAATGAATGTACACGTAATACAAAAGCCTGACCGATTCTCTATTCTTTCTTTCATTTGCAGCATCGTGCTAAGCGGCGGGCGCTACTCGAACATGGCGCCTCGGATATAGTTGTAGCTTCATGTAGCAGGCGACATCCATGTGCCTCATGTGAGTATGCAGCATGCAGCATGTATTCATGTATGGGCTAAGGGGATGCACTTCATTGTTATATGTGTATATGTGTGGGGTGGGAGAAACGTATACCGTATAGCGTATACCGTGTGTACCATATACGGTATCGTAATCCGCAATTCTTAATCCTCGCTTTGTGTTACTCTAATATTTATGCGTCTGTCTGCTGGTGTGTACGCTATGTTATCCCCATGTGCATACCGTGTTTTGTCTCCTGTGCAGGCCTTGGAAATCTAAGGCTCTCATCGTTGGCCGCATAGACAATGACAGAAGATTCCGACTCGATATCTGAGGAAGAACGCAGTTTGTTCCGTCCCTTTACCCGCGAATCATTGGTGCAAATCGAACAACGCATTGCCGCTGAACATGAAAAGCAAAAGGAGCTGGAAAGAAAGAGAGCCGAGGGAGAGGTGGTAATTATTTCTAACTGAATGTTGTCACTAC
This sequence comes from Zaprionus lachaisei, assembly GCA_018901815.1. Lineage (NCBI taxonomy): Eukaryota > Metazoa > Arthropoda > Insecta > Diptera > Drosophilidae > Zaprionus > Zaprionus lachaisei. The sequence goes on along the minus strand of JAEIFI010000616.1, from coordinate 614,410 downwards.
TAACTAACATATTATATACAATATTATAATAACAAAACAAAAACAAAACATATATATATCTATGTTACTACTACTAAATACTATGCATACCCTACGTATACGTATTCTGTGCTATTCTGTGTCTCTCTCTCTCTCTTCTATCAAATATCTAACAAAATACCTATCGATAACTATATCTTCTGCTATCTGTAACTGTTACTTACGACTCTATAGCTGTAATCACATTATTTGATTAACATCTATCGATTGTTTCGATGTACCCCAATCGATAATCGATTGCCCTAATCGATTATCGATTGCCAATGAACGCTATTGTGCGCTTATGTTCGTGCTTAAACGTCTATTGAATCTGTATAAATAGCTACCTATAACATATGTATCTATATCCGTATCCGTATCTATCTACCTACCTAACATACATACTATATAGCATAACTGTTCTTACATATCTATATATATACTATACATTAAGTACTTATATACGCTACTAACCCGTTCGTTAGTTCCCGTCCCTACCATGACCGATTGAACGAACATTTAACATATAACTATCGTTCAACTATCGCCCAACTATCGTCACGATTGGTTAAGCTGTACAAGTTATCATACGTACCTACTACCCTTCATGTTCATGTTGCCCAACTTGCAATGCTTTATCGTTATCACACCCTACTTCGTCTGCGACCTTCATTAAATTCCATTAAAGCTGTACAAATCACTTGTCCATTTGTCTATCACAACTTCAAGCATCTCCCAAACGTATACATATATCAACTTAGTGTATATATGTATCTATGTATTTACTCCATGCTGCTTTAAATACCATTAAACCATTCATACATTCTATTCATCCATTGATGTGCCTGGGACAAACCTTGAGATACTCTGCCCTGTGACTTGAGCAACCAACTCTCACACACTGTCTCTCTATCTACATATCTGTCTCTATCTGTCTCTCTGTCTCTCTATATCTCTCTCTATCTCTGTCTCAGTCTTGCCGAGCACCATTTCCAATTTCCGATTACCAAGTTTTCAGTAATCTTATTGTTTCTGCTTAAGACTTTTGTCGATCTCCAATTATGTTAACTAGAAAAAACACTCAGTGTTTCTCGAGCTTCCCCTCTTCTCACATTCATTTGGGTTTCGTCCGTCTCTGCTTAGTGTCTACTACTACATATATATCTATATATTATGATTTCAGTCAATGCTATATCAAACATTTAATTTCTATTTATGTTTTGAACAAAATTCAAAAACAATTATTCCAAAACTTCTATGTAAAATGTATTGTATTTTCAGTTTGTTGTTGTCGTATTAATTGTATCTCACAAATGCCCCCCCCCGACAATATATGAGTACCTATAAACTGTATTATCTCCATACTTAAATGCCAAACAACTTTTCCTGCCATAATCGTTGTACGTTTGTTTGTTCGTTTGTTTCATTGTTTGTTTCATTGTTTTCTATGATATATTGAGAGTAAGAAATGTGTATTCCAACTATTGGCTTCGTAATGTGTTCTAATCGTCTGTATATATATATAGTATATCGTAATTGATAATTGATATTTATTATTTACGTTACGATTCTTTATGCGTAACATGGCAAAATCTTTTTGTTTCCTTTTTTATTTCTAATTATTTAACATTTGGTTGACTTTGGTTGTTTTGTGTTTTGTTTTCTTTTGGTTGAACTCATTTCTATAACTTCAACTGCGACTCGATAAATCACTGTCCCTGGTCCTGTGTGTGTGTGTGTGGCTCACACAGTACTCGTACTGTACTCACAATTCCACGACAGTCTCGTTGTGTAAATACCAAAAACAAAATACTAAAAGTCCAACTCGCCATTAACAACAACACAATTGTTCCAGTACCCGCACCTGTACCCGTGTACCCGTTACCGTACCTCAACCTTTACCTGTACCTGTACCCGTGTACCTACTACTGTACCTGACCATACACCATCAAGCATTTTCAACGAATTAGTTTTGTTGCGATCGTTGCGATTCATATTTAGATAATAAACGTATTGAACAATCAATCAATTTGAACAATACATGCAAATAATCAATAATTCTAACAATCCATAACCGATATATACATATATAGTAGTCGATAAACGCGGCAAATAAATATGTTGTACAACACTGGCAGCCAGTCAAAAGCTGCATGCCATGGAACTGCATATACATATATATATTCACAATATTGCGTTTCGATAGTTGTACAAAGAAACTTCTTCTAGTTACACCAACACAATAACAAACTCGACTCATAACATCTAAGTTTGAGCAATCTATCTCTTTCTCTCTCTCTCTATCTATCTCACTTTCCCCTATATACATGTATAAAACGTATCTGTCGTAGATGATCGAATAACATTTATCAAGAGAAAACAAATTTCATGCGCGCACAAGTTGCAAACTCAATGAGAACTCGATATCTATCGCTCATCTATCGTAACTATCGCTATCTTTTGTACAGCACACAAGCCTCTGCTGTTCTCTACTTTCATTCTATCTCCCTTTCTCTCTCTCTCTCTCTCTCTCTCCCCTCTCTGTTAGTCTATAAATCAGTCTATCTATCGCTCTGTATCTCGAACTATCGCTACTATCTCTCTCTATCTCTCTACGTTCATTTATTTGTCTCTCATTTGTCTCTCCTTCACAACTTCGTCTATCGATCTTAGAACTAAATTTAATAATTCTCTTGACATTGGCAAAGAACATGATAATAAAATATAAACAGCGATAATAATCTTAAAGCATCTAAAAGAAAATGCAAACTGAAAACTAAACAGAACTATTAACATATAATAATTACGTATACTATCTGAACATTTCACATACATATATATATCTCTATATATTTATATATATATACATATATGTTTTCTTTTTTTTTCGTGTACTTTTTTTCTTTTTTATTTACAATTTTTTCTCTACTTTGAATGCTCCCAACGAAACATATGCGCGCTGCTCTCTGGAATTACAAAATAAACAAATAAAAATCTATAAAAAATACCAACGAAAATACTGTTAAAACAACAATTAAAAAAAAATTACAAATGAAATGTGACGAAACGCAAAATTGATGAACAATTCGGCGCTTGCATATTTCACAAAACTCCCCAAACTTCTTCTATAACTCTTACTCGCAAAACTACTGCGAAAACAAAATATACAAATATTATAATAATACCCTGCCATCAAAAAATACCAAATCGAAATCTTCTTTCAGCCGCAATATGGTCGCAAGAAAAAACAAAAAGAAGTAAGATTTTCCACAGAACTATTAGTCTAACACACAATAACGAATAACGTACCAAATCCAAATCCCCGTCGCCCTCAACTAAATTTTGCCAAGCACACAAACCAAAAACAAACAAATTCAAAATTAAAAAAACAAAAACAAAAACAAAAACAAGAAATTTGATTTACAAAACAAAGTAAAAAAAAAAAAAAAAAACAAAGCTTTTGATTTCCTTTACATTTCATTTGGAAGTTTATTGCCAAACAATTTGTTGGTTCTTAGCCGCTTTTATTTTTGTTCGTTTTTGCGTAATTGCTTTCAAATTTGTTGTATTCGTATTCGTAATTGTAAACCTATTCGTATAAGTACTTGTATTCGTAATCGCATTCGTATTCGTATTCGTATTTGTAATCGTATTCGTGTATTGGTATGCGTACTCTTCCCCCTCTCTATCTCTATTTGTCTCTCTCTCTCTGTCTCTCTGTTAATACTTTTAACCCGCCCTATGTACAAACTAGTCCAATTTGGTTAAAACACTAACCAAGCTAAACAATTCTACCTTACTTTACATATTTACTATGTACTTAACTACTTTTGCTTTGCGAACAACTCACCTAACTACTGTATAATCGTACATAAATGTCTATATATCTATCCGTATATATATATATCAATATACTTCTACTACTTCTAAGTATATGGCCAATTATTTGACTAAGCTACTTTGCCACTTTCCTTTTAACCTCAAAACTACTTACTACAATATATATATATATATATATATATATATATACTTACTATATACTTCTGTGTGTGATTTTTCCTATAAGCCGCTTTAACTTTATTTTGTCACTTTCAAACTAACCAAACTTCTGTTACTGGCGCTCAATTTCCGCCATTTGCGATGACACTATGCAATGAAATATCGCTCTAACAATCTATCGGTCTATCGCCTCGTACTGCCTCGCAGCGATTTGTTTTTTTTTTTTATTTCGAATGTGCTCAAAATTGAAATATTCATGTTAATCACAATGAAATCCGTCGATTTAATTTCCCCTTGCATAGTGTTATCAAAGCAAATGCCGCCAGATCTAGCTAGCTCGCTCGCACTTCCCTTTTTTTCGCCAGCTCAGGCAGCTTTGCCTTACGGCTCAGCCTTCGGCTTTGTCGCAGTTCCACACCCCACCCCCCACTCCCTCCCGACCTTACGCTTAATATCCTGCGCCCATTGTGCGGAGTACGTAGCCGAGGACTGGTTGAGTACCCGACGACGGTGCTGCGAGTGCTGAGTACCCGAGCTAATGCGCTTATAAGCAAAAATGACTCAAAATCAATGCGAGGCCTCTGCGAAGCATGCAAAAGTCACAAATAGCACGCGTGTGCGTCTCATGTATTATATTTATATACACATACATACACATATATATATGTCTATATATATACTTCTTTGTGTGTGTGTTATCTCAATGAGTTAGCTACTTAACTGTTATACGCAAGCACCTTGCCAGGCGTACTTGAGCGACACACTGTGTACACACACTTTTTTGAGTGCCTGTCTTCATAATTACGAATCTGTTGCCACTGCAAAGCTTCTCCTTCCCATAAAGTAAAGAAGATGTATAGGAGAGTGTGTGTGTGTGTGTGTGTGTGTGCGTCTCTCCTTGCTAGGGCTTAACTAGGACAGTCGATTGTTTCTTTTGACCATACTATGCAGATGTCTGATGATTTACGCGTGCGCACAGTGCTAAAATTTATGCACAAAATTTAGCATTGCCGCTAACAAAACTAAGCAAAAACAACAACAACAACAACAACAACAACAACAACAAGTATAAGAATAAGAATAAGAAGCAGCAGCTTACAACACTATTATACAATACACACACACATACAAAGACAGACATATGTATATACAGGCCACAAGTATAACACACAAATCAAGCTGTAATGACTCATGACTCATCGCAGGCGAGCACGAAATGGAGCGAACGCGCAGTGTGTATGTAAGTCTGTCCAGCCAGTTGACTATGACAACATGAATAACAACAACAACAACAACAACAACAACAACAACAACAACAGCTACAGTTATAACAACTTCAACAACAACGGAAAAAATACAAATTAACTGTAGTATTTGGTAGCATTTGTAGCAGGTTTATAATTTGTAGCTGCTTGCCATCGCATAGTTATATAGCAAAAACTGTTCCCACTATTTCCCCCCATTGCCCCTATTCCACCTCATTGACAATTTGCGTCATTTGGTGCGCGTCTGAGCGACTCTCTGCTTGCGTATGCAATCTTTGTGCCTCTGAATGCTGCATGACGTATGTAACTTGTTGTATCTGTGTGCGTGTCTGCTTGCGTGTGTACGCAAACAACTGAAAGTGTGATAAAAACCAAGCATACTATCGATAGGCATATTTGCAATTCATTTCGATTCAAGCGGGGCAAATACAACGTAAACTTGGCGTACTATCGATAGGTAATTTACAATTCTTTTTAAATAGGAAATACAAAGTAAACTTGGCATACTATCGATAGGCAATTCATTTCGATTTGCTTTTGAACAGGGCAAAAGGTAGAAAGTGTAAGAGAAACTTGTTTTATTATCGATAGTATTATTCAGTTTTCGATAATAAGTTAAAAGTATAACAAAACTTGGCATACTATCGATAGGCAATTCACAATTTATTTCGATTTTGATTCAAGCGGAGCAAATAGAAGGTAAACTTGGCATACCATCGATATGCGATTCACAGTTTATCCCTATTTACCAGGGTAAAAAGAAGAAAGCGCAACAGAAACTTTTTCTTATCATCTTATAGTATTAATGTCTTATTATCGATAGTATTCATGTAGTTTTTGATGGTATTAAGGCAGTTGAAAGTGTAACAAAAACTTGTCATACTATCGATAGGCCATTCACAATTCCCTTTAAGTAGAATATATAAAGTAAACATGGCATACTTTCGATAGGCAATTCATTTCGATTGCCCTTTAAACAGGGCATCAATTACAATAGAAAGTTTAATAGAAACTTGTCTTATTATTGATAGCATTGAATAGTATTCAATAGTATGAAGGCAATTGAAAATGCAATACAAACTTGTCATACTATCGATAGTATTAAGGTACATTTCGATAGTAAGTAAGTGTTGTTTAAGTTTTCAGAGTTAGCGAACTGTTCCAGTTTCAGTCGCAGTTTCATTTTCATTTTCAGTTGTTTGTTGCATGCGTCATAAATTGTATACGTAGGCTGGTGGTGCTGGTCAGGCAGGAATAGCCGTGTCCGGTTGGAACCGCCATGTTGTCGCTGTATGTGTGTGTGTGTGTGTGCGTGCCTTTTATTAGTTTAAATATAGACTTGACTCGGCCTGTTTATAGGACCGACAGGCGGCTCTCCCTTCCTGCAGGGCCGCAGCTCCAGCGCGTGGCTTCGTTCCTGGCCACCGTTGTTCGTTGGCGCAATTGCGTCAACAAACTCATACACACACATACACAGACCAACACATACATGCACGTTAGCACACTGTTACACACACTTACACAATCTAATTGTCACGCCAAGCAAACAAGCAAACGAACCAACTATTATGGAATTTTTTAGAGCTGTTCTTTCTTCCTATATACAGTATACATTCGTGTGTGCGACAACACGAACAATTTAATGACGCTGACGTTCGGCTTTTTGCCTTACTTTAGCCTGGTGCTGCTGGCATTGCATGTCCATGTCCATGTCCATGGAAAGTAAAAACTAACTACAAAGCCAGTTGCCATACATCGATATAAACAATGTATGTGTGTGTGTGTGCGTTTCCTTGAAATCGATAGACATGTCGTGGCCGCAGCAATGGGACACAAATATTGTCCCCCATACAATATGCATGACAGGGCAATTAAAGTTGCCCAAAGCATACAAAAATAATCATCGTCATAATAAATACAAAACGGAAGCAAGCCCCAAAAATGAAAGCAATCCTCAAATGATAGCAGCAGTCAAACAGACGGTAAATCTATATAGTAGATGTACTCCTGGGAGTGTGGGCCAATTTACAATATGCCATATATATAATATATGTATATAGTCTGTATGTAACTCTCTCTCTCTCTCTTTATTGATTCCCGATTTCTCAACTGTACAAATTAGCTTCGCACGTAGTAGCTGCATGATATTCTTTTCTCTCATTACACAATACTTTATGTACTGCACTTACCAACACTGATTATTAAGCACTATTTTAGCATGTACATTGCGTGCCTTCGTTTTTGGTTTGTTTTGAAAACGCTTTTGTATTATTTTGATAGTGAATAAACTGATTTTGATTTGATTTTTCCGTCTGTTATCGATTTATAGAGCAGAATCCCATTGGAAATAGGTTGAATTGGTCCACGTCCATTTTGGTTTTAACTTTGCATAAGAGCGCAGTCCAACTTTCTCTCTCTCTCTCTCCCGCTCACTCTGTACTTCTACTTCCAGTCCCCAACCTTCTTTCCCCCACCCGTGTGCTATGCAAAACCAAACCAAACGAAATTTAGTCCTAAAACTTAAACGAAATTCTGAATATGCTGAAAACGATAATTTTCCGTTAACTTTTGTTGTGCCTTATTGATGATGATAATGTGCCTATTTCTACAACTACTTACTACCTACTTACCTTAACTGTTACTACTATAACTAATACTAATACTAATACTACCAACTACTTGTTAACATCAATGGACTATCCAAGCAGTACATGGCACATACAGTCTGTCAAGTTGCTCTTTACACATATGTATGTACATTACATTAACATGTGCATTTGAGTAAATACATTATATTAACATGTGCATTTGAGTAAATATATTAAATTAACATGTGCATTCGAGTAAAGAGTAATTCTTTACTCAAATGGACATGTTACAGTAACTGTTTACTCAAATGGACATGTTAGAGTAACTTTTACTCAAATGGATATGTTAGAGTAACTCTTTATTCAAATGTACATTTTAATGTAATATACATATGTGTAAAGAGTTACTTGACAGACTGTATGTATAACTCTGTGTCTATATGTACAATGTCGAGCAGAGTGTTCGATAACTTGTTTGCTAATATGTCTGTGCGCAACTCTTTTGTTCTCTGTATTCATGACAAACGTCGGAACGTCTCACGTCCCATGACGTACGTCTAACAGATCCGATATGATGACGAGGACGAGGATGAAGGTCCACAACCGGATCCTACACTTGAACAGGGTGTGCCAATACCTGTTCGATTGCAGGGCAGCTTCCCGCCGGAATTGGCCTCCACTCCTCTCGAGGATATCGATCCATACTACAGCAATGTACTGGTAAGCAATCCCTTATAAACTAACTGTAAAACTATCGATAACTGTTATAATTTAATATAATCGATCGACTTCCATATCCAACTCTCTCTGTAATTACGTTCTTTACAGACATTCGTAGTTGTAAGCAAGGGAAAAGATATTTTTCGCTTTTCTGCATCAAAAGCAATGTGGCTGCTCGATCCATTCAATCCGATACGTCGTGTGGCCATTTACATTTTAGTGCATCCATTATTTTCGTTATTTATCATTACCACCATTCTCGTCAACTGCATTCTGATGATAATGCCGACAACACCCACGGTCGAGTCCACTGAGTAAGTACTGTTAATCAAATCTCAATTAGTTCGATTAGCGCGATTGCACGGGCCAATCGATTATATCTAATCTCAATTTGCGATAATTAACATTCGATATGTATAACTACAATTTATACTATACTATATATGTATTTGGGCAACCCTTAGCTAAAAATTGTTTATTTTATTTCAAAGTTCTTCGATTTGTTACGTTTTTTTCCCCATTTTCTTTTCTTGGACAACAATATGTTTTATACTTATATACCTATATAATTATATGTATATGTAACTATGCTATATAATCGATATATTTACGTACTCTTAAACAATATGCGTGCATATATATAACCGACTTATATGGTATATATATATATATATATCTGTGCATATTCAATATTGATGCAGACGAGTAAACATTAATTTCCTTTGAAGCGAACAAAACGAAAATAATAAAGCAAAAGAATGAACGAACAAACAACAACAAACCAAAGTAATAATTAACCATAGCGATAACGATAACGATAACGATTGCATTCACAGTAAATACAGTAAGAGTCAGTCTCAAGGTAACATCACAGAGAAACGATAAAACATTTTTAGCAAACAAATCGATTTGTACAGATCAACATCAGCGTGTAGTAGTTGAAATTTGCTCATTGCTATGAAACTCATCGCAGCGGCAGCAGCAGCATCAGTAGCAGCAGTGCCGACTTCTGCAGCCAGCAGCTTTTGTACGATACTTGCTGTCAGACAAAACCTGTTGATTGCCGTTATCGCCTGGCTGCCTGGTTGCCTGCCCGCCTGCCTGCCTGCCCGCCTCTTCTTATCAATCTATCCCTCTGTATTATACTGTATACTCTCATGTAATCTATACTCTCCCACCTTAATTGCATAATTGCATACACATAGTATGCTACTACTATTTGAATTGCCAATTATTAAACCTGATACAGTAAGAACAACAACAACAATCAAACGTTAGTCGACGATTTCGATTCATTGTACAAATTGCCGAAATCGATATGCATTTTAGAATCTGTGGAGTGCGCTTAATTGCCGAATCGTAGTCGAACCCAATTAACTAACTTATGTTACATACTAATCAAATATGTAATTATACATACAACATGTATATTTGTACAGTACATCAATATTCAGCTCAATACTCAATTGACGGCCAAGACAGGCAATGGTTTGTTCACGTTTCCTATGAAAGAAAGACTTAAGATAATGACGAGATTCTTCTCTATATATAGACCAACAAAACCGAATTCGATCAATTTTTCGCAATGACGATTTGAATCTTTTTTGTAATAACCTTTGCTGTAGAACTCTAGTCTCATCATAGCTAGTGATTTCTAAGTAGATCTTAAGTATTGTAGCGTTAAGTATACAACCCCGACTCATGTGAATCGACCTGAAGTAATTGTATATTGATAAGTAGTATATATAATGTAGACCATATAACGAACTAGCAAACCCATAATCAATAGCAAGTTGAACGTAATTAAAAACCGTATAATCAAGGTATATATATATAGTATAACAAATATATATATATATACATATATATTCATATAGCATATAGCCATAGCTCATATTGAACTGTAAAGAGATATACTAAATTGTAAACATTTGCCAGTATCAGGTCTAGCTATAACATTAGGTACGATTTATAACCATATAATGTAACTACTATATATGTATGTATATAGTAACTGTAGCTAATGTATAATGCGTATTCGAACCCTTGTCCATAACTTAGTCTCGCTCTCAGTCTCTAGCTAGCCTTCTCTCTCACTCTCTCTCTCTCTCGCGCTCATCCAAATAGTTTGTGTTTCGATTTACATAGATGCGTCTTCTCATATTATACGATATATATATAAAGTATATATATGATAGAGCTAGTGCCATACTGTACACACTGTATACTCGGTAAATGTACATACTATATGTGAGATCTGCTATATATATTGTATATCTCAGTGCTGTATCTCGTTGCTAACATTGTAAAGTAGCCTCAAGTAGATAATCAGAGTAAATATCCACAATGTATGAAGAACAACAAAAACAAAACAAAGAACGAGCAAAATGCTTCAAAATGCAAGCAGCAATTGAAGAAGCAACAAAAGTGAAAAGAGTTACGTCATTTTTTTAGCTGATATCAAAGATATTGTCGCAGATTTGGTATCAGAATTGTGCACCCGCCTCAACAGAGAACGCACGCACAGCTGTGTCAGTTCAAGTGTGTGTGTGAGGGTGTGTGTGTGTGGCCACTTGAACTTGGTGCGTAAGACAAACAGACAGCACGGCGCCAACTTTGTCTCCATCTACAGCTGCTCTCTCTCTCTCTCTCTCCCTCTTCCTGTACGTCTGCAGGAACGTCTCCAGCTTTGTCTCCAGCTTCGTATCCGTCTCTGTCAACGACGGCGGCTGCGCTTGGCCCAAAATGGCATAACTTGAGACCCCTCACACACACACAGGGCACACACACACAGTACTCACACAGTACACACACAAACAGCCATGCTGCCACAAGGTGTAGAAGTAAACCAGAAACAGAGAGTAAGAGCAAAAGAGAAGAAGAAGCTGCCGGAGACTTTCGCCTAAGCATCTTTTTGTGTGTGTGCCCGCTGGGCTGCGGCTTGCTGTGGGGCCAGCACTTGTGGGCCCCCCCAGAAAGACATAATACCTGCAATTAAAACGCAACTCAAGTGTCCTTCACAGGCATTGGGGCCTAGGTCAAACGCACGTTCAGCTCACACACGACTTTGAACTAGTTGCAGTTGCAAGCGAACGTTCAGCCAACTGGACGCCTGTCTGTCTGTCCCTCTGTCTGTCTGCCTGTTTATCTGTCTCTCTGTCTGCCTGTCTGCCTGTCTGTCACATGCAAGTCAACTTAAATCTGTCAAATGACTAACCAAGACGCAGAGCAGCCCCAGCAGCTGGCCCAGCTGGAATTCAGGCCGAAGGTCGGCCTATTGATCGAACGCCCACACGGCATAAGGCATAAGGCATGCAGCATGCGGCCTAAGAGGCATGAGAGGCATGCACACAGCAAGGGGGCAGGCATACGTATGCAGGCAATGCAGGGCTAGGCAGCTTCTTTATCAAGTATTAACCATTATTGACATTGACAATTGGCACGAGACTGTGCAACGACTGTCCGTCTCTCTGTCTCTCTGTCTGCCTGTCTGTCCGTTCGTCTGTCTGTCTGTCTGTCCGTCTGTCTCTGCCTTTCTCTCTGTGTTCAACTGCAATCTCAATCTGACCTACTCGTAATTAACAATTGCTCCCTTTGATCTCTCTCGTTTGCATTCCACTTCTCATGCTCTACGCAAATTATAACATCCCCCCCCCCAATTGTCATGTAACCAGGGGGGAGGGGTGTCAGCAGGGTTGCAGAACCTTTGACTTTCGCAAATATTTGTGTGTGTGTGTTTGTGCAATCATTCAGTCGTCAAGCAAGGAAGTAAGAAGTCGAAGAAACGCAATCTGTGAATCGAAGCACAAGTTTTAATTGATGACTTGAAGTTTGACCTAAGCAATAAAAAGTTGAAGAAGACCATCAGCGAGTTCAGCAGGTTCAGGTTTAAGCTAAGCAAATAAGTTAACTGTAAGTGTTTAAATAAGTGAAAGTATTAAAACTAATTAACTACGTTATAACGTGAGCTTAGTCCTATCTATCTACTGCAGATAAAAACCCCAAAAGGTTCATTTCGTTTGTCCAGTTTTTGTTTCTGTTCAAGGAATTATCTTTTTCACTTTTCACTTTGATAATTATATTATTTACAAATGGAAATACTCTTGCACAAGGTGATGAAGTATATTAATGCGCTTTAAAGAAGGGTATACTAATTTTGTTTTATATATTAAATTTGTTGTTAAGTATTTACTGTCCGATCTAAAAGTTATTCTATTCTCTTATGTTATAAAAAGTTTAAGAATTGATTGTCATTCTAAATACTAAATTAAGAAATATAACATCCTGCAAGGGTATTCACGCTTCGGCCTGCCGAACTTAGATTACTTTTATTGTTTTGTGATTAATGCAATTGCCAAGCTTTGAAGACCCATAAGCAGTTGCAGCAAGTGCACTCGATAAAAATACAAAAAAAAAAGAGATCAATATGTGAAGCAAAAGAGGAAGAAGAACATGATGATGATGAAGATGATGATGTTGTTAAGAGAAGAAAGAAAACAAATTGCATTCGAAATTCAATTCGTTTTTAGGGTGATATTCACCGGAATCTACACATTTGAATCAGCTGTTAAAGTGATGGCACGAGGTTTCATTTTATGCCCGTTTACGTATCTTAGAGATGCATGGAATTGGCTGGACTTCGTAGTAATAGCTTTAGCGTGAGTTACATTATTGACTATATTAACTATCAACTATACATACATACCTATATCTATATACATTTATATAAATATACTTGCTATTTACTCTCTCTCTCTCGATATATATATATATACTAAATATTTGATTCATTATCATCAACAAAGCTCGCATTGCATCATCCTTTGGCCATAGTATCTCACTTATATCGTAAACGTATATCGTTTTCTCAATCCTAAATCGTTCATTTTAATTTGTTTATTAACTGTTTAACTGTGGCAGTTACTGTGCTTATCAGTTTGTTGTTTTTGACCACACACACACACACATAACAAAACATTATAATAATTGCATTGCAATTGTAGCTTAATACATTGTATACATTGTATATCGTACGATAATTAACTATGTTAGCAGCCCATTAAAGCAGAAACCATTTCTCTGCCTCTCCCCTCTCTCCTCTCTCTCTATCTTTTGTTCCCAATGCCGTTTAACAATTAGACATATTATATTTTACGCACAATATTTATAAATTTCGCCAGCATAATACATTCATTATGCATTTGCATAATTCTCAATGAGGGTGTGTGGAGTGTGGAGTGTAGAGTGTGTGTGTGTGTCTCTCTGTGTGTGTGTGTGTGTGTGTGTGTGATTGGCTGTGTAATTGTTCGTCATCATTATTCACAGCTGGCTGAGCATTTGATTAAATAAAAATATTTATTTTCTATTTACGGCTTGAATTCCCGAAACAATTGAGCAATAAATTGCACTTTATTTTATAATACCCCTACTCACACACACACACACATGCACACACATTGGGTTAAATGTCAACAAATGCGGCATGTGGCCTAAGGGGGGCAGCATTAACAATAATAACACGTCGCAAAGGCAGCTAAAATTACACATACGCCATGTGCGCCGCGGGCTGAAAACATTCGTGTTAGTTGAGCTCTTTTTATTGATTTATTTTGTGCCGTTACTAATGACGTGCCTAGTAGTCCGCAGCACACACACACACACGCACACACACGCACACACTTTGTGGATTTGCTATGATTATTTCCAATTCAAACACACACACACAGAGAGACACACACAGATACAGCGAGAGTCATAAACAAATTCTTTTTGGCTTTTTATTTGGTCATGCAAGTTATTATTTCCCTTTTTGTTGCTTTTCTTCTGCTCTACCCTTTGTGTTTTTTTCTTTGTATAGTATTGTTTTTTTGCTGTTCTTTTCGTTGTATTTGTTGGTTTCGTGACAGTTTCATTTCATTGCCTTTTGCTCCATTTTAACCATTTATTGGGCGCCCTTTGTCTGCGCGGAGTACGAACGAGCAGTTGGAGGCAGTGGCAAAGTGATGGGGGGTGGGAAATGGGGTTACAAATTCGAGGTTACAGCTAGGAAGTAGAGCAGACAGGGACCTGCGGCATTTGCGGGGTTAAACGAACTATTCGTGCAGCGCATTTCGTTTTCGTTGGCGCCGCCGCGACGGCCAGCCTTGGGCAGCAAAAAAAAAAGGAAGGAGGAGGCAACTTTAAAGCGCGATCGAAGTGAAATGCTCGCGAATGTACAATAAATATGCAGGGTATGTGGGGTATGTAGGGCATGTAGGGTATGTGTGGCATGTGTAACATGTGAGGGGGGGTTGAGGGGAGCAATACGATAATGCGCTGGCGAAGACATACGCTTGCAATGCTGGTAAACAGTATTTTTTTTTAGGCCAGCGCGCAATTAGATGGCCAACGTGCACGCAATACATGTGAGTCAGGCGAGGCATAAACATATAAATATATATATATGTATATATACACACATATATACACATATATATATGCGTTGAAATCGATAAATATTCATGAAATATAAATGAAAGGTTGCTGCAGAGGCAGCCCGCATTCCCAAAGGATGACAGCATACAGCGAGCAGCTCAAGCAAATGGACATTAGCAGGCCAGGCCAGGCCAGCACAGTGTACCTGTGTGTAGGTGTGTGCCTGTGTGTGTGTGTGTGTGTGTGTGTGTGTGTCTGTCTCTCTCTCTGTCTGCTTGTGTGTGGCAGCTATTTTCATGGTACGCTTGTGTGCGTGCATAAATATTTTTATAGCCAGCACCCACAATTGATGTGACAGCAGGTGGCAGCAACTGGGAGCTGCAGCTGCCCCGCAGCTTGTGGCACATTTTCGTAATGAATCATTAACTTGTGATAGCCAGGGGGCAGCAGGGGCAGGAGAAAGTAAACTAGCCAAACCCATTTATGACATTCTTCACTCTCACTCTCACACACACACTCTCTCTATTTCTTTCCATTTTTTCTGTTTGATTTGTGTGTGTGCGTTTTTTGCTGATGGCAAGCGATAAAAGATAAAGCAACAGAAGCTTCCGTACTACATCTGTAATTACTAACGACTGCCAAAACATAATCGTACCAATCTTTATACTTATGCATACTTAGATCATTAGCAATCCTAATTACAAATACCTAATGACATTTCATGTGTATGTATATTTGCTTTTGCCATCGTTAATAAATCAACAACAACGACAACAACGACAACAACAACTGCAACAACTATAATAACCTTTACTTGGATGTGAGACAGTTATGTGACCATGGGTATAGATTTAGGTAATCTTGCAGCCTTGAGAACGTTTAGGGTGTTGCGTGCGCTTAAGACCGTAGCGATTGTGCCAGGTAATACACTGTTATACATAGACCATATATACAGCATAA
Source organism: Zaprionus lachaisei (assembly GCA_018901815.1). Lineage (NCBI taxonomy): Eukaryota > Metazoa > Arthropoda > Insecta > Diptera > Drosophilidae > Zaprionus > Zaprionus lachaisei. Next base: position 598,446 of record JAEIFI010000616.1, on the reverse strand, counting down.
ACTGTTATACATATATTCAAATGCAACTGCAATATAAATTCTAGGCCTGAAAACGATTGTGGGCGCTGTCATTGAGTCGGTTAAAAATCTGCGCGATGTGATAATATTGACAATGTTCTCGCTATCGGTGTTCGCACTTATGGGCCTGCAAATCTATATGGGCGTATTGACGCAGAAGTGCATCAAGAAGTTCCCGCTGGACGGCTCCTGGGGCAATTTGACCGATGAGAATTGGGACTATCACAATCGTAACAGTTCGAATTGGTACTCAGAGGACGAGGGCATATCCTTTCCATTATGCGGCAATATATCCGGTGCGGGGTAAGTGCAACAAATGAACAAAATGATAACAAGTTATAGCTGTGTTCACAAAAAAAGCAGTGCGAGAGCAGTGCAATCAAGTAATGTTATTTTTTATTTCAAGTTCCGTTACGATTATTCCAACGTCTACGCATTGTTGTTGTAGAATGGAATGTGTATAAGGAAGAAACGAAAAAATTTGTGAACATTCATTTACTTTTTGATATATAAAATTAAGTTTAAGGTTCCAGCTCATGAGCACTGCTTTTTTGTGAACACAGCTTTATATGATATTATTGCTATATACTCTTCTCACTCTCTCTGTGTCTATCTCTGTCTCTGTCTCTTCAAAGTCAATGCGATGACGATTACGTGTGTCTTCAGGGGTTTGGGCCAAATCCAAATTATGGCTACACCAGCTTTGATTCCTTCGGCTGGGCCTTCCTGTCCGCGTTCCGTTTGATGACGCAGGACTTTTGGGAGGATCTATATCAACTGGTGTTGCGCGCCGCTGGACCCTGGCACATGCTGTTCTTTATAGTCATCATCTTCCTAGGTTCATTCTATCTTGTGAATTTGATTTTGGCCATTGTTGCCATGTCATATGACGAATTGCAAAAGAAGGCCGAAGAAGAGGAGGCTGCCGAAGAGGAGGCGATACGTGTAAGTAGAAACCCAGTAGAGAGAGAGTTCTATCTATCTACTGACCTCAAAACGCCCAATGGACCAACCAACCAATCAACAACATATGAGTACCCCCTCACAGTGTGTGTACTCATCACAGTGTGTAGATAATTTCAATTTCAATCTACAGTTAAGCTGAATTGATCATTGAAAATATCTACCACAGACCACAGACCACAGAGTTGCTTTTTTTTTTTGTATGTGTATGTATACCGAACATCCAGCTAATTGCAATCAATCAAAATGTATGTACTATCTCGTTATGTACGCTATATATATATGGTATATAGTGTCTACTACTACTACTACTACTAATAATTTACTATATATATCATAATATATATGTATGTATATCGTACTATACTCGTCTATGTATGTATGTATCTTTCGAATGTGTGCATACGGTATCACAATACGATATCCGATATTTGTACACTTCAGTAGTTCTCTCTCGCTCTCTATATCACTATCTCTCTCGCTGTCTCTCTCTCTATATATATATATATCTATTTCTATATATCGCTCTCTCTCTCTCTCGCTCGCTGTATAAAACACCTAACCACCAATGCATATAATCTCCTATCTGATTTGCAAACAGTATTTGTAACCTTAGAAAAAAAAACAAAATAATAAATTTACTATATCATTTTCATTATAGTTTTGATTTCTTGTGTTTTCGTACTACTCGTACTACTTCAATTCCTTCTGGTTTCCCAAATGTGCCTAACCTAAACTGGCTGGCATTATCTCTCAATGTGAAGAAAATAACAACTTCTTTCCATCCACCTAAGTACACGCAACTATATATGTATACAATATAATCGTCTAATCGTACATACAAGACATAAATATATCCCTATAAATGTATCTCTCTCTGTCTCTCTCTCTCTCTATATATATATATATATATCTCAATTATCTGTTTTTCTCTTCATTTTGAGTGCACTTTTAGTTTGAACACTTTAAAAAGTAAAAAGCAATAAACTAAAGAAAACAAAAGACAAGTACTTGCTGTCAATTAGACTTGTATCTGTACCATATAAGTAAATTCCCCACTTATTCCTATTCCCATATCTACCTATCCTAAACCCCAGCCATGTCCATTTGATTTCAATCCTCACACAGCACAGCACTTTATATAATCGTTTGTATGTTGAAAGTTTGCCTCCACTCCCATTGAAGTCCCATCAATATCCCAATCTTTCTTGTATTATATACAATAAATCTATGTATATGTATAACTGTATGTATGTATGTATATGCTCTATATATGTCATATACTGTATGTGTGTGTGTGTGTGTTTGCCGATGCCATTTCGCGCCCATCTTAAGATCAAGATTCAATATCTTTTCCGTGCATATCATATCATTGTAGGAGGCCGAGGAGGCGGCCGCTGCGAAGGCCGCTAAGCTGGAGGAGCGCGCCAATGCGCAGGCACAGGCCGCCGCAGATGCAGCTGCTGCCGAAGAGGCAGCGTTGCATCCCGAAATGGCCAAGAGCCCGACGTATTCGTGTATCAGCTATGAGCTCTTCGTTGGCGGCGAGAAGGGCAACGATGACAACAACAAGGAGAAGATGTCCATTAGGAGTGTCGAGGTCGAGTCGGAGTCGGTGAGCGTTATACAAAGACAACCAGCACCTACCACAGCACACCAAGCTACCAAAGTTCGTAAAGTGAGCACGGTAAGTATTCCGAGCGCAATAGTTAATTCCTTATCAGTCTTATCAGTTCTTTTTAACGTAATTCTTATCGTTTAACGTTTATATTGTGTACTTGATTGTTGTCGTTTGCCTTTTGCGTTTTGCGCCATTTAATGTGTGTAAGTGTGTGTGTGTGTGTGTGTGTGTGTGGGATATGCCACATATATGGCTATCCCATGCTATACTATATAGATAGTTTTATTAATATATACATATTTATATATATATACTGGAAATATATATTTGTATGTATGTATATATGATGAGACTTGTGTTTGATTTGAATTTCAACTTACGATATTCGATTTCAGTTTGACTTATGCAGCTGAACTCGCCGGCCTATTGTTTTTAACTTCTTCATTTTCTTTTAATTCTTAGTATGTGTGTAATTTTGTTGTTTTTTTCTTTTTTCTTTTACTCTTAATTTTTGCATTCTATCGTTGAGTTTTTGTTTCGCTGCGTTTTTTATTTCAATTCCAGTTGTATCGATCAGGGCTTTTTCTACTCGTTACTCGTTACTCGCTACTCGCTACTCGTTACTCGCTACTCGTTACGCGTTTAGCGTGCATCTCTTCTCTTGCTCTCGCTCTCGCTCTCTCTTTCTCTCTGTCGTTCGTTCTCTACTCTCTCACGTCCCTGAAACTGATTTGAATGTCGAGCAGCCTTGGCTCTCTCTCGTTACCAATGCAACGAGTGCATTTCTTGCAAATATCGTTACAATTACACTCTTCAGTTTGTTGTTGTTGGATCAATTGAAACATATATGTAGCATAAGCCTTTATCGTTTATAACTAGTTAGTAGCTCTTGACTACCTTGCGAAACTTCCATAAGCATCAACGAGTAGAGCTAGTTGCCTCTTTGTGTGTATGTATGTATGTAGTTCCATTTAACAACTGGGGAGAGAGTTACTCCCATCTCTCCTACTCTCTCTTCTTGTCTCTCTCTCTCTCTCTCTCTCTCTCTTTCCTCTCTATCCTGCTCCTCTTCCAAACATTGCATTTAATAATTAGAACTTGATTGTGTTAGTGCATGTCTTGTGTTAATTTGAGTATCCGCGGCTGTGTGTATGAGTGTGTGTGCAGGCTAACTTTGAATCATAATTTGTACTATGGGTACTCGTAAGTTAGCTGGCTCTTTTAATTGGCATTCGCATAGTTCTTTATCATTATTTCGATTAGTTTTTCTCAATATTTACTTCTTACTTTTGAGTTCTTCTTCTTCTTCTGCTTCCTTTTGATTTTCTCTTTGTTTTGATTTTGGAAAAAATACTTTGGTTTTGTGTTGACTCATTGCTCGGAATGCTTTAGGTGAAAACTTATCAGTTGTACGCGAGTGGAGCTCAATTCAAACTGTATTCCACTTGATAATCAAAATGAAAAAAATATTTATGAAACATATAACGAAACAACGATATTACGAAATTACCAAATACAACGATGCTTAATTGCATTACAATGCAAGCAAATTTTGATACTATGGACGGCTACAATGCTTCAATTGATTGATTGAAGTGCAACCAAACATGCTTTGAGGCTTTTACCCAAAAAAAAAAAAAAAAAAAAAAAACACCACAAACAACTTTTTCTTCGCTCACAATCAGTCGATATATATCTCTTCTATATATACAGCTCGTGCTTGACTCTGCTAACTCTACATGAATATATATATATATATATAATACAATACATATATATACATATGCATTGGTATTTTGCATAACATAACCTATACTCGTATCTCGTATATCGATCAACTTGCATAGGTCAGCTTGGGCTCTCCATTCAACTGCAAGAACACCTTCGTTTTCCTTTTCCTTTTCCTTATCGTTTCTTGTTTTCTATTTCTATTTATGTTCTCTTTTATGTTCTTCGCTTTGGTTCTTTAATCGATTAACATTTTGATTGAGAAATGATTTCGATTATTTCGATTTCTATGGCTGCATTATCATTTGCATGCGAATACAGTGAACGTTGCTTTACGTTGATTTACGTTAACTGTGTGCAGAAAGTGCAAATACGATATAACAACAATACTTATTAGATATGCTCTACTCTTAAGTAATACAATACATATAACATACAACTCTTAACCTCAATTCAAGCCGAGTGCATCAAGCACAGTATCGCACTCGGTTTGCACTAGCACCCATTTCTAGGCATACTTATCGATAACGATAACAGTGCGATATGCGCAACAGACATGCCATAGCATGCCAATACTAGTTTCCAATTCGATTATCTCTCTTAACTTACACACACACATACACACACACATACACACACATATACACACACACATTCAAACATATCTATGCTCTATAGTTGTTTTGGTATCTTGGCTTGGACAAGCTTTCGCTTAGCGCACAGCGGCTGGAACCTCATTAATGAGACTTCAAATTTGGCACTGATACCCAGTAATGAATTGAGAATAATTTGTACAACACACACAGACACAGACACACACACACACATACTCAAACATACACTGAAAGATACTGCATAACAGAGCAATCGATGCTTAGTTTCAGTTTAAGATTGCAACACCTTAAGAGCCTTTCTTTCAAATCCAATTAAACTCTCAAAACTATGATTATTATCGATAATTTCGATGTGTACTAAATCATCAATTCGTTATCAGATTTGTCTGTCTGTTTTACAATATAATAAGTTAGCATATCGTGACTACTTTAATTGCAATATTCAATAAATGCTACCTTTGGCACACACTGAAACTGAATACTTGTGCTGACACTCTCTTGCATTCGCTGTCTCGCTCTTGCATTCGCTAGCTCGTTCTTGCTCAGACTCGCTCAGTCTCCAAATACAATTACTTACTATCCCATAATCATATATGTAGCAATTGTAATCACAAGCTCAATGAGCTTGCAAGCACCTCAGCCTCAATTGGCCTTGGGCCACAGGTAGGTTTCTTTCTAATGCTCTCTCTCTCTCTCACACACAATCACACACACACTCTCTCTCTCTCTCTCTCTCTGGTTTAATAAGGTCTTGGAATAGAACACTAATTGCCAGTTCAATTACATGATTAGCCAAACACACACTTTGAACAGACTCTCTCTCTCTCTTTCTCTTTGTGGACTAAGAGTCTTAGACTAGTTGCATTTGATCCCCATTAACTGTGATTATGGTACTTTAGCGATTTGAAAACAGTTTTGAAATGCATCCGTAAAAAATAAGAAAATACAGACCAAACTGTAGCAACTTTTCATTTATGTTCTTGTTCTCAAAAATTTGTTTACTATTTTGGTTTTTCTTTTGATATTCCTTGCCCAAAGGGAGTACAACCAATCAAATGTCAATCTGCTGACTTAAAATTGGCTTATTATTTCAATTATAGTTGTGTATTTATTCCTAAGTCAATTTACAAATACAGTTATTTAAATAGTTAACATAGTTTTAACATCAATTGTTTCAAACGTTGCGCTTTAGTGGAGTTTATCTTGAACAAACACTCGAACACACATCACACACATGAATACATTCGTAGTAGCAACTTATTCGAGTATTCGATTATGAAGAGAATCGATTATTTTGTAGTAACTAGAAGTGAATTGAATTCATATGCGAATATATACTCACTACTACTATAGTCAATATTCATAAACATCAACTGGAGTGTGAACTCTGAGTATATATATTGAAAATAATTTTAAAACAGCAAATAAAAATACAAAGCTAGCAGGAATATCTATAAATATACTATATATATTTTCTGCATATTTGTATATTTATATTCAACATAAAAATATATTTTATTTGATTAAATTTTTCTTTTTCTTCTATTTATATTTGATTTGTAAAAAATTAAAACAAACTGTTAGACCTCCTTATCCTTACCTGGTTCACCGTTTAACATACGCAGGGGATCACGTAGTTCTCACAAGGTAAGCGCCCAATACACACACACACACAGCCACACACACACACGTATACACACACGTATTGTTTCCTTGACAGCCAATACAAGAACCAGTACAAAAACAAGAACAAGAACTTTAATTGCCTTCAATCATTTCATTTCATACGCGTCTAGTTAGAGTAAAAGAACACTCGTTAGATTAATTTCTGCACTCACTGTGATTAATTCAGGTAGAACAGACACACTTAGGCTATATCTCTACATAGACACATAGACGAATCTACTACACACACTCACAACACACACACACACACACACTGTAGTTAGCTGTATTTGTAGGGTACTCTCTAGTCGATGCTAGCCAGTGCAGCCAACAGTCACTTAATAGACTAGACTCATACACATACCCATACAAGTGCAGGCTGTACACACGTTACTAAGGCGCATTTACCATATCGTATTTGTGATTATTATCTTTATTTAGAACTATATATATAATTGTTTTAGGCTTAAGTTTTCTGTCTCGTCGTACATTCTCTCTCACGCTCTTGATATCATACCCCACCTTACAATATATTACAACTATATATTTGTATTTGTCTATAACTATAACTACCTGTTTAGTTTGTAATATATATATATATATATATATATATCTTATAAATATAATTATATTTTGTGATTTTGTCTTGTTTGGTGTAACTTGATCTACATATACCTACATGCGAGTACTCTTATACTGTGCCAACACCACCACCACCACACTCTCTCTCTCTCTCTTACTCTTACTCTCTTCCACTTACTCACTCACCTCTCTATCTAACTGTCTCTCTTTCTCTCTACCACTTATGCTCTATCAATGCTCTTCTTTATATCCATCACCCGTACGCCTATTTACAATCAGTATTTGTTCTATCGGCTGTTATGTCTGTGTCTGTTTGCTATATGTATGTCTGTCTCTCTGTGTCTCTGTCTCTCTGTCTCTCTGTGTGCCTGTGTGTGTGTGCCTTATGTCTTATATGCCAGGAGAATCTGCAATAGGTCTGTGTACGTTACAATATGTCTGCGAGTGTGATTGAAAGAACTGTTCAGTATAGTTGGGAACAGTTGAACAGTGCTTGCCAGCAGTTGTGCGATACACCAAGTCACAGTTACACATCAGCTCAGATCACAGTCACAGTCACAGTCACAGTCACAGTCACAGTCACAGTCACAGTCACAGTCACAGTCACAGTCACAGTCACAGTCACTGTCACTGTCGCCGTCACTGTCACTGTTGCAATCGGTGTGCCCATGAAAAGTAAACCACTTAGTTAATACCTTTGTATACGTACTACTGTATGTATGTTGATCGATTGCTTGTGTTTGATTTTCATTCAGTTCGATGTATAACTGTATAACAGTACAGCGAGCACAGCTTGTATAACAATCGCATCTTCTTTCCAGTCACACACACATGTATAAAGTTTAGTTTCCTTCTACTAGAATCGCACTCATCAACAACGAACTGAAATCCGAAACGATGTCAACAACTTTCTACCACACTGTCCCTGTTTCTCTCTCTCTCTCCCTCTCTCTCTCTCTCTCTCTCGCTCTTTGTCATTTCCTTTGTAACTATATCTGTCTGTCTGTTGCGCAATATTCTTTGCTTCTAACACTAGGGCCCACCCAGTGTGTATGTATATGTGCCGGTTATGTCAATTACTGTTTTAAGTTTTGTATCGATTATTTCAATTTTAATCACTTTTTATTGATATCCCTCATGAAATTCATGCCGATCTATGGCTTCTTATTGTTTAACAATAATATTCTTAACTTCTTGTGTCATGATATTTTTGCTACAACTCACCAATTGTGACAATTTATTACTTAATCAACAAATACCAAACAACTACTGCTGCTACCGCTGCTATAACTTATACTACTTATACAACTTATAACACCACTACTACTACAAATATAATACTGTTGACACTACAAATACTACTACTTCTACTTCTACTACTACTATAACTGACTGTATAACTATAGTTTATCTTATACTCTATGACAACTACTTATATTCTTCTTTTAAGACTGCTACTACTGCTTATACTACTTTAACTACTACTACAGATACTGCCAGACCTTGTTGTAGTTACTTCTTACTACTACTACTTACTACTACTATTTACGACTACTACTTACTACTACTACTTACCACTACTACTATTCATACTCGTTTCCACTGCCTGTACCCATAACATAACCTAACATACCTCTACCTATACCACGACTGTTACTACCTTTTTATACTGCTACTTCTACTACTTATACTTCTACTACTTATACCACAACTGCTACTTGTGTACAGCAATTGATTTGTTGTTTGAGTCCGAGTATTAACCGTTAGTTTTTACCGCCATCGCTGCCGCAGTACACGATACGCAATGGGCGTGGCCGTTTCGGAATACCCGGCAGCGATCGCAAACCTCTCGTTTTGTCAACATATCAGGATGCACAGCAACACTTGCCCTACGCTGACGACTCGAATGCCGTGACGCCGATGTCCGAGGAGAATGGGGCGATAATAGTGCCAGTCTATTATGGCAATCTAGGTGCGTTTCCCCCACAAAAACCATTAATCATTAATCATAATAACTAACTAACTGATTTATTTGCATTATATGTATTGGAATGTGGTATAGGTTCCAGACACTCATCGTATACCTCGCACCAGTCCCGTATATCTTATACCTCACACGGTGATCTGCTCGGAGGCATGGCCGTCATGGGCGTCAGCACAATGACCAAGGAGAGCAAGTTACGCAATCGCAATACACGCAATCAATCAGTGGGCGCCACCAATGGCGGCACCACCTGCCTGGACACCAATCACAAGGTCGAGCATCGCGACTACGTGAGTACAGAATCAGATCATAGCTATATATAGGTATTGCTAAACAGGAATTTCCTTTTTGAACTATAGGAAATCGGCCTGGAGTGCACGGACGAAGCGGGCAAGATCAAACATCACGACAATCCTTTTATTGAGCCCGTCCAGACACAAACGGTGGTCGACATGAAAGGTATTTCTATATAGTTGACCCCCACTTAATCTCTGTCTATATTTATCTTACTCTCCTGTAGATGTTATGGTCCTGAATGATATTATTGAACAAGCCGCTGGTCGGCATAGTCGAGCTAGTGATCGCGGTGGTAAGTAACGCTTCGTTCTAGAAATAAAGGATCGACTGAGCGATCGATATAACTGCATTCTAGTGCATTGCATTCATGTTGTACATTTAACATTATCCATTAACTGAATATACATACATACTAAATATTTAATCTATCTGTTCTGTTTTCGGTTGTGTTCCTCCATGTGCATTGTTTCTCTTGAGTTTAACTTTTAACCTTTTTCGAACTGAAGGATCGCTGTAAATAATTTAATGTTCCTATTCGATTTTTTCAATGAACTTAACAATATAATAATAATAATTAACTAAGTGCCGTAACGTTTGTTCCTGTGACAACGGATTTTTATTCCATAGTTATTTTTAAATACTTGAAATCTGTATCTAAAATACAAACTATCTCACACGAATCTTTCAAAACTACGTAATCCTTTCTGCTGAGAGAATTGTTTTGGGATTTTTGATTTATTTTTTTTAATTTTCTTGCAATGAAAATTGAATTTTTTGAGTTTGCATTTTGTGCATTGCGAAGGTTGCAGATTGCAGCTGATTGATTGATGCCTAATGGCCTGAAATTATTTCTAGCGTGCTGCATGTGGAGCATTTAAGCCTGTGCATCAGTTGATAATCCCATACCAAGCATATCCGATTAATAATTCTGTATTCGATTTAATTTATTTTCTTTTTTTGTTTTATGTACAAAATGGAAATTAAGTTTGCTAGCAAATTAAATTTACTCACTTTGCATTTACAACAAATACTCAATAATCTCTGTATATTTTGTATTCTCATTAACGTTTTATTTTTTAACTCTTAAAGAGAGAAACAAAAAAGAATACCCAACATACTTAACTATTTTAATAATTATACTTATATAAATATAACTATATATATATGTGTACCCAAATGAATGACTTCTTTGACTCGTCCATTTTATTTAATGCCGTTGATGCTAACAGAAGAAAGCGAAAAAAGCCAAAAAAAAAGCCAAAAAATATATAAAACAAATACGAATTTACAATGAAAGCTGCAAGCAAGTCACACTCACACTCACACAGACTCTCACACACACCTTACACTGAATTGAGAATCAGAGAATTTTGTATTGCGAAACTGGCACTCACACACACACACACATAGATACACATGCGCACACACACACACACACACTTGTAAGTTGTAGCGCCTTCTCGCTTTGCATTCAAGTGCAAAAGTAGCCAAGAAATTGGAAGCTTCGCAGGCCTTTTCGCCTGAGCTTGCACAGTCATTTCCTCTCGCATTTTCAATTTTCCATTCGACACTATACTCTGCTTCACTGCACAACACATAACGGTAGCTGTGGGCAAGTCCCGATTAATCTTTATGACTTTACACGCTTCAAAATTTTCAAAAAATTATAGTTTCTACAGAACTCAATAAAAAAGGCTCTGAAAAGTATGCAATAAAATTTGATTCACAAATTCAGCTCAGTGAACATGCAAATTTGAAAATTATAAGCAGAGAGGCTCTAAGCACCATTCCACATTATTAAGCTTTCAATCAGAGATCATTTGGATTATATATATAAGAATAACCGATATCAATTAAATATAATTTTGATTTTTATCACAGCTAAATTGTTAGTTTTTTTTCGAATAGTTTCTTTTTTACTGAATAATTTACTGCATGCCTTATAACCAATGTAAAGTAAATATATCTAAGTATATGATGATTCGTAAGTTTTAGTCTGTAACTACATATATTAACAAACTATATTGAGATCTTGCTTTTGTTTCGTCATTTGCCTGCGTATTTTCAATTCGATTTTGGAATAACCTTATGCTAACTATCCAAACTTAATACATATGAAGTACATAGCGCATGCTTTTTCAGTAGTTCGTAGAGAGTTAAAACATCACCCTAGATCTTGAAATAACTTAATGCAATTATACTTACTTAATTTACATATTGGAAGAAAATAAATCGCTGAGAACTGAACGCTTAACATTTGTATTGGAATATAATTCGCGCTTTAGCAGACTTACATTTAAGTATGGGGCTGATTTTGATAATATAGAGTTAGACCTTTAAAACTTGTCCTCAGTCTGTTGGTTATATTTTTCCCAGAATACTCTATATATTATATAGAGCCTCTCCAGACTCAGTCAAAGTATAGTCTCCCTTTCCTATGAATATCGAAGTATACCTGGCTTCGGGCTTGAGTTAGTCCCATATATGTTCTCATCTTCTCGTATGTAGTTAGTCTCAGTGTGCACTTAGTACTTAATAAACATCTCATTTGTAATGGAGCATTTAAAATAGCTGAAAACCGATAGAATTGTCCAACTTCGGAGCGTCGAAGATTCAATACTCTTGCAGAAAAGAAAACTCGATTTATTTGATGCCAAGTGTAGTCTAACTATGAAAGCCATAAAAGGTAGTGTATCTTATATCTTAGACAATTTATTATGATACTCATAATACATGTAAAGCCAAGTTATCTATACCTTCTGCAAAGGTATAACCTATTGTTGAGTATTGAAAGAGTTTCCCCAAACTGAAGTAGTCAAATTTTGATTATAATCCAATTTAAGTACTTTGTATTTGTGTAACAAATTGCGCTCCATAGACAAACAAAAAAAACCTCTCTCTTTTTCGAAAAAGCACACCTACACATACACACACACCCACATACACACACACGTACCCAGGACACCAACACAAACTACGACACATACACTGTGCGTGGGTGTTGTTTGTTTTCTTTTCCTTCTGTTTTACCCAAAAAAAGCTATCGAATAATTTCCAATGCAATGAAGCTTCAACAAACAAAAAACGAAATACGAAAAAAAAGAAATAAGAAAACTTTCATAAAAGCTACGAAACTCGATCGTATGAGAAATCTGCTAAACTTAACAGAGAAAAAAAAATACAAAAACAATCTGCTAATCTGGCTGAGTCAAAGTTGGTCAAATCACAACTAATAACAAACTTTTGTATGGTTCAGTCTCCGTTTACTATTTCCCAACAGAGGACGACGACGAGGATGGGCCAACGTTCAAAGACAAGGCGCTCGAGGCGATCCTCAAAGGCATTGATGTGTTTTGTGTGTGGGACTGCTGCTGGGTTTGGTTGAAATTTCAGGAATGGGTCTCCCTCATTGTCTTCGATCCCTTCGTTGAGCTCTTCATCACGCTGTGCATCGTTGTGAACACCATGTTCATGGCCATGGATCACCATGACATGAATAAGGAAATGGAGCGTGTGCTCAAGAGCGGCAACTACGTGAGTATCTCTAATCATTCATCATAATGTTGTATTCATGCAACTCTTGTGACTTTACTCTCCAACAGTTCTTCACCGCCACCTTTGCCATTGAGGCGACCATGAAACTGTGTGCCATGAGTCCCAAATACTATTTCCAGGAGGGTTGGAACATCTTTGATTTCATCATTGTAGCGCTCTCCCTGCTCGAACTGGGGCTCGAGGGTGTTCAGGGTCTCTCAGTGTTGCGTTCTTTTCGTTTGGTAAGCAAATCGTGCAAATGAAACTTAGTAGCTCAGGACCTAAGGTAGTTCTTATGCATAGATTAATATGTTCAATCTGTATGTAGCCATAATTGTACGAGAGGCAGTGTAATGTACTAACGCGTGATACTTCTATACAGACATATATACACACACACACACACACACACACAAACACACACAGACACCGTCTCACAGTGATGTTAAGCTAATGTTGTTACCCATGTCCTGCCAATCCACAGCTGCGTGTATTCAAATTGGCCAAATCGTGGCCAACGTTAAATTTGCTCATATCGATAATGGGTCGCACTGTCGGAGCTCTGGGCAATCTGACCTTCGTCCTGTGCATTATAATCTTCATATTTGCTGTAATGGGCATGCAGCTCTTTGGCAAAAACTACACAGGTATTATGGTATATGCCCAACCAAGCGAACAAATCAATTCCCCAACAACAAACTACATATATATACAAATTCCACTGCAAACTGCAAGAGTTTTTTTTAGCGTGCAACAAACTTAACAATTCAATTCAATTCCGTTCAGTTTCAATTTTTTTCCTTTACTATATACTACTATATCTACTCGTACCAAGCGCATTTTTCTAGTACAACTTTTTGTCTACTACTTCTACTATACTTAACCTCAAGCTAAGCGATTGTTTGTTCATTTTATTCTGTTTCATTTTATGCGAATAGCTGAACACACTTCGATATATGATAAGCAAATTCGATGAATTCGATAAACCGAAACAAAATGAATGGCAATGCTGTGAGCACGGTTTTTCGATTTTTCGACTTTTCGTTTCGCAATTTGTGCTTTCGCAATCGAACCGAATTTGTGAGCGTGTGTTTTAAAAATCCAACCGATTGAGCAAGTATATATATATAGTTAGTTAAACTAAGTTAAATATATATATTTAGAATACTAAACGATAACGCGAGCAAACATTTTTGAACGCATTTTGAGAGCAGTTATTTAGCATTAGCTTAAGAGTAAAGGTCTTGTAAATACTTGAATGAATACCACGTGAATCATGCACAGCATTCGATTAGTCGATGCCAGCACAGTCAACAATAACGGTCTACAGTCTACAGTCAACGAAGTCTACCGCCAACGCTCTTCAGCTGCATCGCAATTGCTGTGCATGACGATTAACTACGGTCACCTTCGTAGCTTTTAATTTAAAGTTTAACAGTTTTTTGCAATACTCCAACATAATGCTACATCTATATATATATATATATATATATTTATAAATATCTTTTGTATTTCTAACGCTTTGCCCGGCTTACAAAATCAAAATAATACTCCACCAATAATTCATAAATTATTAACTTCCGAATATAATGATCATAACAATGATAATAACTCAAAAAACTCGATACCCGATAAACGTTAATCGCTAATCGATCGACTTCCATTCACCAATTGAAAAAATTAAATCGTATTGAATGAATGAATGCTCCAATTACCCCCTAAAACAACCGATAAACACACTAAAAATCGATAATCACATCTCAATATCGTAATGTCAACATTAAAATTGAAATTCGAAATCGCAATCCGTAAATGCAGCTGCGTGTATTCAAATTGGCCAAGTCTTGGCCAACACTTAATTTACTCATTTCGATTATGGGCCGCACCATGGGCGCTTTGGGTAATCTGACATTTGTACTTTGCATTATCATCTTCATCTTTGCGGTGATGGGAATGCAACTGTTCGGAAAGAACTATCATGGTAAGTTATTAAATCGCTCGTTTCAGTTCCCTTACGTTTCGTTACGTTATGTTTCGTTTCTATCGATGTGCATTTACTTGTTCTCTTCTGTTATCGTTCTGTTATCGAAATTTCTAAACTGTGTTCTGTCGTCTTTTAAATAGGACTTGATGTATTTACGACTTATAATTTTAGTTGACTTTTCATTTCATTTTCTATTCGATGTATTTGTCTCTCGGTGTCACAATCAATTGGTCTGCTATCGCCTTTTGTACCGTAACTACTTCAATTGATTTGCAGTGTGTTGCAGTCAGTTGAAGTTGTTCGATTATTATCGATATACTTATCGCTGGTAATGGCTTTGGAGACCTTTAACTCGACTATTGCCTTTGGTACCGTAACTACTTCAACTGATTTGCAGTCTTCATTACCCAATAAGATGCAGTCAGTTAAAGTTGTTCGATTATTATCGATATAGTTATCGCTGGCAATAGCTACGAAGACCGTCAATTCGACTAGCTATATTATTATTGTAAAATAGATATGTGTTGTATGCCAATTTGTATAATTTATATGTGTCCCAAGCACAAGTCACAGACCTTACAAAGTTTTTATTTTCCATTGATTTAAAAATATGTTACGATAGTTGAAGTATTGTTCAGTCCGTCATTGTGTTTAAACGTCCGTAAGAGAAGTGATATGGGGGGCTTAATATAGGTATGTGGGCGTAATCTTGTAAATATTTAAGTTTAGTTTTTGGGGCCCATTGCCTGGCCACGTGTCCTCGTCTTGTAAGTACATTTCCAGCGTGCAAAGAGCAAATCTTTTCCTCTCTAGCTTACTTTTACTCCAAGCTCTTTAACTTTTTTTCGATTATTAAATGCATTAAATTAAAACCCAAAAAGCAATACCAACAAACTGCAAATCTGCAAGTTGGCTGCAAGTTTTGTGGCCTGAAAGCAGCCTGCGAGTTGTTTTCGTATTCAGTTTTAATTTCCATTTGATTTTTTGTCTTTTCACCTTAATTTGGACTGTGATTTTTGTACAAGTTCCTCTGCATTGAATTGCACTTTTTTTATGGTGCTGCTGTCACCTTGCACCCGCTTACTGTATGTGGCTTCAAAACGAACACGCAATGATTATAAAAAAAGAAGACCCAAGAAAATACTCTACTTTTTCTTGCAAGATATTCTACTATATATATTTATTGTTTATTTCATTCCACGTACGCGAGTGTAGATCACAAAGATCGTTTTCCGGATGGTGATCTGCCGCGCTGGAACTTCACAGACTTTATGCACAGCTTTATGATCGTGTTCCGAGTGCTCTGCGGCGAGTGGATTGAGTCCATGTGGGACTGCATGTACGTGGGCGATGTCTCCTGCATACCGTTCTTCTTGGCTACCGTTGTCATCGGAAATCTTGTGGTACGTTTATATATATATATATATATATATATAATGATAATAATGCTTAATCATGTTTACATTGCAGGTTCTTAACCTTTTCTTAGCCTTGCTTTTGTCAAATTTTGGCTCATCTAGTTTATCAGCACCGACTGCCGACAATGATACGAACAAAATCGCCGAGGCCTTCAATCGTATTGGCCGGTTTAAAAGTTGGGTTAAGCGTAATATTGCTGGTTGTTTCAAGTTAATACGTAACAAATTGACAAATCAAATAAGTGATCAACCATCAGGTGAGAGGACCAACCAGATCAGTTGGATTTGGAGCGAAGGTTTTTATCCACTTGTTTATCAATTACTACAACTACTTTTAATTATATAATCTGTTATTATAATTATAATAATTAACGATATATATACATATCTATATATCTGTACTAATTGCGTATATTTGCGTTTTTAAAGTTAACTTCAATTCACAATTGGCTAACAATTAACCGATAACTAAATTCTAGTTCAAACTAAACCCGATTTGTCGAAACGTTCAACGAAATTCTCTCTCTCTCTCTCTCTCTCTCTCTCTCTCAATCTCTTTAGTTAGTTAGCCCACATTCCACATTCCACAATCCTCAGTCCACAATCCATATCCCTCATATCGTTGCCATGAAACCTGTTTTCGTTTATCGATAAAAAACCAATTACAAGATCGAATCGTATCGAAATTAAAAGAATTATTATTGGTTTCCGTTCGATTTTGAACATATTTGTTGTTGTTCAATGCGCCGCGAGAGACTGTGCATATGTACATATGTATGTATGTATGTATGTGTGTATGTATATACCAGTATGTATGTATCTTAAGCAAGTACCCAAGTACTCAATAATATGTATGTATGTATGCATCTGGGGCATCAAGAAGTGCGCCGAGTGTGACACATTCGCTCACCTCATACCCGTACCCGTTATGTTTATGTATAACACCACCTCCACCACGACCCCGCCCCCATTCAAGTACCCATCCAATCTACCCAACTGTATACCATATATATACATATATGTATATATATATTTGTATTCGTAAACGTAAATGTAAACGTCATACTTTTAGCGTTAGTTACGTATTAGTGCGTATTTAGATCGAGTCATAACTACAATATATATTACATAATATCTCTTTGCATAATATTCAATTTCCCCCCACCATTTCGTACTCGTACTCGTACTCGAAACTTAGTACTCGCCGCTCTGATTAACTCGTTACTTTTTACTTGACCCGTTACCCCACTCGTACTTCTATTCGTACTCGTACTCGTACTCGTACTCGTATTCGTACTCGTACCTGCATTCGCATATATGATATATTATATATCTACATATGTATGTATATGTAGAGCTTGAACTCGCCATAAATAGATATAATAATAATAATAATAATAATAATAATAATTAGAACGATTTACGCAATCTTATGGTTTCGAATTGGCTTCATCAATCAACCCTTCCCCTAAAAATCCCTTGTATTTTAACCTCAAATTTGCACAACATGAACGAATTTGGTCATTTCGCAAGAGTCTCGACTTGAAGTACTCGTACATCTCTTAATCGATTGAATCCAAAATCTAGTAACTGCTAGTTTGATGCGAACTGAAACTAAACTTAAAGAAAACAACAAACAAATACTTAATTAGATGATTAAATACTCTAGTTGCCCATCGTAATGAAAATTATATGAATTGAAAGTAAAACAGTGGATTTGATCCTTCATGAATATTTAGAATAATCGTACTTTTCTTTTTCGATATTATTGTTGTCTGTGTATATCGTATATTGTATAATGTATATGTATGGAATTTATTTGTAACAACAAGAAAAGCTAAAGAAAATGATCATTAATTTATTTTTGTACCTTAGTGCTTTATGTAACAACTTCATGTCTATCCAAACAGCCCAAAACATCTAGCAACAATGTACCATAAATTGTTCAATCGTTTCAGCAAAACTATCGGTCTTACTATCGATGCACGCTAATGTTCATTTCAAATTTAACTTTTATTCAATTATTATTGATAGTTTTGCTGCAACATTATTTGTGTTATACTCCTCAATGCCTAGACAGGCCATCTTCGATACGGCATTTGGTCTAATCTTCAATTAGACCATTTCATTTCATTCATCCTTAGCGAGAACACCCTCATCTCACTCCGCAGCTCTTTCTTTGGGCGCCCGATCAGATCATTTTGCGATATGCGTTGTTCGCTGTTGTGTTGTGTATACAGGCGTGTCTATCCCCACGCTCTCTGTGCCCAGGAACGTATTTTCCACTGGGTATAGGTTTAGCAAACGAGACCTCCTTACGTTACGTCTTGCGTGTAATGCGTATGTTCTGTGTTTCAATATGTGTGTGTCGTAACCGAATTGAAATTGACTCTCTAATCTGATATTAATCGCATTACTATATCTATGTTCTTTTCCTTTATGCATTGAATGAATCTCGAATATCGTAAATCGTATATCAAAAACTTAATGAAAAACGAAACTCTTGCATTGGCCAACGTACCATGAACGACTTAACATATTAATCTTCTTCATCTTCTTCGTCGATAATAACAACAATAACAACAACAACAACAACAACAACGGCAACAACAACAACAAAAATATAATAAAAAACAAAACAAAACAAAACAAAAACAACTGTTGAATGCGAACGGCAACTGCTTGTCACGAATTCGTGCGACATCGTCTTATGATTTGCATCATCACCCATACATGTACAACCACATATGTATATGCGCATATACTATATATGTACATCAATATATATATATACATATATGTATATATACCATATGCGTGTGTGTACGCCATACCTACCATATATATATATATATATACGTATTATGTAACATGTATATATCGAAAATTGAATGTGTATAAAAAAAAAAAAAACGAAATGAAATACGATATTCGGATACGAAAGGCAAGGGCGTTTGTCGTTGTATATCTGCAGAGCATGGCGACAACGAGATGGAGCTGGGACACGACGATATCCTGGCCGACGGCCTCATCAAGAAGGGCATCAAGGAGCAGACACAGCTGGAGGTGGCCATTGGTGATGGCATGGAGTTTACGATACACGGCGACATGAAGAACAACAAGCCGAAGAAATCGAAATATCTGAATAATGCAACGGTAAATAAGACAACTCGAAGACTATCGAGTCCATATCAATTCTATTTATCTCAGATGTATAATTCTATAATTGAATACCAATACATGCATACACATACGCAGCTACATACATGTGTGTGAGTGTGTGTGTGTGTGTGTGTGTGTGTCTGTGTATGTGTGTGTGTATGTGTGTGTGTATGTGTGTGTGTATGTGTGTGTGTGTGTGTGTGTGTCTGTGTATGTGTGCATGCATGTTGAACTTGTTGAGGAAACAAGAAGAAGAACTGTTGCCTATGTCTATTCTTATAATTGTATAACATATATACAACATTTTAACTATTTAAACTAATTTCTTAACGACAACAAATTGATTTATATTATTTATTCATTTCCTTTTCGTTTATTTTGTTTGTTTTTTTCTTTTACATATAACTGTCTATATGTGTACTATTATGTGTGTGTACTCTGTGTATTCCACAAATCCAATCAACCAAAAAAACAAAACAAAAAAAAAAAAACAATGCTAAAAACTCAACCAACCAATCCAACCAACTGAACCCGACACTTGAACTGAAATCGTTCCAAAATAAATATATATATATATAAAAATATATATGTGTGAATAATTATATACAGATGATTGGCAACTCAATTAACCACCAAGACAATAGACTGGAACACGAGCTAAACCATAGAGGTTTGTCCTTACAGGACGACGACACTGCCAGCATTAACTCATATGGTAGCCATAAGAATCGACCATTCAAGGACGAGAGCCACAAGGGCAGCGCCGAAACGATGGAGGGCGAGGAGAAGCGCGATGCCAGCAAAGAGGATTTAGGTCTCGACGAGGAGCTAGACGAGGAGGGTGAATGCGAGGAGGGCCCACTCGACGGTGATATCATAATACATGCTAACGACGAGGATATACTTGACGAGTATCCAGCTGATTGCTGCCCCGATTCGTACTATAAGAAATTTCCAATCTTAGCCGGTGACGAAGATTCGCCGTTCTGGCAAGGATGGGGCAATTTACGACTGAAAACTTTTCAATTAATTGAAAATAAATATTTTGAAACAGCTGTTATCACTATGATTTTAATGAGTAGCTTAGCTTTGGTAAGTCAACAACTACAACTACAACTACTTACAAAAAAAAAAAAAGAAATACAAATACCAAGAAATCAAACACCATATTTATTAACATAGTCTTTGCGATTTTCGACAGAAAACTCACAAAAACAATTTTAATAAATTCAATTAAAATTACAATTAATACAAATACAAAAAAAAAAAAAGTAGTTAATCAAGCCTTGCTTAAAATTTACCAAAGTTGATTGCTTCATTTTCATTTTTAGGTTTATCATTTGAGTTTTCTATAGAGTTATCGTTAGATTTCGCTAGTACAGCATAGAGTTTAGCCTAGAGATCTTATTTTGTACCCAAACACAAATGATTTTCTTGATTTCCAACTTCCTTTCGAACTGTTACTGCTGGCAACACATTTTCATTTTGCTTACCGCCTAAACGAAACCAACTTACTTGAGCCTCATCTTACTTTAAGCTACCCCAGTTACTTGAGATCTATGCGATAGTTCTACGATCTCGATTTCGATTTCGATTGCGATAACATCCTCGTTCCGCCTGCTTGCAAGCTGTTGCCATCGGTAGCAATTCAACTTAACCTGATATTATTTCCATTTTCAATACTCGTATGTATGAGCTTGAGGAAGCCCGCCTTTGACTTGAGCCCAGGCACATTCCAGTCAAACGGTTTGTGTCTTCGCTTAGGCCGAAGGCGATCACGTCGCTGAGATTGAAGAGATCACGACGAACTGGCTTTCCTTGAGCATTTTAGGGTTTTTTGTGTAGCGTTTAGCGTTAGCGTTTTCTGAATAGACGCTTTTATGCGTATTATTTCAAGAATTTTGTCTTCAATTTCTTTGAAAATTTTTCTTTAATTGCGTTTGACTTTGATTTGTCCGTAAGCGAAGAGAAAATGACACACAAACCAACAATTCAACAAAGTTGCCTTTTTTCTTGCGTAAAGTGTACAGAACACACTAAAACAAAAAACAATAATAATGTTAATAAACCCAAACAAAAAAAAAAAAAAAACATATAATACTAAAACACTGTAATAAGCGTAATAGGCCCATAAACCGGGCTTCACATACTTGATTACCGTATTGTTTATACGATTATCTAGCTTCGTTAAACTGCTTCTAGATACATACGTATTGTATATGTACTTGTAATGCATTTCTTTTACCAAAATAACTCAATTTGCCACTCCCCCACCAACGCCCACAACTGCCCCGTTCCGAAACGACAAACAGGCTTTAGAAGATGTACATCTGCCACAACGGCCCATACTGCAGGATATTTTATACTATATGGACAGAATATTTACGGTTATATTCTTCTTGGAGATGTTAATCAAGTGGTTGGCCCTCGGCTTCAAGGTGTACTTCACGAATGCGTGGTGCTGGCTTGATTTCGTTATTGTCATGGTAAGTCCTCATGTTGCCCATGTTTCCAATGCTTTCGACACTTTTTCAGTTTTCTTTTTAATCACAAAAAACGATATAAACTGAGTTATTGTTGGACGTAACCTAAAAAAAAAAAAACAAATTGAGCAGAATTCCAGAATTAGATACACACACTTTACATTCCTATTCGAGCCACAAGACCAACCCACTGCACAAAAAAAAAAAAAAGAGAAAAAGATAAAAAAAGAAACATTTTGACGAACTGACAGTGGACTCGTTTATATGATTTGTATATTTTGCTTATAACTGCGTATAAATATGTCAATACTTTAGTTCCATGCTGCAAACTACAGTTAACAGTATAACAGTTAACAGTATAACAGTTAACAGTATAACAGTTAACAGTATAACAGTATAAAAGTTAACAGTTAACTGTATAACAGTTTACAGTATAACAGTTAACAGTATAACAGTTAACTGTATAACAGTAAATAGTTAACATTATAACAGTATAACAGTATAACAGTT
The DNA here is from genome assembly GCA_018901815.1 of Zaprionus lachaisei. NCBI lineage: Eukaryota > Metazoa > Arthropoda > Insecta > Diptera > Drosophilidae > Zaprionus > Zaprionus lachaisei. The sequence goes on along the minus strand of JAEIFI010000616.1, from coordinate 575,883 downwards.
AACAGTTAACTGTATAACAGTAAATAGTTAACAGCATAACAGTTAACAGTTAGAAGAGCCGCTCTCTTTACATACTTATTCTGTATAAAACATATATAAAATTTAGTGTACTTGCTGTAATACCAGTAACAAAAACAACAAGAGCTATGTACAAATCTCGAATCAATTTATACACAGATAAAATAGACTTAAACAGCCTTAGCCCAACTACCATACATATCGTACTCCTACTACTATATAGTTAGTGATTTACTTAGTATTAGCGTCTAAGCCTTTAAATACAACTCGCACACACACACACACACGTTTATCAATACATACATATCAAATCGCCATTCCAGGCTGATCATTTCAATATTTGATCAGTTTTTAAGTTATCAGTTTTCATTATGAGTTTCGCAGTTATTATTTCAATTCGATTTCGATAGCAATAGCGTTAGTTATCGAAACTGGTATCGAAAAACAACAAAAAAAAAAGAAATGCTGTTCATGCTTAAACGCATACTATGTATTTGTGTATGGGTCGTTTAGCTGTCGCTAATCAATTTGGCTGCGGTCTGGTCCGGAGCCGACGATGTGCCCGCGTTCCGCTCGATGCGGACCCTGCGCGCTTTGAGGCCATTGCGCGCCGTTTCGCGATGGGAGGGCATGAAAGTAAGTAGTGTCTCTCTCTGTCTCTCTCTCTCCATCTCCATTTCCACATCTCTCTCTCTCTGTCTATATCTTTCTTTGTGTGTTTCGCTCTATCTCTTACTGTCATACTGTTTCTCGTATACTCGTACATATATCTGTGTCTTGCTCTCGCTCCATCTCTCTCTCTCTCTCTCTCTCTCTCTCTTTAACTATATTAATACATATTGTTGTCGCTCTGTGTGCGTGTGTGTGTATCGGTGTGTGTGGGCGTGTCCGATGTTGATGTTAGCTTACCAACTAACCCATGCATACGCATACATATGTATGTATGTATGTACCCATCAGTACGTGTACATACGCTATTAAATGTTGTGCCACCTACTTAACCTAACCTACTTACCTAACTTAACCTATTTAAGTGTACTAACTGTTATACCACTGTTTCACTTTTGTTTGCCTGCGCTTTAAGCTGCAGCTATCGACAATATAACAGTGCAGAGTCCTCTTCTCTTTTCCCGCCCTATCTCTCTCCCTCTATCTGTCTCTTAAGTTGATCTCATTATGCCATATATATATGTCCACAAACTGTTATATCTGTCGTTTGCAGTGCCAGCTGCCATGCGCTATGATCTCCCGATCTGTTTGAGTGACTGTGTGCGTGCGTGTGAATGTTGTTATACCTAACTGCTGTTATACTTATGTGCGGAATATCTATCGATTGTTCTCATTATGCTTAGGGCGGCGCTATGCTAACTGTTCTACCAGCCAGTTTGTAAATTCATTTCACTTTTGTGTTCTTTAAACATTGTACCTATTTATCGAATAAACCAACCATAACCTATACGTACATATATAACAGTTTTATTTATATATAATTAACTTCATGCTGTTTGCATAAGAAACAATAATCCATCTGCAATTGTATACCATATAATGACTATATATCTACATATATTTGTTTGCATAGTGTACCTATATGTACCTATTCCATATCTGCATATATATTATGTACCTATGCTCATCGAATGTGAACAAATTGAATTCACTATCGGGAGCTTTAGTTTTGTTGATATTTGCATACCTTATCTATAACATATATGTATGTAAATGTATCATGTACATATATCTATGTAATAATCATGTACGTTGCTGCCATGACGCTTTAGCTTTGTATATTATGTATTAATAAATATGTATAAAACAGAACTTAGAACTTAGTATATAAACTAGGCTAGTTAAGTATTATGTATAACAGTTGTACAATATATATATATATATATATATACATACGTATCTTCATATATGACTAGTGCTAAGCCAAATGCGTACTTGCCAAACTTTTATACACATATGTCTGTAATTAGCCAGCCATTGTAGGCAACTAGAGCCCATAAACCAGTTACATATACTTTATATAGAGTATTATCAACAAATACTTGTACAATCCCCCCATAGTAGACCCCACTTTGAGCTGCCATACACAAATCTAGAGATTACCCCCTAGTGTAGAGTAGCAGTAACTTTTCAGCCCAAACCAACCCAAACCAAACATCCGACGAGCTCATCTAAGCAGACCTGATACTTCCTTCTTCGTTCCCTGAAGTTCTTCTGTCCCATCTAGCGACACCCAAAATACAATACAAAATATATATCAATTAATATCGCTCAAGAGCAAACCCAAATTGCACTACCGCTGTACAAAGTCTCTAACAAACGGAACACCATCTTGTGTTGTCTAGTGTACAGAACTAACTATAATAAATATTATATATATCCCTCTTGTAGGTACATTATCCGATGCGATTGTATATATTGTATATACATAGTCGTGATCGTATTCGAATTCGTACTTGTACTGTATATAAGTATTATCAATTAGCCCCAGAATAAATAGAAACGACAGTCGAATACAAGTGCAATTGTCGTCGCTTGACGCGAATTGCGTATACGCAGTGGTGGCAGTGTTTTACTTAAAGACAAGCCGCATTCAAAGAACAATAACAATAACCAGAACAATAAACAACAAGAACATACAATTGAAACATTTGACTAAAAGTCATCGCTTGGTCTCGGCTATATACGATCAGTTTTTGCGTGTTTGCGCACGCCATAAAAAAATGAATTAAAATGAAACCCAATTGGAAAGCCATTCCTGGCTCCTTCCTTCCAAACGTAATGTACCTACACGTCCAGTCTACGAAGTCCACGAACCAATCGAGTTCGGCAGCAAAGTTTGAGCAAAAATGTGTCAATATAAAGACAAAAGCCAAAATGAGGGAAATTTTAACCCAAAAATAAACAGAATGAAGAAAACCTAGTGAAGAGGTCGCACGGCTGCACAATAGACCCGAGGGTAATGCAAACGTCACAGTTTTCTTTTAGGCTCAATACAAGTAAAAACTAAGCCACACACAGAGACACACACAGAGAACACTTGGGGTATTGTACAGTGGGCAGCACCTAGATTTTGAAGTCGTAACTGTAACTGTAAATTTAGAAGACCATCTCAGCCCACATGTGGTACCATCTGGTCCTTGTCATTTGACGACTGACTTAAGACGTTTGCCCTGCGCCAATTGGCGTTTGCATGCCACAGGCGTCCATTGTGGAGCCTAGTGCGGCCCGTTCAGGGTGCAAGGGAATTCTCCTCACATAGTTCTCACTTCAAATTCAACAATAACTTATCGTCGATCCATGTGTTAGCCAGAGTCAGTCTCTCTCAAGTACTCGCAGTCACTTTAAGCTACTCTCCCTTTGTCCCTCTCTCTCTCTCTCTTTCTGTCTCTCTCCCCCCTTTGAGTGTTGTCAACTGTCTCTCTCTCTCTCCTGCAAGTTGTGTTATGTCGACCCTACGAGTGGTCCCTGTATTTGTCCAATTGTAGCGTTTACTCTTAACCACAACAACATGCATAACTGTTCCGGACACATATATCTGATATCTGTTATACCATGTACCTGTTATACCCCCACTATACTACAATATGTTACATATCTGTTTCTTGCTAGTCTATATGTGTTTCGTTTGCCTGTGCGTGCGTATGTCCCTCAGTCTAAACTAAATACTTACATATGTATGTATGTATGTGTTTTGCAAGTACTATATTCATATAATACATATACAATAGCAAACTACTACTACTACTATATATATGAACCCAATAACTAGGCTATGCAATAAGTTTAAGTCTAAGCAAACTAAAGCTACAAGCAACAGGCTCGTTCCCCCTCTATCTTTGTACCAGCGTACACAACACTTACGATTAAGTTAGGAAAGAGTATGCAGCAGTTACATATATACTTATATATATATATATCGAAAGCTTATTTCCTTTACGATTTGAGTTGAAAACAAGTACAAGCTTGACAGGACAAACACTTAACCAACTAACCCGATCAAAGAATATGAAACAACAGTAAAAAGAAAAGGAAACGAAAAGAAAGTTTGAAAACATTTAACCAACACTCACATATATACCGTATATTTTCTATATACATATATCGTATCTTTTACAACAATACAAAAATACAAAAAATGAACTTAAATATATTTGTTAAACTTGGCACTATTCGAAATATATATCGAAACTAGGTATCGCTTATCAACTTCGTTGCTTCACTTGTTGGAGCTGGTGGTATTCAAGCCTTCAAGACTATGCGAACGTTAAGAGCACTGAGACCACTACGTGCCATGTCCCGTATGCAGGGCATGCGGGTACGTACTTTCATACAACAACCACAAAACCACAAGCCACCACCAACAAAATAAAATAAAAAAAACAACTACAACAGAAACCACCTCAACAAAACAAAAACAAAACTAAACCAGTCAAACCCAAACAAAAACAACAAATCTTTCACATCAATATCAATATCAATATCAATATCCCCATTTCAATTTCAATTTCGATTTCAACTTCAAGCGCAACTCATTTGCCGCAGCCAGCGCTGTATCCACTCTTATACGCGCGCTTTAATACTCTTATACATGCTCATAATACACCTACCTAAAAAACACACACACACACACTCAATTAACCAAAGCAAACTCAATCTCGAACTCAAACTCAAACTCTCAATTCGTTTACTCGATTCATATATCAATTAGTAATTAGTCGACTTATATATTAGAAATTCGTTCAATCCATAACCAAATTAATTATCAAAGTGCAGCAGATGATATACTACTCTACATATATTTTGTTTTCCTTAGATACGTTATACTCGATATACTTAGAATGCATCCGATTAGCTAATCTCGTTTTTCTCATATTCTTTTTTCAAACCGTCCATTTAATTGTCCAAATTCAACTTATCAACTTATATCGTACTTTAAACATTCAATCTAACTCTTATATCCCTACTTTACTTACTATTTCTCTTATACGTAAACTAAATTTAAATCCTAATCTTACTCTGACTCGTACTCAAACTGCAACTGCATCGAAGTATTCAATTAGACTCGCCCACCACATGCTCACCTCGGCTTTATCTCTCTCTATCTATCTTTCCCCCTCGCTCGCTCGCTCGCTAGCTCTCTCACTCTGTCTCTAGATTCAGTATTAGCAACTGAAGCAGCTTGTTCCATCTCTAAGGCTGTTATGTTTTAGTACTTGTAGCATTCATAATACTTAAACTAATCATACGAACTTAGTTATTGAATCATTGCATACACTCAATATACATATATAGTATGTATGTATGTTATGTACATTTGCCTGCCTGCAAACATCATGAGCCATAACTGAACTCTTAAACTATATGTAGTTTAATTATTGATATCAAACTGTCAGCTACCTTTTATATAAATACAAACAAAATGTAAACTTGTAAATTGGCTAAAAACACAAAGTAGTTTTGTCATTTAAACACTTTGAAGTTTACTTACCCGCTCTGTACACTACAGTTGTATATTCTTTACTATCAAGAGAATGGTCCGATAAAAGATAACTTAAGACAAGATATTACAAACAAGATACTCATAAATGAATCAGTACAAAACACTTAGTATTCAAACGTCTTCAAAGTATACTTGACTATAGTAGACCAACCGCAGTTTCGGAACTCGCATCATTTAATACATATAAAGACATAGTAAACAAATGTATTCCCAGCTAAGTTATGCCCTATGTTTGTGAGCACCAAAGATTATATATATTTAGACCTAGACTTAGTGCACTTTATATTATTAAACTAATTACTAACATAACGAATGCTTGTGATCTGCCTGCCTTGCCTTGCCTTGCCTTGCCTTGTTTTCTACACCTGCTTGCAACCGCAATGTTGTATAGTATGCATAATGTATGATATGATGAATGCCTTATGGTTTACTGCAATTTGCTGCTGCAGCTTACAATTTGCATGGCATGTAAAGAGTCTGAAGAATCCTTTTGCATGCCGTATATAGAGAATGCACAGTATCGTGTAGTATTAGCACAAAGTTCATCATTCATGTTGTGATGCAGCAAGTCACAATGTCATCATCACACTCTCTCACACACACACACACACACTGTACTATACCATGCTTAACACACACACACACACTCACACACATGTAACTACAAACAAACATACAAACCTCTATCGATTATTGACCTGATGCTATTATTGAAATTGACTAAATGAAACTCTCTCTGCATTTATTGTATTATATTCTATATACTCCCCGCTATAAACAAACCAAAATCTCAACTAAAAAACTGTATCAAATATCACACGAAATACCATAAATCACTGTGAATCCTGAATCCACAAAACTCCACATCAACCTGAAACAAATCCTGAAACAAATCCTCACATCGACCACGACATCGACATCGACATCGACATCGACATCGACATCGACATCGACATCGACATCGACATCGTGTTGGCAACGACGACGACCCGCCGACGAATGAATGAATTGTGAATTTGTGAATACTAACAAAAACCATTGTTATCGAACATTGTAAATTATCGATCGAAACCAGGTCGTCGTTAATGCGCTGGTACAAGCTATACCGTCCATCTTCAATGTGCTATTGGTGTGTCTAATATTTTGGCTAATTTTTGCCATAATGGGTGTACAGCTTTTTGCTGGAAAATATTTTAAGGTACGTGACAAATCAACAACAACAAAATCAAATCAAAAAAAAACCCAATTCCAAAAAAACAAGAATACCCAATCAAATTATATATATATATACAATCAAAAAACAAAACGAACAAATTTCGAAAAGTTCTGCAAATCTTTCTCTCTGCAAAGAATTTGTGCTATTTTTCGATATCAAAATCCAAGCAGCAATTAATTAGCAAACAAGCGAAACAGTAAATTCAAGAAAAGTCAGTTCAACTTGAATGAAATGCGTATCTTTGCATCTATTTTTCGTAAATAGTTGATCGAATCAGAGTTGAAAATCAACAACAGAAACATAAATAAAAAACATTCATTTCAAAAAGAAAGAATATTCGTATATCTTAGATATGCGAATATTGTATGCAAAAAAAAAACAGTGTTTGTCGCCTGTATTCGTACTTGTCCCGACAAACTTCTGTATATATATGCCACACTGTACATATTACGGTAATCCGTACGTTGTCTTACCCTTCTATGTACGCACCTAAGTGCGCTACATACGCATGTATAGCAGCATGCACAGTTACGATATGCCTAACTATACGATATACATGCGTATGTATGCGATCTGGCAGTTGCACAATTACCCAAAACCATCTATACAACAACAACTACAACTTCAACTACAACTACAGCAATTAGTACACTCTTTAGTACTAGCAACTAGTTTTGCCTTTTGCACCAGACAATCAAACAGTTAAGGCCAAGTGGCTGCAATTGAATCGAACAAGTAACCAATGCTAATTAGCTGCTGAACTCAAATACACACACACACTTACACACACACACACACACACACTTACATGTATTTACTACAAACAACAGCAAGAACATTGCACACTTGTTTAGGCGCCCGTTTACTCCCCCAATATCGTAATTGATATTCATTTTAAATTAGCCTTAGCTTAGCTGCAAGCAAGCTATGCTCACATTGCCGCAACAAGTTGATGAAACAAGACAAGCTAGACCCAATAAATACCCTGAAGATTGCAAACAAAGTCCATTAGATTCTCCTTCAATTGTCTTTTAAGTGTTGCGGCAATGTCAGCGCAGCTTACCCCCATTTGCCTTGTGTAAATTCGCATAACTGAAATACATTTTTCTTGAATCAAATTATGAATCCAAAAAAACAAAACAAAAACGAAAACTATTTTGCAAAACATAAAACGATAATCATCCCCACAACGACGACGACGATGACGACGATGATGATGATGATGATGATGATGTTGTTTGGATGCTGCAGTGCGAAGACTTAAATGGAACAAAGCTTAGCCATGAGATCATACCAAATCGCAATGCGTGCGAGAGCGAGAACTACACGTGGGTGAATTCAGCAATGAATTTCGATCATGTAGGTAACGCGTATCTGTGCCTTTTCCAAGTGGCCACCTTCAAAGGCTGGATACAAATAATGAACGATGCAATCGATTCACGAGAGGTAATGTTCTCCACTTTGTCTACCCCCCCATGTATATAAATATATATAATATACAATATATACATATATATATACATATATATCTATCTATAAGTATACATGATTATCTAACTGGTTATGTGCTTTCAAAAACCCAAACGCAATATACGATATAAGTAATTTTTGATTAATCAACATTTTTATCTTTACATTTTTTCTCTTTTTTATATGAACCAACTCCAACAACAACAACACTATATACTACAACAATCACAACAACAAACAATGGCCACAACAACACTACAACAACAACAATATTGCCGATCAACACTAAAAATGATCCATTCACAAAACTCAAAATGCGATGCGAATTGCAAAAAAAAACACACACACAAAATTAACCAATGCGACAACAATTGATATCGCTATCGATACGCTTATCGATAACAATGAAAAAAAAACCATAAAAAAACCATTAAAAAACAGGTGGACAAGCAGCCGATTCGTGAAACGAACATCTACATGTATTTATATTTCGTGTTCTTCATCATATTTGGATCATTTTTCACACTCAATCTGTTCATTGGTGTTATCATTGATAATTTTAATGAGCAAAAGAAAAAAGCAGGTGGATCATTAGAAATGTTCATGACAGAAGATCAGAAAAAGTACTATAATGCTATGAAAAAGATGGGCTCTAAAAAACCATTAAAAGCCATTCCAAGACCAAGGGTAAGACAACAACAAAAAGAAATACAATACTTAACCAAAACTAAGTATCAAAAAAAAAAAAACAAACTAAGCCAAACTAACCAAACTAAACAAACCAAACAAACTAACCTATAACAATAACATAACAAACTGCAATATCATATGCTATTTGATTGATAATAAACATAATAATAACATAAATACTATATATACAATAGATCAAGCAAAAATGAACAGTGTGTGCTATAAATTTTCAACAAACTCAATACTCTCTAGAACATTACCTCTGCAAGCAGTTGCAAACCTTTCCAGTAATACCAAGCCACACTGTATGTCATGCGTATAATCAATATATATACATATATATATATATATAATTCTATAATGCAATAAAACATAAACATTTGAAAGTCGACGTAATCATGTAATCTGTGCCAAATCGTACCAATGTATGTTGTACATAAATCATTTATTGTATATACATATGATAAACACTCTTTTCTTTGTTACGTTACAAAAAAAAAAAAAGAAACGAAAATATTCGAAAAACTCCTAAAACTGTTAACACACACACACAATGTTAAACACAGACTGTTAAAAGAAGACTGTTAAACAAACGGAGACTGTGACTTCTATGTGACAAACGACAAATACCCTTGCAATTTGTAAACGTTTCCTATTTACTAATCATAATCTGCAATACATCAATTGAAAGGCCCAGTTCTCTAGCAATATTTTGATCAAGTTGAATAATGGATCTCAAAAAAAAGAAAGCGCAAAGTCGAGTCGCTGGAATAGCTGCCGTAGTGTGTGTGTGGCATGCACAACTCTATCTATGTATACGAGCTGTATGCGATGTAGATAGCACCCTACTGTTGCCATTGAGCGTACTCCTGTTCTTCTTCTCCACATACTACTGTTTTTCCCAACTATGTATGTAGCTACTAACTAACTATACTTAATTTACAATATCAATATTTAAGTATTGTGTCCGTTTGGTTGTCTGTACTTAAACATTTTTATGTGTCTGCCACATTAATAAGCTGGACAAACTATAAAAAATTACTGCCGAAATTCAAAAAGAAAAGAAATTTATAAAAGAAATAACTACTTATTGTATATACTCTATCTCTCTATATATATCTCTCTCTCTCTCTCTCTCTTTGTATTGCTCTCTCAATATATTTCTCACACAATTTTCGTTACTGGCAAGCTAAGTGCATGTTTCTTCTTCTCTTACTTATGTACATACTACATACATACAAACATACCTATGCATATATAGAGTGGCACGAGACTGTCTCCTGTCTGGGCATGTTTTAGAGTTTAGTCAAGTCACCAAGATAACTGGCATGTCAAATGAGAACTGTCGCCATAAACCATTCAACTAAATCGACTAACTTGAAATCCGAACTTTATTTCGACCTTGACCACGACGCTAGTCGCACGTTTTATACTAAAGAATACTAAGCCTAAGCATATCTCAACTACTCTATAATACTGAATGCTGTCTGTCCTAAGCAAGTAGTGTGTATGAAAAGTCTACTCTATAACGCAATTTAGCGCACTGACCAGGTATTAACATACTCTGTACATGTTATCCATTATACGCATACTTTACTGTACATACAGGTGCGCGCCGTGTCGGGGATTTAAGACTGCTTTTGGCACAGATCTACAGCAGAAATGAACCACGAAATAAACAAAAATAAATCGAATAAACCAACTGAGAGAATGTGATAACTCCAACAATTACTAACCCAACTAAGCTAACCTATGAAATGAAACTGTAATGAAAGACAATAACTTAACAGTATAAACAATCAATATGTAATTGTATTCGTAACCATATACTACATTCTACTTATAAAATGCAATCGTGGTTAACTAATTGTACTTATACCAAACTCTTCTATTCTTTTTTCTTATCTCTTTTCTCTTCCTTGTGTTCGATGTAAATGATTTTTATTTCTATTTTCATTGATGATACTTGAAAATATTCAAACTGTTTTGAATTGATTTTGATTTTGTTTTTTGTGTTTTATTTGTTTCCCTTCATCTTCTCCTTCTCCATTTACAGTGGCGTCCACAAGCTATAGTCTTTGAAATAGTAACCGATAAGAAATTCGATATAATCATTATGTTATTCATTGGTCTTAATATGTTCACCATGACACTCGATCGTTACGATGCGTCGGACACGTACAACGCGGTTCTTGACTATCTCAATGCGATATTCGTAGTTATTTTCAGTTCCGAATGTCTATTAAAAATATTCGCTTTACGATATCACTATTTTATTGAGCCATGGAATTTATTTGATGTAGTAGTTGTCATTTTATCCATCTTAGGTAAGTAAAAATGCCAAAATTACTTCAAAAGTTACAAAACAAACAAACCAAAAAAACAAAAAAAAAAAAAACAATTTACAAAAAAAAATTCCAAGAAGCTTTAACAAATAGCAAATAAAAAAAGCCAACTTTACCTTCCAATTTCCAAAACAAAACGTTCGACAAACCCTTCCCACCACATGCTCTTGCTGTATGTGTGTAAATTCTCTCTCTCTATATATATATATATATATATATATATCTATATATCTCTCTGTATCTGTATATGTAAATCTCTCCGTATTATTTTTGGTCTAATGCTTTGAATAAAAAAGACACAGTACGCTCCTTTTCCTTTATAAATACTTTGTACTAAACTTTCCAATAATTGTTATTAACTTGCTGTCGTACCTATGCGTATATCGTATATCGTATATCGTAAATTGTCCAAATTGTTAATTGTTGTTGTTTACTTAATTAATTTGTTGTATTCCATTTGTGCTCATATAACACTTGCGGCCACTTCCCTCTCTCTCCCTATCTACACACTCTAGCTAAATGTACATTGTACACATTTCATGTACTCATTGTACAATTGTACATGTGTACATGTGTGTGTGTGTCTATGTGTTTTGCGATCTGTGTGGATAGGAAAGTGTATGCTGAGTGCTATATGCTGGTAATCTAATGTCGTTGTTGTGCTTAACGTATTCCAAGTGATTTATGATTTATTATTTTGTTTTTCCATTGTATGTTATACAAAACTGTTATACACGGTTCAATGTAATCATCTCTATTGATTTTTGTTGTTGTTTTCGCTTCTTAAATGTTGTTGTTTAACTGTTTAACTAGAAAATTACTTACAATTACAATTTTCATTTGATATACAGAAATTGTATGTTAATATTGGTGTTTGTTTGATGTTTTGTGTTTCAATTGTTGTTGTGATTGTTGTTTAAATATTAACAAGAAAAAACCAACTATAAATCATTCAATTGTTATATTATTGATTATAAAAATGAATACATTAAGAATATTGTTATTTTAATTGCATTTTCTTGTTATTTTTCTGTTCAGTTTGCTGCAAGTTTCTCAATATTTTCAACTCAAGTGTTCGATATCTGTTATAAAACAGATCTATAAAACAGATCGCGTTTACGTAAGCACAAAGAAAGACGAGTAACCAAAAAACATCGTACCAACAGCAGAGTATCTCAATTAAGAATACATCTCTTTCAAATATTTCCTTTCTTTTCTTCTTCAATTCTTTTCTTGCGACTTCTTTAAAAAAGTGCCTCCTTGTTTTCCTTGGCTATTTCCAATACTCTTTTATCTCGATATTTGTCTATAACTCGAATTGTTTTTGATTTAAAAGATAAATGGCTAAATGTGTGAAGCAATCGAATGAGAACTGTACAAAAGATGGCTTAAAATATGCTTTACTACATTCATTAACGCAACAGAGAGCTTCCGTTTTATATTGTATACTTGCCATTTATCCGAATGTCTTGTACATAAAACGGAATGCTATTATCATTTCTGCTGCCGCCTACCTCCAGCCTCAGTCCCCTGCCCTCCCATTGATCTACAAGACTTATTCTACATTCTTCTCAGTACCCCGACCCGTTTCCAGTTCGTTCTACTCCGTTCCTTGATAAACACATAAAAAAAAGAAAAATACAAATTTAAAACTTTTCTGTTGAACTCTTCTTGAATTGCTTTGAAACTTCCGCAGTTAGCTCAGTTTTAAGAAAAAACCTCTTTTTCAATACTGCTTTTGCTTCTTTATGTGAGACACGCGGCAAACGCGTTTCGCAGCGCACTTTTCAAAACAAAAAAAAACAAACAACAATTTGCTGCAATCTTTCTTGCGCCTAACAGTATGCTTCATTCTTTGGCTTCGATGTTGCCCCAGTTTGCAAAATGCAATACGCAGAGTGATATCCTTATAGACGAATATATTAATACACGCTTTAACCAAATAGAAAACAAAGAAAACAACAAAGAAAAAAAAAACAAACAAAAACGTTCGAAAAAAAAGCATAAGAAAAATAACCAACGCTTTGTAAATGCAAAAGAAAAGAAAAAACAGTTGATAAACAAAATGAAATAAAACAAATAAGCGAACAGCAATAACTGCTATATACATAAAAGAAATAAAATAAAATGCTAATTCACTTACACACTCTTACACACACACACACCGATACACTGAAAGAAATGGCTTGCACAGTACGCAATTAATTATCAATTTGATACACTACACAACAAGATTCAATCAGAGTTAGGTGTCAATGGGCATTCCACAACTCGCTGTGCGATTGTCGGTTGCATAACTCTGTCAGCTACTGCCCGGTATAACAGTTTTTGACAATTGTCAAAAAAAACTAAAGAGCGCCCCATGTTGGCCAGCCAACGCAACGGCCGTGCGGTGTGTTTAGCACACACTACTGTACGGCAATTGCATGGGCCCCCTACCCCCTGTCCCGTTTATAATGCGTAACCGTTTCCATTTTATAATTTACGTACCTACTCTGTACTCCCCTAGAGTTTGTTATGCAAATTGGCATACCCTGTCTAATTTTGTAACCTTATATAAGCTATAAATACCGTGGCACTAGCCTGAATCTTCTTAATGGTTTTGGTCCAATCTGCAATGGAGATTATGTACTTTACTATGAACGTAGTAAAACGCATAGTAATTAATCTATAACTATATATACAAGAGTCCCTCTTAACCCGTTTTAAAAATCATACAACCCCATCGCTATAGGTCAACAATATTGTTCCAATATCATAACACTTAACTAGTTTATAGTGCCTTATTTATCGATTTATATATATTTTTTTATTTCTGTTATATCATCTACTTATGCGTAGACAGTGTGTCAGGAAACACTTTACATAACATTAACATGTACAAAGAGTTGCTTGACTCACTGTATGTCTTGAGCTGTTGCTGCAAAACAATCGTACATTTGAGATTCAATTGTAAACAGAAACTATCGATAGTATTGCATCATAGCAAACACTACAATTCTCTCTCTCTCTCTCATCTACTTATGCATAAATGTCTTGAGGTGATGCTGCAAATCAATCGTACAAATCAACTTCAGCTGAATCAGCTTCAAACTTTGAATCAAATTCATCTAAATCAGAAACTATCGATAGTATATGCGATAGTATTGCAGCTCAGCTCCCTCTCCCTCTCTCTCTCTCTCTCTCTCTCTCTCTCTCTCTCTCTCTCTCTCTCTCTCTCTCTCTCTCTTACTCAATTCTTTACTATATCTTGTTAGCCTTTGCTACTGCGCTCTCTCTCCTCTCCAGTCATTCTTCCCCTTCGAGCCCCCCTTCTCAATTCTACCCGCAATAGTTCGTTTGCCCAGCCCCTCAGTTCGTGTAGTGCCATCAGTCACGTTAGTTGCCATAACTATTCCATCTAGAGCATCGCTAGAGAAAAAACCAATGAACAAATTGTTCCAAATTCAACTGGCATCTCTTTCTTTGTCAAAGTTTCTCTCCATCTCTCTGTCTCTCTTTCTCCGCGGCTCTGAGCGTGCAATTGGGGGCAGCAAACGAACTTTGCTGATATTTGGCACTCTTAAAATATGCTGCGGATTATCGCTTAAAGAAAACGACGCCCCACGTACAGCACACGCATAATTCTTAGCTCAAAATGAACATAGAAATGAAATGAATATAAAGAACATATATTAACTAAATAAAAGACTGAATAAAACGGTTATCAACGCGACGAGAGGTTATCAACCCGATGCCCCCCCGCCTCAGCCTCAGCCTCAGCCTAAGCTGCTTGCTGCTGCTTAACATAATGTGCCTGCGCCGCTAGCAAATGTTGTAACAACATGGATATCAACTACTGACTGTTGCTGCTTTAACCGTTTACCGTTTACAGTTTACCGTTTACAGTTTACAGTTTACAGTTGCTGTTAACCGTTAACCTACAACTTACTTTCTCTCTCTTTCTCTCTTTATCTCTTTGTTTGTTTCGTTTATTACACTTTTAATTTGATCTTAACATACTCATGTACTATGTATGTATTTATGTAACTCCGTATTTAGCTTAAGCGTACGTATGTATGTATGTATGTATGTTGTGTATGAGTCAATGTCAGTTTGTGTTTCTGTTTTGTTCCCCAGTTTCGTGTGTGTGTATTCTCACTGTATTCTGTATATACAAATTGTGTAATCGTTGTTAATTTTAACTTATTATTTATGATCTTATGATCTCTGCCAGCTCAGTTGATCGTCATCTGTATTGATAGAGCACTGTGTTTGTAACTCCAAACCCTCACCTTAACCTTACTTCAATTCTATGCCCCTTCCCCCCCGTCTGCCTCTTTCAACAGAGAGATTCTTCTCTCTTGCTCTTGCTCTCTTTGCTGGCACTGTACTAGAGCTGGAAGTTGAACCGATTCTCGAATCGATTAATCGATCTTTTCAATTTTCTCCGATGCATCGATTTAATTTTTTGAAAATTGATAAAAAAAAAATTGAAAGTGATTTGAAAATCGATAATTTGAAAATAGTACTAAATAAGTAAACATGTCTAGTGGTGGTATTAAATTTAAGTTTTTTAGGTATAGTGCGACAGATAAAAATTTGTTTTTAAAGAATCTTGAGTTGGGGGTAATTGTTTAATAACAATATGAGGTCTTCATTATATTGAACATTTGTTTTCTTTATTTTCAAGCCAAAACACGTTTTTTTCCTTATATTTCAAGCCAAAAAAATGTGTTTTTTCTTATATTTTAAATTTTAGATTTTTAAATCGATTTTTTCCTTGAATTTTTGAAAACAAATCGATGCCGTGCACATCGATTTATTTCCAGCTCTACCTCTTTCCACAGCTCTTCAACAGAGAGATTCTTCTCTTGCTCTTTGCTCTCTCTTTGCTGGCACTGTACATATCTTGTAGTATATGTATGTATACGTGTATATTGCATTGTTATCGATTTATTATTTATTATCGATCTGCTCTTTATTTATTGTACATTTATTGTGTAAGAATTGTGTGAAGCAAAAGATGGAGAAACTGTGTCTGTATTTGTATCTAACGCTTTAAATATTCCAGCTATGTAAATTGTTTTTTTTTAACACTTTTGCCACGCCCCTTTTTTTAGTGTGTTGTACTAGCGCTGAGCCGCGATACTGCCCGTTGCCTATCCCTACAATCCGTACTATCCCCCCCACCCCCCCGTCGGCTGTCTCTTTGCCCTGCTAGTTATAAAGCGACAGACAATATAATTTCTCAACACAATTTCTCAATAATCCCATATCTCTTCACACACGTCTGTCAACGATGCCAAAACTATCGATAACGCTATCGATAACGCACAGGTCTCGTACTTAGCGATATTATCGAGAAATACTTCGTCTCGCCGACACTGTTGCGTGTGGTGCGCGTGGCGAAAGTGGGTCGTGTGCTGCGTCTGGTGAAGGGCGCGAAGGGCATACGCACGCTGCTGTTCGCATTGGCGATGTCGCTGCCGGCGCTGTTCAACATTTGCCTGCTGCTCTTCCTGGTGATGTTCATCTTTGCGATCTTCGGCATGTCGTTCTTCATGCACGTGAAGGAGAAGAGCGGCATCAACGATGTCTACAACTTCAAGACGTTCGGCCAGAGTATGATTCTGCTGTTTCAGGTAAGCGCATCAGCCACAATTCCATTAACGGTTTATGTTGTCTATTGTTGTTGTCGTTGGGTGATGTTGCCACGCCACCACCCACCCCCTACCACAAACACACTTGAACACTTGCACACACAAATACACAAGCACACACACACATATACACACACCAATTCAATCCTCTCGAAATCAAAACAACCAAACCCACCAATTACCGTGCCTAGTCCCATCATTTCTAGCGGTCTGGCAGGTCTGGCAACGGCGCCGCACAGTCGTTGGCAACGCGTTCTAAAAGCAAAACTCATAACGAGCTTTGGCTATCGTTGATCGTTGATCGTTAATCGTTTAATCGATAAACATGATATGCCAAAAGCGTTGCCAATTGCCGTGTGTGGCGCCATTTTTGATTTACGTTCAAGTGGCAACATCACAATGTTGATTCAAGCAGCGGTAGTTGTTGGTAAAAGCTAAATTAGTGCGATTTTTTGAATCACCCATTACAGCCCATATATTACTCCTTATTCCTATTGAGGTTATACTTCTTACCTCTGGCTTTATTTCTTGTGTATCCCTCATCCTGTTCCCATTTATCAATTAAAATCCATAGAAACTGTTTTTGTTTTACTATACCTCCACCTCCCCCCGTTCCCCTCTTGTCATCAGCATCATTATGTTTTGAAGCGTGCAAAAAACAAATCTAATTCAGCTCTTTCAACAAACACCAAATGAAATGTTCGACTTTCCTCAAGACACACTGCAATTGCAAATACATTTCGCGCGTTTCTAACGCCATGGAACACAACAACTACGCTACTCTCTCCCTCTCTCTCCCCCTCTCTCTGTCTCTCTCTCTCTCTCTCTCTCTCTCTCTGTCTATCTTTCTCTCTGTCTCTATCTACAACTATAACTCTATCTAACTCTGTCTCACCGTCTCTCTCTCTCAACTCAATTGAACAAAACTTTCAAGAATCCACAAAGTTTTCATTACTTTCGTTCTCGGCCTCAAAAACTGTTATACGACTCGAGCTGGCCGAGCGGGATTCTGTTCAATGAGACACATACAAACATATATAATCTATATATATATATATATATATATATATATTCGTTGTGCCACGCCCACAACTCACACAGCCCACTCTGCTACCACATAAACACTCTCAAAAACTTTCTCTCTCGAAATACTTAACTCGTAGAGTGGCTAACTGTATAACTGTATAACAGCACACCAGCAGCAGCACCCTCTCCAAATCAAACCAATACTAATACTAACAACAACTACTACTAAATACAACTCTGTACTACTTCTACAACTATTTGCCATACCTACCTACTTAGTTTGCTTAACCAAGTGATCCATTAACCTAACGTTTTGACTAATGACTCTTCTTGTTATTGTATCTTCTGTCTTAAACTTCTCTTTCACTGCCCACACACACTAAACATACACTTACACACGTACACACGTACACACGTACACGTACGACACGACGTCTGACAAAACAATAACTACAATACCATATATACCATATACCATATACCATCCATACCAACCGCACACAACTGCCGTCCGTCTGTCGACATGCGTTTTTGTGTCGCATTTGTTGAATGCAACTTTCAATTTGGAATCGATATCGACACACAATAATAATAATGTCGATAACAATGTCGATTGTCCATTCATATGCATTCAATGCGCACACACGCATACTTACGACACTTACTGACCACGGCAGATGTCTACCTCAGCCGGTTGGGATGGTGTACTCGACGCCATTATCAATGAGGAAGCATGCGATCCACCCGACAACGACAAAGGCTATCCGGGAAATTGTGGTTCGGCGACCGTTGGAATAACGTTTCTCCTCTCATATCTAGTTATAAGCTTTTTGATAGTTATTAATATGTACATTGCTGTCATTCTTGAGAACTATAGTCAGGCCACCGAGGATGTGCAGGAGGGTCTAACCGACGACGATTATGATATGTACTATGAGATCTGGCAACAGTTCGATCCGGAGGGTACACAATATATACGATACGATCAGTTATCCGAATTTCTTGATGTATTAGAGCCGCCGCTACAAATCCACAAGCCGAACAAGTACAAAATCATATCGATGGACATACCCATCTGTCGCGGCGATCTCATGTATTGTGTCGACATACTCGACGCACTCACCAAAGACTTCTTCGCCCGCAAAGGCAATCCCATTGAGGAGACGGGCGAAATTGGTGAAATTGCCGCCAGGCCCGATACCGAGGGCTATGAGCCCGTGTCCTCCACCCTCTGGCGACAGCGTGAGGAATATTGTGCGCGTCTCATTCAGCATGCCTGGCGCAAGCACAAGACGCGCGGCGAGGGAGGCGACAGTGCTGCAGATGCAACTGATGCAGATGCAGATGCAGAGGGCGAACAGGATGAAGATACTGATGCAGCAGCAGCGGCAGCTGAAGGTGCTGATGATGCGCCTGCAGAGGATGAGGAGTTAGCAGCTGCGGCACAAGTTGATGAGGATGCAGCAGGAGCAGCAGCAGGAGCAGGAGCTGGAGATCATGCCGATCTCGGCGATGAGGGCAAGAGCAATGTAAATAGTCCAACGGAATGTGGTAGTGGCAGTGTCGGTGGAGGCAGCCCTGGTGGCCAGAGTGCAGGCAGCGGGGGCAGCACCGGCCGCCAAACGGCCGTTCTCGTTGAGAGCGATGGATTTGTGACTAAAAACGGCCATAAGGTTGTAATACACTCGCGATCGCCGAGCATAACGTCGCGCACGGCAGATGTCTGAGCCAGGCCTCGCCCCCCCTCCAAGACGCACGCGATTATTAGCAGCGCGGCAGCCGTCAGCAGCAGCAGCAGCAGCAGCAGCAACAGCAACAACAACAACTGATGTCTGGTCTGCTGCAACAACAGCAACAGCAGCAGCGGCAGCAGCAGCAGCAACAACAACAACAACAACAGTGAGCAACAGGTACAGCGAACAACAAACAGCAACAGCAACAACAACAGCGAACAAGCGTAATTTTCTGCTATAGATAAAAGACAACAACTAACAACAAGAAACAACAAGAAACAACAATGGGAAACCAAACAAATAAACAACAGCAACAGAAAGAACACCAACAACAACAACAACCACAACAACAACAGCATCCACATCAACACAGACAACACACACACACAGACACACACACACACATCGACAACATCGAGAGCAGCAGCAAGTGTCAACATTAATTAAGTTAATTCAGTTCCAAAGAGCACAACAACAAATACAATCATAATTAAGCTAAAAGAAAAACAAAAAAGGGAAACGAAAATGTTACAAAACAAAAGAAAAACCAAAAGCACCAAGCAAGAAACTCGATAACGAAACGATATCGATAGTTTTGTAAGCAGGCTCGTAGTTTCAAATATACCTCGATAATTACACCAAAAGTAAAGTAAATTAAAGTAAAATGAAAGAAAAAGCAAAAGCAAAAGCAAAACACCAAATCACAATTGGCCTATTATTGTATATGTATTTACTTAAAGAAAGAGAGAGCAACAACTCAAGCCAGTATCGAGTATCAAGTGTGAAGAGAGTATCGTTTAAAGAGAGAGCAAGTATCGAGTATCAAGTGTGAAGAGAGTATCGTATAAAGAGAATCATTCAGCATTATGCAAAAAGGCGCGTAGAGAACTCTTTTTCGATGGCATTAAATTCATTTTGATCGCGAGCGCGTGAATGAGAGAAAACCAAATAACGATAACGATAACGGTAATTAAGCAGACTCGAGGCGAGGGCAACAATTGATAAAGCTAACCTTAAAACAAATAAAACACCAAGTGCAAGTGCATGCTAAGTGCTTTGTACGTTTACAATTAAATAAAGTTATTACAAACCGTCTGAACTGCCATAAGAAGCAATACGAAACTCAAATTATTGTCAAGTACGAAATCGAGTACATACACTATATACTCACACTGACACACACAGCCACACACGCACACTCGCATACATACATACATGCATACATACATATGTACTAGTCTATTGTCATTTGATGTGGAATTATATTGAATGTGCCTATCGCATCATCATCAGACATCGATTACGTTTATGCCATGAACAGATTTCAAAGTGAAGCAACAAGTCTAAAGCAAACACACATACACAGTTGCACCTATACACACACACAAACACACACGCCGTCACACTTGTGGAAGCATGTTCATTGACAGACCGGCGCAATAATTGCTCTGTGCTGGCAATGCCGCTCATTGTGGCAACTGTACCGCGGCACTCACACACTGACACTGACACACAGAGACATCCATTTACATTGGAGTTGGGGCGCATTGAGCTAAACACACACAACAAAAAACGGAACCAAAACTAACAACAAAATATATATATACAAAGAACAAAGAACAATATAACAAAACGGAAACGAACCCGGAAATGGGAAAGTTCAAAAGAAGAAGAGAGAATATTCGATTGATATGTGAACTTAAGCAAAAGAAATGCATATAAAAGCAAAAGCAATGAGAATAAAATATAAAGATATGAACTTAAACTGTGGACACATTCTAAATAAGTGAAGTGATTAAAAGAGAAAAAAGAGTAAAGAAATTAAAAGCGAATACCGACAGCAAAAGCAAAACAAACAATTGCAAGGCAGAGCAAAAGAAACTGCGTATAAACAATAAAATATGAAATGAAATGAACGAGAGAAATTCGCAAAAGCAAAGTGAGAAACTCTAAAATAAAAAAGCAAAAACAAAAGAAAAAGCAAAGAAAAGTAAAGAAACTTTTAATGGAGCACAAAGAGTGTACAATCGATAATGTTTTCTGTTAATTTTGTAACTTATTCTTATCGTCTTTTTCAATCCTTACAACAGCAGCAACACTACAAAACAAACACACAATAAAAAGTGCAGTGAAAGTCAACAAAATGAGCAACCGAAGAGCAAATAAATAAAACATATGTTGTTATTGTAAAACTTAATTCAACAAATTGACGAACGAGAGCTAAGTAAAAACACTAAATGGAAAAACAAAATGTATATGTATTTATGTGCGTGTGCACACACACACACGTGCATTTGTACATGCATATAACTATATAAATAGTATTCGATTAAAAAAAAGAATTTCGCTTGATTGCTTCACAATAATAAAAAAATGTTGCATACTTTTGAGCTGCTTTCACAACGCATTCGCCTTACGTTACATTCGATTTTGCTTTGTTCCGTTACGTTACGCACTTTCCTCTACGCATTAGATGTCGTTTTTTTTTCAACAGTTTTCAATAGAGTTTTCTATACGATTTGCCGCTAAACGATATTCGATTGAAATTTTATCGTGTCTTTCATTCCCTTTACTTTTCTTTTTGTTTACTTTACTTTCGATTTGTTTTTGTTATGTATCTATACTAGCAATGCGATTCTAACGGGTATTTTGTTCTTAACCTAAGCAACTGAAAATGGATGAGTTAACGTGCTGCGAGACTACCGTTAATTGTCCTGGTATCAATTCTGCATACAAATATGTGAGGTTCCATTGCGCACTAACACACACACTCACACACACACAGACACAGACTAATGCACAATTCACTCACTCAATCACACGCGCACAGAGACACTCTCACACATGCTTTACTATTGCTACCGAAGAAGATTGATTGAATTTGGGTTGGACAACACTGGTCGCACACTAGTGTCCATCTCAATTGGTACACCAACTACAGCGCTGAGTCTGTCATACTCATCAAAAACACATGCTTTCAATACACTGCCTTTCCCTAACGTATCTGTAACACACACACAGAGCAGATGGTACATATGTATGTACATCAAACCGACTCACAAATACACTAACAACACACATACTTACATACATAGACACATGCATATTGTATCAACGAAATTGTACAAATTTATAGAAACTAGCTGACATTTTGAATTGACACCACCACCACCCAAAAAAAAAAATGGCAAATGAAAACGTTGAGCTTCAATAGTTGACTTTTAGTATATACTCCATCCCCATTTCGTAATGGAAACACTCTAATTTGCATCCGTATCTCTTGGGTATATACTCTATCCTCATTCCGTAATGGAAACACTCCAATTTGCATCCGTATCTCTTGGGTTGATTTCCCACGTAGTCCGCATTTGAAATCACATCCTAACAGTTGAGCTTACAGCGATAGTTATGCGCATATGAAGAGGGTTTTTATTTTTACCACAATTATCAGTAATCAGTTATCAATAATCAGTTATCGATAATCAGTTATCTGAGTTTTTCGTTCAACATTTCTGTACTCGATGTCAACTTTCGTGCCAGGCTGCTATATACAAACAATATTCGACTGACATAAGTTTTCGAGTCTTATTTTCTTTTTGAAAAATCAAGCACCGATTATATTATACGCATACATGCATACATACATAGAATGTGTGAACAAATGCTTCTAGCATGTACATACGTATATTATGGGGACCAGTTTGAGCGTTGCCTTTGTAATGAACACACACATTGAGATGCAAAGTTTACAACCTTGTTTAACATACTTACAACATGCCTACATATTGTACAGATATAGATATATATCGTGTACAAGTACGTGTATATAGAAATACCCAACATATACTCGTTTATCGCATCAAGTATTTTCATCTATGTTTCCATACCAAATCGATTAATCGCTTCTCAAGTTCCGTTTCTGATTCTGATTTCCCTTTTATCTTCTTAAACATACATATGAATATGTACATCTATATAGCTTATATGTCTTTGTATATGTCTGTATTCGTGTATGACTTGGCGCCCTTTTCATTTCCAAGCTTTTGAGGATTAATACGTTATCGCGCTGTGCTCATTACTTGATGATTTCTCCCCGAACTTTTAGTGAAAGCTTGCCAATTGCCAATTTGACTTGAATCTAGCTTCATTATTATACATTTTGTTGGCTGTTTGACAAATAATACAAAACCACAAGATAACAAAATATATATATATATGTTTATATATATATACATATATCTATATATATAAAACAAAAAGCAAAACAAGGAAAAACATAAAACACATGCTAAACAAATAACCGACATACGCTAAACAAATAACAGAAAATTAAGTTTGAAATTCCGTACAAATGCATAAGTTATAAAAACAAAAACATATATATACATATATCTACTGAGTGCACTGTTATAAATGAGGGGCGGGGCGAGATTAAATAAAGCAAAAACAAAACAAAACAAAAACTAACAAAACAAAAGAAAAGAAAATCTATACTAATTGTTATACAATACGAAAGAAAGAACGCGTCGTTTTCAGAGCGTTCACAAATTATGCTTATGCGATTCAAGAACCTTCGACAAGCAAGAAAAAACTGAACATTTATAAAAGAAATTGTACATTTACAATAATAACGCGATAATAAACATCAATAACAGAGTCTATTATTAACTGAATATGACAAAATAACGTAAATAATAATCGAATAAAACGAGTAAAACGCTAAATGAAAGAAGAAACAAAAAAAAAAAAAAAGAACGAAAACCCAAAACAAAGAAAACTAAAACAAAAAAAACTGGAAAAAAAAGAACTAAGTATTTCATATTTTAGCATAAATATTTTTTGTGCCGAGGTTACGTTCGAAGCAACACGCGCATCATTGCCATTAGACGAGAATAAATTTAAATATATATATATACTATATATATACACACATATATATATATACATATATATGTATATACCATATGAATATGCCTAAAACTGAATATGAAGTTACAACTATTTATAACAAAATACTTATTGCATATTTTGTGCTGCTGAATGAGGTCACAACGCAACAACAAAACAAAACCAAAAAAAAAAAAAAAAAAAACAAAAAAACAAACAAAAAACAATAAAAAATAAATTTATTATACATCTAGAGCAATAAAAAAATCCATCTGCATAAAATTAGATCCTTACATACTTGCATACTATGCGTAAGATGAGTGTGACTAATATTGCGCGCCTGCACTGTGCGCCTGCAGTGCGCTGACAGCAACAACATACACTCACACACAGACACACACACACGCTTATAATGTATAACACATTTCGATTGTCGACCAGCACAGGACGCACAGTGGCGGCGCAAAGTATGCGCACGGTCTAAGCTCTTTAAAAGGAACAAAAAAAAAAGAAAACAAAAGCAAACGGAACATTTTTTTTTAGGTACAGCTAAATCAAAGCGTGGAATATATTATATTAGTTAATTAAAATAAATGCTTTTTTGTCAAGTCACATAGAAAAATGAAGAAGAGGCCGAGAGGAAGAAGTAGATGAAGAAAACAAATATATGAAATGAACAACAACTTTAGCTTTATACTCGTACATTTACATTTGTAATATATTACATAAGTCTAGTTAATTACATTATAAAAGAACAAAAAATGTATGAATGAAAATCAAACGAAGCATAGCAAATTAATTCAAAGAAAGTATATAACAAAAAATGAAAAACGAAACGAACTGTAAAAAACAAAAACCAAAAGAGAAACATTTAAATGTAATTCAGCCAGTTATTATGCATAGCTAAAAGTAATAAAAGATAATTTAATAATAAACAAACAAAAAGCAAAAAAAGGAAAATGCAATTTAGATATTCGATGTAAACAAATTTTACATTTCCACATCAATTTGTTTGTTTTTCTCTTCTGTTGTGTTTGTGGTGTGATTACAAATACGAATACGATTATGACTCTTATTGTGATTAAGTTATCGATATGTTTTAGTTGCTCACACACACACACACGCATACACACGCATGCATGCACACACATATCAGAGAAATAACGATGCAAGCGAAGGAAACCAAGCTTAGCCAAGCGACAAGAGAAAGAAAGGGAACGCAATACACACACACACAGACACACACACATACATCAATTATGAATGTTGCCATCCAGCGAAGTATTTGCAAACCACATGCACACAGTCGCTCCTGTATGTATGCGCCCCTACACTTATTTTGAGTGTGTGGAGAGCAGACGGAACCTTCAATTTGAACAACATGTTTCAATTAATTGACGAAAACAACCGCACACAGCAAAAGCAAAAGCAACAACAAGCGAAATTATACTTAGAAGTGGAAAAAACAAAACCAAAAACAGACTGAAAAAAAAAATAAACTAAATAAAAATGATGATTTCAAATTTACATATAGAGAAGCCAATAAGAGGAGGTGCAAGTGGCGGAATTTTGGCAAACTGCTTTCAAGAAGGAACACTCACACACACAGACAAATACACACATACAGATTCAGAGAAACATAAGCACAGTCGAGGGCATTTGCCTAGCAACAGCAGCAGCAGAAGATAGTTAATGATATACAAGTAAAATAAAACAAACAAAAAACAAACGACAAACAATAAGAGAAATGTATTTATATTTATACAGTCTGCAAGCAATGAATTATTTTAAATTAAAATATATACAGGCTGTCAAGTAACGCTTTACACAAATGTACATAACATTAACATGTGCATTTGAGTAAAGTGTCACCTTACTGTCTGTATATATGTACATACATACATACACACACCACACAAGGATACATTTGAGGTTAACTTCGAAGCAAGCAAAGATAGAGAGAGAAAGAGAGTCACAGGCACCGTTAGCATATTTTTTATATACAAAATACAATTAAAGCAAAGTACATGAGATAAAATTATTAGCGAGAAACAACCGATGTCTTTGTAAAGACTTTATATATGCCTGCCATATGCCTACATTTGCCTAGCTGTCTGACTACTCTACTGAACAACAACAACAACAACAACAACACCCAATTGATAATTTCTCTTGCTTCAGCAAGCACACACAGACACAAAACATTTACACACACACACTGAAACATCTCGTATTGCAATTTGAGGCAAAACTATAAGGAAACTTTGATGCGTGTTCGATCCTTGTGTCGTTTATTGCAGCCGCATAGATTTCCTGGCACTGCATTTTCCCAGCATTTTCCGCATTTTCCCAGCAGTTTCCCACCCGCCAAGGGAGCGCAGTTTTTGAGCAACTCGATTTGATAGCAACTTCCCCGGCTACAAATGATTAGTTGGTTCAGATAACTGTACAGGAGCTCGCGCGACCGAAATACGAAAGTGTTATACTGTTATACATATATTCGTAATACTAGTAGCTAAACTGTATGTATGTATGACACCCGCCACTTTTCTACTAAACCAAATCGACTGTATATATAAGATATAACATGTACGTGTATGAGTATATTTATGTAGCAGTATAACAGCACGCGTATGTGTCGTGCATTTGCTTATCGGACACACACACACAGACATACATACATACATACACAGCCGAAACACACACACACACAGACACACGACTTTGTACATAGGTCGATGCATTTTCTAGTAGTGATTTTTTTCTTTCTCAACATCTTTAGCAAATACTCTCAACACGAAACTTAAGAAACTGTCATACTTACATCTACAGACAGTCAAGTAACACTTTACCCAAATGCACATGTTAGTGTAATGTACATTTGTGTAAAGTGTTATACTTTACTCACATGCACATGTTAATCTAATGTACATTTGTGTAAAGCGTTACTTGACAGACTGTAAATGTATTCGCTAAATCGGAAATAAATTACAAAAGAGGAACCGAAAAAGTAATCGAAATCGAAATCGAAACAGAAACAGATAATCGGGCTGAACTATTGTTATATGCAATTCTTTTGAATACCCGTCAAGATCATTAAGTTTGAGCGCCACTTTTATAATACAACTACAAAGCAAAAGAGAAGCATATATATATTTATATATATATACATATATATTGTGTATATATTTATATATATATACATATATATACTAGTGTATATACATAAATATCAAGTTTGAAACAAATGCATTGCGACAACAATTTTGTATGTATTCATTTTTATTAACGACAAAACACACACACACACAACAACAGAACATAGATTGTTTTTATAAAAGTATATATACATATATATATACATAATATATATATATATTAGATATATTATATATATATAAAAAGCAAAAGATAAAAATAAATAAGATACAAAAAGACGCCTGAATTAGTTTGTTACGCAAACAAGGATTATATTAATAACTAACTTCAATGTAAAACAAAACAACCTAAGTACCCAATAAACAAAAACAACATCAACAACAACAAACTGCACAATAAAATCTAAATGTAAAAAATATGAATTAATTTTACTTAAACCGCAATGCAAAATGCAAACTGAACATACAAATTAAACATACAACAAATGCAAAATGCAAAAATCACGATGCCCGCAGAGCTCTTAAAAAAATAAATGAAAATCGAATTATTTTTATTTCCATTATATATAAATAATTAATGCTTTTTCAGTTCTCAACAAGTTGCATAATTTACATTCGTGTATCATTTATTTAACAAAGACCCAAGAAAATACAAAAAAAAAAAAAAACAATTTACAATAATAATAATGAAATCCAACTTTAAAATGAGAGCAAACAAAAAAAATATTGTAATGTATAAAAAGAAAACCAACAAAAAAAAAAAAAAAAACCAAAACGAAAAACTAAATAATATATTAAATTAAAAGCGAAATTTTTTCACACTTTAGCTTAATAAATTGTAAAAAACAAAAAATACAAAAAAAAAAACTGAAATAAAATGAGATTTAATTGAATTTGTTATGCAAATGAAAATTACGAATTATTTTTATTCAACACGATCATGAAGGGGGAATACCGTTGATGAGTATGGAGAAGAGAATTCGGTTTGTGGAATATCCCGCTAAAAATGATAAAGAGTATGCCACCATTGTTTATATTGTTTAACAACTTCTGTTTGTTTTTATTTATAACATTTACTTAGTAAAAAAAACATGCTAGTCTGGCGGTCGGAGGACAATTTATAGATGTTTACCGAACCACTTGTGATCCACTGGCGACAGCCATCTGTGGCAGCCGTTAAGATTGTTCTGTATTACATATTTCATGGTGAAAGGATTCAGATTGTCGCGCTGCAGCTGCTCCTCGGATGCCTTCAACTGGTCGAGCATCTCTTGGGAGACAACGGTCGCCTGGAAGGGCAACTGATTCGCGACTTGCTGCAGGAATCCCTTGCATTCGATGAACTCGCATCTGCCGGCGATTTCGACAATGACACGACCTGCCTTCACTGGCGTCACATAATGATCTATCGCACCCTTGCCGCCACCCATGCGCTGACCCTGTCCCTTTTTAGTAATCGGCTGCCAGGGTGCCGGCACGCGCCATGTGGCAAACATTGTATTCACGTTCATCTTGCGACCGATGGTCAGACGCATCATCTCGTAGTGGCCATAACGCAATCGTCCACCTCCCGTCGCAATGATGGCATATTGCTTGTGCAGCAGCTGATTGTGCACCAGTTCTGGGCCTCGCATGTACCGCAGGCGCTTCTGCATTTTTGGCGGCCTCAAGTTTGGCGGATGCTGTGGCTGTCGCTCCATAATGCGCAGTTTGGGCCTCTCGGGTTGCTCAATGTCTGCAAATTATTTGGATATCAAAATGTTCTACTCAAGGCAGTATAATTTATATAAAGACTTACTTCCATATTTGATTGGAGGTGCAAAATACTTGAGGCCGACTATGCTGGTGTAGTTCACATTGGCAGCTGGAAATTGAATAAAATTGTATTAAGTACTTATTGTATATATGAGCAAAATAATGCAGTTACCTGTTATGCTAGTTTTAAGTAGCTGTGAGACAGTTTTTAAGCACCACATGTTATTTTAATTACTATATTCTATTGGGCTGCTCGGCCATCAATTTGTTATGTTGATGGTTGCATCAGAGCAGCGTTGCCAGACTGTCAAAATGTCGATTTATGGACTATTTTCTTATAAATATTTAACGTAATAAATAAAAGTAATTATTTTAAAATTTTGATTATTTATTTAATTACAGTTTTCAATTGAGATAAGGTATAATTACACTCTTTTAATATATATTTGATGATGTGTTTTCTCATATACACCATTTATTTTGTCAACTTTAGTGTGGATACACTGTTTGTTGTGCTGTGTTCTCATTGATGGCATCTCGTTATCGCGTTCACAGCTCATCGGTAAATATCGATATATATGTATATGATAACAATGAATGATTTACAGTATTTATAATTACGATTTACCTAATTTACATAGTTATAGTTTTTATTTAATTAAATTTTAGTTGCAAATTAAATATATTATTATTTGTCACTGCACATACAAACTACAAACGCATTCCCACTGGCAGTGGAAACCAAGTATTTAAGTGTGGGTGTGTGTATTTATTGTTATCGAAAAATGCAACTCTGCCAAAGTGTGGTATTTTTCTTCATATATTATCATTGGTTAAAGTTTAGGATACACTGCTGCATACACGAAAATAATTTTTGTCTAAATAGTGTATGTTTTGAAACATTCTCTATATGTACATACAAATAAATATAATTGTAAATCTAAGTGCATTAGGCATTAATTGCTAGCGATTAAATGTGCTTATACGTTTAGTTTGTTGTTATGAATATATCGAAAGTGACAACATCGCTTGCTGCTGCGGCTGCTGCCGCCGAAAAAGCGAAACCCGAACGTGTAACATCTGCAACCGCAGCACTCAATTATAATACAATCTCGATACAAAAGCGCAGCAGCGTCGACGACACCGATGATCCCAATCGCAAGAAACTAAAAAGGGACATTGTTTTATGCACGCCCACAACCAGTTTACCCGCCAAACAACGTGCAGCTACAGCCACAGCTACAACAACAACATCATCATCATCAGCAGCAGCAGCAGCGGCGGCGGCAGCAACAGTGACTATCACTGGCGGTGGCGGAGGTGCATCATCTAAGCCAACGTCAGAGGATCAAAAGAAAACAACAATAATAACAACAACAACAGGAGTAGCAGCAGCTACAGAAAGTCCCCTTGATGCCTGTTGGAATCAACGGGATGAACAAATCATTGTCTATGAAATGAGCACCATCAAGCCAGAAGATGCATCCGCTACCAGCACCAGCAACACTACCAACAGCAATAGCCAAAAGCAAAGTAAGTTCATTAAATATATTTCTTATTGCATCCACAATGTACATATCTTCTGTCTCTCTCTCTCTCTCTCTGCCAATTTGTGTGCAGATTTCAGCTTTACCAAAAAAGAAGTCGTCTCATCATCGGCCTCCTCATCATCGTCAACAGCCTCCATTCTATCCATTGAGCCCAGCACGGACAACAGTGAGCAGCAGCAGCAATTGGTGGGGGGCAAGACGGCTGTGGTCGTGGAGGAGCTCGACTATGTGCTGCTGCCGGCAACAACGACGGCTGAGCTAAAGCCTGCTGCACTACACGATGCTACACTGACAAACAACAACAATAACAACAGCAGCAGCAGCAATAGCAACAGCAACAATATTGCCAGCAATGTCAGCAGTAATGCGGGCAGCAACAACATGACAACACAAAAGCTGACAGCGACAACAGCAACTGCAGCATCGCCAATGACACTGGCACTGCCATTGTCGGCACAGACTGCACAGGGCAGTTACACCATGTTCAGCACCAGCGGCAGCACCACAGCAACTGCAACAGCAACAACAACATTGCTCAATCGTGTCAATCTACATTCGAAGCTGATGGTGAATGCCAAGAAGCTGGCCGAAGTGACGCAGTCCACAGCGAAGGTATCCATTGGCAATAAGATGATATCTGTGCCGTTGCTGAAGCCGTTGCCCAATACGCAAATACTGCAGACGGGGCAGCTGATCAGTGCCAGTGGTGCCACCACAGCGGGGGGAGCAACAATTGTCGAGAGCAAGCAACTGCAGGCGGGTCAGGTGAGCACAACCACAGTGACGACAGCAGCACATACACAGCAGCAGCATCCACAGCAGCAACACCATCAATTGAGTCTCACCAAGTTGCTGAAGGGCACACGCAAGAATCCAACAACATTTGTCTCATTCTCTGGCGTGCAGATCAAACCAGCAAACACAAAGATTGTCACTGCCAAGGTGGTGCGCAAACCTTATCAACAGCAGCAACAACAGCCGCAACTGCAATTGCAATTGCAGCAGCAGCAACAGCAACCCACCACGGGCAGCATTGTGACTATCACGCCAACCAATTCAAATCAGACATTCACCATGGTGCAGCAGCAGCAGCAACAGGACAAGCAACACGATGGCGATCAGTCGGAGGCAGAGACAGCAACGACAACAACAGCAACGACAAATATTGTTGTAGCCAGGCAGCAGCAGCAACCCAAGACGATCACCTACAGCGAGAACATACAAAAGATATTGCTGAACAAGAGCAACAGCAGCAGCGGCGATGGCAGTGAGCAACAGTTTGGCAAGATCAACAGCGTTGTTATAAAGCCACTGGACAAGAATCAAATACACTGTAACATATACAAGCAGCAGCAACAGTTGCCCACATCCCAGCAAGGCAATGCTGGTGGTGCTGGTGCTGCTGCTGCTGATCTGGACAAGACAGTGACAGCGGGGGCAACAATTTGTGCGCGTCCCATTATCTCCATACAGAAGAACATCTCGTTGGTGGTGTCCAAGACGGCAATTGGACAGGCCAAGCCGAAGATGATAACAACGCCAGCGAACAGTGCAACCAGCATACAAATTCAGCAGTTCACACAGCAGCAGCAGCAGCAGGAGGGGGAGACAACAACAACAGCAGCAGCAGCAACAGCAACAGCAACAACAACAGCAGCAACAGTTGGCAAACTGCAATTGAAGGCGCATCCACACACACAACTTACTGCAGTCACTGCAGCCAAACTGAGCGAGGCGCTCTCAGCTAAGCAGCAACAGCAGCAGCAGCCCAGCAGCAACATCGATGCCAGCAGCAGCAGCGAGACCAGCAGCGAGCCCAAGCCAAAGCTGAGAACAACAGAGCTGCTGGTGGTGAAGCAGGCAAGCATTGAGAGCAGCAAAGACAATTTGCAAACGGAGCAAGCACAGAACGATGTCGAACTCGGGCAGGAGAAGCGCATACCAGCGACAGCAAGTCGCATGGCCGACGACTCCAACAATGCGCTGCTCAAGCAATTGTTGCAGAACAGCAGCAGCAGCAGCAGCAATGCCAATAGCAGCAGCAGCAACAGTCACAATCTGCAACAGATAACTGCATCGATCACATCGGCGCCTCTGTCGGCCAGGAAAGTGATCAATGTGCGTGCGCCGAGCATGGGGCTGGTCAGCTCGTTGGAGGCGCAGCTGGCCAGGCCAGTTATACCGCCAGTGCCGGCAGCAGTGAGCAGCAGCAGCAACAGCAGCTGCCAGACAACAACAACAACTACAACGGCCACGCCCACAGTGGCAGCGGCAGCAGCAACCACAACCAGTGAGGCGCAGCTGCAGCAAGAGCAACAAGCCACAGCAACAGCAAAGGCGCCAGTGGCAACAGTTGCAACAGTTGCAGCCACAACAACAGTCACAGCCACAGCAGCACCAACAACAGCAGCAGCAGCAGCAACAGTAGCAGCAGCAGCAGCAGCAAGCACAACAACAGTTGCCACAGCAGCAGCAACAGTCACGCAGCAGGTCAAGCAGTCAGTGCAAATAGTCTCCAAGGAGACATCGTTCATCTCGACGCCAGTGGTGCCCGTGCAGACCGTGGTCAGCAAGCTGCCCGCACTGTTGGTGGAGTCCAATCAGAAGCCTGACCCACTGCCGCCGCCGCCATCGTACGAGCTGAGCACAGGCCAAGGCGGCGTATCCAATGTGACCATCTCCATAACAACCAAGCCCAGCAAGGATGTCAAGCAACAGCAGCAGCAACAGTTGGTCAAATTGGAGACCACTGAGTCGGAGCCTGTGGCCAAGCAGCCCGAGCAGCCAGAGAAGCCAGCAGCAACGCAGCCACAACAGCAGCAACAGCAACAACAGCAACAGCAGCTGGCAACGGCAGCAACTGCAAACTGTGATAACTGGAAGCTGCCGGAATCGAATGCCAATGCCAATATACAGACAATTGAAACACAGAAACGCAAGCAGCAACAACAGCAGCAACAACAACAACAACAGCAACAACAGCAGCAGCAACAACAACAGCAACAATTGGAGGAGAAACCTTCAATGGAGTTGAAGAATGAAATTGTCTTGACTGGCAGCAACAACAGCAACAATGTGGGGCATGAACAGCTGCCACTGATGAAGGCGCCGCCGCCTGGCAATGTTGCTGCTGTTGCTGTTGCTGCTGCTGCAGGCTCCTACGAGAAGTTGCAGCTGATAACAAGCATAAAGAAGTCAACGCAAGCAGCAACAGCAGTGGAGTTGCAAAAGCAACAATTGCAGCCACATCAGCAACACTTTGAACACACGCATCCACAGCAGCAGCAGCAGCAGCAGCAACACCAGCAGCAGTTGCAACACATGCAACTGCAGCAACAACTGCAACAACACAAGCTACAGCAGCAGCAGCAACAGCTGCAGGAACAACAGCTACACCAACAGCAGCAACAGTTGCAGCTGCAGCAACTGCAACAACAGCAGCAGCAGCAGCAACATCAGCAGCAGCAGCAACAACAACAACTTATCACTCCTGCACCGCCGGCAGCAATGCCAGATCCCAAGCCAGGAGAACAACGCAAGCGTCGCAAGCGCGAGGCACAGAAACCGCGACGCAACAATGCTGCCAATGCTGCTGTCACAGCTGCTGCTGCGGCGGCGGCTGCTGCTGCTGCTGCTGCTGCTGGCGTTGCTGTGAACAGCATGAAGGAGTTGACGGGCACACTGCCAGCTGGAGCTGTGGTGCAATTGGCCAACATGTCCTCCAATCCAACCATGGCTGGCCCCCCAGGCATAACGGGGCAGTATATGTCAGCTGGTCTCGCTGGCGTGGGCGTGGCAGGCGGTGCAGCAGGCGCAGTGGGTGCAGGTGCCGGCGGCAACAGCATCAGCAACATCAGCAACAGCAACACCATCGGTTCGCCGGTGATAAAGAAGCGTGTGAGAAAGTTCTCCAAGGTGGAGGAGGACTACGATGCATTTACCGATAAACTAATGACCCACATACGTCAAATGCAGCCGCTGCAAGTGCTGGAACCTCTGCTCAATCGCAATTTCCTTGTTGGCAGCGCATCGGTGTTCGGTGGTGGTGCTGGTGCTAGTGGTGGCGCCGTCGGTGGTGGTGGCGGCAAGCTGCGTGCAATCTCACGTGCTCTGCAACTGCAGCGACAATTGGATGATGGCAATGGCGGCATTGATTGCGATCAGTTGGGAACCTTTGGCAACTTGCGTCATCCCAGCATCAAGTCATTGTACGACAGCGAACGCTTTGGCGGCAGCGGCAGCAGCAGCAGCACAACAACAGCAGCAGCAACAACAACATCTGGCCTGGGCTCCTCCTGCTCGTTGTCATCTATACAGAATGATTTCTATGATCAGGAATTCTCCACGCACATACAGCGCAATCCACGGGAGCGTGTGCAACGTTTAATCAGCGCTGTGCGGGATTGCAATGTGGAGCCAATGGATCTGATTGAGAATCCAGCGCCGCCAGCACCACCAGCGGGTGCAGCAACATTGCGTTTAGATGGCCCTGTGGCCTGGTCACGTCTTTCTCGCTTTCCTGGTCTGGTGCTGCTCAATACCACGAGCAATCAACGCTGTGCACCCGGGCGCATGTCTCCTGTGGCACTGGCCATGGATGCCACAACAATGCGACTGCCAGTGTCGCCTGTGCTGCGCAGTTGCAGCGAGGAGTTGCGCAAGGCGCAGCAACTGGAGTTGGGTGCAAGTGGTGCTGGCAGCAGCAGCAACAACAATAACAACAACAACTATCAACAGAAGAACCAAAATGTGATACTCTCGCTGCACAGCTCGGCAACGGACAACATTGCCGGGGTGCTGCGAGATTTGGCGAATCTGTTGCATCTGACGCCGGCGCTGACCTGCAAACTGATTGATGCCACCACAGCCGGCTCGACAGCAGATAAGACGGATAAGGATGATGAGCAGCAATCGTCGTCGTCATCGTCAGCTGCCGCCGCCGAGCCAGAGTCAGCAACTGCACAGCAGCAGCAGCAACAGTTCTCCATGGCCGTCACTGGTAACCTGCGTAAAATACTCACCGGACAGCGTAAGCTTTGTCGATGTTGCGGCAACATTATTGCCGCCTTCGGGCTGCGCGTGCCACACCAGAATCTGCCCGAGGAGCCACCACTGTCCCCCATGCTGGCCCGACTGCAGAAGATCTTGCCACGCAAAACGCCGCCGCCTGCATTCATATACTTCTGCAATCGCAGCTGCTTTGCCAAGTACAAATATCGCGGCAAAGAGGAGCCCGTGTCCGCTGAGGATGCAGCAGCAGCAAGTACCTCCTCTACAACTGGCGAGCCTGGCACAAGCAGCAGCAGCAGCACAGCAACGGCAACAGCAGCAGCAGCAGCAGCAGCAACTGTTGTCAAGATCGAGCCAGAGGATGTGGACATGGAGAAGCCGGCGAAGCAGGAACAGAAACGGGAACACGAACAGTCGCTGCCTGCGGAGCAAAAGCCCAGCAAGCGCAAGTGCATCATTAAGGTTTATAGCGCCGATTGCTTTGCATCCGAGACGACGGCAACAGCAACACGCAATGCCATCAAGAGCGAAAGCGATGCAGCCAGCAGCAGCAGCACCAACAACACAGTCTGGGAGACGGAGGTGCCGGACAGCTTGGTGGACACACGCCAGTGTGTGTTGTGCAATCAACGTGGTGATGGCAAGGCCGATGGTCCCTCAAGGCTGCTCAACTTTGATGTGGACAAATGGGTGAGTGGCAAAAGGGGAGAAGCGAGGGAGAGAGGGAGAGAAAACAGAGCTACTTGTAGAGCTGGAGATACATGCATGTTTCATATGAAAAACCTCAGCAAACACCGTTGTTTCCCCAGCTCTATATACTATACTTAGCGTAGAAGGGTATTAAGACATTGTGCCTATCGAAAATGTATGTAACAGGCAGTAGAAGGCGTGGCAAACCTCACAAACTATATATTTATATAATCAGCAACAGCAGAAGAGGCAAAATAGCCAAGTTTGTTTGTCTACATCGAGATCTCGGAGAGTATAAGAACTGCAGATGTGCAAAAAGTCTTAATATGGCAGGCAGATCAAGTTTGTTTTAGATTTTGCTCACACCCATCGCTTAAAACCTAATTCCAAGTGTAAATTCAATTCAGCACAGTTAACTATCACAGACCAAATGTTCACTAAAAATTTGATTGCAATGGAATAATAAATAAAGAAGTTATTTAAGAAATAAATTTAAGAGGCACGCATATACAAAGCGCTCTACAAAGTATGCAATAAGAAATTATTTTGTGTATATCACAGTCAAGCATACTTGCTTACTCATTAGAGCTTCGCCTGCTCTCTCTCTCTCTCTCTCTCTCTCTCTCACTCTATCTCTTGCTTCCTCTCTTTCCATACTGAACCACATTACTGACTTTTTCTACCCTCCCCTTGCAGGTTCATTTAAATTGTGCCTTATGGTCGAACGATGTCTACGAGACGGTGTCGGGTGCCCTAATGAATTTCCAGACAGCGCTACAGGCGGGACTCAATCAGGCTTGTGTGGCCTGCCACCAATTGGGCGCCACCATAAAGTGCTTCAAGTCGCGCTGCAGCAATCTGTACCATCTACCGTGCGCCATCAAGGAGGAGTGCGTATTCTATAAGAACAAATCGGTGCATTGCAGTGCACACGCATCGAACAGTTCCGCGGGTGTCACTGAGAACGAGCTCAGCTCGTTCATTGTCCATCGTCGGGTGTTTGTCGATCGCGATGAGAATCGTCAGGTGGCCACAGTGATGCACTACTCGGAGCTTAGCAATCTGTTGCGTGTGGGCAACATGACGTTTCTCAATGTCGGCCAACTGCTGCCGCATCAATTGGAGGCTTTCCACACGCCCAACTACATCTATCCCATTGGCTACAAAGTGGTAAGTTATATTACAGAGCAGACAATTAGGTATCATCAGCTCTGAGAGGGAGGTTCTAGCTTTGAGAGTGAGGTACCAGCTTTGAGAGTGAGGTATCAGATTTGTGAGTGTAGTACCATCTCTGAGAGTGGGGTACCTTCTCTGAGAGTGAGGTATCAGCTCTGAGAGTGAGGTACCATCTCTGAGAGTGAGGTACCATCTCTGAGAGTGGGGTACCTTCTCTGAGAGTGAGGTACCTTCTCTGAGAGTGAGGTATCAGCTCTGAGAGTGAGGTACCATCTCTGAGAGTGAGGTACTATCTCTGAGAGTGGGGTACCATCTCTAAGAATAAGGTATCAGCTCTGAGAGTGAGGTACCATCTCTGAGAGTGAGATACCATCACTGAGAATGAGGTATCATCTCTAATCTCTGTTACTAACACCTGATTTATCGATAACATCAACTAACGTATGTTTTACTATTGCAGAGTCGCTACTATTGGTGTGTCAGTAAACCGAACAAGCGCTGTCGCTATGTCTGCAGCATTGCGGAGGCTGCCTCACGGCCCGAGTTTCGAATACAGGTACACGAGGGTGGCGACAAGGAGCCGGATCGAGAATTCCGTGACAGCACACCCTCGGCTGTGTGGCAACAGATACTGCAACCGATACAGAACATGCGCAAGGAGCACAAGTGGTTGCAACTCTTTCCCCAGCACATAAGTGGCGAGGATCTATTTGGTCTGACAGAGCCAGCAATTGTACGCATCTTAGAGAGTCTACCTGGCATTGAGACACTCACCGATTATCGATTCAAATACGGACGTAATCCGTTGCTTGAGTTTCCATTGGCCATCAATCCGTCGGGTGCGGCACGCACTGAGCCCAAGCAGCGGCAGCTAATGGTGTGGCGCAAACCTCACACTCAACGCACCGCCGGCAGTTGCAGCACACAACGCATGGCCAATTCGGCAGCCATTGCCGGCGAGGTGGCCTGTCCGTATAGCAAACAGTTTGTGCACTCCAAGAGTTCGCAATACAAGAAGATGAAGCAGGAGTGGCGCAATAATGTCTATCTGGCACGGTACGTTTTACAAGTGATTGTATATAAATAGTTTATAAACGAGAGCAGGCAACAGGCCTACTTTAATTGAAGTTCCTTTGAAACTTGATAGAAACCAAAGGCAGATTATAAACTTAAGTAGGTTTCTCCAGAGAGTACAGTGCATCCCTAGGCAAGCACCTTCTCGGAGTTGAGGAGTTAAGAAGAGGGAGATCAAAGCGCAGCAGGGGTACAGTAGATCTAATCACTCACTATATAATGCCCCTTGCTGAGGGTATATTCAATTTGTTCATTCATTTATCTCAACCCTATAAAGTATATATTATATATATATTCTTGATCGATTAAGAGAAAAGGAAGATCCAAGCGCAGCTGGAGTATAGTAGATCCAACAGTTTGCTCACTACGCAGTTCGCCTTGTACATATTATATACCTTTCCTACTGTTTGCAATATTTATTTAAAATCTTATTAACAATTTGCTTGCAGATCAAAGATTCAGGGATTGGGATTATATGCAGCACGGGACATTGAGAAGCACACGATGATCATCGAATACATTGGCGAGGTGATACGCACTGAAGTATCGGAGATACGTGAGAAGCAATACGAGTCTAAGGTAAGTACAGCATCTGGAAATAGTCATTGATTGTGTGATTAATAACACTGTTTTCTTACAGAATCGTGGCATCTATATGTTCCGTTTGGATGAGGATCGGGTTGTAGATGCCACACTCAGTGGTGGCCTGGCACGTTATATAAATCATTCGTGCAATCCGAACTGTGTTACAGAGATTGTGGAGGTCGATCGCGATGTGCGCATCATTATTTTTGCCAAGCGCAAAATCTTTCGAGGCGAAGAGGTAAAGAAGAACTTGAAATTGTTATATTATATATTATACATATATAATATATATACTTATATCTTTTGCAGTTGTCGTATGACTACAAGTTTGACATTGAGGACGATGCGCATAAGATACCCTGTGCTTGTGGTGCCCCCAATTGTCGCAAATGGATGAACTAGAGAGAGAGAGACCACTGTACCAGTACCAGCATCGATAGGATCAGCATCAGCACCAGCAGCAACCCACACCAATACCATTACTAGTACATACACCATCACAATCACAACAATCGGTAGCGGTTCACGAAATATATATATATATATACATATGTGTGTGAGGAGTAGGCCCAGTGAACAGGAATTGTTGTTATGGATCATAGTTGTTGTAGCACATTATCATTATTCAAATAGAGCATATATTGTCGTAAGCAAGTATATATATGTACATATATATTTATTATATTCATATGTGTATGCATATATGTATATACATACAGTATATATAAAGATATATATATATATAAAATTGTAAGTTATCTGTATGTACCGACCCTCCCCACTTTCCCCAGAATGAATGCGCCCCGTTGTGCGCGCACATTGTAGCTAATTTGTATCCTATTGCTCATAAGCCAAACATGTTTTGTAGTATAAATTAAAAGATGAGAGAAGATAAACAAACAAACAAACAACAATAAGAACAAATAACAAGAAACTTGATGCATAAATAATTTATAGATAAAGCTTAAGCATGTATTTTATATGTTAGACCACCACACTTACACACACACACACTCATTGATTCGTATCTATGTACATTATTAAACCCAAACCTGGACCCCCAAATCGAATGAGCAACAGAAAGAGAGAGAGAGAGAGAGCGAGATGAAAATAGAGGGGTATAATCCGGAGCTGGGTGTGCCTTCGTTTTTGTTTATTATGATTATAATTATTAAATATTTTATTAGTTATTACGAGACTGTGCAGGAAGAGACATGGTATGAAACACACACACACACAGACAGACAGACACACATCTTCCCAAGTGGTGTAGTAATTTATTTGATGTACATCCGATTTGAATGTATTTTTTACACTTAATTTCATTTCTATTTTTACCATAACACAATTATCAAAGCAAGTGTATCTCTAACTTTTAAGTAAATGTAAACACACTTTAAAAACCTTACAACAATATGTTTTAACATCTGATTCTCCCCCTAACTGTTGTTTATTTTCATATAGTAATTATTATTATTTTTTTTCTGTTTATTTGTTTTATCTTTCCTCGATAGAGAAACAATTGAACTAAATTTCAACAATTTACATTATGTATTTACACCGAATATATTTTGTTTAATTTGTAGTCTCAATAATCATACATTTCACGGGTTGCTGTACGGGTTTGTGCTCTGATTCTGTTTAGACTCCTCCTGCCACTGAGTCTATGGTTTTCTTCTTAGTCGGCTTAAGGTTTTCTGCACTTGCACTGCGAAGTCTAACGTTAGCATATCGAAGTTTTTTATATACCAAGATAAATTGTACATCATATGCATGCGCCTGTTTTTATCTAAAAACGATTTGTAGAACACACTCATCTGGTCGGCGCTTATTTCGTCCGTTCCGTTCAATTTGTGTAGACGTATGAAATCTTCTTTTTCCTGCATTAAGAACAAAATAAACAAATTACTTTAAAATGCAAAGAAAATGCAATTTTTGTTTTGCTCTTCATTCACAACATGAAATGAAATGAGAGAGAAACACTCTGAGAGAGAGAGAGCACTAGTGTGTGTGTGGTTGTGTCTCTT
The DNA here is from genome assembly GCA_018901815.1 of Zaprionus lachaisei. Lineage (NCBI taxonomy): Eukaryota > Metazoa > Arthropoda > Insecta > Diptera > Drosophilidae > Zaprionus > Zaprionus lachaisei. Next base: position 534,319 of record JAEIFI010000616.1, on the reverse strand, counting down.
GCCAACAAGTGTTAAAAATACCTCAGAGATACCATACCACACAAATACAAACCTCGTAGAATCGTTTGTTATGCTTCGTCCAGAAATCCATGTTCCAATTCTCAACTTCAATGCGCAAGAGTCGCAGCTTCTTGGCCATGTCAGTTTCCGTATCATCGTAGTGCCGTATATAGGGTCGCAGATTGGATTTGGCATCGGGAGGACCAATGTAATCGGTACTCACAGATTGCGGCTCTGGCGGTTGTGTAAGACCGACGACCAACACAGGACTTTTTTTTGGCCGTGCCTGTGCTGTGTTTGTTGTTTGTGTTTGCTTGGTAGCACACCGTCGGCACCATTGCTAGAGGTCAGCAGAACGTTAGTTCGTTTAATTAATTAACAAATGGTTTATTTGTTTGTCACTCACTTTAAGTAAACTACGATATATCCGAGGCGGGCAGTTTATATTCATTTTTATTTGTAGTTTGTCATGTGTACTAATATATGCGCGTGTGTGTGTGTATGTAAATACTCGAGCTAGCGGAATATCGATACCGCTATCGATATGTGCTTTTCTACAATAGCTATCGCGCTGTTTCAAGCAATCGATTGTTTTTCGTTGAATGATAAAGAACGGTTTAAAAGAAAGCGGTTCAGGCGTTATAAGATAGAAATAAATAAAATCTATAATTTACTTAGTTCAACTCTGTCAATAATTTTTCACTTTGACATTCGTGTGGTAAAAGTGAAACTCATTTTTATTTCCCAAATATTGGATATTTATAATATTAATATATTTATTGTAATGTCTTTTTTTTTGATAAAAAATATTACAAAACGTTATATATATGTATGTATTTACTTGACTTGATATACGTATATATTTATATGTATGTATAAATATATGTTTCACTTATAGGTGGCAATTGTTCAATCAGAATCTGTTGTTTTACAAATACAAATATTGACGAAACGAAAACAAATTTCAATCTTTAGTTATTTTATAATTATGTACAGTCTTACAACAAATTGTCCTATGTATTATTTACCGACAGACATATAAAAATACAATATAAAAAAATGCATTTGCACAATTTAAAGATTCCGAAGTATTCGAGATCAGAAACTGATAACCTTCCTTTTTGAACAATAATGGCAAAAATAATATGTATACGTTATAAAATGTGGGAAAAAAGGCCCAAATATACAATACATTGAAATTAAAGAAATTGAGAGTTATCTTTGATTGATCAGAATGGAATCCTTACGAGGCCCATCGAGACTTTTGCAATTCGATTTGGCCCTCCAAAGTTTTAGCCAAATACATGACAAACAATTGCAGCAAGGCAATCCCCATGGCGACGCCTGCAATGGTATAGAGATTGCGTTCCGCCCAGATGCGAACGATTTCGATGCAGCCACTGGTCCAAATCAATTTTCCGGCAGCCGCAACCGATTGATTCTGGACGCCATAGCCGCACATGATGTTAACCAGGCCGGAGCTAATATCGGTTGCATTCATGCAACAACTGTAGGGCACACCACAGCGCTCCACCGACGGCGATGTACAATTGAAGTACTCGTTCTTGGCCCAATCCTGGTAGCCAGCGTTGCTCAGGCCACAGCACTGGAACTCCTGCTGGGCAAAGTCAATGAAGTTCTGCAGGTCGGGATCGTCGCGATACGAGTGAATGATCTTGTCTGTAAATTGATCCTCCAGGAAGGAGTTCATGTTTTGAGGAAACACAAAGCAAATGATCGCTGGAAAAACAAATAGAAAATAGAATTTTATCAAGGGTTAGAGATATTCATGCACTACGCACCTATGGCCATTTCCGTGAGAAAGAATATCAACAGGCACATGGAATAAAACTTAAGGAGGCATGTATTTTCGCGCAGTGCACCCAGGCAGCCAGCGAAACTGACTAGAAATACGACTACGCCTGCGATGATCATCACAAGGGACACGTTGAGTACAACATCGTATATATTCTCCAGCTTCACCCAACCGTTGGCCTCCTCCCATTTATCCATGAATGCATATATCCCTATGCCCAGGAGCAGTCCTCCAAATAGCCAGAATATGAAATTCAGCATAAATATCATATATTTAACACAGCTGCTGACGAACGTGTAATGATGCGGATAAGGGCTGCGCTGGTGCATGCCGCGCACCTCAATGCCGTAGTATCCGCTAGCGCCTCCACCGCCAATGACACCACCACCACCACCATATCTGTGGCTGCTCATTGTCTCTATTCCCGTTTTTCTTTGATATTTACTATTGTTCTAATACAAATTTCATTTGTTTGTTTGCTACACTAGAATGACTGGTGACTCAAACATATCGATACTTTGATTACCGAATTTATCGTATTACAGTAATGCATTTCAATTTCATGCGCATGCTCACAATTTTGCTCATACTCAAATCCGATAAATCTAATTTAAATTCAAAGTAACCACCGCTTTTTAGATGCGGTGGCAACGCTAACAGTAAAATACATGTTATTTTCATTGTATTTCAACGTAATCCTTCACTTTTTTGACGTAAATTAAATTGCAAGACTAATAAAAATCGAAGATACGATTATCTATTTATATTATATTTATTAAATTAATTTTTTTATTTATTTGTTTAATTAAATAGCGCGCAATTCAGGCATAGGGGGCTGCCAGTGTGCATATTTTAGTTTGGTAGTGCTGCCAGCTGTGACGACAAAGAATCATTTTAATACTTAACTGATGGGTAAAAAATTGTATTATGTATCAATGAAAAATTTAAAAAAGTCGCAAAATAATGGGAAAGTTTTAAATTAACTTTTGAATTGATTGTGAAAATTTGATCATGTGTTGGCAACGATTGCCTTAACATCAAGTTTCACTTGCCTGGCAACGCTGGCTTTGTACAGCGCCAAATTTGAAATGCTTCATTGCTGGCGTAGAAAACTATTCATAAGAATAACATATGAACAACCCTTTTCAAGCAAGACAAAACACATACACACACACACGCACAGCATATTAACAAACGACACCCAGCGGGGTCAAAGGCAAGCGTGGGGACCTCTCGCTGTGTGCGCTAAGCAATTAATTACAAAACTTGTAAACATCGTAGATTGTATATGGTATATGGCAGCATTATGCATGAGTATACGCACGACATTTATGACAGGGTAAACACAGATTGCTCTGGTCTGTCGCAGTTGCCCCAGTGTGCATTGGGCTAATGAGTTTACAGTTATTTATGGCATTTTCTTGGCTTAGCTTAGCACTTAAAGTCAATCTTAAGAATATTTCAGTTTAAATCGAAACACACACACGTGCGCTACATTTTAAATTGCGTATGTATGTATTTTGGAGAAGTCCATGCAAAATCAAAACGAATTTCCTTTGCCGGACAGCTTAGCCGCAGGGCGGTGCGCTAAGAAAGAGGGTGGAGGAAGTGAAGGAGGCAAGGGAAGGTGGGAGGTGGTTGTAGACGCTCACGTCAGGGGGCACATGTGCGACTTGTTTCTGCTTTGACCCCCTTCGCATAAACAGCTCCCCGCCAACTGTGCCTGGCCAGAAATTACGCATGCTTTGCGCTAGACGCTGCTGCTGGCCGTTCTTCAGTGGGGGCGGGGCTGTTGGGAGGGGGGGGGCGCTTGTGAGGCTTAAAATGTGCGAAAGCATAAGGCTTAAGCTTTTTTATCGTCTCGACCAAGCTACAGCCTGCGTCGCTCGCTCTCTATGTGTGTGTGGGTGAAAAGTGAAAGTGGTCCAGTGCGTGCACGTGTGTGTGTGCGTGTGTGTGCATGTGTGTATAGTTGAAAGTTTCAATATTGGCATAGCGGGGTTGGGGGGCGGCTTTAGGGGCGTTTGACTGGCACTGAGCCCCGGGGCCAGCGTTGGGCCTCAACCCCCACTCCCCCTCTGGCGGCTTCTGTTTGCCAAACTGCCCAAAAACGCCCACAGCGACAGGCGTATACACACACACATGCGTATGTAAATTGTGTTTATATTGTATGTACATTATTCATGCACACACACACAGATAAACACACACACACACACACAGACACATGTGCCTACATTGGCATTTTTAGCTGATGCTAAAATATACACGGCATACAGGACACGTCTTTGCCTGTCGCTGACAGTACAGCACAGCCAGGAGAGGGGGGAGGAAGAAAGGGGGAGTATGGACTTTGGACCGAGCAGTGTGCGGCTTTCTAGGTCCTCTCTGTGAACGAGAGATTCTTGTTTGTGTGTGTGTGTGTGTGTGTATTTAATCTATGAGAAATTTACATATACTATTGTATTTGGATCAATATGGAAGATTCCTATTGTTGTTGCCACTTTTCAACTTGTTGTTGTTGTTGCTGTTCCTTGTGTTGTGCGCTACAGGGAAGAAGGAGACACACATAAAGCATGTTTGGTCTGTGGTCTAAGAAATGATTGAAATCGAATGTTTAAAATAGGTTTGGGTTTTGTAGAGTTACTTTAATGAGCTGAATTTGTTTTAATGTAGAATTATGTAGAGTAGTGTAGAGTAGTGTAAAGTAGTGTAGAATAGTGTAAAGTAGTGTAGAATAGTGTAAAGTAGTGTAGAGTAGTGTAGAATAGTGTAAAGTAGTGTAGAATAGTATATAGTAGTATAAAGTAGTAGTATAAAGTTGTGTAGAGTAGTGTAGAGTAGTGTAGAGAAGTATAGAGTAGTGTAGAGTAGTGTAGAGTACTGTAAAGTAGCGTAGAATAGTGTAAAGTAGTGTAGAGTAGTGTAGAGAAGTATAGAGTAGTGTAGAGTAGTAGTATAAAGTAGTGTAGAGTAGTGTAGAATAGTATATAGTAGTGTAGAGTAGTAGTATAAAGTAGTGTAGAGTAGTGTACAGTAGTGTAGAGTAGTGTTAAGTAGTGTGGAGTAGTGTTGAGTAGTGTAGAATGGAATAGAGTAGTGTAGAATAGTGTTTAATTGTGTAGAATAGTGTAGAGTACTTTAGAGTAGTGCTCAGTAGTGTAGACTAGTGTAGAGTTGTATGAAATAGGTCAATTTGGAGTAGTGTAGAATAGTTTAGAGTAGTGTAGAGTACTGTAGAGTAGGGTAAAATGCAATAGAGTAGTAGTATAGAGTAGTGTAGAACGTCGAAGAGTAGTGTAGAATGTGTAGAATAGTATAGAGTAGTGTAGAGTAGTAAAAAGAGGTGAAGAGAAGTCTAGAGTAAGGTAGAGATGTGAAGAGTAGTGTAGAATGGCGTAAAGTAGTGTAGAATAGTGTAAAGTACTGTAAAGAAGTGCTGAGTAGTGTCCACAAGTGTAGAGTAGTGTAGAATAGTTCAGATTAGACTAGTGTAGAATAGTATAGCGTAGTTTAGAGTAGTACAGATTGGTAAAGAGAAACCTAGATTAGTGTAGAGATATGTAGAGTAGTGTAGAATGGCGTAAAGTACTGTAGAGTACTGCAGAGTAATACAAAGTAGGGCAGAGTAGTGAAGACTAATGTAGACTAGTGTAGAGTAGTAAGAGTAGTGTAGAAGTATGTCACGTAGTGTAGACTAGTGAAGAAAAGTTAAAGGTATTATTAAATAGCGAAGAGTAGTCTACGTTATTGTAGAATTGTAATAATCAAAGGTAACTACATATCTATACAAATACAATTTAGACCAGTTTAGAGTTGTGTAGAGAAGAGTAAAGTTGCGTGAAGATAGAAAGAAACAATAAAAAGATAAACAAACAATTAACGAGTCTGTAGAGTTGTGTTAATTAGTGTAGATTAGCATTAAAAGGTGTAGAGTACTGAAAACAAGTCTACTGCAGAGCACAGTAGAGTACAACTCGAAGAATGTATTGTCGATCATTCTTAACTAGCACAGTGTAGAGTCATAGAATATTCAAATAGTACAGGGTATCTGCTGTCCAGCATACTCCTTACGTCTACACAGTCGAATCCAATTTGGATGCAACAAAGAAAAAAGAAAAATCATCGCCTTTTGTAATCTAGTTCTAGTAGTTTTCGCACCCACTCAAACACACACACACACACACACAACAATTGTCACATACTCACACACTTACACACACACACGAATAACTCGCACAATGAAAAGTTATGCGATTATGTAAGGGTTTGGGGGCAAGAAGAGGAGAAGGAGGCAAAGGGGATGCCAAGTACTGCGTGGGACGCATCAGCTTCTTGCCTTGGGTTAAGTGGGCGTGTAGGCGTGAAAGGAGGGCGTGGCTTGTGGTGGGGGGGGGTGGAGCATGCCAAGCTTATTGAAAGGGCATCGCAATCGTGCGAGAAACTTCTCTCTGGGGCATCTTCGCTCTTGGCCACCATAGCATATGCAAAAATTTTCCACTTTTCCTTTTTTGTTTGCACACGCAACAAAGTGTGTCTTCGTGTGTGTGTGTATGTGTTAGTGTAAGCTGCTTTTAGGCGCTGCTTACAGCGCAAAGCGCTTTAAAAGGTTTTTGAATTCAGCAAAGAAAGGCAACAGAAGGGCCGACGGGGGGGGGGGGGGGGAGACTAACAAGAAGAAAGCAAACATATGTCAGAGTGCCTGCCTGCCCTCGACTCGGGCTCAGTTCAATTAGCTAAGAGCGTCAGTGACAGCAATTCTGCAGCCCCTCCCCCGTGCCACACCAAAGCACTAACTGTGACCACTACCCCCTCCCGCTACACCTGCCCCCTTCCCTTTCCTCTCAGCTGCTGCTTTCAACTGTTTCTAATCTGCTTTTCTCTTGACCAACCTCAATCTTTATTAGCTTTCCATTTCGTATGCAACAGAGAAGGAGAGTGCAAGAAGAGCAGAAAGAAGAAGAAGAAGTAGTAGAAGAAGAAGCTATAACAAAAACAAAACAACAATCAATGCACACACACAACACACACACACATGCACAACAGACCGCAGGGCAATCAAAGAACAGAGAGAGAGAGTGAGAGAGAGCAAAAGGTTTTTCTACCTGCTTCCAGAGTTTTTTCTTGATTTTCCAGCGGCTTAAATGCAGGAAGGTGTGCAACGAAATCTCTCTTTGTTCTGCTTCTTCTTCTTTGACGTTTTCGATTTTCTTTGTCGAGCGAGAGAAAGAGAGAGAGAGGAAGAGAGAGAGAGCGCGCTGCCAGGACTCATTAACTCGGCATGCAATCATAAATTACAACAATTTGACACACGAAACGCAGCAGCGCAGGCAGGTGAAGGAGGAGGAGAAGAAGGAGGAGGTGAAGAGGAATACAGCAAGACAGTGAGACACGGCGCTCTCTCTCTCTCTCTCTCCCGCTAACGCTCTCTCACTCACTCTCAAGTGGCCACAGAGTGCAACCTGTTTTTGACTCTCTCCACATTCACTGTTTCTCTCCCTTTCTCCCTTTCTCCCTCTCTCTCCGTCTCTCCCTCTCTCTTTCACTCTCTGTGTGTCTGCTTTGTCCTGTCTGCCTTGCACGATAGCCGCCTACTTTTCTTCTCTATGGAAAAACGTCGCCGCCACCTGTAGATTTTCCTATTTTCAATTGCGTTTTCTTGCTTGCATTCCAAATGATGTACGGCGCCTTTTAATTGGACACGGTCTGCACGATTACGCCGTGGCTCCGACTCCGTCTCTGACTCTTCCCCTGCCCCCGCCTGTGCGTATGAGTGCCTCAGTGTGTGTGTGTGTGAGTGTGTGTGTGTGTGTGTGAGTGTCTGAGTGCATTCATTACTGACTGATAGTTAAGTAGGCAGCGGGGTACGCAGCACTCGATGCGCGATATGCGATACTTGTTTCAAGTTCAAGATCATCATCATCATCAACATTATCAGCGTTGTCTTTGTCAAGGTCTTGGCATGCGGGCACTGATATCATTGATATACAGGAAATAAGTCTCCTTACACACTTTCTTGCCAATCAAGTAAAACTTAACTATAAATTCATTTTCTTAACTGTTTGCTCAGATCTGAAATTACAATTGAAATATTTGAAGAAGAATAAGAAGAATATTTGAAGCCGATTTGATAAGCATTAGCTTACTATATCATACAGTACTTGTTCTCTATAGCTAGCTAATGGCATGTAGGCATAATAAAGTAATATGTTATTATAGATTTTCCTATTTATATCCTTCTCTATTTATATCCTTTGACTCTTAAACCTTTCAACTTTTTCTTAGCCAAGTCCTCAGTTGTTTTCAATTTCAATAGATCTTTTTATTGTTTATATTTTACGATCTGCTAGGAATATGGAGAAAGTTCTTTATTCTTTTTAAAGTCTTCGACCATTGAAAATGCTCAAAAAAAAGTATACTAACTTTGTAGAAATATATGTAACAGCCATAAGGCAGCATGACAGACCCCACAAAGTATACCTATATGTTCTTGTTCAGGATCATTTACCGAGTCTGCATGTTTAAACACACATATCTCAGTTATTATTAAAGGTAGAGACACAAATTTGGCATGAAGCTTACTATAAACTATACGTTGATCAAGTTTATTGCAAATATTGTGTACCACGCCCACCGCTTTCGAAAATCAATTATTAAATTTTTCAATTCGATTTGTTAGCGCTATATAAAAGATACAACCTTCTGACTTTAACATATGCTTAGCTGTTTGAAATATCTACGCAGCCTACAAATTTCAACTCGATCGGACTATAAACACGGAAGTTATAGAGGAAAGCATAACTACACTGGCACTTAGGACGAAGGGTATTCTACTGTCGAGTGTTGCTCTCGTTTGTTTGAATGGAATAGAAACACAGATATATTTATTTGTAGTTTACATTGTTTGCTTTATTTGGGTTCAAAAAAATTCGGTTCCTTTTTTCGTTTTTTTATTTCGTTTTCGTTTTCTTTTTCGTTTTTATTCAATTTTATATTATGACATTGTAATTGTAGTTCTCTATTTTCTTTACATGCATTACTTCATGCTCGATCGTTTTCTTTGTGAAATATATAAATTGTACCCTGGCTGTACTTCCTTATATGGCATTCGTTCGAGTTCTGTTTCATATTACATTGTTCTCTATAAAATATGGCCATTATATACGAATATATATGTATATATGTTCTCGTTCTGCACATGCATATAGTCAATAATAATAGTGATCGTACACATGATTCTGTGTTCTGTATAGAAATGTTAAATTCATTTTGTTTGTTGCTGGCTGAGAATGTTGTTGTTCTTCTTCTTGTTGTTGTTGTCTCTACTACACTCTATAAATATATATGTATATATGTCTGATATACATATATGTATATATCAGTTGGAAATACATTTATATAGTTTGAAGAAATATTTGTTATACATACGTAAGTTAGCTTCAATTTTTGGACTACGAAATCGAATCGATATTTGTGCTTTATTTTGTGTTTCTTGAAGTTTTGCTTTGTAAAAATGTACAAGTATACATACACCCATACACACACAGACACACACAGTCATTCACACTCACTTACACACATATTACGCTGACTAGAAGCTGAAATCAGAATCAGCATCAGAATCCTAACTTGAGATTGTTCTAAGTCAGCTTTCTTTTTAGAGGTACACGGTTTCTTGTCAATGTTATTGTTACTGTTGCTGTAGTTGTATTTGTATTTGTATTTGTATTTGTATTTGTTTTTATTGTTGTTAGTATTACTGTCTATATATACTTCGATTCCTTGCTAGTTGAGCAATGTGGCAAATAGCCCGAATTGCTTCTTTATTATCTTAATTGATTCCTTTTTTTACTTTTGTTTTGTGCAATTGATGCCCTTGCAGAGGATACTGGCTGATCTATATATCTATATATATAACTGTATATTACTAGCTGAACTGAACTCTTAGTCGACCTATGTCTATGAAATTTCTATTGTCTAATTCTGTAAATCGAAAGCAATTGAACTGTCATTGATATAAAGTCGTTGGCTGATTGTAGAAAGGATTTCTTTTCAATTTCCCATTATAACATCGCATCCTCTGCAAGGATCAAAACTAATCAAACTTCGACTTCTGCATTCCTTTGTATTTCTTCATATTTACTTGCTCATGAAATTTTAGTGGCAGCTAATCTATATATCTATATATAAACCTGTATATAACTAACTGAACTGGGCTCTTAGTCGATCTGAAATCCATGAAATTTCTATTGTCTCATTCTGTAAGTCGAAAGCAATCGAAGTGGCATTGATATAAAGTCGTTGGCTGATTGTAGTTAATGTTTCTTTTCATTATATTTTCATTAAAAAATCGCATCCTCTGCAAGGCTCAAAACTAATCAAATTTCGACTTTTGAATTCTTTTGTATTTCTTCATATTTAATTTCATAAGAAATTTCACTTGGTGCTTTAAAAAATTGATTTACTTAAACGTGTCCACATTCCTTAGCTCTTTCGATTCGTGTTTTATACGTGTATATATGTATATATTCTATATAGTTAATGCAGATACTTTAGCAGAGCTTTCTGCAATTAGTTACTAAAATTTAACATGTAGTTGCTACATAATTCGAATATGTCATGGGAGAAAAGTGAACCGAACGAACGTATTGCTTTGAGAGGGAAAAACAATGTGCTGCAATGACTAGCAGATGCCCTGTAATGTTGGCAGAGCAAGCGAGCACTGCTCTGCTGATCAAGGGGTATACAAACAGAGTTAAAAATATAGCTTAAAACATTTTTGTTTTTTTTTTTTTGTTTTTTATTTGAATTTATTAATAATTTTCAATTAGTTTTCGTTGTTGAAAAATATGCACAACTACAACTTCTACATTTAAGAATTGAGAAACATGTTTTCGCATTCGCTTTCGTTTTCGTATTCGTTATAATTTTGTTTTTTGTTTTGTTTTTTTTTTTTTTTCATAGGGTATAGGGGGCGTTGCTGCTGTGCCACGCCCAGGGACACGCCACGCCCATGTTTGTCATGTGTGCAACAATGTTTTCTGTTTGGCCAAAATGCGTTTCCTATTCAAATTTAAACCGATGACAACGTGTGGGCGTGGCAGGGCGGGGCGGCGCTAAGTTAATCGTGCTCACATATATATATACATATATAAATGTATATATATAGATTAATATATGCTCGTGTGTATATATATAAACAATTATATTTAATGTACATTTAATTTAACGTTTTCTTTTCCTTTCGTAATTCGTATAAATTGTTATTTGTTTTAGTTTTACGTATAATTAGTTGCCCTTCTTGATAGATATATATATATATGTGTGTATATGTCTGTCTGTTGCTGTATATATATATATATATATATATATTGATATATAGTTGTTCAAGTTAATGCATTATTGTTAACGAGGTAGTTCTTCTTGAGCTGCATGTGAGTTGTTCCTGCTTTTCTTTCTTTCTCTCACTGTTCTTTCTTTTGCTGAGGTATTCATCATCCACTTACATCTATATATAGTTTCTATACATACATTAAAAAAAAAAATTGTTGTATATATAATATATATTTATATGTGTATATTAAGTTTAGTTCTCGATTCGCTTTATTGCACAGTTAAAAAACATTTTGAAATTAAATCGCATTCAACTAGATTTATTGCCTTTTTCATTTCTGCTGCTTTAGTTAGTTAGTTAGTTAGTTCCTTCGTTTAGTTAACCTTTGCTATTTACGCTTAATTATTGTATTAACTTGCCCAAAAATGATATGCACAATGTTGATATAGGATATAGGGATAGATATAAAACAAAACACTCAATTGGCTGGCAACGAAAATGGTTCGATATATATATAAGCACATACACATTTCATATGTTATGCTCCTTCCCAGTTTATGCTCTTTTAGGTATCTCTGATTTAACACGTTAGTTTACCTACGATTAATTGCTGATATTGCGTTTGCACTTAAATAAATACATAATTCATTCGAATAGATTTGGCACATGTACTAAACTTAGTACACACAGAACAAGTACACACGATGTGAGTGAAGTTTTCTTCAATTTGCTATTTCTTCTTTGCTTTTTTGTGCATTTTGGGAGTGAGTTTAATGTTTGGTACACCTTTTGAAGCTGCTACTTTACTTTAGTACACTTCTAGAACATATAACCTGCACTGCTAGTTTGTTAAGTTTCTCTGCCAAGACTTGTTGGTACAACGTGGTCGTTTAGTACCTGTACTTAAGATTTGTAACACATTTAGTACCTGTACTAAGGGCTTGTACTCGTACCATAGACTTGTATTACTTTCGGTAACTATACTCAACACTTCTACTATGTTTAGTACATGTACCAAAGATGTGTACTGCATTTAGTAGCTGTATTGAAGACTTGTACCTCTTTTAATACATGTACCAAAGATGTGTTCCACATTTTATACATGTACTAAAGACTTGTACCACTTTTAGTATATGTGCTAAACGTTTTTACCACATTTAGTAGCTGTAGTAAAGATTTGTAAGACAGTGGTACCTGCATTCAAGATTTGTACCACACTTAGTACATGTACTAAAGACTTGTACCACATTTTATAGCTGTAATAAAGATTTGTACAATGTTTAGTAACAGTAATGAAGACTTTTACCTGTACTAAAGCCTTTTACCACACTTAGTACCTGTACTGAAGACTTGTACCGAGTATTGTAGCTATACCAAAGTCATTTACCTCATTAAGTATATGTCCTAAATATTTGTAAGACATCGGTACCTGTGCTTATGCCTTAACTACAGTAGTGGCTGTACTAAAGACTTGTACCTCTGTTCTAATGACTTTGTCAGACATTGGTACCTGCATTCAAGGCTTGTACTACATTTGGTACCTGTACTAAAGTCTAGTAAAACATAAAGTACCTGTACTAAGGACTTGTACCTCATTTAGTAGCTGTTCTTAAGACTTGTTAGACTTGATAGACATTGGTACCCGCGTTCAAGACTTATACCACACTAAGTACCTGTACTTAAGGTTAGTAAAACATTAAGTACGTGTACTGCAGACTTGTACTACACTTCATACCCGTACTAAACTTAGTACATGTGCTAATTTGTGCTCTAACACACTAAGTACCTGTACCAAAGAGTTGCATCTGTACTCAAGACTTGTACCTCGTTCAATACCTTCACTAAACACTTGTACCACACCCAGTAACTGTACTGCAGACTTCTACTACATTTGCTAGCCGTACTAAACTTAGTACATGTGCTAATTTGTGCTCTTGAGCTAAATATTTCGTGTGCTTATACATTGTAAATGTTTGCAAACTTAAAACGTAAACATTGATGTCGAAAACACACACGCACACACAAGGATGACGGGGGTGCTGGGGTGGGTAGAGTGTGGGTGGTGTGGGTGGTGTGGTGGGGGGGAGGGAATTGATTGTTTAGTTAAAACTATTCGATAAATACTCGTATGCATACATACGTTATAATGATAGTTGGTATAATTAGATTAGAAAGAATTCGTTTTTGCCCCATTTCGTTTTTTTTGGTTTTTCTTAATTTTTGGTTTTGCCGAAAGTGAAAATTGAATTTAAATTTTGAGCCGTTTGTGGGCGTTATAATTCCTGAATTCGTACTGCTCGTGACGATTGTTCGTTGTCATCATCGTCGTCGTCGTTGCCGCCGTCGTCTGCCAGGTGTGATGCGGGGGCGGCGGCATTTGCATCGTTTGCCTGTAGCTTGCTGCAATGAGAAGAGGCGAGATGGGGGGGAGACGATTAAACAAAGCGTGCAAAGAGATTAATGCAAAATGTTTTAGCCCGTAATTATCAAACATTGCCCACTGTTGCCCGCTAATTAGTCAATGTCGCGTTCGAGTCGATTCTCGTTTCTCAGTTCAGTGCGCTTCAAATTCTCCATGCTCTCTCTCTCTATCTCTCTCTCTCTGTCTCTCTCTCTCTCTCTGTTGAGTTTCTCGCAGCTGGCGCAACAACAACAGAAATGTTTTTTTGATTATACACAAAAGAAATACAATAAATAAATCTTTAATCCAATTATAGCTCATTATGCTCATATGCACACGCACACACACACATACAGCACACACATACATAGACAGGCACACACACAAATACAGCAAGGGATCGTTGTGTCTTGGAATTATTAGCTTGGACTTAGGCCAACTCCATAATCTGATATCTATAAGATGTCTTTCTCTCTCTGTCTCTCTCTCTCTCTCTCTATCTCTCTGTCTTCAATTTCAGCGTAATTCTTATAATTCCTATAATTCTCATGCCGCGTTCTGGTTTCTTCTACACCACCAACAACAACAACAGCAATATCAACAATCTAAGCACAACAACAGCAACATCAATGTATCACGGAGATACGCCTTTTTCTTCTAATTTCGGCTTCACCTTCTCTTCTTTGCTGGCAACCCTGCAACACTGTCTTCCTCTCTATCCCTCTATCTGCCTCTCTCTTTCTTTCTAGAACAGCACAACAGCTCCTACACTGCACAAAACTGGGAGCTAAGTTATTATAATATACAAAATATCGAATGGAGAAACAAGAATGAAGTTGGATTTCTTAACACATTATAGAACACTCTTTGAATAGGTTACTTTACTCATTATGCAACACTAAACTTGCGCTACATTCTACTGTTCGCTAAAAGATCATGTAGCATGTATACTATATATACATATATATACCTAAACTTAGTCTTAATCGTTCAACTTTGTGCAATCATCATCAAGTGCAAAAGAAATAAGAAAAGCAAGAATTGACTTCATATTTCTATACATATACCCTGTATTTCTCTCAGTGTATTTTAGTGATAACACAACCTGTACTTCTTTATATATATTTACATATATATATTCAGATTTCTCTCAGTGTATTTTAGTGGCACAATCTCAGCTTCACCCCTTTCCTCTGCCACACTGTGCCGCTGCTCTTCTACTCTCCACTCTCCTCGCTACCCTCGATCTATCGATATGCCGTGCGTAGTTTGCGTAGCGCAGTCGAAAGAGAGAGAGAGAGAGAGAGAGAGAGAGTGAGAGTTGAGTGACAAGCACGCTATACGCTTCAGCGTAGATTGTTCTCATCCTGGTCGATGAAACGCACTCCTTGATTGCCATTGGCATAGCGTGTGAAATCTGGTGAAATTATGGAAATTATTTTCGATATTTTCTAGCCGTTTTTTTTCTAGTTTCTGCTGCGCAAGAAATCAAAATCTTTTCTAATTTCATTGCGCTAACCCTTCTTCTTCTTCTCTCTTTCCTCCTCCTCCCTCACTGCTCTGTCGTGTTACATTTCGCGTTCTGCTGTTGCCCTGCGGTCGCTCCCCATTTTTACGCAGCTGCTGCTGCTGCTGCTGCTGCTGCTCTTGTTCTTGTTGCTGCTGTTGTTGCTGTCGCTGCTGCTTCATTTAATCTTCAGCGCATCAGCAATTAGCGGAAACTCGTCATAAAAAACAACAGCGCACAGCACAAAATCGGATAAAGCGCCGACAGCAACAACAACAGCAACAACAACAACTGTGTACAAAGCTTTAAGCTAAACTTTGCATACCCTATACCCGTTTGGAAATGCCTATGAAAGAGGGTGTATTGCATCGGAAGGTGTTTGAATTTTCTCTGAAATTAAAAGGAACCTTTAAGATTGAACATGGCAGATCTCTTGAGTTAGCTAAGCTAGCTTCCTTAAATTTGGCACACAGCGAGTCATGTGCCTCATGAAAGTCAGACATATTTGAAACTAAAGAAATTTGCAGTCTGTATACTGAAATTCGTTAAAACATTACTTGTACTAGTTCAGAAATTAACCTTCTATGTAATATAGGTTAATATAGATTATATATAACCTGTACGCAGTGATTTTTGTGCGTTTAGACGGTATTAAAGCGAACTAATGTAGATTATATTCAATGTAGGTTAAATATACACTGTATACAGTACTTTTAACTTGTTTACAGGGTATCTCGTATACAGTATAGGTTATAAATACCTTGTATCTAGTGTTTTTTTACTGGTTTGCAGGGTATCTAAGCGAAGTAGTTGACCTCCTTTGCAATATAGATTATATATACCCTGTACGTCGTGATATTCACGCGTTTACAGGGTAATTGAGGTTATGTATACCCTCTACGCAGTGATATTTACTAGTTTACAGGGTATCGAAGCAAACTAAAGCCCCTCCTATGCAATATAGGTTAAATATACCCTTTATACAGTAGTTTACCCTTGTTTACAGGGTATTAAAGCGAATTTAGATTATTATATACCCTGTATACAGTAGTTTTCACTTGTTTTACAGGGTATCTAATCAAAGTAATCGACCTCCTATGCAATATACGCTATATATACCCTGCTTTTCACTCATTTACAGGGTATCTTAGCGTAATAATATATAAACTATATAAACTATATAAACTTCTAGCTTATATAAACCTTGTACCCAGTGCTTGTCACTCATTTACAGGGTATCTAGGCAGCGTGTGCGCTGGCCATTGACTTTCCTTACGTGTTTTTTTTTTTCGGAATTATTTTTTTTTATATTCATTTTCAACTCGTTTCGCTCGCCTCGCCTCACCCCGGCTCAACTCGGCTCTAAGATTTATTTCGCTTTACTTTTATTTCTCTGTTTCTGTTTTTGTTTTTCTCTCTCTCCCTCTCTCTCTCTCTCTCTCGCTCTCTGTGTGTGTGTGTTTCTTGTGATTGTGAGACAAAAATTTCTGTTGAATTGGAATTAGGACACACATGAAATAATAACAACAGCAACAACAAGCTAAATGTAGCAACAATTTCTTGGCAACAACAGCAACAAATGTTGCCGCCACGACGCAGCTGTGCGTCATTTGACGCTCCTTCTTAGATACACACACACACACACACACATACTCGCAAATATTTTATAGCCATATATCCACATATATCTATATAGATATATATATGAATACATATGCATGTTTAGCTCAAGCCTGGCAGCCTGTGTATGCTGAAATTGTTGGCGAGAGGAAGCGACTGAGGCCAAGTTCGTTGCCTAAGTCTTTTGTCTGCCTGAACTCGAGAAATTGCGGAATTTTGTGGGTGGTAGATTCAAATAATTAATTATAATTAAGCACAAACACACACACAGAGGCGCACATACACATATACAGACACGTGTTTGCTTACGTAATGTGCAAAAATTGCATTTCATTTGAAATGTTCGAAACTTGGCAATAAACTCCAGCCTGACAACAACAATTATAACACTTTGACTGCGATTCATGTGGCAAATGGGAACAGTATTGTACTGTTTACTAAGGAAACTAGGGATTGTAGATGCTAGATCCTCTGCTTTGTCTAGCATATAAAGAAAACTTTAACTAAATTGAAAGCATTTAAAAGTGTTCTTAGGTTAGTTTAAATTATTTGCAGTGAAGATACTAGAAGTGACAATGCTTTGTTTTATTAATGATTAGTTGAAATTAAATTAAATTCAATTCAATTCAATTCAATTCAATTCAATTCAATTCAATTCAATTAAATTAAATTAAATTAAATTAAATTAAATTAAATTAATTTTAAATTTAAACAAATTAAAATGTTGTATCTTATACTTTACGCTTAACTATTTTAAATTGACTTTTTAAATACTTCTTTGTCTCAATATTTTTTCTAATTCAGTCGACTGTATTTAGTTGACTTTAAATTTAATTAAATAAAATAAAAAATAAAAAAAAAATTAGGACTGAAATATGTAGATAAATTAGATTGAAAATTTATGCAAACATTGAGCAGCTTTACAACACTGAAATGTATTGAAATATCTTGCAAATGTTCCAGATTTTGATGTGATCAAGAAAGAAAGAAAGACAATTAGAGTAGACAAACAATTGTCAACTGAAGGTATATGAAATAAATGCAAGTTATTGATATAACATGACAATATAATACCATATTTATGCTCTATTTTTTAGTGGCAAAAAAGCAACCCTAAAGAGAGAGAGAGACATGACGCCAAATAGGAAAAGAGAGGAGACAAATATGATGAGAATGTTTGTCTCTATAAGACAGCAATAATTTGCAAGGGCAGCCAAGGGGAGAAAGAGAGTAGGAAAGCGAGATGTAGAGAATGCAGAATAATAGAGAGGAAGAAAGGAAGAGACAGAAAGGGAGCGATAGAGAAAGAGAGAGGGAGGGAGAGAGGCAGATATAAAGAGAGAGAGCAAGGGCAGAGGAGACAACTTGAATAACGTTGGCAGATGCTCAAGATCTCGAACTCAAGATGCGGCTGATGTTGTTATTGTTGTTGCTCTTGTTGGAGTTGTTCTTGTTGTTGTTGTTGTGGTTGATGATGATGCAGCATGGCGGCCATGCTCTACGCCTGTTGTTCTTACTGTGCTTGCTGCTCTTCTTCAACATCATCTGCTGCTGCTGCTTGGCATCGTTTTGTTTCTTTCATTTTATTATATATTTTTTTTTTCATGGTTTACTTTGAAAAATCAGAAAAACGCTAACGCTATTTCTCGAGGGTTGATTTTCCTGGCAGCGAAGAAGCAGAAGTCAACCTCAAAGATGGTTAAGACGCAGCCTGTATGTGGGTGTGTGTGTGTGTCTGTGTGTGGCTGTGTGTGTCTATGTGTATCTATAGACAACATCAGGCTGCTGTCAAATGCTTTGATAATTAAAACTGTAGAAAAGAAAAATCCAAAATGGAAAAAACAACAGCAACGAAATGGAAAACGACAAGACAAAAACAAAAATGACATTCGATGTTCGAGTAGGACAATTAACTGTGCTGTTTTATTCTAGAATACATTCAACTTGGGGTTGGAGTTGTGGGTTGAAACATTTTTACCATTGACACAATTCACATTTTTGCGCTAATTTGATTGAGTTTTTGTGTTATGTGTCAAACGGGCAAAGGGAAGGCGAATGGGAATGGGAAGGGGAAGGGGAAAGGGGAAGGAAGCTGAATTTTTGTGAGTTTTTTGACTAATTTGGAGTAATGTGCAAGGCAACATGGGTTAAGCGAGAAGTCAGTCAACTGTCAAGGAGGCGGCGTGGAATGAATGATAAAGGGATAGCTCTGCTTTTTAAATAGTCTGAGTGCCGCTGCTCTAGCTACCTTCCGCCCTTGCTCTCCCCCTTTCACTCTCTCTCTTTCTCTCTCTGCACTATGATACAGTTATGTCAGTAGGCAGGGAGTAGAGAGAGAATCCCGGGGAAGAGGGCAACGAAGAATGATGTGATTTGTTGACTGGCATTTGCAGTAGATACAATATTAAAAGAACTACACGTTTCTGTTGCTTATATCGATGTAATACTCCTTAATTTATGATTAATAATAATCATAATATCCATTTTATTATGTATATTAAATATAAAATTAAGTTTAAAGTTGCAGCTCATGAGCACTGCTATTTTTATGAACACAGCATATAAAATCGTATACTCTCAACATATCTACAATACTCTAGCAATACTCCTTAATTAATGATTAATAATAATCATCATATCTTTTATATTCTGTTCAACAAATGCAGATAGCATATATCTAGGTTGAATTATATCTAGGAATGAATTATTGCTAAATGCAAACGAGTGCAGTAGCATACCCTGCAACCTATTGTGCCAGTGTAGTTATGCTTTATTCTATAACTGCTGTGTTTATGGTTCGATCGAATTGAAATTTGTAGCATATGTAGATATTTAATTCTGCTGAGTATATCTTAAAGTCAGCAGGATGTATCTTTTATAAGTCGCTAACAAAGCGAATTGAAAATTTTAATAATTTATTTGCGGGGGCACTGGGCGTGGCACGCAATATTTTAAATAAACTTTATCAGCGTTTAGTATATAGTAATCTTCATGCCAAATTTGGTATCTCTAGCTTATACAATAGCTGAGATCTGTGTGTTCATACAGACAGATAGAGCTCAATCGACTCGACTAGAGATGTTGAGCAAGAAGATATATACTTTGTGGGGTCTGTCATGCTGCCTGTTACATACATTTTTACGATGTTAGCATACCCTTTTTTGACTACTTTAAATGGTTGAAGGCTATAGCAAGTTAGCTATCTTCTAAACTTCAATCACAGCTAACTATGCTGTTCATTGCTATACAATCTTTACATATCGAATGATACACTATATTTAAGTATATTTAGCTACATATAGATATCAAATACTATACTATATATATAAATATATGTATGTATATTTATGTAGTCAAACTGCGATCACATGGCAAGTATCTTCCCAGCCTAGAACAGAGTTTGCTCAGAATAACGTTAGATGTTAGAGAAAGGAGAGGGGAAAGAAAGAAAACAGACACTCTAGTTAAAGCACATGTGCTGTGTGAAAGCAAGGGGAGGAGCAGCTGGAAAGCAGAAGCATGAGGAGGATGCACAAGGTAGCAAAGGCTACTGGAACTACTGGAATTCAATCTGAAAGTGGAAACTTGAAACTGGCACTGGGGCAGCGCGATTCGATCCTGCCCAAGAATACAATTGCACATCCATCATAAAAGCCATGCTAAAGAAGAAGAACAACAAGAAAAAGACGAAGAAGGAGACAAAGAATGAGTAGTAGAGCAGAGGCATGAATGAGAACGAGAGGAAGAGGAGGAAGAGGGAAGAGGGAAGCGAGAAAGAGATGAGGCAAACGGCTGCGCGCTCGGCTGTTTCTATGAGAGAATGTATGTCACAGATATTTGCACATACTGGCAGACAGATACAGATGCACATACAGATACATTTACAGCTACAGTGAGAGAGAGAGAGAGAGGAAGAGGGGAGAGAGGAGAGAGGAGATATGGCAAAGTGATAAAGCCTACCAGGGCGACTATTGTGCCCGTTTTTTTAATGTTTTCGAAATTCTCAAGCGCGAGTAAGGAGCTGAGACAGAGAACACACACTCACACACACACAACACACACACACACGACTCACACATATACACACACTTAGTACATAAGCAGCGTCGCAGCAACAACTATGAATCATGGTAAGAGCAAAAGCAAAAGACGAAGCAGAATAACATGAAAAAGGCAGCAAGGATTGCACACACACTAAGAGAGCAGCAACGTGTGCGTGTGTTCGTGTGTGTGCCAGACTCTACTGTCTTCAAGGTATCTACCAGATACACACACACACACACACACACGCACACTGAGCAAACAATACAAAGGTATACAATTTCTACCTGGGCAGCGACGTCGTCGTCGTCGTCGATCGAAATCTCTGCCTTGCCGAAAAATTAAAATTACAGATGGTTGTTGTTGTTGTTGTTGTGCGTGCTGTTGTTGTTGTTGTTGCTGGATGAGCATATGTACAGGAAACCAGTTTTATGTTCAACAAACAAACCGCGCAAGAAAAACGCACAGCAAGAACAAACGCCGCAGCAGCAACAACAACAACAACAACAGCAACAACAACAGCAACAACAACAGCCAAAGGGCAGAAGCAGCAAGTAGAAATTCACAGATACAGCTACACTGAGAGAAACTAATTGATCGTTAGGCAAAGAGAGAGAGAGAGATTGCCAAGGCACTTTTGTTGGTTTATCAATGTGATAACTCAGATCTTGTTTCATAAGATGTTTTCTATTTAGTGTACATCTGATATGTATTATATATCTTATATGTGAGAAGATATACACTAAATAGAAGATATATACTATTCTATTTAGTTACACTAGTTAACTCTCATAATAGGTTAAACATAGACCTCCTGTCTATCTTCTAACTATCTATCTATTGTCTAACTATTTAACTATCATTATATGCTAATTAGAGACCTATTATCTATCTAACTATCCATTCATCTATCAGTCCAACTACCTATATCTATCTTTCCATTCAAGCAGCGACCTATCAAGCTATTTATCTCTCTTTATATATCCAAAATCAAAGACTATCTCTCATATCTAACTATATAACATATACAGATGTGCTCACAAAAAAAGCAGTGCGAGAAATGCAATCAAGTAATGTTTTTTTTTTTCAAGTTCCGTTACCATTATTCCAACGTCTACGCATTGTTTGGAGTTCAACAATGTTTTTTTTTAACTAATTCCACTGTTTTCATTACTCACTGCTATTTTTATGAATGTTCATCAGCACTTTTTGTTTAAATTAATAATGTAAAAAAAAATAAACACATTTTGAATAATAAATTGATTTGTTTTTGTTTAAAATAATCACAAAGTTAAAACAAAATTAAATTTTTGAACATTCATTTACTTTTTGATATATAACATTAAGATTAAAGTTGCAGCTCATGCGCACTGCTATTTTTATGAACACAGCTGTATATGCACATATAAAATCGTATACTCTCAACATATCTACACCAAAAATCAACTTTACATCTTTAGAAACACATTTTCAATAAAATAGGTTGATCGATATAGATATATAAGAATGATAACACATATTAAATGCATATCTTCAAGGCAAACTGTATAATAAGTAATAGAAAACAATAAAAAAGTAGTTCGAAGCTTATCTCTTATAACAGAGTTGCAAAATCAATTTGATACTCTCTTTCTTTTGATTTCTTGCAGTGTACAAACGACAAAGACAACCAAGTTGTATGTTATGATGACATAGCCATAGTCAGCGACGATATTGTTGTTGTTGTTGCTGTGGCAGTTGCCGCAGTCTCAGAGTCGCAGCCGCTGTTGCTGTCGCGCATGCGCGCAACTTCAATTTCAGCTCGGTTCAGTTTGGGTTGTTTGCGTTTGCGTATATCTTTGAGATACTACACACACACACACACACACATGCACACACAATTTCGTTTGCCTCTTCTGCTTTGTCTCCAGCCCGCTGTGTGTGTGTGTGTGTATGTATTCTCTGCCTTTTTTTTGGCTATTTACTGGCTGTTCCTGACGCTGCCGCTGGCAACATGTGTGCGTTGTCTGTTGTCTTTGGCATTTGCCAGACACACATACAGCTACAACTGCACACACACACACAGTCGCTGTCTGCAATAGTCGCCAGAGACAGGAAGATATATGGCGAATATAGCCGGCATAGATACAGCCAAAACTAGTGCTAGCTACAAAACTATCTCAAGCTCAAAACAGCCGCATATCCTGTACGAAACTGTATGTGCCACATGTGTGTAGTCTCTCTCTCTGTGTGTATGTGTGTGTGTGTGCAATATACGTGCACACATTTTGCTGTCTTTCTTTGCCATTGCCCGAAAATTCGCCTTGTCTCTGCCTCGCGTCGCGTCGCGTTTTGATGTCGACAGAGAGAGAGAAAGAGAAACGAACAAAAATAAGATATAACAAAATATGAAGAAACAAATATTTTCAACACACGCACGTAATTTCTCTGGAACTAGCCAAGAAGAGGAAGAAGCAAAGTTGAAAAAAAAAATAAATTTCAACAAAAATAATTAACAAAATTAACTAGAAGAAGATCGCATAATCACTTAATCGTCTCGCACTCGCAATGCCCTACAACGTTGGCCTCACCATCGTTTACTTCCCCCTCCTTCCAAATAGATATCATAACCAAAATTTCTGAAATTAAACCTATTTAAATGACAGCTACCTAGCGATAACATTATTTAAGTAGTTTGTTCAGAAATTAAACCTATTTCATCTAAACCTATTTCATTTAAACTATTTATTCTAAA
The DNA here is from genome assembly GCA_018901815.1 of Zaprionus lachaisei. NCBI lineage: Eukaryota > Metazoa > Arthropoda > Insecta > Diptera > Drosophilidae > Zaprionus > Zaprionus lachaisei. The sequence continues at coordinate 510,866 of JAEIFI010000616.1, read as the reverse complement.
CCTATTTAAAATCCTTTTAAATAATTATATATAAACTCCAATATAACAGCTACCTTTGGAGAAAACTTTCTTTACATTTCGTTAATTATTTAAACCTATTTCGTCTAAACCTATTTCATTAAACCTATTTAAAACCTATTCAATTATATAATAATAATATATATTATATAGACCCCAATTTGACAGCTTTTTACATGAGTATTTTGTCAAGTAATTAAACCTATTTGACGCAAACCTATGTGATCGTAACCTATTCAATCTGTACCTATATAAACCTCAATTTGACAGCTACACAGAGATAATTTTCCTTTAATTCTTTAATTATTTTTGTAGTTTGTTGAAAAATAAACCTATTTCATTTAAACCTATTTGATCTTAACCTATATAAACTCCTATTTGACAGCTATCTAAACAAACCTTTCCTATAATTCTTTAATTATTTGAGTAGTTTATTGAGAAATTAAACCTATTTCATTTAACCTATTCAAATAAGTACATAACTGCAATTCGAAAGCTACCTACAGAAAAATTTCCTTATGTCAGCTATTTGATAAAAAATTAAACCTATTTCATTTAAACCTATTCAAATATATAATACCCAATTTGACAGCTATAAAGAGAAAAATATTTGCCTAGTTTATTGAGAAATATATTACCTTTCTCTAACCTCATTCTATTTATTTACTTTTGCAATCCCTTTATCATTCCTTTCAAGAACTTAGCACCAAGCACAACTATATGCATCTAGCTTCATTAAGATTTACCGTACAGTTACAAAAACCTTTCCCTCATACAAATAAAAACAAATATAAAACAAAAGGAAATCCAAAGAAAATTCACAAATAAATGTTTATAATACCAAAGAAAACTGCAAAAAAAAAATACTGTAAGAAATAAAAACACAAAGTATAAAGAATAAAAACAAATAATTTGATTTTTTTTTTTGGTTTGAAACATTTTCAATAATTTATTGTTGCATTTTTTTAGGGTATGCGCTCTCTCTGTTTCTATATTCTTTGCAGACAGTTACGTTCTAGGCATGTAGGTAGTATATATCTAGATCTTTCTATACATATATGAAGTTAAAACCGAAAATATCAAAGTAGAAATAATAAAATAAAAAAAAAAAATTAATTACAATCGTGTCTAAGTTTAAGGAATTGTTGTGAGAACTTAAAGAAAAATACATAAAAATTGTTTTCTTCTATTTCTCTTCTTTTTTTTTTGATTTTGAGTATTATGAAGGGGAAATCAGAAAGAAATGAAGGAAATTAAAATCGAAATTAGGCGTAAAATTAAAAATAGGTTTAAATTACAGTTATAAAATCTTGTCTTTATTTTGTTTGTTGTTTTTAGGTTTTGCTTACACAAAAGGAGAGTTGTATAAATTATAAGTTAAACATAATAAATATCAATATATATAAAAGATCCTGTATATATCTCTGTCTCTGTCTGTGTGTGTATGAGTGTGTAAATATCCCTGATGCTGCTTTGTTGCTGGACAATTTGGTTTCATATAACACTACTATATATATATATATATATATACTATATATATACTTTATATATCGGGTATATATATCAATTGGCATTGCGTTATCTATATTGTGTAATAGGTATAGGTTTATATATGGCATATATGACAGAAACAACAACAACAACTAAATTTTTATAAACTTAATAAACAATCAATTTGATTCGAGTGTATATATGTGTGTGTGTGTGTGTTTGTTGTGTGTGTGTGTGTTGGTTTCTCTTTAAGCGTTTCCTTTCTTTCTTGATGCTGAGGTATGCGCGGCCTTCTTACGAACGTAAGATGTAATTAATAATTAAAATAATAATACAATTATAGTTCACGATTAATATTTATATATATATAATTAATCATAATAATCAATATATAATAATAGCAATAATAATAATAATAATAATACACATTTACCGTTACACAATACAATTACGCAATTAAATTAAATTAAATTTGCTGCTACAACAATTAGGAAATTTTAAAACTAACAAAAAAAAAAAAAAAAAAATTTTAATTATAATAGGTTTTGTTTTTCTTTCGTTCTTTCTCGTTTATGGCAATAAAATTGGTTTTTTTTTTTTTTTTTTTTTTTTCATTAATTACAGCTCTGCTGAGTGTGGGGGCGTGTCTTCAAGGGCTGTGCGCATCACACAAATTAAAAAAATTAAAAAAAAAAAAAACATTAACAACGTTTTAAAACTGTCAAATTTATTGCAAATTGATGCAGCAATAAAAATGCGTTTTAAACGGACGAGGGGAAAAGTTAATGAATGCAGGGAAGGAAGGAAGAAGGTATGAGGAAAGTGTGGAGGGGAGTGGGGGGAGGGAGTGAAAAAAGTGCACAAAAATCTAAAAATTTGGATTTTTGTGGCTTTTTTTTTGTGTGTGTAAGAGAGGAGAGGAAGGAAGTAAGAGTAGTAAAGAGTGAGCTGAAGAGCGCAGAGCGCTTGAAGACACGCTGGCCCAAACCCCCCCACCCCCCCATGTCCCGCCCTCACCCAACCCCAAACCCCCCTTTCCCAGCTATGCCCCCTAATACATCTCAATATCCTTCTCAATCATTTGAAACTCCTCAACAAACTCCTCCTCGTACTCGTTCTTAATCTCAACAAATTCATTTTTGATCAGCAACAGTTGCTGCCGCTCATCAACATCATCTGCTTCGTCATCCTCCTCTTCATCTAAACTATCATCGTCCACAGCCAACGAGTCGTGCTGGTCTACAGCAGCCGCAGCAGCAGCAGCAGCAGCAACACTTCGCACAGCAGCAACACTTGCTGTTTTGCTAGTTGCTGTTGCTACTCCTGCTGTTGCTGTTGCTGCTGCCGCTAAAGCTGCTGCAGCTGCTGCAGCCTTCTTGCCCACAACCCGTGGACGATTGTGCGTCTCGAGATGCTTGCGCAGATGATCCTTGCGGCAGAAGCCCTTCTCGCATATGTCGCACATATGTTGCTTCAGTCCCGTGTGTATCGCCTCGACATGACGCCGCAGATCGGTCTTGTGATGGAATTGCTTGGGACACAGATCGCACTTGTGCGGCTTGTCCTGCGTGCGATGTCGCCCCAGATGGGTGGTGTACACCTCCTCGGACTGGAAACGCTTGCCGCACTTCTGGCAACGGAATGGATACTCACCGGAATGGAAGCTCTTGTTGTGCTGCGTCAGGTAACAGTTTTTGGTGAACTCCTTGTCGCACTCAAAGCACTTGATCCGCCCCGATGGCAGGGTGGTCGAGTGCGGCGATGTTGAGCCGCTGGTGCTGATGCTGTTGCTGGTGCTGCTGTTGTAGCGACGTCGCTTGCTTGCCGGCGTGGTGCCTGCATTGCGTCGCTTCTTGGGCAGCACAGCCACAGCTGAAGTCACTTGTTGCAGCTCCAATTGTTGCTGCTGCTCCATTTGTTGCTGCTCGAGTTGTTGCTGCTGCTCGAGTTGTTGCTGCTGCTGCTGGTGTTGCTGCTGTTGCTGCTGCTGCTGCTGTAGCTGATATTGCTGCTCCAGTTCATACTCTTGCTGATGTTGCTGGTGTGCCATCAATGTTGCCATCTCCAGCTCCAACTGCGGCGTTTCACGTGAACTGCTCACCGTGGGCGAATAGGGTGTGGTGGGCGTGGTTAGCAGCGTCAGCGTTGTTGCCGATGCCTGCTGCTGTTGCTGCTGTGCATGCAGCGCCGTTGTCAATGTATGCACCGGCGGCAGATCACCCTCCTGCGGTGAACGCTGCGCTGCCACAGAATATGGCGACAATGGTGCATAGGGCAGCGGTGCAAACAGCTGCAACAGTTGCTGGCCATCGCTGGGATTGTTGCTGCCGCTGCTGTTGCTGCTGTAGGCCTCATAAGGACTCAAGCTGCCAACGCCGCCGCCAGCAACGGCTGCTGCTGCTGCTGCCGCCGCTGCTGCTGCTGCTGCTGCTGCCTCACTACCAATAATAGTGTGATAGCTCATTGTGTGCTCCAGCAATGGCGGCAGTTGCTGCTGGTAGCATGGCATGTTGCTGCTGCTGCTGGAGATGTTGCTGTTGCTGTTGCTGCTGGAGATGTTGCTGTTGCTGCTGATGGTGGTGATGTTGTTGTTGCTGTTGCTGTTGCTGCTGCTGGTGATGTGCAGTGTGTTGCTGTTGGAGGTGCTGCTGTTGCTGCTGCTGCTGCTGATGTTGCTGATGTGCTGAGGTGGTGGTGTGTGCGAGTTGCTGCTGACCGTATTGCTGCTGTCCAAATTGTTGCTGCTGCTGTCCACCACCGGCACTGCTGCCAGCAACAGTTGCTGCTGCTGCTGCTGGTGTAGCGGCTCCAGGTAACGGTGCGCCACCACCGGCAACAGCGGCTGCATAGTGCTGCATTCCATGTCCATACTGAGCGGCGGTGGGGTGTGCATGTGGTGCTGGTGGTGGTGGTGCTGCTGCTGCTGCTGCTGGTGGTGGTGGTGGTGCTGCTGCTGGGCCACCATGGGGATGGACATGAGCGTGGTGCTGGGCATGAGCATGGGCTGCATGTACGGCATGTGCATGGTGTGCGGCATGGTGTGCGTGTGCGGCATGGTGTGCGTGGGCGACATGCGCGTGGGCGACATGGGCGTGTGCGTGGGCGTGTGCATGATGGTGGTGGTGGTGGTGGTAATAACCGGCTGCTGCTGCTGCAGCGGCGTGCTGTTGCTGCTGCACTGCAGCATATTGCTGTGCTGCATATCCTGCTGCTGTTGCAAACCCAGCTGCATGTTGTAATCCATTCCCATAGGCGGCGGCAGCGGCAGCAGCGCTCCCATAGGCGGCGGCGGCAGCAGCTGCTGTGCTGCTGCTGCTGCTGTTGCTGCTGTTGGTGGTGGGGTGCGTGAGAAATCCATTGCTTGCTCCTGCTCCTGTTCCAACTCCAGCTGGCCCCCCAACAACAGTTGCTGTTGCTGTTGCTGCAGCAGCTGCTGCTGCTGCTGCTGCTGTTGCTGGTGATCCAAGTGCTGCTCCGATTCCAGCTCCGACTCCTGGTATACCTGCGCCGGGGGGCAGATAGTAAGGGGCGAGTTGCTGTTGCTGTTGCAACTGTTGCTGCTGTTGCTGCTGTGCGGATAAGGTCGCGACAGCAGATAGTTGACCTGCTGCTGATGCTGCTGCTGATGTTCCAATTGTTGTTGGTGATGCGCCGCCAGCAAGACGTGCTGCTGCTGCTGCTGCTCCGACTCCTCCTGCTGCTGCTGTTGCTGCTGCTGCTCCTCCTCCTGCAACAGTTGTTGTTCCATTGCTGAGTTGTTGTTGTTGCTGTCCTCCATTTGTTCGTTCTTTATAGTTATTGTTGTTGCTGTTGTTGTGGGTGTTGTTGTTGTGCGTGCTATTGTTGCTGTTGTTGTGGTGATTTGTGTGTGGTTGTTGATGGTTTGATTGTTGTTGTTGTTGTTGTTGTTCAGCAGGCCCCTCATTTGGGAGGACGGCATGTTGTTGTTGTTGTTGTTGTTGGGGGCGGAGGGACCTGCTAGCCCGTTTGGGTGACCGTTCATAACGGAGTTGTTGTTGTTGTTGTTGCTGTTGTTGCTCGAGTTGCTGCTCGCATGCTGCGGCGAAGCATTTGTCGTCGATTGCACTTGTTGCTGCTGCTGCTGCATGTTGTAGCTGTGATAATGATGTCCATTGCTGGCTGCATAGACACCATTGCTGGCAGCAGCAATCATATGATGTTGCTGCTGTGCCGTTGGCGATGGCGATGCCGAATAATGTGTGCCACCATAATCCGGCGGACTACGCGGTGGCTCCGGTGCCGTTGGCTCCTGTTGCTGTTGTTGTTGTGTTGCTGCTGCCGCCGCTGCTGTTGCTGCCGCTGCTGCTGCTGCGGCTGCTGCTGCCGCTGCCGCCGCATTGCCACGACGACTTGTCTTTGTTACAGGATCCCTGGTCGGATGATGATGCGCCGAGATGGGCAATGTGGCAGGATCGGGTTGTCCGCTGGATTTGACAGCATTCTTGTGCAACGTCGTGTTGTAGTGACGCTTGAGGTGGCCCGAGCTGGTGAACCACTTGTTGCACGCTGTGCAATTGTAGGTCTTGGGGCGACGTGCCTCATTCGACTTCCAGGTGGCAGCCTTGGCTGTCAAACTGTTGGCAGGCAGCACCGAACTGGAGCTGGGTGGCTCGAAGCCACGATAAGTGGTCGAGGTGGTGGAGGAGCCGCCACTGCCGTCGGTGGTGGTGCTGGGGAACTCAGCAGGCGATGTTGCCAGCTGTTGCTGCTGCTGTTGTTGCTGCTGCTGCTGTTGATGTTGTGCACCCACTGTGCTCACCTCACCTACTGTGGGATCAAAGGATTTGTCCACATAATGCTGAGAATCGGCGGCATATTCCGATTTGATCATTGGATAGGGCGACATCTGTTTGCTGGGTGCATAATAATGCGAGGGAGACTTGTCCACCACGCCCGGCATTAGCGACTGCTGCATGTGGTAGGCAGCTGCTGCTGCTGCTGCTGCTGAGGCAGCGGCATCCACTGGCTGCTCCCAGCTGTGCAGCGCACGTTGTTGCATGCTCTGCATGGAGTGTAGGGGATCGGGTAGACCAAGTGGAGGTGGCAGACCTGCAACAATTGCATCGTGTGGTAGATGTTGCAAGTGTTGCTGCTGCTGCTGGTGGTGGTGGTGTGGCAAGTGTTGCTGGTGCTGCGGCAAGTGTTGTTGATGCTGTTGCAAGTGTTGCTGCTGCAATTGATTGTGTTGCTGCTGCTGTTGTTGCTGCAACATTTGCTGATGATAAACCATTTTCTGTGAATCCAAATCGAGCAACTCATTGCCAGCTGCCGCGGCGGCAGCTGCTGCTGCCACAGCAACAGCTGTTGGCGTGGGCATCTCCTCCTTGATGTACGGCGAACTGGCATAGCCGCTGCTGCCGTACGGCGACTCTCCATGCACATTGGCAATGTGTTCCTGCAACTCGGACTCGTTGGTGGTGAGGATGCCGCATTTCTTGCACTGCAACTTGCAACCGCCAGAGGAATTTGGTGAATTCGGCTGCGTCTGTTGCAAGTGCGATGAGGTGGATGTGGGGCTGCTGCTGCTCACCACACGTGGCGACATGGCAGCAACTGTTGCTGCTGCTGCTGCTGCTGTAGTGCTAACAGCAACTGTTGCCTCATCTGTGGCACCAGCGGCTGCGCCAGCCGAGCCTGTTGCTGCTGCAGCCACAGCAATTGCTGTTGTCGACGGCAAGCCCGAGGTGGGTTGCTGCAAGTACGGATGGTAGCGCACACCCGAGGGTTTACTGTAGTCCCCGTACGCGTAATCCGCAGCGGCAACACTCTGCTGCTGCTGCTGTTGCTGATAGAATTGCTCGTAGCTGTTGATGTAGCTGCTGGCGGCGTAGCCCTGCTGCGGCTGCTGTTGTTGTTGCTGCTGCTGCTGTTGCATGTCGCTGGCGTAGAGGCTGCCATACAGTTGTTGCTGCTGCTGTTGTTGCTGTTGCTGTTGTGCTGCTGCTGTTGTGGAGTACATGTGATGTGTTGCATATGGTTGATGCGTAATGCCCGATGACGATTGTTGCTGCTGTTGCTCCGACATCAGCGACTGTTGCTGCTGCTGCTGCTGTTGTTGCTGCTGCTGTTGTTGTTGTGTTGCTGGCTGCGGTGTGCCTGGCTGATTATCACTGGAGTCTGCAGCGGCGCTGATTGTTGCATTTGCATTTGGTGTTGCTGGCGCGCTGTTGCTGCTGCAATTGCCATTGGCACCGGCAACAGTTGCTGTTGTTGTGTGGCTGCTGCTGCTGTTGCGGCAGCGCTGCTTGGCGGTGTATCGGCAGCAGCTGCTGTTGCTGCTGCTGCAGCTGCCCCAGCGCCACTTGCTGCCGCACCGCCGCTGTCCGTGGCACCACCAGCGCTGCTGCTGCTGCTCGAGGCTGCGGCTGTGGCAGCGGCAAGCGCCTCAGCCGCCGCATGCAACGGCGGCATTTCACTTTTTATGCTCGCCATAAAACGCTACATAAGAATTGCTGTTGCTCCTTGCTGTTGCTGCTGGCGTCGTTATGTGTTGCTACTGCTGCTGTTGCTGCTCTTGTTGTTGTTGCTGTTGCTCATGTGGCCAGTTGCTAGTTGCTGTTGTTGCAGCGCTGCATGCGCTGCGTTGTTGTTGTTTCCTTTATGTGTTGCTGTTGTTGTTCCTTTTTGTTGTGTTGTTGTTGTTGTTGTTGTTTTTCGTTGGCTATTGCCCGCTCGTTTGTTGTGGTTTTTGTTTCGTCGTTTTGTTTTGTACTGCGAAAAATTTTAATTTCAATTTTAATTTACATTTGCAGTGGCAGAGGGAAAGGAAGAGAGAGAGAGAGAGAGAGAGAGAGAGAAAACAGAGAGGGGTGAGCGCGCGTCGCGATATATATATTCGATTTGGCTAACGGTTTCTTTCTCTACTTTATTTTTTATCTTACACTTTTTCGTTTGCAACGTGAAAAAAAAAATATATAAAACGTGCGCAGCGCCGTTTGCCGCAACCGTCGTCGCTGCCGCGCTGCTTGTATATTGAACACTGATCGAGAGAGAGCGGCAGAATGAGCCGCGGTTAAAGAGAGCAACTGAATGTGAGTGTGAGTGCGAGTGTGTGTATGTTATATCAACAACAAATTGCAGCTGCGTTGGCGCAGCTTCGCTTTAACAGCGCGTTAACAGTGCAGCTGCGCGACGGCGACTGCGACGGCGGTGACTGCTGCTGCGCTCGTTCTTTGCGCTTGCATTAAACGTAACAGCGAGAGAGAGAGAGAGGTAGAGAGACTGTTTTGACTGCTGCTCTTCGCTTGCATTGCGTCGTGTAAGAGAGAGAGACTTTTTACAGTTTACAGTTTGTTACACACAGAAAAAAAAATATTGAGCACATTGCGAAGCACTACGATCGCTCTTTCTCTCTCTCACTCTCTTCGTATACTATATTGTAGTTTATGTTTGATTTTGTTTCTTTTATTTGTTGTATTCTTTTCTTTTTTTTTGCTTACTTTTATCTGCGCCTTTGCTGCGTTGCTGTTGCTGCTGCTTCTTCTTCTTCTTCTTCTACATCGTCACGAACACACAAAAACAACTGAAGAATAATAACATAAAAAATACCGAAACCGAAGAACTTATTGAACTGTTGTTGTTGCTGTTATTATTGCCGGAGAGAGTGTTGTGTTTGTTTTTGTATTTAAATCACTTTTTGTTTGTTGTTTTCTTTTTGTTGAGAATTTTGAATTTTGATGTTGCGCGAAATATGTTTCTTTTCGTGTTGCTTTCGCCGGCTCGTTCGCCGGTAAAGTCTCCTCCTCGTCTCCTTTTTCAAGCACGTTTCTTCATACTGAAGATCACTTTTTGTTTGTCTCCTCTTTCATACTTTCATTCGTGGAGAACAGAAAAAAAAATTGTTTACGAACACACAAATAATGGAGGGGGAAGAAGTGGGAGGGAAAACAAACACAAGTCAAAACGTGTTAAAAAAAAACTTTTCACTCTTTTTTTGTTTTATCACTTTGTCCGAAAATTTTTAGTGTTTGTTTTTTTTCGATTTCGATTCGATTTTGATTTTTGCCGAAAATTTGTTGCCAAAATTGTTGTTTGTTGTCGAATTTAGTTTAGTTTCATATTTTATTTTTGTTGTTGTTGTTGGTATTTTAAAGCAAAATTAAACAAAAAAGGGCGCTAAAAGCTAAAGTAGCCGCTCCGCTCCGTCGTCGTTCGTCGCACGCTTCGCTCGCTAATTCGCTCGTCGTGTCCTTCTTTCTGCTACGGCGTTCCAAATACAAATGACGGAACGGAATTGTGTTTCCAAACACAAATGACCGACGTGCATGCGGCGGTGGTTTCGGCAGCGGCAGCAGCAGCAGAAGCAGCAGCGCGGCATTCTGAGGCAGCAGCGCAGCAGCAGCAGAGGAAGCACGCAGGCAGGCAGGCTGGCAGGCAGCGGCAGCGCTGTCGCTGCTCAGTGCGTCGCACATGTGTGCGTGCCTGGCTGCCTGCGTGTGTGTGCCTATGTGTGTGTGCTATATACAACGAGGCGACGGCGTTTATGTGTTTCGCTGACGTCGACGGAGCTGTCGCTGTTGCTGCTGCCTTTTCTGCCTCTGCTGCTGCTGTCTCTTTCTGTGGCTGCATTTGTTTTTGCTTTGCCAAAGCCGGCGTTGTTTTTGCATTTGATATTGTTTTTGCCCTGTGCTTTTGCTTCTCTTCTGTTGTTATTGTTGGAAATTTGCACACATTGTTGCTGTTGTCGCACTGCAACGCTGCAGCGCTGCTGCTGCTGCTGCTGCTGCTTTGGCTTCAGGCTCTGCGTTGTTTTGCATGCGTAACGCGCACAGTGATTCGCTGCATGTGCAAAATGCAAAACAAGGCAGGCAAATATTTTATATATATAAATTACATATTTATTTGCTATTTATTTAATGTCAACTAAGTAAAGTAGACTCAGAATTAAAATTTACTATTTAAGAAAAATAGTAACATATAATAGTAATATATTATAAAAATATATATATTATATATATTAATATCTATTAGAGAAAAGTTAAAAACAAAATAAATTTATTTAGTTTACAATAAAAATTATTGAAAAGTTAAAGATTATAACAAAAAATATAGTATAATCCATTTATTTAGACTTTAAACTGGGAAAATAATGAATAAATCGATCATTTGTTCAAAAGCATTTGGGGAAAACCTAGAAAAGCCCAATCAGATCAACAGATGCAAATGGTTAACAAAGGAGTGAATCGAGGGGGTGTGTGAAGGGGAGGGACTAGTGAGTAAATAAGGCCGAAACTTTTCAACAGATGTTCGAACAATTAATTGAAATGATTAATGCAATGCTGATTAGCTGAGCCTTACCCTAAAGCGCATTCCTACCACATTAGAACTCAATTCGAACTAAAATTATACTCAAGGCTAAATGTGGGATTGACTCACGCCTCGTCGCCGTCGCCGTCGCCGTCGTTGTCGTCGTGTTCGTCTCACCCTACTAGCCTAGTTTTTGGGCTTTAGTGACTCGTAAAACTTGTCAACGCTTTAAAATTAATAAACTGAAACTTTTATGCATAGCATAAAAAAAGATGACAGCAAAATGTCGCAAAACACACACACGAGAGAGAGAGCAAGCGAGAGAGAGCAAGAGGAAGAGAGAGATAAAAACTAAAAATAGCCGTTTTCGAAGGGTTTTTTTTTTGTTTGGCTGCGAGGAGGTTTGGGTTCGACCGGGGACGAATGAAAATGCCCAAAAGTATTTAAAAATCTCGTAAGCCAAATGCGAGCTAATGGCGCTCACACACACACACACACACACACACACACACACACACACACACAAACGCGTACATGAAGATCCACACACAAGCACACACTCGCAACTTAACGAACATATTCATGCGGGGGGGGCTTGAGGAAGAGTTGAGTTTGAAGTTCGGGATAGAGTGGCAGTTAGTGCGAGAGAGCAGAGAAAGAGGGGGAGACGAAGACAGAGTTGGAGACTGAGCAAGCGAGCGAGGCACGCCGAAATTTACATACATGATTGTCATAAAAAATCAGCAAGCAAATTGTCAAATCCCTAAACTGACAATAAAACAATAAAGAAGAAATCGCTGAAGACGGCGAAGACGACGTCGACAACAACGACGAAGTGGCTGGCAAAAGGCAGAAGAAGTATGTTGGGCACAAAACGGTTCAAAAAATCTGCCTCTCGAACCCTTCTTTGCCCGTGCTCTCCCCGCCACTGGGGACTGTGTGTGAGTGAGTGTGTGTACACTGGGCAGGGGAGGGCAAGCTAAATATCTGCCTCAAGCCAAAAGGGACTGTCCTCTTTAAAGTGTTTGAAAAGATATACGATTTTTATAAGTTATACGGTTTTTTGCAATTGTAAAAGCTGAGAATTTATCAAAAACATAAGTTTAAGCTCTGTATAAATCAAATATCACATGTCTATATTTTTCTACATATTTGAATTTTGTTTTAAAGAAATAAAAAGAAAACATGCGAAATTTGAATTTACCATGCAATTGCATATCGGATAAATATTTATTTAATTCATATATTCTAATAGCTCAATTCTACCACTTAATTTAAATGTATGTAAATATTATTATAATTATAATTAGATTAAGTTGAAGGCCCCTATAAAATAATAGGTTAACCTATATTTTTGTAAATTTTAGTTAGCCTCGTTAATATATAAACTGTAACAATCTTATAAAAAACACACACCTTTTCCAATATTACAGGGGTTTCTTTTCGTTGTGATTGACTTTCTGAAATTATTTATTGTAGAATATTCTATAAGCACATCGTCTAATAACAGTGTCCATACAATACTTGCATAATATTTCATCAAACAAAACATATAATACAAAATGGAAAATTGTATTTTATATAGAAATATAAACTATAAATAAATGTAATTAAATAATTAAAAATTTAATTTCAAATAGAATTTTATTGTAAAATAAATTCAATTCATTTCAGTAAATTTAATTCCATAACTAAAAATTCATTTGTATGTGGAAGTACAAATTGTGAATAAGTATAAATGCAATAAATTTGTTGTAATAATCCAAAACTTATTTAAGAATAATATAATAACAAATAATTGTTGAGTTCAAGTGCAATAAACTATGAGTCAAACAATTTCAAGCGAACTCATTTTCGTGTCGCATTTTATAACGTTGTCACACTGTGCGCGTATGTATGTGCGTGTGTGTGTGGGTATTTAAATTCTTGCATGCCGACAGCAAAGCGTAGCGCACAAGACAAGGCCAAGGAGCGGCACGAAGAAGAACAACAACAAGAAGAAGAGGAAGAAGAAGAAGCTGGCGAAGTAATAGAGAGAAGCATAAGAGAAATAAGAGCAATAATAATAAAAGAGCAGATCAAAAATTGAATAATAAAAGCTGCATGAGGCTGAATTCCCTTCAGCGAGACAGCTGATGCGACGGCGCAGCGACGACGGCAGCGCACTGTAGCGTCCTCTGCTGCAGCTAAGCCGCCGGTTCAAGTGCGCACCGGGATTAGGCAGAGTTTTATGGCGCATTTATGGCACGCAACTGTTGCGAGGGCGCAGGCGCAGCAGACGCGCAATAAACGCAGGTAGCGAGAGAGAGAGCAATAGAGAGAGAGAGAGAGAGCGCGCGCTGTTGCTTAATTACAAGGTGCGTCGGCAGAGGCCTTGCGTGTCAGCGTCAATCACAGTGCGAGTCCTTTCCTAATGCGTGTCCATTTTGCTCCCTCTCTCTCTCTATCTCTCTCTCTCTCTCAGTGCGTGCACGTGCAATTGTGTGCGTGCGTCTGTTAATGACTTTTTAATTGAGCGCGTACAGCTGTCATTGTCAGCGCCGTTACTTTTTAATTACGCGAGAGCAACAGAGAGAGAGAGTGCGACGCTGCGCAGCCTCAACTTCGTTGGGGCTTCGTCGTTTGCCTTCGGCTGCGCTTGCTGCTTCGGCTTATGTAACGAGCGCCAGCGCCGCAGACTGCCCAAAGCCGTTGGCGCCGCCGCTGGCGTCGTCGCATCAGCAGCAACAGCACTGACAGCGGCAGCATTATTGGCCGTCCTCCTCCTTCTACTTCCTATGACTCACGCCTCAGCATGGCTCAGGGCCATGTTCAGTTGACGTCGCCGTCACCGTCGCTGTTGGGCCCCACTCCACATAAATACACACACACACACACGCACACTATGCGCTGTCGCGGCTGCGCCGTTTGTTGTGGTTTCTTTGCGCCTGCCCCCGCTGGTCTGCGCGTCTCGCCCCCTCCCCCCTCACTAGGGTTTGTTGTTGTTTTCCTTTTCGCTTAAGCCGGCTTTAAGTTTTTTTTTTGCCTTGCTTTTGATTTGTTTTCTTTATATACCCTTTGCAGAGGGTATATTCATTTTGACCAGGAGTTTGCCTCGCACCTTAGGAGACATTTTTAATTCTATAATATATGTATGTATATGATACATACTCTGAATCAGCATCAACAGGGAAGTCGAACTAGCCAGGTTATCGTAATCAAAGGTAACAGCAAATCTGTCTCTTTTTTTATTGCTCAAATAAAACGTATATTTGATATAATTTTATTGAAATTGTTCTTGAAATCGAAGTACAACCACATGTTTTGTATAAATATCTTTGTACCGATTTTTCCATTCGATTTTTAATGTTATTAATTTCAATATTAATATTATAGTAACATTAATATAGTAATATTGCCATAAATTGATTAGGACCATTTCAGCATATAACGAACATTATATAGAACATTAACAAAGCATAAATTTAAAAATCTATTGAATTATAGTCTTTTCATTAATCAAAAACCTATTTTCCTGTTTTTTTCGTTTTTTCTTCGTGTCTATCTATTTTACTATCCCTTTTTTGAGAGGGGTAAGTGGCAGCCATGCTGCACATTGTAGATTAATCAGAACGAGCCGAATCAGATCGATATATAGTATGGCTATCGTGTAGCCATATAACCTATCGGCCGTAGTGGGGGTTTTTGTATGATGACCAGTATGTTATTAGAAATAATCATAATAAGAGATTTTCAAAAAAAACCTGTCCAGAGATTGGAGTTATTATATCGTATGTTGCTGTCAATGAAAACATACTACAATATTATTCAGTTCTGAGCCTTATATATATTATATGTAATATATATATATAACTAGTATAGGAACAATCTGAGTAGATAAGAACCTGCAAGGGTATAGAACATTCGGCATGTCGAACTAAATCTTTCTTTTTTGTTTTTTTTTGCTTTGCTTTTCTTTGTTTTTGATTTGTTTTCTTTTTATTATTTTTAATTTCGCTGTGTTGACTTTGTGGCAGTGTAAACACGCACGCATGCACGCGTATAAGTGTGTGTGCATGAGTGTGTATGTGTGTGTGTGCATGCTGTGTATGACTGTGCGCAGTCGCGCCGGGATTGGGTCAAGAGACTTGGCGTTTACAGTAATTGAATAGGGCGAGCACTCTTGAGCACATGTTGATGTCTGTGCATGTATGTATGTGCATTTGTGTGTGTGTGTTTGCTTGGCCTGGCTACCAGTTACGCTCATACATAGCCTAAGCTGTGCTCTCTCTCTATTAGAACTTAAGCGACGCTCTTAAGCTGAGGCTTTCTCTTTGTCTTTCTCTCTCTCTTTAAGCTCGACTTGAAGTTTCCTTACTTATTTTTTTTTTGAGAGTAAACTATTTACATGCACTATGTTTGCCGACATGTCTGTGCATGTCCAAGTCCATGTGTGTGTGTGTCTTTTATGTGATTTGTATTTACTCTTCACACGACGACAGTTGACTGTAATTACACAGCGAGAAATCGCATGCACTGTGAGTAAAAGTCGCATCTGTCTGCATCATTGTTACTAAAATTCTTTTAATTTTTATTTTATTTCTTTTTAAAGTATCATTTTTTGCGTTCAAGTAATTCCTCCTCTCACACTTCCTCTCTGCAGCCTTCCCCCCAATTTCTCTCAGTGTACGTTCAGCTCTTTGTTATTTTAGCTGTCGCTGTTTAGCGTTTTTTTCTCGTCATTCTGTTCCGTTTCATTTGCACAATATCATCTTGGTCTTTTCATATTTCTTCTCTCCTTTTTCTTCTCTTCTGCTGCTGCTGCTGCTTCTTCTTCTTGTCTTCCCTCTTGGCTTGTTTTCTTAACACTTCTTTGGGGCCTCATTTGCATGTTTTCCAGAGATTTTTGGCGTGCACTCTACAGATATTATATGTACATATTGTATATAGAATATATAGTAAGGTCAGTGTTGTTGTTGTTGGTTGTTGCTTTGCACAGTAGGATTATCTGTATTATTTTTAGTGAAACCGCAAAAGAAAAATACCAAAAGTATTGACTGTAGTGTGTGTGTGTGTATGTGTGTGGGGTGAAAAGCGAAGAGCACTCACAAAGGAGCTAAGCCAAAGCAAAACAACAAAACGAACGACAAATGCCGCTCAATCATAATTGAAAAATGCAGCAGCAGTGGGAAAAACAACAAGAAAGAGAGGAAAAAAACAGCAGATGCACAACGCGCACAAAAATGCCAACACTCATGCACACACACGTTCGCACACAGGCACACACACGTACGCAGTCACAGGGGCAGAAATTGAAATCTAAAGGAATTCAATTTAAAATGCAAACAATGCACACGCACACATGCCTCTCTTCCTTTCTCTCTCTCTCTCTCTCTTTAACATGCCAACGCATTGCGCGCCAACTGCAACATAATGGCTATGAAACGTCGACTGCGAGCGGCGACAGTGGCAGCGACAGCAACAGCGACAGCGGCAATGTTAAATGAGCAATGCAGCATAAAGCAAAATGCGTGAGAGAGAGCGAGGGTTGTAAAATGGCTGAGCAGAAATTGTGCAGTTGCCGCAGTTGGCATCGCTGTCGGCATCGCCGTTG
This sequence comes from Zaprionus lachaisei, assembly GCA_018901815.1. Classification (NCBI taxonomy): domain Eukaryota; kingdom Metazoa; phylum Arthropoda; class Insecta; order Diptera; family Drosophilidae; genus Zaprionus; species Zaprionus lachaisei. The sequence continues at coordinate 494,497 of JAEIFI010000616.1, read as the reverse complement.
CCGTCGCCGTCGCTGTCACTGTCGCCGTCGCCCGTTGTGCGTGTCTAATCCGCACTGTTGGCAGTTGTTGTTGTTGGTGTCTGCATATTTTGCAAATGCAATGCATGTGCAACACGTGTGAGGCATACTCACACACACACATACACGCACACATGGCCCCCCATTGTGTGTGTGCTCTAATTTTGCTTTATTGCTGCGCTGCGTATTTGTCTTTTTTTTATTTTGCCTTTGTGCTCGTTCTTCTTCCCCCTCGGTTTGCCCTTTGCACGTTTTGTGTTTTATTTCCTTCTGCTCTGAATGTAAACAATAACATGTTGCTGCATGCAACAAGGCAGCGAGGCAACAAGTGCATTTGCATTTGTATTTGCTGTTGTCGTTGTGTTGCCAGCGTCGCTGCCAGCTTTGTTGAAGCTTTGCGTTGACTTTGCTCTGCTTACTGCAAGCGTCGCTGCACTGCTTAGGCTAACTGTTGACAGCTGATCGCAGTGGTTGGCAACACTTCCTTAAAAATCTGCGCTCACTGCTAAGGACTCCCTCACTCTCTAACTCTGTCTACAATGCTATGCTATCTAACTATTTGCAATGGTTGGCAGCACTTTCTCTGCTAGCATTGCTTTCCTAAGTCAATTAGTTGGCAACACTTTTCCTGCTGCCTTTGCTCCACTTTGTCAAGTAGTTTGGTGTGCGCAGTAGTTGGCAATTTTTCCCTTACTTTCTTGATCTGTCTTCACTTCTTACTAATTGCAGTAGTTGGCAACACTCTCTCTGCTACCTTTGCTTTCCTTAGTCAACTAATTGACTAATCACAGTAGTTGGCAACACTTCCTTGGTGGCCGCCATTGCTATAAGCTGCGCTCACTACAAAGGGCTTTCCCACTCTCTTCCTTTATCTACACTGATGTGCTCTCTTACTTATCACTTACTTAAACACTTCCTGCTTTTACTGCTCAAGGCTCCCTCATTATCTCTCCCTCTCTTTTCCACTGCTTTGCTTTTTTACTTAGTAGTAGTAGTAGTTGGCAACACTTTCATGGGGGGCACCGTTGCAATGGTTGGCAACACTTTCTCTGCTAGTATTACTTCCAGTAGTCAACTAATTGGCTGATCGTAGTGGTTGGCAACACTTCCTCGTAGGCCGCCATTGCCCAAAATTAATTGCGACGTTGTAGTGGAAGTAAGAAAGAGAGAGAGAGAGAGGCAGAGTGTGTGTGAAGAGTGGAAGGTGGGAGGAAGAGGGGAAGTATTCTAACGTTACGACCGACACTTGTCAAAACTTGACTGGCATTTGTTGTCTAACTGTACTTTTGTTAGGCCTACACACACACACCCTCCACACACACACTCACACACACACACACACTCATGGAGAACGCGCGTGGCCACACACATGCGCCAACTTTTAATCATTAAAAATTGTAACTGTTATTAATATTTAAAGCCTTACATAAGCACAACATACACCCACACATACGCACACACACACAGTCACAGTAAATGGGCAACTAAGCATGTCCAAGTCATGTTACACACACACACACACACACACACACACACACACACACACGCACACATGAAGCTTAATTGCAAGCCATCGTGACCGTTGTGCCTTTCCTTCTCCTCTTCCTTCCCCTCCTCTTTCTTCTGCTCCCACTGCCCACCCCCCTTTAAAATATCCAAGCGCCAATTTAAATTTAATATCGACGCGCTCACACATGCACACATACATATGCAATGGTGGTGGCTTGTGTTAAGAGCATGAGAGCAAAGGCAAAAGAGAGTGGACAGAGCTGCGCTGCCTCCACTGTTGCTGCCTGCTCTGCTGCTGCCTGTGCCTCTGTCTCTGCTGCTGTTGCTGCTGCTGCTGCTGCTGCTGCTGTTTGCTCGTTTCTCGTAAATCTATTTGGCACATTCATGCATAAAGTATTTAGTATCTTTGAGATACCTTTTTAACCGCATGCCAACTACACACATAACATACACACACACACAACGCACGCACACACACAACAAGCAGAGTTCACATGGCAGCCAACCAAAAGCCGCGGACATTGAACGTCGACGTCGACGTCGACTTTGACTGTCCAACACTTTCACTCATGTGTGTGTGTGTGCCTGTGTGTGTGTGTGTATGCGTGTGTGTCGCGCTTTGGCAAAATAAATTAATTTCAAACGTGAAGCTGCCTGCGCGCTTATGCAAAGTGAACTACACACACACACACGCACACAAACACATTGCCAATGTCCAATATACAATGACAGTGGGAGGCAATCAAGCACAGGCGGCAGGGTGGTGCGGCTGTGTGTGTGGGAGGGAGGGGGTGGCCGAATACAATGGCAACAACCCGAAGCGAAATTCTAAAGAATCCCGAGCAACTTTCCCCGCAACGCGCGCAATCCCTGCAAAGTGAGATATCGTGACTAATCACAGATTATCCCAACGTATTTATAGCAAATTTCGGTTTACTTTTGATTTACTTTTGATTTTCCCACTAACTGATTTCCTATAAACATTTAGCTGGAAAATAGCCAAAAACTTATTGAAGTTTAATGCTTTAATATATGTAACCTGATACTTAATGGATCTAGCATTATAACTAGATCCATTAAATATTAGATTACAATAGTTTCAGATCAGGCAGATTATTTGTTTTATTATTATTCGATTTAGCGAATTTGTATAGCAAAAGCTCTGAAGATTAAAGCTCAAGTGTAATAAGGTTAGGAACGTATAATGCATCTAAAATGATTTGCGTGAAATACATCCTGTATTATTTATTTTATTATTTATATCTTATACGGTACGTATGTTCAAGGTTGAATAACTTAAAAATAATGAAACCGATTGTTATAAATGACATTTATTTCTAAAGTTAAGTCCTTTGGAATGTGTTAATTTATTTAAAGTCGACTATAGCAGTCGACTGTTTAATAATTACAATTAACAATTACAATTTTAATAATTACAAATTTAAAATTAAATTTAGGCACATTTTATTTTTACATTTAAATTAATTCAAAATTTAAAGACTAGGTTTTAAATACAATATATATTAAGTAGCTAGCTTTATTGTCCACAGCAAAATATGCCATCTTTGCAGCTTTAAATACCATTAAAAATGGTTAAAAAAGGCTATACTAACTTTGTGCAAATGTATGTAACAGGCAGAAGAAGGCGTGGCAGACCCCATAAAGTATATATGTATATATACATTCTTGCTGAGCATCCTTAGCCGAATCGATTGAGCCATGTCCGTCTGTCTCTTTGTTTGAACTTCAAGATCTCGGCTATTACCAAAGTGAAGAATTGGATTGAAGCTTTCTGTATACTTTGCACAGATCAAGTTTATTTCAAATGCTGGCTGCCACGCCCACCGCTTCCGCAAATCAATAATTTAATCAATAATTTAATTTTTCAGCTAGTTTTGACTTAAGACTTACATACGTGCAATTTGCGTTGCAGAAACTATTGTAGATTGTTGGATTTGCAGCGTGCTATGTCTTGGTCTTTGATGATCTCTCACTGTCTTGTGATCTCCCACTGTCCTCGACAACAAGCGATGAATAGGATTGTCGGACGTCGCCTATTTGGAATCATATTTACGGCGATATGTACGTTGAGTTAATACGTCTGCACAACTATTTTCAATGTATACATTAACAATTTCTGCACTTTCTTTTTATTTAAAGCTATTCATGGTAAAAATTCTCTTCAAGCGACGTTTCTAGAAATTCTAAAGACAAGTAAATCTGCTGAGAATTGTCAAGGTTATTCCATGTTACAATGCCAACATAAGAAAGGGCGCACACTGTAGATCAGATAAGGTCTTTTAATAACAATTATAATAGATTTATAGATTAGCAACTTGAACAATTTATGGTGATATTGAAGTAAGCTATCAATGCTGCTATTTCCATAAAGGTATATACAGTTTGTGCTAATGTATGCAACAGGCAGAAGATTAAGTATACATATATATTCTTGATCAGGAATACGAATCCGTTCTTTGTTATGGTTAACAAATGTTAGCAGATTATAAGCCGTTCGTATTGCAAGGATAATGTGTGTCTTTGTTGTTTAAAACAAACTTAAAGCTCTGCTTAGCAGTTCCCCATAGAAAACATTGCGTATACGCTGCGTGCATTTAGCAGCGCCTTGGCATATGCAATAGAAAATGTTTTCTTACCTGAGAAACATTTCAGCTGCGATGGGCCGGAAATTAAGCAAAGCTACATGGTGGGGGAGGGGGTTTGGTGAGGAGAGTGTAGAGGAGTGTGTAGAGGAGTGTGTAGTAGGTAGGGAGAGGGGCAGTAGGAGGAGGTCGCGCAGTGTGTTCGCGTTGTTCACTGCTTCTCTGGCCAATGGACGCGAACGCAACAAGAGTAGGCAAACACTACGCACACACACGCACACACACGCACACACACGCACACACACACGCACACACGCACTCACACATACGCATGCGAAATGCTTTTAACATTTTCTAAGATTCAAATTTCGTAAATTATCCCTTTGCGAGCTGCTGCCGGGTGCGTGTGTGAGTGCAGAGGGGGGGGGGTGAAGGGAGAGTGTGCGTGTGTGTGCCTATATGTGTGTGTGTGTCTTGTGTGTGTGTGTGTCTTGTGTGTGTGTGTCTGTGTGTGTGTGTGACTGCGCATGTATTTCAAAATTGCAAAATGTCTACATGGACATTTAAAAGTCCGATGTACGTTCGCCTCCGTCCACTTGCCTGCCTGGCCAACCCTGCCCCCCCCACCATCCCCTGCTCTTGCTGCCCCTTTGCCATCCACCCACACACACACTCACATGTGTGGCACATACATCTTGCGTCCTTGCTCAAGCTCATTTGTACGTCGCGTCGTGCTGCTTCACATGCTTCCCCCCTCTGCCCCGCAGCCCTTGCCTTTCTCCTGCCCCTGCTTCGTCCTTGTCGCTGTCGTCTGGCTGACAGTTAGCCAGCGCCCCCCCTGCTCCATCACTGTGCCCGCCCCTCAAGCTCTACGCCCTTGGCAAATATGCATACGTAACGGGCAGCTTCACTATGCCTGCCAGGCCGATGGGCAGAAGCAGCAGTAGATGGAGGGGGAGTGGGGCAGGGGCAATGAGAGAAGTAGAGGAAGTAGAAGGCAAGGAGAGGTGTAGAGGAAGGAGGCAGAGGGGGCAGCAGGAAGGCCACATTTGGCTTCCTGCCTGGCTGCCTGTTTTGAATGTGTGACAGCCGCCGCCGTCTACTATTGCCACGCCTCCCCCTTCACCTCCCCTCCCCCTACATACAGTGGGCGATTTGCTTTGCTGCTGCTGCTGTTGTTGTTATTGTTGTTGTTGTTGTTGTTGCTTTTGCTTTGGCTTTTGGCAAGTTTCCTTTGCCCGAAAATTTTCATTTTCATGTCTCGCTTTTTCGAAAATGTAAACTCATCATAAGTGGACCAAGGGAGTCGAGTGTGTGTCTGTGAGTGTATGTGTCTGTGTGTGTGCCTGTGTGTGTGTTTGCCTGTGTGTGTGTGCATGTGTGTGTGTGGCCGAAAGGACTAACGCAGACGTCGTCATTGGCATCGTAACTGAGAGTAGCCAAGGGGCATGAGAAGGTGCCAGGAGAAGGGGAGCAAGGTAGAGTAGGTAGGGGGAAGTGGTAAGGGGAGGGGGGAGTGGCAAGTAAGAGGAGGGGGAGGGGGATGGCACATTGTGCGTCGCAAGTGTTGTGAATGGACACAGGACGATGCTGTTGGGCGCTGTCAAAATGCTCGATTGAAGGACGAGCTGTGGCGCAAGGGGGCAAGTAGGTGAGGGGGGAGTGAAGGAAAGCAAACGGATTGTACAATGTGCTGCATACGCATATGTAAATGTAGATAAGTGTGCGTGTGTGTGCTGCGAGGGCGGTTTGATGAGAATTTTAAGTTGATGAAAATTTAGAGAAACGTTTTAGACTTTAATAATTATTATAAAGGAAAAGGAAATATAAATGAATAAAATATAAATATCATAAAGATTTAAATAAATTTAAAGATCTAAATCAATTTAAGCAAGTTTTTATACCTAGCTCTAAAATAAATAAATACAGTTTATGGAAGGATTTTATGGTACTATTAAGATTATTATACAATTTCTAACAATGTAAGTAGTTTTATAAAATTATTACAGTGAATCTAAAGAAGTTATGATATATAGAGCTAATAGATAAGATAAAGATAAGATTTAAGAGAGAAAAAAAGAAGATTAAAAGATTTTAATAAATTTTAAAGTGGATTTTATAGAGAATAATTACAATGAACACTAAAATGAACATGAACTTGACTGAAACTTAAATGAAACGAACTTAAGTCGTAAAGAAACTATAAGGAAAACTTAAAAAGAGTAATATAAAGAATGTTCTGATCAAATTTAGTAGTCTTATAATGATACAATGTACATTTACACATGATATATGAATATATGATGTTTATAGCCTTTCTAAGGGTATATTAATGTTGGTCAGCAGTTTGCAAGGCACCTTAGAAGACATCTGCGACCCTATAAAGTATATATACTCTGAATCAACATCAACAGGGAAGTCGATCTAGACATTTCTGTCTGTCTGTCCTCAGTTGTAAAGCTAACTTGCCACACATACTTCTTATTGCTGCACGCTGTATACAAGTCGGAACGAGCCGGATCGGACTGATATATCGTATAGCTGCCATACAAACTATCGGACCATTTTTGTTATTTGTCAAGATATTGCAATCAAATGTACTGCATCGGACATTTTCTATATTTATAATATGCATATAAAATTTCATCAAAATCGTAGCACTATAACATATAGCTGTCATAGGAACAATCGGCCGAAATGGATGTTTTTGTATAAAGATCATTTCTGCTTTTAGAAACAACTTAACTTGGAACAATCAACCTGCAAGGTATAGAACCTTCGGCATGCCAAATATAGCCTTGCTTCCTCTTTTTTATGTTTTGTTTTAACTGTCAATTTTTATCTAGAAACTGTCCACAGAGGACAGTTACTAAATTTGAAGCATTTTGAAATGGGATATGGTAAGCTAGAATTAGTTGGGATTACACTAATATAATAATACATTTTAAAAAGACAGAAATGATAAGTTTAAATTTCTTCTAACGTCTTATCCCCACTTCATTTCACCCTTCTCTACAGCAAATAGTATATCTATTTAAGTTGAATTTTAGTCGAGCTGTTTTTCAACTAAGTATAGTATCCAATGCTTCCCTCATCGTTTCAGTTTGCAGCATTTTAGAATGAAGTTTTCAGTTTGCATTGTGAATCCATTTGTGAAACTATTCAAGTGGCTCCACACGTTGCGGTGGTTGTTAGTTTTCGCATGGCCAAAAGGCGAAGCCTACCACATGTGTGTGTGTTTGCCTCTCTCTCTCTCTCTCTGTTAGTGTGTGTGTCCGTGTGTGTGTGTGTGTGGTCCGCGTGCTGCCTTCTGGTCTGGCAGCATCGTCTCCAACGTCGTGTCCAACCACCGACGGGCTAGCAGCAGTTCGATTGGTCTCGGCTCGCATCGACTTGACTCGCCTCGTGTCGCCTCACTTCGACTCGTTTAACTTCAACTTGACTCGTCTTTAACAGTGCTGTCAACATTTTTAGCGGGAAGCTAGAATGCGAGTGCATTAAAGTAGCTAAGAAATGTATACAAAATGTTTAGTAAACAGAAAAAAAGCTAAAATGATAATAAACGTATTTTAGATTAGATATTTTGGCTTTATTTACTTAACTATTAATACTCCTGCTAATTTTAGATTTATTATAGATAAATATATGATATAATTATAATATTTATTTTATATTTGTAATCTATATTATATATATTATACTTTATACGATTGTAAACTAATTGATTGATACATTTAAAAAGAATTTAAAAAGTTATAACGAATAAACTCACAGAAATAACTTGTAGACTTAAAATTAACCTTTCAAATTGTGTTTTTTAAGAGAGTTGTGGGGGCGTGGCCAAGCTATAATACCTTAAGCTTATACGCGCAATAATAACACAAATTACCGCCAAATTTGTTTTAGCTAGCTTTTAAAATCTCTGAAAACAATGTGTTCATACAAATAGAAAGGTTTAAAGCGTCTCTTGCTGGTTCTAAGTTAAAATACCCTACTACTCTTGTGTGCACAAAGCATACAGCTATGCTGAAAAACAAGCTAAATTGCCAACACTATGCTGCCTTGCCTGCACTCGTCTTGCTTCGTCTGTGCCTTCGGCTCTGGCTTCGGCTCACTTCGTGCTGCGTCGCGTCTTGTTGCTCGTGTCTTCTTTTGCCTGGCGGCGTGTTTCCTTTTTTGCGTAATTTACGAGATTATTTCGCACACACACATGGACACACTAGAGAGGGAGGGGTATTAGAAGGAAAAGGGGAGGAGCGGGGAGGGAGAGGGGAGAGGGGAGTGGCACACACAGCTACGCATAATGATGTTGGCTTGTCTTGGACAGCAGCGCGCTTGGCACTCGCCTGCCTAGATGGGTGATTGGAATTGTGGCAGGAGGCAGTGTGTGTCTGTGTGTGTGTGTGGGCGTAAGTGTGGGCAGTAGGAAGGGGGGCGTGGTGGCTTGGCTTGTCGTAGTTATTGCTTGCGGGCATTCATTTTAATTTTAAAACAACAGCAAAACGAGAGAGAAAGGCCCAAAACATACAATGCTTACAAATGGCAAACAATTTGAGACACACATACACACACACACACATACACACGTAGCTTTGCATATGTATGTGTGTGTGTGTGTTTAAGGGTTGCCAGGCATATCTAATGACAGCCAACTACTCGCATCCTGTGCATTTATCTGCCACTGTAGCCCAACAGCCCCTGACTTGCCCAACTTGCCCCTCTCCCTCTGCCACTTCCCCTCTATTACATACGTGCTACCCCTTCCCCTTCCCACTTCCTTTCCTCCTCTTCTCACTTCAGCTCCTTCGCGCCAGCGACGTCAAGCGGCGGTCAAGTGAGCAGTTCGAGCGGTAAAAAAGCTAAACGGGCAAGTAGAAGTGGGAGAGTGAGCGGAAGAAAGGGAGTAAAAGGTGGAGAGAGAGGGAGGGCAGACAGATAGAGAGAGAGAGAGAGAGAGAGAGAGAGAGAAGACAGCGAATTGATTTAGAAGCTGTCTAGCTAAATATTTTTTAAGTGCGTGGCAAATTTAAATGGAATACAATGCATTAACAAAGACAGGTGCCATAAATAGACAGAGAAACTAAGAAAGTTCTGCATGAGTTAAGACGAGGAAGTAAGGCTAACTTCGGCATGCCAAAGGTTCTATACCCTAGCAGTCTCTTATCTGCTGCGATTGTTCCAATACTAGTTATATATAATGTTGCAGATTTGAAGGGTTTTGTGTATATTCAGCATTATGTACCTAAGTTAAGTTGTTTCTAAAATCAAAACCGGTCTGCATACAAAAACCTTAATATCGGCCGATTGTTCCTATGGCAGCTATATGTTATAGTGCTCCGATTTAGATGAAATTTTATATGCATATTATATATATAGAAAAAGTACGATGCAGTAAATTTGATTGCAATATCTTGACAAACAACAAAAATGGGCCGATAGTTTGTATGGCAGCTATACGATATATGGTTCCAATCCGGCTCGTTCCGACTTATATATAGCGTGCAGCAATAGGAAGCATGTGTGCCAAGTTTCATCAAGATAACTCCAAAACTGAGAACAGACAGACAGAATTGTCTAGATCGCCTTCCCTGTTGATGCTGATTCGGAATATATATACTTTATAGGTTCTTAGGTTCCTCCGAAGGTGCCTTGCACACTGCTGGCCCACATTAATATAACCTCTGCAAGGTTATAAATATGTTTAGCTATTGCTGATGCGCCTATTATGCTAAGCTTGTTCATTTTGCAACTTATTCAGCTTAGCAAATTCTATGAGGGCTTCTTTCCTGAGCATAGTATCAGTTGCAGGTTGCAAGCAATGTCGCAAATGTGGCAATGTGGCGCGTTGCCAGGCATCAAATCCGCTGAAGAGCTGCAGCTCATTAGGCGACAGTGAAAGCGGCAGCGAATGCAAAAGTTCTCTGCAAGCTGCGCTGTGGTCCTGACTTTGCTGTTCTTATTCCTATGTTCTTGCTCTGCTCCTCATTCGCTTTGCCTCAGTTGTGTTGAGTTCTAAACCTGCACTGGCTCTAGCCTTGTTCTCTTTCCGTTTTACACCTTGTCTACATCTCAGATTAAGCTTCTATAGGCTGCTCTAGAACAGTTCTCGGCAAGTCCTTCTCTGCTTGCTCTACACCCTCTCTGCACCTACTCTGCCTCTGATTCAGCCTCTCGAGGGTGCGCTCTACACTCTTACCCTCTTTTACCTTCCCCTTCTCACTCTACTCCCACTCTCTACTTAGTTTGAGCTTCTGTAGGTTTCTCTACATCAGCTCTACTCTCGCTCTAGCCACACTTATTTTCCCCTGCTCTATTCTTAGCCTTGTTCTCTGTCCGCTCTACAAATTTAGTAATTCTACTTAATTTCGTTTAAAACTTCTCTAGGCTTCTCTAACTCCAAACTTCTACAGCATTCTTCTTCCTTTCTTCTTACTTCTTTCATTGCTCTTTCCTTATTCTACTTTATTTTTAGAGTCTTCAAGCTCAGATCAGCTCTAGCCTCTCTAGTCACAATTCTTCTTCGACTTTTGCATTCTCTACTCTTAGTTTCGTTTTCTTTTCTTTTCTCCTTCGTCTCCCACCAGTCTGGCTTTTACTAAAGCTTCTTTATGCTTCTCTAGATCTTCTCTACTTTCGCTATATGCTCTCTATTCTCTTTTTTTATTCACGTTCCTAAACACTTTGTAATCTGCTTTTCTTTCTTGTCTGTCTCTCTATATGCCAATAACAATCCATTCCTTTATGTCTCTTTCTTTCTTTCTCTTCCCTTCTTTCTCGTTCCTTTTTTCTCTTTCTTACTTTCTCTTTCTTCTGTTCTCTTTCTTTTTCTTTCTTTCGTTCTCTTTAATTCTCTATCTTTCTTTGTCTCTTTCATTCCCGTGCTCGTTTTTCCTCAATTTCTATTTAAATCTTTATTTCCCTGTCTTTCTCTCTTTTTCAATATCTTTTTCAATCTTTTTACTTATCTATCTTTCTCAATCTTATTCTCACTTTATGTGCTGTGATCTATCTTTCTTTATTTTTCTGTCTTTTTCTCCCACACTCTCTTATTCCCTCTCTCTCCCTCTCTCTTATTCTTCTTTACCTACAATACATGTAGAAAGACGCACATTACATCTCTACATTCTACAATCCTTTCATGACAATTCTTTGACCTCCTCTCCCTCTCTCTTCTCCTCTCTCTCTCGCACTCTCCCTCTACCACTCTCCCTCTCGCCCACACCCCCTCCCCAGCGAGGTGGACACTTTCAGTGTCATTAGTTTTGAATAAGCCATAAATTAAAGATTAAAATGTATGCAGCATGCGGTCGTCTCCACTGCTTGCCTGGCCCTTCTAATGGACATGAACAGGGCTAAGCAAAGGTGGGAAAGGGGAGAGGGGGGAGGGGTGGGTGGTAAGTGAAAGGGAAACATAAGTCCAACAATGGCCAAAGGCGGCCTGCCTAACGACTTGCAGAGTGGAGCAGTAGCAACAGCGAGTACAATGACGAAGCAGATATCCCCCCCATCCCCCCTTGCCCTGCCCCCTGCCCCGCCCCTCACAAGCTACCTCCTCTGCCCCTGTGCACGTGTGTGTGTGTGGCATGGCCAACCCCCAAATAAAGCATTTGCGAAATTTGCATATGTGTGTGGCAAAACTGCTGGCGTAGGTAAATTAGTTTACCCGTGTGTGTGTGTGTGTGTGTGTGTGTGAAGGTGGTGTGCGCCTGCGAGCCTTTAAAACTTGTGTAAGCTTGTGTGGCCAGCTGTATGTGTGTGTGTGTGTGTGTGTCCAAGCTGTCCACCCCACACACACACACGCGTAGGCAGCTGGCTTTGACGCATGCCCGGGAAAGTATGCAACACAATTGTGTTAACTATGCTGCCCCCGCTTGAGAGGCGATATGTATATGAGGGGGCGGTGTACGCTGCTCGATGGGGTTACCAGAGTGGGCTGACTGTGTGTGTGAGTGTGTGTGTGTATGTTACGGTGTGTGTGACAGTGTATGTGACTGTGTGTGAGTGTTGTAAAATGCAAAGCGACGTCGTATAACAATGGACAGCAGCAGCAGCAACCCTTACAAGCAGCTCCCCCTGCTGCCTCCTACTACTTCCCCCTCTGCCAACACAACTACAGCTAACTACAACTATAAACTACAAATGAATGCCCCGTTGTAACGTGTTGCCACGCCTCTGCGCCCCACACTGCGCCCCGTCTAACAAAAACATTCGCTTTTCAGTTTTGATTATCAAAATAACTTAATTTATGTTGTGCGTGTGTGCGAGTGTCTGTCTGTGTGTGTGTGTGTGTGTAGGTGTCTGTGTGTGTGTGCTATGTCGTGTTAGCTGCCTCTAAACGGGGCAGCTTAAGTGACGCAAATGTGGCAGTTTGTTTCATTGTTCTTCTTGTTGCTGTTGTTGCCTTTATGCGAGCCATCAAAAAGTTTTGTCAAACATTTTTCGCACTTTGATTGTCATTTCTCTTCCCCCCTCCCCTCTACCGCTCTCCCCCTTTCTCTGGTATTTAATTTAAATACCTAACACACTTTGTACTGCTTAATTTGAATAGTTACGGCAAATGAGGCAAATGAAACCGAAAAAGTATCGAGCATCGAGTGTGGCCATATATGACCTTACTCTGTGCTGCGTATCTTGTTTTTGAGTATTGTTTTCCCATGTTTCATTACATATATTGCTAGTTTTGATTGCGCTCTGTTTATTTGTTGAATTTCAGCTTGATAACTACAGCCAGTTTGGAGATATAAGTAAAAGCAGTGAGACTTACTATATGATTTGTATAAAGTTATCACTTGAGTTGATTGTGTGCTCTTAGTTACCTAATTTGAACTTGAATTGTACTAGCAATAGTTAGGAGATTAGGCTAGTAATACCTTTTAAAGGTTTTATCTAGTATTTTTAACATTAAAGATCTATTAACATAAATATTATTAATTCTATAAATATGGCAGTAAAAGTAGAAGTTAGTTTAACTTTAACTTTATTTAACTTTATTATATATGTATAATATTACATTATTCTAAGTTATTACGACTAGCTGATAACCTTGTTGGATTTAGCTCAAACATGACAATGTGGCAATTCAAATTGTAATCGATATTAATCATAGGAATAACATAATAATCAGTCAGTTCTTTAGTGTTGAGGTTTGCACTGACTGAGTTGACAGTTTTGGCGTCACTGTAGGTAAGTGCACTTCGAATGAATTGAATATGAGTGCACTCGAAGGACGCACTCAACCTTCTCTCTCTTCCTCTCTCTTTCCCTTACACATATACATGAAAGAAGACCTTAACAAGTGCAAAAATGTAGGCAAAAATCATTGAACATTGAAGCATTTATTAGTGAGATACCGATGCCGAAATGTTGCAAAGAGTATGCCAAAATTGGACTAAGCGGATGGACCGTTTGAGGCAAAGTCCCGTTCAACATTACCATAAAATAATCATCAAACATTTAATTATATGCAGCGTACTATCGATTCAAATAATGATTTCATGCATTTCTTTTAATTTTATGTGCTTTTTTTTTAAGCTTTTCTATAGCTCTTAAAAAATCACTCTATATTATGAATATCTCAGCATAACTATCGCATAAGTACAAAACTATCGCAGCTTTCAAGTGTCTAAGTGATTTCATATTGTCATATACAATATATATATATATCGGTCTGTGCCGCCTATCAAGCATGCTCAGTACTCCCCTTCCTCAATTTATGCTCCATCCTTGTCTCATCATTAAGTTTCCCCCCATGTCGAAGCACTCTATATACTTGGGCAACTAAGCTGCACTTTCAACTGCCCTGTCCCGATCGAAAAGGAGCAGAATGCGAAAAAGAAGAGAAAAAAAAACAAAAGATCAGGCCCACAAGGTCCAATTAAACATAATTGCGTGCCCACCCACGCCCACAACCCCGCCCACAAGGAGGCTGAGTGAAAAAAGTAAAGTTGCGTAAAAGTTATTGCTGTGCTTAAAAAGTAAATTGCGATAGAGCTGCTGCCCGACTGGGCGGTACGCTTGAAAAAGAGTTCAAAGTAGAGCGCAAGGTCCTGCAAGTGTTTGAGCTATTGATGCGGGGGTATGCCGAGTTGCGCCTCAAGGTATGCAGTGAATGAATTATGCAAATGCTCTGCACATTTCTGCAGCTTATCTCTCTCTATCAAATCTGTCAGTGTTGGCTAAGGGGTTTTTTATTGATTGTACTGTACTTCTTAAGGTTATCGAAATAAAAGCGACAGTGATTTGGTTTTAAAATGTTTTTATATTGTCTTTTTAGAGTCTTTCAAATAGTTGCTTCACTAAAGGTGCAATCAAAAGCAAGAAGAACCTGAATTAAATATGAAACACCTTTGCAGTACATCAAAAGAGAATAGAATATAGAAAATACATATGTAGATTCCTTCTTAAGTTAAGCTCATATCTAATGCGAATCACTTGGCCCCTGTTCTGGCTCATTGCAGGGTATGTAAAAGGGCTGGCTACCAGTAAATAAGTGCCCCGCGACGATGGACATAATGAGCTAGCACCCTACACGCCCGGTACCCCGGTACCCTGCTCGCCCTGTAACACAGGACACCCTGTGCACGCATTGGTATTCCGATTTTGATTCGGATTGGGATTTTGCTCAAGGGTTGGCAGTTTAAGGTAAATGAAAATCGACATTTATATACTGAATAAAGAATCAGAAGCCGCGAAAAGAAATGAAAATGAAAAGAGACAAATGCGGTAAATAAGCAGAGAAAAGGAAAAAGAAGAAGAATAAGAAGAAGAAGAAGAGAGAGAGAGAGAGAGAGAGAGAGAGAGAAGTAAAGGCTCTGCCATTTGGGTGTGGGTACTTCATAAATAAATACATATTATATAGCGAGCGCTAAGCACATTAATTAAAAAAAGGGGCGCAAGGCGGGGGAGGGACAAGTGACCCCGCCAAAGGCTCTTTGAGAAACAAAAATCTACGAAAAAGATGCCTAGACGACGACGAAGCAGCAGAAGATCGGTGGAGGGAAAGGTAGTTGGCAAAGCTAGGGAGAAGGGTTTATTGACAGCAAAAGGTGGGAAGAGAGGGGGAGACAAATAAGTTGGGTCACATAATGGATAAAGCAGAGCTTATCTCAGCTGCAGGGCTCTTCCCCTCAGTCTATACCTACCTTTTTCTTCAGCCTTCTTTTCTTATACGATTTTAGCACTGATGGAATTTGAATAGGTTCCTTTGAACGGGTACCTTTGAGTAGGTATCTTTGAATAGGTATTGCGAATAGGTACATTGGAAATATGTACCTTTGCATAGGTACCTTTGCATAGGTATCTTTGAATAGGTACCTTTTAAATATGTATCTTCGAAAAGATACCTTTGGAATAGGTATTGCGAATCAGTACCTTTGAATAGGTACCTTGGAATAGTCACCTTTGGAATAGGTTCTCAAAATAAGTACCTTTGCATAGGTATCTTTGAGTAGGTACCTTTACATAGGTACCTTTGCATAGGAACGTTTGCATAATGTACTGTAAATTATTCTTAAACAATGCAATAGACTAACTGCAATATATCCAAGACAGATCAAAAGAATTTGGCAGATTTCATGCCAAATCCGGCTTGGATTTATCAATTCCCATTGTGTGCGGCATTCTTAAATGTTTTCCCTTCCCCCAAAAACGTGTGAATATGTTGATACGTTTCCTCAAGCTTTTCCCACTCACCTTGACTTCGACTAGTCAGTCGATTTCATTGTGTTTTTACATTATTCGTAAACGTTTAACTGGCTTTACTGCCTAACTAACCTAACCTACATTCGTAACTCGAATATAGGTAATCGACTGCAGGCTGTAGTTTTCCTTTTTCCATTTTCCAACTCAACATTTTGCAGCTTTCAGGAGTTGTTTTTTACGCAGTTATTCGCACAGAACTTTGGCGATTGCCACCCCTTTACTTTATTTTCTCTTTCTCATGCTGCTGCTCTGTGTGTGTTCTTTTCTTTTTTTTACTGTGGACCGTTGTCCGCAACGGACGCAGGAACGGACGAGAGGAAACCTACGTTGGGGCCTGCTCTGCTCTGCTCTGCTTCTTGCTCATATTTTCTTTACTTCCATTTGATACCCTTGCAAAGGGCATATGCACAGAAGCAGATATCTCTCTGTATATACTCTGTATATATATATTCTTGATCAGTTCAGTTTATGCTGATCGATACGTTGTAGGTATTTCTGGGTTAAGGGTTTAGTACTAATGAGTTTAACTGGGTATTGTTGGCTTGTTCTAGTATATAGCAAACATTCTAATGTTCCAGATAGGACTACTGTTATGTATATATAGCTGCCATAGGAACTCTCGTCTGAATATAGGAACCCTTGGTGTCCAATATACTACTATATA
Source organism: Zaprionus lachaisei (assembly GCA_018901815.1). Taxonomy (NCBI): domain Eukaryota; kingdom Metazoa; phylum Arthropoda; class Insecta; order Diptera; family Drosophilidae; genus Zaprionus; species Zaprionus lachaisei. The sequence goes on along the minus strand of JAEIFI010000616.1, from coordinate 478,003 downwards.
TGCCATTGAAAATGAATCAAATTGTAATTACTCTTTACCTTTCTTATTCATCAATTATTTCAACACCCTATAACCTTCCACGTAACTGTCTAAATAGTTAAGGGTATCAAGGCTTCGGCCTTCCTCACTTAAATGTGATTCCTCTTCTTATTTTTTTATTTACTCGCCTCGCCTTGCCTTGCCTTGCCGTGCACTTTATGTCCAATTTTTTTCCGACATGTTTTCGCCGCGTGCGTTTTCTTCTCTCGTTCTTTTTTTTCCAGCTGCCCGCTTCCTCCTTTTTTTTGGTGTTTAAATTAGAACTTTGTTCGTGCTTTGAATTTTTAAGTTATAAACTCGAGAGGGTATTTTGTGCTGCTGCTGCTGCTGGGCTTTTCGGTAGGCGTTGCTCGGGTTGAAAGTGAAAAAAAGGGGAAAATGAGTTTCACTTTTTGCAAAGGCAGCTCCCGGTGGGGGCAGCAGGGAGGAGTCACCTCAAAGTGAAAGTAAAAGTGAAAGTGAAAGTGCGTGTGCAAAAGCTAAAGACGTAGAAGAAGAAGAGGAAGTAGAGAAAGACATCAGAGCAGGCCACAGGCTGGAGGCTGTAGCCACTGGAGCAGCCGCTGATACATTGCGTCCACTGTAAACGCTCCACTGTGGCTGCTCAGACAGCTGGTCCTGCTGCTGCCCCGCCCACAGATTACTCGCCCAACTCACACCCCGGCACTGTATGCCCGCCAGGAGCACTGGCAGTCCTGCGAGAGCCACGCACACTTGGGTTATTATCAAATTGAATAGAAATAAATGCGACTGCATGTGAGCTCAAATTGTGGGACTGCGAAAGGAGGCTGGGCAACGTGCCCCGGGGGAAGGTAGAGAGAGAGAGATATGAATGGTTGGGGAATGCAGGAGTGTAGTTTGAAAAGTGAAAGCTTATGTAGCACATGGCGATAGTACGTAACAAGTGAGCTCAGTGTACTTTACAAGCTTGCCAAGAGTGCTTAGTGCCTTTCTACTTCTTTATAGTGCACACTTTATTTATAGAATCCTTCAACTCTATTGCCTGAATCTTTTACAAACTCTCATTCAATTATGAAGAATGTTTTCAATTATAGCTTGATCTGAAGCATCTACACAGCAATTTTGCTGGGTCTAGTTCACCTCAATGCAGAGACCTAAGCACTTTTGAAACGGGCCACTTAACTAGCACTTGGATTAACCCGCTCCCCATGGCGACAATTGAGCTGGTCGAGTTAATTACTTAACTGCCCCAACAAGCTGAACAAAAAAGACCTAAACGAAGCTCAAGATTGTTTTTCAATGCTCACTTTGCCCGGTAAGGTTAGGTTCGGTGCGTCTTCAAAGCGAAATTAATGTAATGAAACATTTATACAATTTCCATTTCCATTTCCATTTGCCCTGCTCCGTTGTCCAGTGAGTCCGTGTGTCCGTGAGTTAAGTCAAAGGAAATCGGACAACTGAGACGTGAAGATAAACACATGGCGAAATCAAAAAGCAACTGGGGTGAAAAAAGGGCGTAAAAAAGCGAAAGGAAAAAAAGAGAGAACCAGCAGCACAAACACAAGACAAACCGGACATACGAAAGGGCTGACTGTATTTGGGGGGGGTGTGGGCAGGGGCAGGCGGGTACAGACGACAATAGATACAGCTACAGTTGCAGCTTCCCGAGGAAGTTTACAGCTCCATCTGAAAAATTACATTAATGTGTTTTTTTTTCTTGCATACCCAGTAGTCATTAAAAATGAATAGTATGTGGGGAAGGTAGATAACAGAGAGGGAGAGAGAGAGAGAGAGAGAGAGAGTTGGAGCAGAAATAGACTAGAGTAGAGTTAAGGTTAAGTAGAGCTTTATAAATTGACATTCGATTATAGTTAAAACTAGTGCAAGACATTCATTTGATAATATCATAATAATCCTCCAGCTCTATAAACTGTAGAACTTAGATTCTTCTTTTTATAGATCATGATAGATTCTTCCTTTGATAGATCAAATGTTCCTTCAATTTACCCCAAAACTGGTGAAGCTTAGCCTCGACAACTTGTCTTTCATTCAATTCTAACTGCGGGAACTATTGAAATACAATGAAATGTAGAATCACATAGAAACTATTGTAATACGATGAAGTTTTATTTAATTTAATTTAATTTATTTAATTTAATTTATTTAATTTAATTTAATTTAATTTAATTTAATTTAATTTAATTTAATTTAATTTAATTTAATTTAATTTAATTTAATTTAATTTAATTTAATTTAATTTAATTTAATTTAATTTAATTTAATTTAATTTAATTTAATTTAATTTAATTTAATTTAATTTAATTAATTTTTGGTCAAACCGTGGTCTGACAAACTAAAAGTAAAACACAATTAAAAGTAAAAAACAATTAATAATCATAATTGTTTGTAAATTTTAAATTGAAATGTAAAACTAAGAATAATTTAAAATTAAAGGTAAAACATTAAATGAGCAGAAAGACAAATTAATTGAAATGTAATTGTAATTGTAATTTTATGGGGAATACTTATAAAAATAACACAAAAAAAGCATTTTAAATTAGTTACAGACGTGATCTTTGAATGTTCCTTTAATTACCCCCAAAACTGTTGAAGCTATACCTCGAGAATTTGTCTCTCATTCAATGTTTAGTTGGGGATATATTGTAATATAATAAAATATATTGTAGAATCATGAAAAGGAACAGCACTGTTAACTGAGGAATCTATTGTAATATGCAGTTTTGTGGGAAGTACTTACAGAAAGAATATATGGTAAAACAAGGAGTTCATATCAGTTACAGACATGTTGATAGATCCTTCCCTTGATAGATCATCTGGCTGTTACTTAAATTTGCCTTAAAACAATCCAAACTTAGACATCATATATATGCAGGATATCTGTCAGTGAAGCATTCATTTTCATTATCAAGACGGGACAGAAGAGGCAACGAGGAATATTGGTGAATGCGAATACAACTGAAGGGGTGTGGGGGGGGCGGGGTAATGAGGTAAAGTCCGTGTACGGGTGCGAGTGCAACCCTATCTTTGTTATTAAAAATTTTCCTTTTAAAAAGTAAATGAAAACTAAATAGAAAATGAAACTGAAACTGAAAGCGCAGCCCCCCCCTCCCTCTTCAAACAAAACTGAGGGAAAAAATTTTTATTTTAACCCCGTTTTTTCCTCGACCGCGTTCGCCGAAACTTTTTAACCCTTTGTTTAATTAAAAAACACGGACAGCAAAGAGAAGAAAGCGAAATGAATTATATATATATAAATGTATATATGTATATATATAAATGTATGGGGTATATAGAGTTATATATATGGCGCATAGGACAGCTGGCGTTGAATTTTAAAATGATTTTCAATACAAAAAAAAGCAAAGAATAAATAGAAAGACGAAGGAAAAGTACATAAATTTCAACAGCCGCTGCCCGCCAAAGGGTTACACCATGAAGAAGAAGAAAGAGGAGGAAGAGGTGGAGGAGGAGGAGGAGTAGGAGTAGGAGGCGGGGGTAGAAGAAGGCGTAGTAGATGAGTTGCTGTATTGGGGTTGGGGCTGCGCTGTAAAACGGAAAACCAAAGAAAAAGTAAAGTAATTATTTTGCATTTGCGTAGATAAAATTAACGATGATGGCAAACCAAAAAAAAAAAAGAAGAAAACTGGGAAAATGGTAAAGAAAAAGGGGTGAGAAAAGGGGGGGGAAGAAAGGAAACAAAATGCGAGAGAGAAGAAATTCTGTTGTAGCCACTGCGAGCTTTGGTGGAGGATTTCGTGGGCAGTGACAATGGATGGACCTTCAAGCAGGCAATTCTAGTCTACACCCCCTCCCTCTTTCTCCTTCCCACCCCCCTTCTGTGACATGCCCCGTTACTAACCCCATCATTATGCCAATTCAGCTGTCAAAACTTTGTGCGTATTTTAATTTTTCTTCTCTTTTCACTGTCGTCTTTTTTTCGCCCCCTTTTCTTTTTTTGGTTTTTTTGTGTCGCGTTTTATGGCCTGGAAAACGTTGGAATGGTGGGTTGCCAAGGGGGGCGGGGGGCGGGGCAAGTGCTCTGATTGGGGCGGCGACATTCTCTGCTGGCGTTTAAGTGCGACGGCCTGATTTGCGTCTTCTTCGCTGTGATTCCTCGCCAAACAATTTGAATATGCATGGAAAGTCGCAAAACGCCTTGTTGCCACGTGCCTAGAGGGGGAGGTGGGGGGCAGTTGGTCTTGCTGAGTTAAGGGTTAAGGCTAGTTAAGCTTTCGGTTCGGTTAGTGGGAACAATTCATTATAAAAATGCAAATTCAAATGTTAATCGAAGCAAATATTTTGACCAACTGGCGAAAATGAACTTGAGAACTTGTCTCGCATTCCATTTTAACTGTGGAATATATTGTGATATAATGTAATATAGAATCATTAACAGGAACAGTGGTGTTAAGTTATTGTTATTGTTATCATTATTTGCTTATATTGGAGCAGAACGCTAGTTAGTTTCATAACAATATATTAAGATGAAAGGTACAAACTTATTAGGATTGATCTTAATTTCTCGACAGCACATAGTTTGTTAACATTATATAGTTTATTTTCTAACATTTGTTACTTTTAATAAATATAAATGAGAACTTAACATACATTTGAAGAATCTACGACTTGATCAACCTCAATTCCATCTATCAATTTCACGACCTTAGCCCTTCGTTCTTGACATTTCCTCTGTTCTAAGTGATATTTAATGAACGATAACATACATACAAGTATATAACCTTGCAGAGGGTATATTAAATTTGGCTAGGAGTTTGCAACGCACCTTACAGACATCTCCGATCCTATAAAGTATATTATAAAGTATTCTGAATCAGCATCAACAGAGGATTCGAGCTAGCCATGTCTGCCTGTTTGTCTGTCTGTCTGTCTGTCTGTCTGTCTGTCTGTCTGTCTGTCTGTCTGTCTGTCTGTCTGTCTGTCCGTTTGTCTGTTGCAACGCAAACAAGTCACTCAGTTTTAGAGCTATCTTTAAAACTTGGCACACATGCTTCTTATTGCTACATGTTGTAAATAAGTCGGAATGAGTTGGATCGCACCGATATATCGTATAGCTGCCATACAAACTATCGGCCCATTTTTGTTATTTGTTAAGATATTGCAACCAAATTTACTACATCTGACTTTTTCTATATATTTAATATGCATATAAAATTTTATCAAAATCGAACCACTATAACATATAGCTGCCATAGGAACAATCATCCGAAATGAAGGTTTTTGTATAAAGATCATTTCTGATTTTAGAAATAACTTAACTTATCAGTGCCAATCAAAGTGAGATATAATATTGAATACACACAATACCATTCAATGCTGCAGCATTATATATAACTAGTATAGAAACTATCGAAGCAGATAAGCACCTGCAAGGGTATAGAACCTTTCCTAGCCTTTCGTCCTCTTTATGATTTCAAACCTATTGTGGCAGTAATGTCTTTCTTAGCCTTATAATTGTAGAATTGTAGAATTTCTTGCCTTTCAAATGTGTTCTCTGCAAACAAATTGAATCTTTCCTATAACCCAAGAGAATTGTAGGTAATTCTGCGCTACGTTCACAATTGATTGCCATTATAAAGTTATAGAAATGATGTGCCATAACTTTTAAGCATCTCTCGCTCTTTCTTTCTCTGTTTCTAAATTAACGGGTAATTCTTCTCATTAGCGTGGCAGACTCCGCCTCTAATCTGCCCCACATTAAGGTACTCAACTACCCGAATGTCTTGTGCCTCTGTTGGTTTGATTTGTGTATCTGTACTTTCAACTTCTTCCCTTGCCCCTTGCCCCTTGCCCCTTTCCACTTCTACTTCTGCTCCTTTCCCTTCCTCCTGCTGTACTTATTCCAATCTCCCTGTCTTACGCACTTTTCTTCTCGCTTTTTTTTTTGCATACCAGAAAAAATCAAGAAAAAAAGGGGTTGATTATGGTCACTAGCAAATTGGTAGTACGTCTTTCCCCCACCCCCCCCCTTCCACCTACACACCTCCTTCCCCCTTCCCCCTTCCCCTTGACAGCTTTTGCTGGACAAGGACGAAAACAAAAAGTGGAAAAGTGGATGGTTTCCTTTGCTCTGCTTCTTGTTGGTGTTGTTGTTGTATGTCCTTTTGGGCTGCTGCTTTTGCTGTTGATTTCCCTCTTTATTTATATACAAATTTTTTGTTCGCTCTTCTTTTTCCACTCTTCTTTTTTTCTTTCACGCATTTTCTTTCGTTGCGTTTTTCTTCTTTTTTATTCGCGCGCAATTTTCGGTGTTAAGAATGCCTTCAACCCCTTCCCCACTTGCCCACTTTGCTTCTCCCACCCCTTTCCCGCTTTGGAGTTGGACTCTATATAAGATACTTCTTTATGTATATAGCGCGCTGCGTAGGCGTCGCAGGGAGAGAGGGGGCGGGGCACAGTGTCGTCTTTCTTGTCTGTTTTTAATGGTTTTTAAATTTTTGTAATATTTCAATGTCATTTTTGCTAATGCGCGAGTCGCGTCGCTGCCCAAAGTACAGTTGGAGACAAAAGGCAGCCCAAGGCAGCGAACGGGTTAAGAGCGACGGCATCTTAATTGCGAGGCGCCATCTGTTGGCCGTCAATTGAACTAGAGGCACAATTTCGCTGTGCCAAAGATGCGAATGAAAAATTAAAAAGCCTCGCAGCAAACACAACACAAACACATGACGCATAAATAACACACACACAAACACACATGCACACACACTCACCTACAGTCAACACACACATGTGCTCTAAAATGTTGTCAAATAAACAAATAGACAGCGGAACAGACAGACAGACAGACAGACAGACAAGGAGAGCGAGCGAATTTCGCTTTTGGCTTTTTTTTTGGCCAGTTGCAAAGGTGGGCGGGGTGGAGTGACAGGAGCAGGGGCAGGGGCAGGGACAGGGGAGTTGACTGCGTCCAGACAACGTATGCGTAAGTCGCAAATGGGGGTAGCAAGACACACACACGCCCACACACATACACAATCACACATACGCAATCTAAAGAACGTAATCGCACGTAAGTCGTCGCGTCCAGTAAAAAATGTAAAAGTGAAAGGTTTTTTCCAGCTGTGCCAGACTGAGTGATACCTCTTGATATAGAGTAGGCCATAAAATGCTACAAATATATGTAAAAGGCGGAAGGGGGGCGTGGCAGACATGGCTATGTATCTGTCTGTGTTTGTCTGTCCAAGTCTGTCTATGTCTGTCTATGTCTGTCTATGTCTGTCTATATCTGTCTATGTCTGTCTATGTCTGTCTATGTCTGTCTATGTCTGTCTATGTCTGTCTATGTCTGTCTATGTCTGTCTATGTCTGTCTATGTCTGTCTATGTCTGTCTATGTCTGTCTATGTCTGTCTATGTCTGTCTATGTCTGTCTATGTCTGTCTATGTCTGTCTATGTCTGTCTATGTCTGTCTATGTCTGTCTATGTCTGTCTATGTCTGTCTATGTCTGTCTATGTCTGTCTATGTCTGTCTATGTCTGTCTATGTCTGTCTATGTCTGTCTATGTCTGTCTATGTCTGTCTATGTCTGTCTATGTCTGTCTATGTCTGTCTATGTCTGTCTATGTCTGTCTATGTCTGTCTATGTCTGTCTATGTCTGTCTATGTCTGTCTATGTCTGTCTATGTCTGTCTATGTCTGTCTATGTCTGTCTATGTCTGTCTATGTCTGTCTATGTCTGTCTATGTCTGTCTATGTCTCCTTTACCCTTCTGTCTGTCTATTTATCTGTCTATCTGTCCGTCTGTGCTGTCTGTGTCTGCTAAACTACCCTAGGCAACACCTGTACAGGGTATACTCGAGCTCGAACTGCAAACCAAATCGCAAACAGGAAGCTCTGCCCCAGTGACTGTCCCGCTGTTAGTCGTGTAAAAAATTCATGCGAGTTTCTTGCCACACGGTCGAACGCATAGCGTCGCACGCCTTGCCGCAGCCACAGGCACAGGCACAGGCACAGGCAAAGGCAGAAGGACCCGGCAGAAGGAAGGAGGAGCAGGAGACAACAGCCGAGTCACATGTGTGTGAGTTTTGGTCTGCTGTTTGTGCATTTTTAACTTTCGCTTTCGCCTGGACAGCTGCTGGCAATTCCTGACAACAACACCAACGAAAGAGATGAGAGAGGGATAGAGATAGAGAGAGAGAGAGAGAAAAAGAGGGAGAGAGTCTGCATGAGGTGGAGCCTTAGAAGCTCTGCTAACTGATTTCAACATTCAAGTTTCGCCATTGGATTCGATTATGTCTGCGAATTGAATAACAATCAGTCGCACTTGGAGAAGACAGAAATTGTGAACGAGCTATCAAATCAGGCAAAGCTAACTTAATCATTGCTTGCGAAGGATAGAAGAAGAGGAAGAAGGAGGAGAAGAAGATGGAGGAGAAGAAGAAGGAGGAGAAGAGTAGAAGAAGAAGATGATTCTGTAAGTAGATGTTATCTTATTATTGCAAAGCTAAAGCTGTTAACCGTCTAGTTGAACTGTTGAAATTGAAGTTTGCAATGTAACTTGCGCCAATAAGTATGCAATGTTATTAAATTTAATCTGGTATACAAATTTAAGCTCTGTTTTGTTTGTAAACTAGACAAAATTTGCAAAATGTAGATACATTTTAGGTAAATTAATGAAAAGAAAAGAAAGTAAGAGAAGAAAGACAGTTAACAAACGAACACGTCTGGCTAAGAATCTGCTAGGGTATTTTTTACAGCTACTATGCCCTATTGAACACTTATGATTGTCATACTGATCTTTTCTAGTAAAGTTACTTCTTTTGAGGACCTTGTTACTCGCTTATTTCAGTCTACAGATATCTACAGCAAAGCTTATGTAATTTAATTTCAAATTGAAAACGTTCATTGGATTCATTAATTCAGTTTTAAAGCTTACCTACTTAAGTGTTCTATACTATGTTCTATACTGTGTTCTATACTATGTATACTTCAAGTATAGGTACTATATTACTCAGTTTAAAGGCAAGAACTTTTGCCATTTATGCATAACTGAGTGCAGAATAGGCAGCATCGATGCATCTCAATTCTAATTCTAATTCAACTTTTGTCCAGCAATTTCTCTCTACTTTAATTTGGTATAAACAATGCATACTTCACGCTAAAACTACTTATACATACATTCATATATGTTAGTTTATAACTTATTAACAAGCTGACAAATCAACTCGAAACGGATCGAACTGACAGCCCTTCTGGCATATAGTTTATAGGCAACACACTGTAGACTTTCCACCTCAGGAGGTTCCACGAGGAGGGTTCAATTTACAGTCTGATTCCCTGGGCAAACTATGGCCAAGTGTGCATGCCACACAGGCACACTCAGGCGCATATAACTATGTACATGCGTAAACTCTCCCACCTCCTCCCCTTCTCCCGCTCATAGAGCAAGGTCCACACGCTAATTTCGATGCTGCCAGCGGCGCTTATGAGCTTTGGCCAAAGCGCCATGAAGTTGGCATTACGTATGTAAAATAGTGTACCCAGCCACACATACACACACACACACATACAAGCATCCCCTGCCCCCGTACACAACTTACGCACTTTACGGTTGTGGGCAGGGGGGAGGGGAAGCAAGGCAGCAGGCGACGCTCGCAATGGCTTTTATTGTAAGTTAAGTTGAGGCTAGGTGTAGCCCACTGTGCCTGTGTGTGTCCACATGGACATGAGTATGTATGTGTGTGTGTGTGTGTGCGTGTGTGTGTGCGTGTGTGTGAGGGGTTGGAACATGCTTGCGGGCAGGTCTTCAATTTGGCATTCGCAAATCTTGCCTGCCTGCTGCCTGTGTCGGAAATTTAAAATTGGTTTAGCATTGCTCGCTCTCTCTTCCTCTCGCTCTCTCTCTCTCTCTCTGTCTCTCTTTCCCACTCACTAGCTGTCTCTTTCTTTGTGTGTGCATGTGTGTGGGGGCAGGTGTATGTCATGCTGATCAGCCTGGGCTGCCAAATAATATATAGCCTGGACCAATCTATGGCTGGAGGCAACTCTTAACTGTGCGTATGTGTGAGGGAGAGAGACAAAGAGAGAAAGATAGAGGGAGGGAAAGAGAGAGAGGAGGGGAGAGAGAGTGGTGGGCTGTGAGTGTGTTGTGGCAGGGGTAGCCCCAAAAACTAATGCACAAGTTTGGAATATTCATCATGGACAAGTTCGTCCTCAGTTGTCCTTCGCTTTATTGCACTGTGGTGCAAAGTATATGAAATGTATGTTAAATATCTTTATTTAAATAAAAGAAAGTATGTTTTGAGTACAGCAAAATGATATCTAGACATAGTTCCCATGCTTAAGACCCTCGGTCTATTATCTAATTGGTGAAATATATTATATATAAGTTTGAGATTGAAATTAAGATAACTCTTAATAAAGCGCGCCCTTAAGGGGCTGGGCTAACCATGTCTGTCCGTCCGTCCGTCTGTCTACCAGTCTATCCGTCTGTCTACCCGTCCGTTTGTCTGTTGCAACGCAAACTAGTCTATTAGTTTTAGAGTTATCTTGATGAAACCGGGCACACATGCTTCTTATTGCTGCATATAAGTCGGAATAAGTCGGATCGCACCGATATATCGCATAGCTGCCATACAATTTTGTTATTTGTCAAGATATTACAACCAAATATACTACATCTCACTTTTGCTTTATATATAATGTGCATATAAGATTTCATCAAAATCGGAACACTATAACATATAGCTGCCATAGAAACAATCAACCGAAATGAAGGTTTTTGTATGTAGACCAGTTTTGACTTAATAATTTAGAAATAATTTAAAATATTAGTGCCAATCAAAGTGAGACATGATATTGAATATACAGAATACCATTTAATTATGCACCATTATATATAACTAGTATTGGAACAAGTGGATTAGAATCTGCAAGGGTATAAAATTTCTTTCTTCCTCGTTTTTATCCAGTTTTTTTATATATTTTCTTTCCTATTTTCTTTTGCGTTTCTCACATTCTATTTTCTCGAGCTATTTGCTCTACCTTTCTTTGCCCTTCGTAGTTGCTCCTTCTGTATGTTTCCATTATTTGAACTGCACTTCAATACACACAGTCCCACTGTGCCTGTCTGTGTTTGTCTGGCGATAGTTATGCTGGCCATAAATTAGTGCACAGCGACTTACGCATACACATGCTGCTACAAAATACGCATTAGCATAGACACACACATAAATAAGTACATATATGTGTATGTGTGTGTGTGTGTGTGTGTGTGTGTGTGTGTGTGTGTGTGTGTGTGTGGCGACTGCGACACAGTTTGAAAGGATTAAATTCTGTTTATGTAATTAAGTTGAAATTTATAATCAAGGCAGTGTTCGGGCTAGCTTTGCTATATATAAACCCCCTCCCCCCACCACCACTCCCTACTGTCTTGCTTTCTGGTTTCGCTGCCCGCACACACACACACCCACATACACACACACAGAAGGAGGCTGCGCATGTTGTTGTCTTATGCAAACTAGTTTTCAAGTTCTGCGACCACACAAACAAAATGTCTACACACACACACACACACACACAGACAGATATGGATAACATACATATGAAGGTGGGCAATGGACACAGGAGAAGTGGAAGTGCTGCGAGTGGTAAAGGGTGGGGGGTGGATGGTTTCAAAGTTTTTGATTGCGTGGCATTTGCACGCTTCGCCGCATCGGTGTAGCATACTTTCCAGCGCTCGCCCAAGCAGCAACTGAAGCAGCAACTGAAACAGCAACTGAAGCGGCAACTGGAGCTGTAGCTGTAGTTGTAGTTGTAGTTGTAGCTGTAGCTAAAGCTGAAAGCTGCATGCTTAATTTATGGCCACAACACACACACACACACACACATGTGCATAGTTTTCCTAGTGCGGACACACTGACTTAGTTCCCACACAATATTTGGGTTAAATCGACGCAGAAAAACAGCTAAAAATAAAGCAAAAATCAAACAGAAGAACGCAAGCCAAAGAAGAAAGTTAAAAATGAAAGCGAAAGCGTAAAATGAAGCACAATCGTACATACAACATTTGCTGAATTTAAACGCAGCAACGAGGCGACATTAGCATTAGAAGTAGTGGAAGTGCTTTTTACTGCACCATGGGGAATTTCAATGTTTCTACTGGCATTAATCTAGTGTGAAGTACACTGCAGTGCACCCTTTTAAATCCTTGTTCTACTGTTCGCCTTAGTGTATTTATTCTTTAACTTTTTATTAGTCTGGCTAGTCAGTCAGACAGGTCTGTCTATCTGTCTGTCTATCTGTCTGTCTATCTGTCTGTCTGTCTGTCTATCTGTCTGTCTATCTGTCTGTCTATCTGTCTATCTGGCTATCTGTCTATCTGGCTATCTGGCTATCTGGCTATCTGGCTATCTGGCTATCTGGCTATCTGGCTATCTGGCTATCTGGCTATCTGGCTATCTGGCTATCTGGCTATCTGTCTATCTGTCTATCTGTCTGTCTGTCTGTCTGCCTGTCTGCCTGCACGTCTGCACATACATAAGTGGTCTGTCTGCCTGTCCCGCTGTCTCTTCTGTCAGTTTGTTTCTTTCTCTCTGTCTGTCTGTTGGTCAGTGCTTCTGCTTGTTTGTCCGTTCATCTGCCAGTCCCACTGTCTCTTCCCTTTTTGTCTGCATACTCGATCGGTCTCCCAAGTGTCTGCCAGTCTCACTTCATCTTCGTCTGTCTCTCTGCTTCTCTGTCTGTCTGTCTGCTTACTTGTTTGCCTATCTCTGTCTGTTAGTATGTCTCTTCTTCAGTCTGTCTGTCTGACTGCCTATTCTTCTGTCACCTGCCTGTTCTTCTGATTCCTTCGTGCCTGTTCTTCTGATCTTCTCTTGCCTGTTCTTCTGCCTATCTCTCTGTCTGTTCTCCATCTCCTCATCAATCTCTAAGTCCCTTTGCTCGTATGGCTGTCTGTCCGTCAGTTCCTCTGCATGTCTTTCTGTCTGTTTCCTGTCTCTTCGCCTGTCTCTCCACCCATTTGTCTGCCGATTTGTGCTGGTTAAAAGGAGATGGCAATAGACTCGAACTCAAACTCGGACACAATTTCCTACTTTAAAAAAGCAGGCAGCATACAAGAAAGTGGGTTAGTCGTGAGGGGCAGGGGCAGCTGAAGGGGAATGTGGCTGGGGTTCCGTCCGAAAAGTGCGTCTAACTGTCAACTACATCAGAGACACACACACATGCAAACACACGAACAAGTTGAAAATGAAAAGTTAAGGGAAGATTTCTGTGCGCTTTTCTCTCCGTTTTTCACTTTTCTTCCCATTGTGCATATGCACGCATATATGTGTGTGCCTATGTGTCTGTGTGTGTGCATGTGTGTGTGTGTATATAAATTTGGTTTTTATGTAATTTTTCATTTCGCTACCAACGTCGACGGTGACAGCGACGGCGACGGCGACGCTGCTGCGTTTTGGTCAGTTGCGTCGTGGCGACTCTTGTTCCTTTTTTTGTAGCATACTTTGGCGCGCAAAAGTAAAAGGCAAAGCAGCAAGTTGAGTAGAGTTGAAGGACATGAAAGGGAGAGGGGACGCAACGGCAGCTGCGCCGAGTTTTGATGACTGCGTTTGATTTGCTGTGTGTATTTGCTTGACCAGCATGTGTGTGTGTGTCGGAGGGTGGGCGGATTGTTGTTGTTGTTATGCTGCTGTCTGTACCACATTTTATAATATGTGTGTGTATATGTGATAAGTATGTACAAGCATAACACATATGCATATGCATAAGCATGTGCTGCCTGTGTGTGTGTGTGTGTGTTTGTTGTTGCTCTTTATTAATGTGCACAAACAGGGAAATCTTCGGCTGCCTGGATGAGATGTTGTTGTTGTTCCTTGTTGATGTTGCTGCTGCTGCTGCTATTGATGTGCTGCTTGTGGAACATGAGAAGGACCTGCCTCTGCTGATTGTCAACTAATGCATAAACGTAATTATAAATTTGGTAAATCAAACAGAACGAACAGCAGAAGGAGAACAAAGAGAGGAAGAGAGAGACAGAGAGGCAACGTGCAGAGTATCACGTGCATTTGTGATCAATACAAAGCTTAACGGGCTCCAAATCAATCACTTTCGCCTAAAAGATACATACTTTTGTTTTTACAAGATACTTCTTTATCCACAAGACACTTTTGTATCTACAAGATACTTTTGTATCTACAAGATACTTTTGTATCAACAAGATACTTTTGTATCTACAAGATACTTTTGTATCTACAAGACACTTTTGGATCCACAAGATAATTTTGTACTCACAAGACACTTTTGTATCTACAAGATACTTTTGTATCAACAAGATACTTTTGTATCTACAAGATACTTTTGTATCTACAAGATACTTTTGTATCTACAAGATACTTTTGTATCTACAAGATACTTTTGGATCCACAAGATAATTTTGTACTCAGAAGACACTTTTGTATCTACAAGATACTCTTGGATCTACAAGTTACTTTTGTATCTACAAGATACTTTTGTATCTACAAGTTACTTTTGTATCCACAAGATACTTTTGCATCTACAAGATAGATCTACCAGATTTTTGTACGAAGCAACTTGGGTATCCACAAGATACTTTTGTATCTGGATCTCCAGTTCTCTTCTCCAACTTACAGGGTATTTTACAAAGGAGACACGAGTAAACTCTACATTAAAGTCGATAACATATTGTGTGATATTTAACTTGCATCTTATCTTCTGTCCATTTAATATCACAACGATGGTCACCCTAAAAACGAGTTAGCCCAAAAATCAATTGAAATTGTTTTTGTCTGTCTTCCTGCGCTGCTGCTGCTGTCCTTGATCACGCTACTTTAATCTATTAGTCTCGAATAGTTTGCCTTTTTATCTGGGAGAAGACAAAGGGGGAGGGGGAGAGGGGGGAAGAAGAAGAAGAAGAGGCGACATAAACTTGCAACTTACACAACTCATTTCCGGGAAACTCTCTCTCTCTCTCTTGCAAGCTGATAAGCCCAGGGCTGGCCAAAAAATAGCTGCCCCTCCCCCCACTCCCACACTGCTGTGTGTGTGTGTGTGTGTGTGTGTGTGTGTGGACACCCTCACCTTATCGCGGTAATAACTGTAAGCATGTAAGCCTGGCCAAAGGGGGTGATTTTGTAATTTTCTTTACATTTCTTTGCTTGGACGCAGCATCGTGCGTCGCTGCTGCTGCCACTGCTGGCAGCGACGTCGCCGTCGACATCAGCATCGGCAGCGACGTCAACGTAATTTCGTAACCCTTTTTTCTTTTTTTTCGCTTTTTTTTTTTGTGTTGCTTTTCTGCTGCTTTCTTTCTATTTTGTTGCCAGAGATTTTGCCTGTTTTTTATGTGTGTGTTGTTGTTATTGTTTTTGTTGTTGTTGTTGTTGTTGTTGTTGTTGTTGCTGTTGCTGTTGCTGTTGTTGTTTCTGCTGTTGTTGTTGTACATTTTCTATGTAATTTGGTGCGTTTGCTTTTGCCGTTTTGTGCTGGTCAGCTTTTTTTGCACGCTTCGCAAACAGCGCAGGGGCGGAGAGTGCAGAGAGAGAGGGGCAGGGCGGGGAGGGAAGGGAAGAAGCCATGGCCAATTGTCCAAACGAGCGTGCATGTGCTTGTGTCTGTGTGTGTGTGCAGCATTTTCCATTTCTTTTTTTTGTGTTTTTTGCACAACAAGTAACCCATTCTTTGCCTCTTTCAACCTTCCCCCTTTCCCTGTTGGCACTGCTGCTGCTGCTGCTTCTTCTTCTTCTTCTTACGCCTACACAGCATTCGCTTTTGTTACACATTTTCGTTTGCTTGCCGATACCCTGTAAATGAGCAAAAAGTGCGTAAGATGAAAGACGTTTTGGAGACTTTTTAAAGTGTATAACGAGAGTTGCATTGTATACATGTGTACATATACATGTTGTCAGTATATTGGCAGTTGAACACACACACATGCACTCTGGAGCCAGAAGTGTGCAGCTTATTAAGCTAGTTTGCATAATACAGGGTGTTGCACCAGTCCAATACGCCCTAACTATGCTACACGCCGTGTCTGCAGCAATATTGTAGGACGTTCAAATGCTGAAGTAATCATAATAATAATACAGGGCATATGCAGGTCGATCACTTGTTCAATTCAATTTAAAATCTTACAATTTATAAATAATAATATTATTACAAAATTGCTTTAATTAATATTAATAAATATTAAAAATTATTGCTAACAAAATGTATTAATAAATTAGAATAAAAACCAGAATGAAAGGCTACCTTCGGCATGCCAAAGGTTCTATACCGTTGCAAGGTTCTTAATCGTTCTTTCGGTCCAATACTTGTGTTATATAATGGTGTAGCATTGAATGGTATTGTGTCTATTCAATATTATGCCTACCTTTCATTGGCACTGATAAGTTATGCAAGTTGTTTCTAAAGTTAGAATTGATCTTCATACAAAAACCTTCATTTTAAGCAATTGTTCCTATGGCAGCTATATGTTATAGTGGTCTGATTTAGATGAAATTTTATATGCATATTATATATATATATATATATAAGATATTGCAATCAAATTTACTACATCTTACATATATATATATATATATAGATGTATAGATGTAGTAAACTTGATTGCAATATCTTGACAAATAACATAAATGGGCCGATAGTTTGTATGGCAATTATACGATATATCGGTTCAATCCGGCTTATTCTGACTTATATACAGCGTGCAGCAATAAGAAACATGTGTGCCAAGTTTCATCAAGATAGACAGACGGACATGGCTCGACCGACTTCCCCTGATGATGCTGATTAAGAATATATATACTTTATAGGGTTGGAGTTGTCTCCTATAGTGCGCAGGTGTCTTCCCTCTGCAAGGATATATTTATTGCTTGTTGCTTATAAAATATATTAATAAACAATAATAAATAATATTAAACAATAACTCTAAATGCATTACAGGATATCTGGCAGTCGTGTAAGCCTGCAGCCAAGCAACGCCTGCCAACTTTCACTTGGTTTTTTATTATATTTTCATGTTGGCTTTAGCTTGGTGGAGGGGGTGGCCAGGCACGAAAGGATTCGTGCGAAATAAAAAAGCCTGTCCAGTTGACCAGACCATCCCCCCTCCCTACCTCCCTCTCTCATTCCTTCCCCCTCTGCGCTGGCAACCCTCACTCCGCCCCTGAGCTGCGGCACACGCCACGCACATTTGGCTGACTTTATCAGGGGCTCAACCCTCGACGATATTGTTGTTGTTGCTGTTGTTGCCTCGTGTCCAGCTTCGTTCGTTTTTTAGCATTTTCCATTTTCTTTTAATTCAGCATACACACACACACACACCCGCTCACACATATACACACACACACACGTGCGCGTTCACTTTCTTTTGTGCAAAAAAGGCGAAGCTGAAAGCAAAATTGTAAATTGAGTTACGCATTCTGACAGTTTGCATTACGATCTCGTTCTCACTCTCACTCTCACTCTCTCTCTCTGTTGCTCTCTCCCACTTAGCTGTTGTCCCCCCCCTCGCACTCTCTGGTCACACATGCTGGCCATGTGTGCGTCGTGTCGTGTCCATAGCGGCTGCTATCTATCGATCTACTTTTTACTCTTCATTGGCATTATTCCGGCATCGTATTGCCCCGCCTCGCCCCCATCCCATTGCAACCACACCCCCCCGTCCCCCACAGCGCCCTGCGTCCTTGGTCCTGCATCATCTCAATTGAATTCGTTTCATTTCGTTTCGTTTGAATGAATTTCACTTGCCCTTTTCCGCTGATGTTTCTTTCGACTACTATATCAGCATATATATATCTGAGACACCCACACATCTACACACACACACGCATATGCTGTGTCCGGCGTGTGAGTGCTTTTCTTTCTTCTTGGCTTCAGCTTTTTGTTTCTGGCCTTTTTTTTGCTGCCCAGTTTAGCCCTGGCTCGCTTCAAAGGATTCGCATATTTAAACATATTAAATATCAAAGACATTTCACTTTCTCCCTTTCCTTCTTCTTCTTCTGCTTCTTCTCGCCCATCGTCCATTCTTGTTTTCCATTTCTCTCTCTCTCTTTCAATTTGATTTTGAGTTTCGCATTTTATTGATGATGTTTCGCGTCGCTTTGCCAATTAAATTTGCATCAATTGCCATGGCAATATATCTTCCCTTTTCCCTACTTCCCCTACTTCCTCTTCTTCACCTTCTTTCCATTTTTTCCCTTCTTCTTCTTCTTCAAATCTGTCATTTGGTTCTAGTTCGATTTATTCGTTATTCATTTTGATCTTGTTTGATTACGTCCCATTACTCCTGTGCCCCAAAATAATTCTTCAACTGCTTTTATCGTACTTAACCTTAGTTTTAATTGTATTTAACCTCAAAAAACATTCGAATTGTCTAGATTAAAGAGCAGACGAAAGTGTGTAGTGTTAGCAGCTATCAATACCTCATAAATATCGCGCCTGTTGCTCCAATTTCATTTAGATTGAACCAATACATATACTAGATGTACTTCTGATAATAAACCTATTCTTGTTCTGAAATGTTTAAACCCTCTTTATTTTTATATGCTTATTAATAATAAACCTATTCTTTATCTTCAACTTTATATATAAATGTATAATAAAATCTATTAAATTATATTATATATGTATATATGTTATGTATTATATTGTATTATATATGTACATTATGTAAAGTATGTCATTTATTATCACATCACTTCAAATTGTTTGTAGCTTGAACATTTTTCAGCAATCAATCAAATTTGCTACGGTATAAGGGGAATATGGATAAATGGCCTAATGGAAATTATATTTTTATACAAAACATACATACCTGTATACTTTTATACATATATATATATAATATAATTTAATAGATTTTATTATACATTTATGCATATATATATATATATATATATATATATACATAATTTAATACCTACAGTAAATAAATAATGAATTTCATAAGAAGAATGAGAAGAACTAAGTATTTGCTTTCATCAGTCGTAACTGTCATTTATATGCATATATAAAACATTTATATCACATAAAAACACAAAATGATGCATGTGCATATGTTATATTACATATTCCATTAAAACTGAATTATAATACAAAATTTGTAAGCCACTTTCATTGTAGTTGAAAACAACATTGAAAACATTTTTAATAGCGCAAATTAATTAATTCCAGCGCTTAAAAGTAGGCAAAATTTTTTCACAACGCTGAGTTTCTAAAGAAGAATGATAGCAACTAGGTATTTGCTTTTATCACTAGTAGCTGTCATTTATATAAGCATATAGTAAATACATATTACAGCTAAGCACAAATTTATGCATGTGCATATGTTATATTACATATTCCATTAAAACTTAATTAGAATACAACATTTGTAAGGCACTTTTATTGTAGTTCAAAACAACATTGAAAACATTTTTAATAGCACAAATTAATTAATTTCAGCGCTCAAAAGTAGGCAAAAATTTTTCACAATGCACGCTGAATTTCTAAAGTTTCACATTGTTGTTGTTTTAGTTGTTGTTTATTCCCCCTCTTCTTGTTGTTGTTTTTTTTTCGACTATTATGCAAAGCAATTACAAATGCAAATACTCCTACCCCGATTCCCCGCTTTGCCTGCCTTGCGGCTTGAAAGGGGACGAGAGTAAAAACTAAATAAATGAATTTGTATTTTTGTTAAAAATTCAATTAAAATTGTTTTGCTTAGGCGCAAGCAGCAACAGAGGAAGAAGAAGCAGAAGATGAAGAA
This sequence comes from Zaprionus lachaisei, assembly GCA_018901815.1. Lineage (NCBI taxonomy): Eukaryota > Metazoa > Arthropoda > Insecta > Diptera > Drosophilidae > Zaprionus > Zaprionus lachaisei. The sequence goes on along the minus strand of JAEIFI010000616.1, from coordinate 458,256 downwards.
GCAGAGCGAACACATAAAATACATTATATATATCAAATTGTATAGTACAAAAAAAAAGCGAAAACATTGGCGAAAAAAACGAAACGAGGTGAAGGGAAAGTGGTAGAAAAAAAGAGTTACAACAAAGCCAGCGTCGACTGCGACGCGGACGGCGCTGCAGCAGCGGTCATTTCAAACAACAGACAACATAACGAGATTCACACACACACACTTCCACACACAGTCCAGTTGAGGGAAAAGCCACCCCTTGCAAACACACACACACACACACACACACACACACACACACACACACACACACACACACACACACACACACACATTTCTCTATATATACAAAGCAAAATCAAATAAAAAAAACACAAAACGAAAAAGCATGTAAAAAAGCAAAAAAAGCAAAAAAAAAAAAAAAACGAACGCAAAATTGGGAAAAAATAAAACCCGCTTAAATTAAGCCCACCGGCTGCCCAGCAGCAGCGACGCCACCGCCACCGCCACCATCATCATCATCAGCTTCCCACTACCCAGTTACCCCCCCCTTCCTCTCTGCCTCCCTACGTCATCCGCTCGGCAATCGAGCAACCACTGGACAACGCACACGTACAAAGCCGCCCAGCGCAACGCACGAACGGGTTAAGGTCCACGCAGCAACGCATCTCTTCTCCTCCTCCTCCTCCCCTCCTTCTCCTCCTCCTACTCCTCCTCCTCCTCCCCCCCCTCCCCCCTCCCCCTGTCTGTTGAGGTCCAGCAGCGCGGGCAGCAGGCAGCTGATAGCGTCGTCGTCGTCGCCGTCTCTGTCTCCGTCTCCGTCTCCGTCGCCTTCTCTGGCTGGTGGCTAATGGCCGGGGGTGGTGTTCCGTTTTGATGGTTGCCGAGCTGCCCGCTGGCGCTTGCCAATTTAAAAAGCACAACAAAAGCGGCGCAAAAAAACGGCTAGAATATGACTAGATTGAAAGTCGCAGTTAGAATACTCTTTAAATTGCTCAGAAGTTCACAAAATGATACCAAAGTAGGTAACTAAGCTAACACTTGCAAATTTATTCAAACCTTTAAAGAGTTTTATATTTTATATTATAAATTGTATTACAAATTATGCTGCGATAAAAAATCTTTACATATGATAATTATAAATATCTACAACAGGGCTGCCAGGTTAGCCTTTTTCCGGACAGTTCTGTCATTTTATTTGTACGTTTAGCATAAATAAACTTGTATATCTTACTGTCGATAAATCTATATCTTTTGTTTGCTCAAGTAAAACGTATAGTTAATATTGTATAATTTTAATATAAAATGTTCTTAAAGTGAACGTACAATGATTTATATACTCATGTTTATTCCGGTTTTTCTATTCGATGTTCAATCATAAAAAGACAAATTTGAAAGAAACAAATATTACTGAAATATTGATTAATATTGCCATATTTTGATAAGCACCATTTGCAATATATAAAGAACAATTAGAACATTATATATTGAGCATAAAAATTAACTTGAATCTACAAATTGATGATATTCTAGCCTTTATTCAATTAAAAACCTTTTTTACTGATTCTTTTGTCGTTGTTTCCTCTTGTCTATACGTTTTTTCAATTTTTATCATATTAATCTATTCTACTTTTGGGAGTGTTAGTTGGCAGCCAGGATCTGTTATAATGCCTGATATAATATGACATGATATGCTGACCCTATACAGTTCTTAGGATAATATTTTAGCTTGACAAACTCGAAAGTTCATCAATAGCACAAGATTGTTAAGAAATGTGGGCGAAAAATGAATATAATAAATAAATAAATATAATAAATAAAAATAATAATAAACTATATAATATTTATAATAGCATAATGAATAATATAATTTATGTTCTTTCCATAATATAATATATAACTCTTCTTACATTTTAAAGAATTTAGAAATCAAAAGTTATTTAGGTCGATTGAAAGCCTGAATTAAAAATGAAATAGAAAGAAAATCGAATTCTGGAAATGTGTATTATATATTTAATTATATAATCCATCTTTAAACAGACATATAAAATATATGTATATAATATAATATATGTATAATATATATTTATTTAATTTTCATACTGCTTTTTATTATTTTTATATACATATATATTTACCTTTTGAATTAATTCTTTATACGATATAATAAAAATCTTTTTTCATTCTTCCTTTTACTCAATAAGAACTTCTACATGTTTAAATTTCAACATTCGTATATCATACCTGCAGCTAATCTAACCGTTTAGTGCAGGGTATTGACACAACGAAACGACCACGCAGCATAAATAAAATGCCAAGCTAAATAAAAAGCAAACACAAGCAGCCTGGCCAACCCTTTTTTCGGCCAGATGGAGTCCAACTCCCCACACCTTCCAACCTTGCCCATCTACTATGCTGCTCCCCCCTTCACCCCTGCACTGCCCTGTACCTCCTCCAGCTGCGTCGCATCTTCATGCACGTCCTTGTCGTCGTGTCCACCTACAGAAAGAAATTCAAAATTATGGAGTCGCTTGCGTCGTCGTCGTCGTCGTGTTCTGCTGCTGCTGCCTCTGCTGCTTGCCTTGCCTCGTTCTTTCTCTTTCTGCTGCTTCTGCTTCTGCTTCGCTTCTGTTGGTCAGTGCGTGCCCATTAAAATGCGTAAATTTGCAAGTGTGTGTGTGTGCCTGTGTGTGTGTGTCTGTGTCTGTGTGTGTGTGCGAGTTGGCGGAAGTGTGTGTTCGTTGTTATCTTCTTCGTCAGCATCGTCAACGTTCTCGTGTCGTAACAGAGCGCACAGTGAGGCACAGTGGGGCACAGTGGCAACACTGCTCGTAAAAATAACAGAAATTTCAATTTCATAAATATAGAAATACGTATATAGCTACACTTTTTGGATTTTACAGAATAGATAACGATGTATCCCATACATATCTCTCGATAGAACTATGAGAAAAATAATAGAAGTAACTTTTCATATTGTTTTTTCCGCACTGTAATCAACTTCCGTATGTCTTCTTTTCCTGTTCTATTTTAATACCCTTGCAGAGGGTACGTGTATATTAATATTGGCTAGGAGTTTGCAATGCATATTAGGAGACATCTTCGAGCCCATCAAGTATATATATTCTGCAACAGCATCAACAGGGAAGGCGGTTTAGCGACATACATATGTATGTCTGTCTGTCTGTCCATCTGTCCATCTGTCCGTATGTCCGTCTGTTGCAACGCTTACTATTCACTCAGGTTTAGAGCTATCTTGATGAAACTTGGCACACATGCTTCTTATTGCTGCACGCTGAATATAAGTCGAAACCAGCTGGATCGCACCGATATATCGTAAAGCTGCCATACAAACTATCGGCCCATTTTTGTTATTTGTCAAGATTTTGCAACAAAATTTACTAGATCGGACTTTTGCTATATATATGTATAATATGCATATAAAATTTCATTGAAATCGGACCACTGAAACATATAGCTTCCATAGGAGCAATCGGACGAAATGAAGGTTTTAGTATGAAGATCAGTTTTGATTTAAGAAATAAATGAACTTATCAGTGCCAATTAAAGTGAGACATAATATTGAATACACACAATACCATCCAATTCTAATTCTGCAGCATTATATATAACTTGTATTGGACCGATCGAAGCAGATTAGAACCTTTCAGGGTATAAGACTTTAGGCATGCCGAAGATAACCTTTCTTCATTGTTCAAATTTCCATTTTTGAATCTTGCTTCTTTAACAATTCCACGCTGCATCACAAATATTCTAAATAATCTATCTTGTTACAATAAAGTTAGGTATTTTTTGACTTAAGTTGAAATTAAGCCATTTCTATACTTCAATCCTTGATATTTTTATAATGTTACCTCCAAATTAGTAACCAACATCTGTTTTGGATTTCAGCTACTGTTTCTTATATCTAACATATACCTTAAACATTTCTTACACGACTTTGCCCCACTGTCAAGTGAAAGTGAAAGTGAAAACGAGTTGAAGTCCGCCCCGGGGACACGGACACATCACTTGCAACGGGTCAAATGATTGCTGGCTGGCACAGCGTGCGTTGCATGTACATGAATGCCATAACGAATATTTGTATTCACACTCGCACTCACCTACACCCACGCGGACACTCGCTGTGCTTCAATTGCATATGTTGCCCACGCTTACCCCCCAGACAGGCATATGCCTCCCTTTGTGCGCTTGACTAGATTTTAGTGCTTGCCTTAGTTCCCTCCACCCCATATCGTACCCCCCTTCCTTATCACATTCCCTTTTTGGCTGCAGTAATATGATTTACAGGTCTGTCTGTCTGTCTGTCTGGATTGTTTTTGGGTCTAGTTGATTGCCGATTGTCTCTTTGAATTTGCCTAATTGGCACAGGTGCAAGGGGTCAAGGGTTGTGTGTTGGTTGCCTAGGGTAGCCGATATTTGATATAGTTGAACCTTTATTGGATCCCCTTTTGAATTCAAGACGGACTTTAAGCAATGCTAGAAAGTATGAGAGAAGTTCCCTTGTTGTTTTTGATCTTAGTTTTCAAGCTGTAGGCAAGTTATAGTATATCGATCGGATTGATTTCAATATACATATATGTAAGCCTGAATCAAAAGATGATACTTCATTAAATTTCTTCAAGATATCTGAACAGAGACTTCAGTTCGGTTAGGTTGGTTACGTCGAAATCCTCGTTAAAACTGTGTGATTCCTATATATATGTTAGCCAGAGTCGAAAAAAACAATTGAATCCAATTTTATCAACATATCTCAACGGAAAGGTCAGTTCAGATGGGTTAATTAGGTCGAAAATCTATAAAGAAAGAAGACACTTTATCCAATTTCAGCAAGATATCTCCATCGCAGAGACCAGTTCAGGTTGGTTAGGTCAAAAAAAAACTCCAAGACTGTAAAAAACTGCAAAAGATTTAAAAACACAAAATAAAATATAAAATTTTTTTTTTTGGATTTTCGGCATTTGTTGCATTTATTTCTCATTTGTTTTTGTTTCATCTTGTTGTTGTTGATTTTGTTTGTTTTTTTGTAACACGCCAAGAGATTAGCAGTTGTTGTTGTTTTGTTTGTTTTCTTTTTTTTAAGTGTTTTTAATGTTTCTATCAAAATTACAAAAATTCCATTTGAATCGGAATATAAGGTATGTATTGTATATATATCAAATGTTTTGTTGTTGGAAAAAAATCGTATCAAATGGCAACATTGTTCACTATATAATAGACCTGCAAAAAATTTCATGTATTTGCTTTTCCTTCTCCACCAACTTCATTCATCATTATCTTCATTATCTTTCCATCTTTCCATCTTTCAACCTCTCCCTCCAGCTTCCAACTCTCTTTTGTTTATGTTTCAATTAGTTTTCATAGTTGTAGTAGTTAGTTTTGTTGTTGTTCTTGTTGTGTTTTGTTTTTCTTTTGTAAATTTGTAGTTTATGCATACATTAATTGTTATAATATATTATTTTGTTAGTTTAGATATTAAAAATGAAGTTTTCTTTTTGTTTTTTTGTTACTTTTGAAGTCTCTTCTTTGTTGTTTGTGGCTGCGTTGGCGAAAGTTCTTTCCCTCTAAAATTCTTTGCCTGTTTCATCGTTATATCTTCTAACTCCTATTACGTTATTAGGTTATGTTTTGCTTATTATAGGATACTGTTTGATTTGCTTGAGGTTTAGACAAATTAAGCTGAATGAACAAGATACAAATTATATATATTGTTAACTATTTTCAATAGAAACATTTCTTAAAGTTCCCACAATGATAATCATGACAGAAATTCAATCAAATTCGAATGAAATACAGAATTTCTGCTATAATATTGAACTGTATCTAACTTTCCACATAATACACCATGAATATTGAATCATAAATCATAGAAACTGTTCTTCAAAACATAAGTTAAGTAAGAATTGGACTGTAAAGATACTTAAAGTATACGCAATTATGGTTTAGTTTAGTTAACGTTCTCTTCCATTTCGATATTATGCTATAAAGATCTTGTCAATCGCTCTCTCAACATCCCCTTTTTGATTCAAGTACTTAGCTTAGGCTATTATTATAGTTATTATATGTATATATATATATATTAGTTTTGTGTGTTTTAGTTTAGTATATTGATTTAGAATTCTTGCAAGTTTACTTGAACTTCCCTCCTTCCCTTCCAACCCCCCGTCGCTTTGCTGGCGCCTATGGCACATGACTTCTTCTTACTCCAAGCAATTATAGCAATTATTATATTTTCGATTTCTATTTGTTGTTTGCTTCCTATAGAATAATAGTATCTAAAAAAATAGCTTCATGTATTTTTCGTATATATAAATTCAATATTTTGTTGCTGTTCTTGTTGTTGTTTATGCAAGCTTTAAAATTGGCATTTCCATTAGATTATATATATATATATATATATATATATGCACATATATGTAGAAAGGGGGGAATAAATTAAGAAAGCAAAAATGGCTTATCAATTTGATCCATAAATAGCATTTATTCAATAAGTTTATAGCAAACAAATAATACATAATATGCAAATTGAGAACAAAGAAAATAAACTATATATACTTGTATATATATATACATATATATATATATATATACATATGTTAGTGTGTATTTATGTATAAATATATAGGCAGTTAATCCATGCATTAGGACAGACTTTTGCTTCGTTCGTTTCGCTCTCTTTCTCTTTCTTTTGATTTGATTTGACGCCGGCGGGCATTTAATGGCCTAAGTTGTTGGCTAACCTCGTATCAATCGTCATATATACATATATATATATATATACGCTTTGTTTATTATGGCATATTGGTTCAGAAAGTATTATAAAGCAACTCAAGTGTGTTTATGATTTAAATCAAACTGCATTTGTTTAGTATGCTGTACTTTACAATGATAGTTCAGTTAGTTTTATGAAATCTGATATAATTTATTACTTCCACATTTCTGGCATTATTCACATTATATTATCATATATATAGAGACGATGTTAGCCAACAGGAAACTAAAAATAAATAAGAAGACATACCTACATATCCGCTACTACTATTTGTATACTATATATCCATATATAGATTGTATATCAGCTCGGTTTATGGCGCTCTCTAAAAATTATACAACAAAACACAAAACTAAACATGGCAAATCAGTTACAATTATCATGATTTTGGTTGCGATTTGAATTGATTAAGTTGCAAGAACTGAGTGAGAGATACGTTGCGGGTTGTGTGTTATAGAGCAGCGTTAGGAACGCCATGATAAATACAATCGAAATAGTTTAGTTTAGTTTAGTGTACTTAGGCATGTGTCTGTGTATGCATGCGTTAGCTTTATATATATGTATATATGCACAACTATAGCTAATCATCTAGACGATCTATATATATATAGTTCTTCGATTTTCTTGGCTGCTGTCTTTGCATTGCATTTGCAGTAAGTACAATTCCAAAACATAAAGGCAGCGTTCAATTCAAAAGCGAAAGCAAATTCAATTTAATTCCTATTACACTTATAAATATCGTTATCGTTATCGAGCTTTATATGCACTTAATTCTCATAGTTGTATATTGACTTATATTCATAGGCTCTTGCTGCAATATAATCATGTTTTTATTAATTGATTAATAGTTGTATAAGGCTTGCAACGTAGTTTATCTCATTTTCATTCTTCTCTTCTTCTTCTCTTTCTCATTTTGTGGCGCATTTCATGCGTAATTCGCAAAGTAAAAACAGAATACTAGTTAAAAATATATATATTTATATATATGCATGTTTATATGCAGCGTGTATTTATATTTATATAATACAAAACAAAAACATTACAATTCGTTTTTATTTTCATTCATCTCTTTACAATCTAAAATTTTGCTGAAGATCTCAAATCTTCAAACCTTTTTATATGCGAAACACGCGCGCGTTGCACGGCAAATCAATTGCAAATTAAAAAAAAATAACAATAAACAAAAGTAACTTAATTAATCTGAAGTGTAGCAACAGCTTGTACACTGCTGTGCAGTTGCATAGGTGCAGTGCTAATATTATAATGCATGTGATTTACAAAATATTCTTGAAAATTTAGATCTGGTATTGATTAATTGATTTCAATTGATTGCAACAGTTAATTAACAAATCATTGATATATTCTACAGTTTTCTCTTGATATTCCTTAATGAAGTATTACAATTATAATGAAGTTGCAACTTGTAAACCCTTTGGTTTTATTTAAATTCGATCGAATTTCGATCTGCTATTGAAAAATTGATTTAAATTGATTACAATATTTAATGCACATATAGAATATATATTCCAAAGTTTTCTCTTAATATTCATATAAAAAATCTTGATATAACAGCAGTTGTAACTTGTAAACTTCTTGATTTCATTTGAATTGGATCGAATTTTGTTCTGCTATTGATAAATTGTTTAAAATTGATTGCAACAGTTAATGCACATATAGTATATATATTCCACAGTTTTCTCTACATATTCCTCTATAAAATTTTCAAATAAACAGCAGTTGCAACTTGTAAACCCTTTAGTTTCATTTGAATGCCATAAATTACAAATAAACATTGCACTAATGTAATTTTACAGCTGATTCCAATTTAAAAATATAAAAACCCTAAACAAATTACATTCAATTTCATTTTCTATATCAATTTTTGCAACAAACAACAATAAAAATGTAAGTAAAATACAATTCAAGTTTAGCACAAATTTAAAACAATTTCTTTCTGCTTTCAAACATGTTTCTATGCAACTGCACAGTGCTGTATATACAACAGTACAGCAGTACAGTGTTGTACACTTATTTAGTACCAAAATGCAAATAAAAAAAATACAAAATAAACAAATTTGCCGTGTGTGCGCGCGCCTTAAAAAAACACGTTATAATACTTGAGAAGTGTGTGTGGGGGCGGGGGCGTGGCCAGGCCCATTATGCTTATATAACTTATAGTATAGGGTATGCAGGGGTTGCTACTGTGTTGCAGTTGCAGTTGCAGCTTTTGTATTTGCTCATCGATAGGAATTTCTGTTGTTCTGCTTCTTCTTGTTGAGATCTGCAAAAGGAGAAGGAGAAAAAGAAGCCAAGTTAGTCTGCAACTTGTGGCAGCTATGTGGCAGGCTTACTTACGATCTCTTTTACCCCTCACTCAACTCTAGACACGATGCGTTAGATGCGTTTTATCGCTACGCTTGGGCGGCGGCGGCGGTGGTCGTTTCTTGCGCAGCGCAGCAGTTGCATCTGCCACAGCAGCTGGTGGCGGCACTGGCGGCTGTGTCACGTCTGTCATGGTTGCACCCACTGGCACTACTGCAACTGTTGCTGTTGCTGTTGCTGCACCCGTGCCCGCACCCCCGCCATTGCTCTGTGCATGCACATTCTCGTAGAGCGCATATTCGTTGTGCGCATACTCGTAGTGCTCCTGCACCCAGTGACTGACATTGGCCGTCTCCCGATAATAGTGCGATGAGTTGGCACCCGAATTGAGATTGTGGGCAGCCAGCAGATCATCATTGTTGAAGTCACGAAAGCCGAGCACCTCATGCGGCGTCGTTGCCGGCTCCAGTTTACATTTCTGTGCCACCTGCCACTTCTTGCGCATCACACGTTGCAGATCCTTGAGGAAATCACGCGGCGGATTCGACGTCGATTCCTCCAGACGCTTTGGCGAGCTGCCATTCGCTTGGCTGTTGCTGTTGCTATTGATGCTGCTGCAGCTGGAGAGACGCGACATATCGCTGCGTGGCGGCAACATGGGACCGGGTGAGTATATGGGCTGTGGTGTGTAAACACCAGCAACAGCTGAGGGCGAACGTTGTGGCAGCACCAACTGTGGCTCTGGGGAGCACATCTTGCGACGCAGCAACACAGGCGAATCGGCAAAGGAGACCTTCTTCTGCACTGGCGGCGGTGGCGGTGGCAGTTGCAGAGCACCAGCACCAGCAGCAGCAGCAGCAACACCAGCGCCAGCTACAATTAGACCCGGACCTGGTCCCACATAATCTGGTGGCGCCTTGTAGGGTGGCGCTGCCTTCAAAGTTTGCTTCACTGCCGGCTTGATGGGCTTGGCGGGCACAGCTGGCGGCAATTGCAGTGTCTTGTTTAGCACCAGTCCATGCCCAAAGCCTTTGCAGTTGGGCGTAGGCGTTGTGGGCTCCGCGGCTGCATAGGCCAGCACTTCCTCTGGCGGCGGTGGTGGCGGCAATGAGGCCAGCGATAATTGTGAACCATACAGCACATCATCCTGCTCCTCCGCTGGCGGTGGCGGTGGCAGCGAGTCCAGCGACAGTGTGGAACAGCACATGCTCATCATGGCATCCTCAGACTGCTGCTGAGGCAGCGGCAGCGGCAACGGCGGCGGCGCCTTCACACCATTGCCAGGCGTTGGCGGCGTGGGTGTGGGCGTTGAATTGCTCGACGAGGAGGAACCACAACCAGCATCGGGCACGGCTACAGCAGCTGATGAGACCAGTATAATGCTGTGGCCAGCAGGACGACGTTTCAAGGTGCCGCCACTGCTGCCGTTGCTCTCCTGCGATTTGCGGCGACTGTGACGACGTGTCAAGGTGCCGCTGCGCTCTGGCGAGGCTGCCAACTCAGCAGCAGCAGCAGCAGCAGCAGCACCTCCATTGCCAGCACTATTGCCACCACTTGTGGCAGCTGGCACAGAGCCTGTGGTTATCTCACCCACCTCCTTCAACTGTCGCGTCATGGTGGTCAATGGCAGATTGGGTTTCATTGATGGTTTACGCTTTATGGTGCCCGTGGTGAACTCCGAATCGAAGGCATTATTCTCATCTGAAAGGCAACCACTTGAACTGGAGCTGGAGGCACGTGAGATGCGTCCACTTGAGTTGGACATGCTGCTAATGGCCGATGAGACGCTGCCACATTGTGAGGGCACTGCCGAGGAGATGCTACTGATCGATTCGCTGCGCATGTAGGCAGCAAAGCTACCTACGGATGCAGAGCTTGATCCACCCGACAGTTCCTCAATGAGTAGCTTGTGATTGTGCCACAATTGTTTGCCATATTTACATATTCTGATGGCATTCAACCAACGTTCCAGCGTGTGTCCATCCTCGGCACATAGCATTTTCAGACTGCGACACGATTTGCCCAGCGATGAATCCAATGCAGACTTGAAACCGAATGTATAATCTGTTGGAGATTTCCATTTCTTGCGCCATCCAATGCCCGTGTAGACATTGTGGCCACTGAACAATGTCAGGCAGATCAAATCCCTGGTGTTCTTCGTCTTCTCCTTGGGAAAGTAGTAGAGACCAGAGGAGCGCAACACGAAATGATGTCGCTTCCAATTGCCCTTCTTGGGATCCGATTTCATATAGAGTGGACCATCCAGTTGTATGCCAGCTGTGGCGCCCGTCTCAAAGAACTCCTCGAGCAGCATGTGCCGCGTCTGCTCATCATGCTGGCAGCCCGGTGCCATTTGTGGTCCAGGCAAATATAATTCAGGCTTTAGAAATAGCGACAATTTGTCCGGACGTTGTTGGAAGAGCACACGATTGCCTGCATCCGAATTCCAGCTCATTAAATTATCCACCAGCAGCTCATGATCCTCAAAGAGGCGTTCTATAGAAGGGAGAGAGGGAGGGGATTAGCATTTGTTTCTCCTACTTATATTCCAATTTGTACTCACCCATTTGCAGATCCCCCAAGTGCTCGACAAGCGCCCAACTGGGCTGCATTTGCACATGATTCTTGTCCGCCAGCAGACGTGTTACATGACCACACAACATGCGCTCATCCACCAGCAAAGACTTGGAGGCGCCATCGCAAGTGAAGGCCTTGACAAAGAGACGTCGTATCGAGGCACTTTCAAGCTTATGCAGCGCCAATTGTATCTTGGCTGCCTTGGTCGACGATGCGGGCAACTGTTGCTGTTGTTGTTGTTCTGTTGCAGCAACAACTGTTGCTGTTGCTGCTGTTGTTGCTGCTGCTGTTGTGTGGATGTATTGGAGGAGGCAGAGGATTCGCTGGAGAGCAACGATACAGTATCGCTAAAGGCAGAATCATTGTCTGGCGATTCGGTGCGTGGTTCACGTGGCGTCACCACGCCCAGTGTAATGCCCATGGTCATATGCCCTGCTGGCAATGAGGTGATGAGGCCAACGTTGACACCACCACCAGCAGCAGCAGCAGCAGCAGTAATGCCTGGCATGCCGCCATTGTTGGCATTCTCTGAGATGCCCGATGAGGATGTGGAGCTGCTTACATCATTCGATATGCTGCTATTTGTGCGTGAATGTGTGCGGGACGAGGCTGCCGATATGCAGGCCATGGCTGGCGGTGGCGGCACTCCTCCTCCTCCTCCAACTGCAGCACCAGCACTTGCAGTACCTGTGGCAAGCGCAGGCGCAGCTGCTGGCACAAATGTTGCTTCAGCATAGCTTGCCTCCAGCAGGCTCAGCTCGCCCAATATCAAATCCAATTCGGATTCTTGTGTATCCTCCAGATTGGCCATCGAGATGCGATACGAGGCGTGAGAGGAACGTTCGCTTGGCTGTTGCTTGTTGCGCAATTTGACAGCGCCACCGCCACTGCTGCTGCTGCTGCTGTACGTGTTGCCCGTGCTGTTGTTGTTGTTGTTGTTCGTGTTGCTGTTGCTGTTGCTGTTGCAGTGCTGTGGACTGCCTGTAGCAACAACAGCAGCTGCAGCTATAGTTGTTGTTCCCACTGCAGTTGCTGCTCCTCCCACTGTACCTTCGCTGGCAGCGTTGCCAACGCTAATCCCTTGGCTGTTTAACTGTTGAATCTGCAAAAGGGGGGAAAGAGAGAGAAAACGTTTCCAGTTAATCGGCAAATTTATCGATAGTTTTGACGTTTTGTCAACATGAAAAACAATTGGTATAAATATGCATTGAAAATGCTTTCAAGTCAAGTTGATTCAGCGCCAGTTGTGATTAATTAATGATTGCTGCACCCCCCCACACTACTGCCCCTCCCCCTCTTCTGATACAGCCCCTTTGGGTGTCACTTTTGATACGTGCATTTAACTATGAATCGCACTTGAATGGAATATGAATGGACTCGCAATCGATTCGAATTTTCGATTCGCTGTCAACACGTTACACATTTCCGTTCCAGCAACAACAACAGCAACAATTGCTACTGTAATCAAAGACTATTGCCGCCTGTTAACCCGCTGCCCCTCTACCCCCTTAAGCCAGGCTTCCCTTCACACACACTGCAACAGTTGCTACTGTTGCTTGGCGTTGATAGTTGCCAGCAGAAGGTGTAGGAAGGAGCGCAGCAAGGGGCAGAGGGAGAGGAGAAGAAGAGGAAGAGCGAAGTAGAGGAGGGAAGAGGGAAATAGGGAAGTGGAAGAGAAAGAGAGGAAGTAGTAGAGGCAGACTGTTAGTGGCAGAGGGGAAAGAGAGGCAGAGAGAGGGAGAGAGAGACAACTAAGCTGAGCTAAGCTGACTTGAGCTGCTTTTATCGCCTGCCAGAGTTATTGTTGTTGTTAATTTAGTTACTGCAATTGTTATTGTTGTTGTTGCTGTTGTTGCTGTTGTTGTTGCCAGTGCTGGCATAAGTGTTAAGTAATTCTACAGTGCATAAGTCACGTAGTTAGCAACACTAACAACAATACAAGCAACAACAGCTGCAGCGGCAATTTAAATGGCAACAGACAAGCAAGAGAGAGAGAGAGAGAGACAGAGAGAGAGAGAGAGAGAGAGACAGAGAGAGGGAGAGAGGAAGAGCAAGAGAGAGAGAGAGAGAGATACAGAGACAGACAGAGAGAGAGAGAGACAGAAATAAGAGGAACAGAGGGCCTTGTGCCCCTTTCCAACAGTTCACGTTCTCATTGAGAGGAAGTTGCCACAACAATAACAATGCCAACAGTAACTTTACATTTTAAATAATATAAAATAATGATATTATTAAGTAATAAATAATAAAACGTGGAAGAAAGGCTACTCGAGGCATGCCGAAATTCTTTTACACTTGCAGCTGCTTATCTCCTGCGATTGTTCCTATATTAGTTATATATAATGCTGCAGCATTGAATAGTATTGTGTATTCAATATTATATCTCACTTTGTTTGGCACTGATAAGTTAATTTATTTCTAAAGTCAAAACTAGTCTACATACAAAAACCTGCATTTCACGCGATTGTTCCTATGGCAGCTATATGTTATAGTGATCCCATTTAGATGAGATTTTATATGCACATTATATATATAGCAAAAGTCAGATGTAGTAAATTTGATCGCAATATCTTAACATATAATAAAAATGGGCCGATAGTTTGTATGACAGCTATTCGATATATCGATGCGATGCAGCTCGTTCCGACTTATATACAGCGTGCAACCATATGAAGCATGTGTGGCAAGTTTGAACATGATAGCTCTAGAACTAAGAGACTAGTTTGCGTTGCAACAGACAGAAGGAAGGACAGACATGAAGATATGTATGTATATAGATCGACTTCCCCTGTTGATGCTGATTAAGTAATATATAATAATTAATATAATATATAATAATAATTCTAGTCAGGTTAGCATGAATCAACCTGTGCCAGTTGAATGATTGACTGAACATTTTAATCATAATTTCAGTTTAAAAGCAACACAAAATTATTCAAGTTGTTGTTGTTGTTGCTGCTGTTAGTGTTCTTGTTGTTGCTATTGTTGTTGTTGTTGTTGTTTAATTTGAAATGTTACAAAGTTCATTGAGATTATGAAATGGAAATGCGCTTTTATCTAGAGTTGAAGGCAGTTCAATGAGCACATTGCACATGCACTGCAAGAAATTTAAAGGCAGTTCCAATAAAAATATATATAAAATAATATCTAAAGTATATACTATATATATGTGAGCTATATAAATGTATACTATACTGTATAATATATATAAACTGCATAAATCTGTGCAAGTTAAGCAACAGCAAAGGCATTTTACAACACTAACGAATAAATAAGCAATTCTAACCTCAAAAGGGAGTATGAATAATTACTTATGTATATATGAATTTATATATATCAATTGTGATTGATAAAGAGTGACTGACAGTACTGACTGATTGAAACAGCTTCTTTGTTATAGATTAAATATATATTAAATATTATTATAATATATTAAATATTATTATATATTATATATAATTATTACTCAGATTCTAACCTCAAAATAACAGAAAATACAGCATATTAGAGCATTCGCTTTAGCTATTATGCCTTTCCATATATTCTTTGTATGATAAAGAAATATACTTTAAGTATTATGAAAATTCTCAAGATAGAGATATATGTACATATAATTTCTATATTATAACAACACTAAAGCTATATACCAACTGTTTAAGTGAAAGAGGGGGAGAGAGAGAAAGAACATATATAGTTGCTCTATCTGAGTAAACCCCATTGGCACTTCCAATCCATTCGCAACCTCAATCCATTCCCCAACCTCAAATGGGTCAACTCTTCTATAGAAGCGCAACTCTGCCAGTTGAATTGAGCACATAGAACTGCAGGGGAGGCAAGTTAAGAGGGGAAAGAGTAGGGAAAAGCGGGAAAGAAGAGGAGAAAGAGTGGGGCAGCAGAGGCAGCATAGGATAAGCAGCGAAGCCACTGACAGCTATTGAGAGACTATTGAGAGTCTGTATCGACAGTTGTCTTTGGGTCTTTAGCCTTCTTTTTTAGCTTGAACTTGGTGTTTATTTCGAGTCTAATTGATGGGTTACTTATGTAGCTACAGACACACAGTACACACACATACACACCATACACACCATACACACACACACACAGTACACATCGTACACTGAATTACTCTCGCAGTCATTTACGACTTGCAGCTTGATTGGTTTACTGCTTGAACTGCAGGTAAATTACAGCTAACTGTCAGTAAAGTAACTTGTCGGCCTTTTTATCTCCCTCTCTCTCTGTCTCTGTCCCTGTAATCCCCCAGCCCCCGTCCCTGCTGCGCGCACTCAACGCTCGAATGAGTCACAAAGAGAGAGAGAAAAAAAAAAGATTTGGAGGCTTAGCGGTAATTGGCACTTGCTGACAACTCGCATCAAGTCTGACCGCACGCGCTGACTGCCCCCTGCTCTCTCTCTCTCTCTCTCTCTCTCTCTCTCTCTCTCTCTCTCTCTCTCTCTCTCTCTGTCTGTCTGCCTGTCTGTGGCATCTGTCATCAGTGACTGTGGCGCATTGCAGCCTGAAGGGCAATCGGCATAGTCTGATAAGTGCCAGGGACGGCGAACGCAGCGACGCATCCAAAGGGGATAAGCGCGCACAGTGGCAGCTGCAAGCGAAGAGGGAGGTGTAAGGGAGGCAGCTGCAAGAGGGGGGAGCTGCAAGGGGGGAGAAGTTAAGGCCTGACGAGGTCGGGGACTGGCAACAATAGAATAACTTTGCTGCGTTGATTTATGGGTTCAAGTGTGCCCGACTGTGTGTGCATATGACTGTGTATGTGAGTGTGTGCTAGTGTGTGTGTGTTAGTGTGTGTATGAGTGTGTGTCTATTTGTATTTGTATTTTAGTGGCATTTGCTTTGACTATTTGCCATTATTCAACTCTAATTTCGAATGGCTTCGCTCTCTAACACAAGCCCCCCTCCCCGCGCCATCACAGCGCCTCTCCCATCTCCCAGCCCTCTTTCCCCCCTTGAACTTTACCAAATGCGCGACCCTGTCCGCTTGTTCAAAGTTCAATGACAGCTGCTACAACAACAACAACAACAATAATAGAAAAGCCACAATTCTAATTGAGTTGCATTGTAGTAAAGTGAGAGAGAAAGAGAGAGAGGCGAGGGGGAAAAGAAGAGTGGCAGAGAGACAAAATGGTGTTCAAACAATTTAGTTACCCTATAGCATAGTATATACCCTCTGCACACACACACACACCGTCTACAGGGTATTTGCAAGCGCAACTTTAACATGTGCCACACACATTGAGATTCCTCACATCTGATCTCTTCTTGTTGGTTTACAATCTTCTTCTTCTACTTCTTATTGACATAGCATCTTCTGCTTCTTCTTCTTCTTCTTATCAGCTAAGTGCCAAGAAGAATAATAACAACAAGCATTTTAATCTGGGTTTACCTCAGCTCTCTGGGTTCGCATACAGTGAAAGCTTTGTAGAAAGCATAAAGTTGAGATTCTTATGCCACATGATTTTTTGTAATCCTCTGTAAATGTCAAACATATCTATCTATATATATCTGTGTATATATCTCTATATATCTGTGTATATATCTTTATATATATTTGAATATTCATTATTCTTTAGCTTGCAATATTCGATCTGTTCTTGGGCTCGCACACAGAAAGAATAAAGTAAAGTTTCTCATGCCACATGGAATGCTCTGTAAATCTCAGTAATATCATCTATATATACACTTATATTTATCTATTTATATCTGTGCATATATCTATATATATCTGTGTATATACATATCTATATATATTCATCATTCTTAAGCTTGTAATATTCAATCTTTTCTTGCCTCTTTACTCACTGCATCATTTCCTTCACTTTGTTTGCCTTGTTTACCTTCGACTTGAGCTGGTTTTTCTCTCTGTTGCTGCCTCTACCTTCCCCTCTACCACCTCCTCTATCTCTCCCTCTCTCTCTTACTGAAACAAACTAATTACCCTGCATTCAACTTGATAATGAATTGGTCACAATTTGTGCTAAACTCTTTTCAATACCAGCCTCAATTTCTCAATGGCGCTCAGCGACCTTCCCCCATAAGTTCTCTAGACTCTCCCCGCCCTCATTCCTCTGCCTCTACCTCTTCCTCTTCCTCTCTCCCTCCTCCCTCTTCTCACATGCCCACAACGACCTTAAGCTGTATGTAGTTTATTGAAGAGTTAAGCACGAGAGCGTGTCGAGCTTACAATAAATTATCTGCAAGGAACATTGAAATACAACACATTCTCTATATATAAGAAGTATTTGCTCAGTTTTGAGGTCAAGTATTTATATATTAATAACTATATATGCCAGTTTATTGTTTTTACTTAAGATTATTCCAATGATACTTCTATTATAGCCAGGGACGGTCGTAACCATTTTGTAAATCAAAAATTTCAATGATTTCATTAGTTTTTATAAATATCTTCTACAATTACATTTGTAAGAGCATTTAAATGATCAAATTGGCAGTAGAATATATATTTATATATATATATATATGTATAGATAGATATATTTAATACTTATATCCGTATATTCCTTTTCATATTCCTCTTTCCATTTGTCTGTCTGTATGTAGAGACACTAAATTTTGTGATGATACTTGTATTGGATTGCATTACATATGTAATTGGTTTTCAAAATTGTACACGCCCCTTTCGTCCCACTTTAATTGATAATAATTGTATTGCCAGCGCAGTTTTAAAGCTTGAACATTCAGTTTTAATGTGTACAATAATTAACAATGTTTAATTGATTTAACAAACTTTTGTAGATAAATAAAACTGTGCTAGATTTGATCGATCAACGATTTTGAACCGATTTACGAGAATTGCAGCTGAAAGTACTTGCAAAAACACGTAATTAAACCTACATATATTAAATCTATTACACCCATTAAATCTTTACTTTAATGGAATAAAAAACAAACCCAAAACAATTTGGCATTCGTAATCAAGTTCTTGTTTTTGCACAGTGTAAAAAGAATATAATATAACACTAATATAGGGTGATTCTTTAGCAATTATCTTTGTGGCAACACTGGTTTAAACAGCTTACGGACGTTTCGTGTTTTGTAACACTGTCAAACATCTTCAGTTTGGTCTATAATTTAACCATGAATATCGGTGAATATTTTATTTCACGTTCGGGATCTAGATCGTGCGATTTAACGCCTTTAGACTATTTTGTTGTGGGGCTATGTTAAATCGAATGTCTATACAGACAACTTCGCTTTAATTGACTCATTGGAGAAGAATATTGAAGTATTTATTCGAGTGATAAAGGGCGAAATGTTGGAAAGAGTATGCCAAAATTGGACTAAACGGACAGACCATTTGAAGCGTAGTCCCGCTCAACATTTGCATGAAATAATCTTCAAACATTCAATTATATGCACCCTACTATCGATTCAAATAAAGATTTCATTCATTTCTCTGCATTTTAAGAGTTTTTGAATGAAAAACTATAGCTCTTCAAAAATCACCCTTTATAAGTTATATATTGTAGTAAATTGATATCACAGCAGAACACAAACAACTATAGCTGCTATATACTTATTTTCCCATTGAGTGTCCATTGCCTTGCACAGTCGAGTCATTCTTTCCAGTGTATCTTTCTTCTTTAACACAATCCCAAAACCCTGACCTTTTCACCTGCTCCCCAAGGCTGACACTCTTACTGCTGCACCTACATTTGGGATAGGCAGGTACTTCACAACAACTACAACTCTCCTGGCAACAACAATTGTTGTTGAGTTGTTGCATGTTCCATGATCATCGCAATGTTATGGTTGCTTTGCTTGTGGATGACCCAAGTGACCAAATGACCTCGAAAGATGGGGGGACACACACACACACACACGTGTTGTGGCAAGTGTGGTAGGTCTTATTTACTTTTAGCTAATTGGAAAGCATGTTGCAACTGTCATCGTCATCGTCGTCATCGTGGCAATTGTAATTACTTTTACTTTAGTTAACATTCGCATTGGCTTTGCTACGGTTTGCTTTAATCATCAACTAAGTAAAAGCCGTCATTAACTAAGCAACAACAACAACCACAGGGGCAGCAGGCAACACACTTAACTAACGAGAGCGTGCCACGCTGTTTATCCAAATGACGTCATGACGTCATTAAATGCTATGGCGCAGATACCTGCACAGACAAAAAGAGCAGCTGTCCATGTCTGCCACTGTCTCTTCCTCTCTCTCTGTCTCTGTCTGCCTCTGCCTTTCCCTCTCTCTCTCTCTCTCTCTCTCTGCACATAAATATTTTCATGTTTGTGGACATTTACAGCAACTTCCGTAATCAATTTATAAAACTAACAACAACAAACAACAGCGCGAAAAGTGCGTGACCAAAAAATAAAAATGAAACGAAAATTATAAAAACTAAATTAATACATCAAATTCAACAACAAATTCCCCACTGACCTTATATGGCGGGGGTGGCAAAGAAACCTTCCTCTAACTATAAAATATAGAGGAAGCAAGGCTACCCTAGGCATGCCGACAGTCTTATACACTTGCAGCTGCTTTTCTCCCCCGATTGTTCCTATACTAGTGATATATAAAGGTGCAGAGTTGAATGGCATTGTGTGTATTCAATATTATGTCTCAATTTGATTGGCAAGTTAAGTTAAGTTCATACAAAAACCTGCATTTCGACCGATGCCATAGGAACAGGCAGCTATATGTTATAGTGACCCGATTTTGATGAAATCTTATATGCACATTATATATAAAGCAAAAGTAAGATGTAGTAAATTTGCTTGCAATATCTGGACAAATAACAAAAATGAGCCGATAGTTTGTATGGCAGCTATACGATATATCGGTGCGATCCAGCTCGTTCCGACTTATATACAGCGTGCAGCAATAAGAAGCATGTGTGCCAAGTTTCATTAAGATAGCTCTAAAAATGAGAGACAGACGGACAGATAGACAAACACAACTAAATCGTCTTTCCTATTGTTATTGTTGCGGAATATATACCCTTTATAGGTTCAAAGATGTCTCTGCTGGTCAAAATTAATATACCCTCTGTATAGTGTATACAAAATAAACTTTATCTGTTTTTCGCTTTTTATTTCTTTTGCGAATTTGTCGCTTTGTCGTCGTAAAAAAAACGAAGACGCGATTGAAATTTCGAAGTTTGAAAGCGTCGTTAAGCTGCTTCTGCTATTTCTACTGCTTCTTCTATTTCTACTTCTTCTTCTTTTCCTTCTTCTTCTATTTCTATTTCTACTTCATCTATTTCCACTTCTTTTTCTTCATTTCGCAATTGTCAAACAGGTCAAGTACGCACGCGTTTTTCCCAATCTCTGCACGAAAGAAACCCTATAAAGTTGCTTGTATATATAGTATATATACAACCATATATACAAGATACAAACACTAATCTCAAGTAGTCGAGCAGGGGTATTCAATGTCACGTAATTTCTTAATATCGCTCGCATTCCACAAATAACAAAAAAGAGAAGAAAACAAAAACGATACAGATATGAAAATCATTCAAACTTGTTTTGCAGCGTGTTTCCGATTGCATTACAAATTCCTCGCAATTATATAAACTACAATATATAAAAAATAAAAATAAATATAAGTGATTTTACGTGGAATAATTGTGAAATTCCTCAGGGAAATTCGATGCGTTGTTCTACATTTTACAATCGTATTAAGTTCCCCCAACACGGGGCCTTGTTACCATAATGAAAAAAGTTGTTGCAATTTGTTTGAGTATGACAAGAAAATTACTTCATTTCTTGCTTATTAAGTTGAAGAGAAAACTGCAATTAATGGCATACATATAGTATAGGAACTATTTTAATGTTTTTGGAGCTAATAAAAGAAAGAGCATACCCTCGACCTACATTGCCGTAAAAAGTGTCTAACTGTATGATACTCTCTACCCTTGAATAGATACAATAAACAAGCATCAGATTCTCCATTTCATTGACATTTCATATCAGACCCTGCTATATAAACTAGATTCGACAATAGTTCTTGCTTTAAGATTTGATATCAATGCCTACTATGTTATAGAAACTATATTGATGTTGTTGGAACTATAAAAGAGGAAGAAAGAACTTTAAATGAGAGCAACAGTTGAGTGGCACGTGACAGTGTGGGATACCCTTCTATCTATGTATATACCCGTAAGAAGTATCTAACCATATAATACTCTCAGAGCCTGCTATAAGAAATAGATTTGATTATAGTTCTTCCTTTGAGATTTGATATCAGACCCTTACTATTTGAAATATAGGCGCTCTTCCCCCTATAAATGTCATGCTCATACTTTCTTGAATATCTTCTGTGTTTATTCTTCGATTGGATTGAAATTTGAAGGAGGCGTAGATGCTTCCATTAGCTACGTGTAAGTCAGAGACAAAAAGTTGTATATTTTATATATATGTTTTATATGACATGTACATAAACATATGTCAAAGTCAGAAAGTTGTCTATTTTAGACGTCGCATACTAATCAAATTTAGGTATAATTTATTTACTTTGTAATGATTTTGCATTCCCCGCCCGCGTGTGGACTACCTATCAAGCTCAAATGCAATATAGCACATATATTCTATTGTAAAGTATCAACAAATATGCCAAAATATATCCCAAAAGTTCCTTTCGCAACTCTTCTATAGTTTCTTTTTTATTAACTTACACTATGATATTACCAAAAGTTCCTTCAACTTCGCCAGATGTTATTCCAATTCAAAGTTAACTCAATTTTAATAGCTCCATTTCGATCAGTTCAATCACTTGGGAAACTTTGTTTGCAAACAAAATTCGCATTTGTTTTTTTATCGTTTTCGAATTTCAAATCTACAACAGCTGCTCGAATGTTGATTCTTCTCTCTCTCTCTGCTCTCTTCCGCTCTCTCTTCTGTGGCTCATTCGAGTGGTTTGTGGCAAATCCCATTCGCAAATAGGACAACAAAGTTGCAGGCGTACACACACTCACTAAAAGCGGATAATAAACAAGAGAGTGTGGAGTGGAGTGAAGACGGAAAGCCATTAAAGCAACACGCGACGATGATGACGAGACGAACGACCCTTAGGAAAAAACATCTGTCGTCGCTTTAAAGAACAACAACAACAACAGCAATAAGAACTACAACAAGACGTTATTGTTGATAGAGAGCTGAGGGGGAGAGGAGGGGGAAGAGTATGTTAGCCAGAAATGTAAAAGAAATCTGCAGCACAATCTTTTCAGTTCAAAGTTTTTATACTTTTGCAGGGGCTGTTTCTTGTACCTCCTTCTTTTCCCTTCCCCTTTCCACTCCCCCTTTCCCTTCTTCCCTTTCTCTTTCTTGTTTCTTACTGCTCTTGTGGCACACGACGCGTGTCGTGCCGCAGAAAAATCGAAGCAAGGGTTTTAGGGTTAAAATGCATTATGTATGAAACGCGTTCTATAGTTGTGTATCTTAAGGATACGTAAGTATCTGTATCTGTATCTGGCCCTGACTGCCTGCCACACACGGGCACACACACACACACACTTACTCACTCAAAAGGGGCAACGGCTGCGTGTTGCACCTGCCACCTGCCACTTGCTCAAACAATACCAGAAGGGCCCTAAAAAGAAACGAAGCGCGTCTTTGGTTTCATCCTCTCTCCTACTCTCCCTCTCCATCTGCTTCTTCTTCTTCTTCCACACAAGGTAAAATGACGCGCGTTCGAGATTCCTTATTGCTACTATAACAATACCTGCTACCCTCATCCCCTCTCTCCCCTCTCTCTGTCTTTGTCTCCCTCATTCTTCCCTGATTATGAGATCAAGATAAGCGTCATCATCAGCGTCAGCAGAAGTGCCGGAACAGATGCGTTTCAAGTGTGTGTGTCTGTGTGTGTATGCGGGGTGTGCCTGGTGTATGGTTACAGTCTACTTGATACCCTACACTCCGGCAGCAAGTACAGAGCAAGTACAGAGAGTATAGAGTATGATCCTCAAACGATCCTTCTGCTCCTTCACCTCAGCCTCTTCTACCTTCTCTTGGCATATCGTATTTCCTGTCTTTCTAATTTTATTCTGCACTTAAACTGAGTTGGTATGTTTTTCTGGTATTTTGGTATTTATTTAGTATCATTTAGTATTTTTGCTTATATGCTTGACATCATTTCTCTAACTTGCTGCCATTCAAAAAGCTCTATTAACATTTATCATTTGTACATTTCGTATGCGATATTTTGGTGAATCATTATTCAAAGATTCTTCTACTTTTCATACAGATTCAAGCATTATTATACCCTTGTGTACATATATTTATATATATTTGGGTATATTAACTTAGATCAGCAGTTTGCAATGCAACTTAGAAGACATCAACGACCCTATAAGGGGTATATATTGTACAACAGAAACAACAGGGAAGTCAAGCTAGCCATGCCTGCCTGTCTATTCGTCCGTCTGTCTCTCATTTTTAGAGCTCTCTTCATAAAACTTGACACACATGCTTCTTATTGCTGTACGCTGTATATAAGTCGGAACGAGTCGGATCGCATCGATATATCGTATAGCTGCCATACAAACTATCGGCCCATTTTTGTTATTTGTCCAGATATTGCAAGCAAATTTACTACATCTGACTTCGGCTTTATGGTATATACAATATGCACATAATAATTTCATCTAAATCAAAGCACTATAACATATAGCTGCCATAGGAACAATCGGTCGAAATGCAGGTTTTTGTATGTGGACTAGTTTTGACTTTAGAAACAAGTTAACTTATCAGTGTCAATAAAAGTGAGACATAATATTGAATATACACAATATCATTCAATGCTGCAGCATTATATATAACTTATATAGGAACAATCAGAATAGATAAACACCTGCAAGAGTATAAGTCTTTCGGCATACTGAAAATCTGCTTTCTTTCTCATCTGTTTCCTATTTTGAGGTTTTATTTTGTATACACGAAATGTATGCGAGTGCACATGTGAATTTCCTGAACATTCTTTGATTTTGCATTCTTTTTGATTCCCTCATGAGCTCATTAAACGTACAAATGAGATTTACAATGTGTGTGTTTGCCTTATACAACTTGCGATTCATGTGAATTCTTTCTGCAAAGTTAAACGAATGTTTCTAAGAAAATTCATCAAGTTAAAACTCGTAAATTCTGTTGCAAAGTTCTAATGAATGAAAGCCCAAAGAGAATGAAGGATTATACATTATAATAACAGCTGAATAATTAGAGCAAGATATGCGCGTGCACAATATAATTTATACTCTTGTCATGCCACCCCCCACGAATTTGTTACAGTGCATTTGTTACATTTCTCGCTGTATTCCCGCCGCACTCAGTTACAGTGTAATTCATAAGTAGCTCGCCCGGCAAATGTGTAATTCGTAATTTGACACCGCATACAATGTGCTCTCTCTCTCTTCCACTCTCTCTCTCTCTCCCCTCTTGTTCTATGGCTCTTTCACTTGCTCTCTTCTTTCTTGCTTTCTCTGCCCCTCTCTGCTGCTTGAGATCGTCATCAATCACTTGTTGATTACAGTAGCGCATTTCTCAGTCTGTTTCTTCAGACACGGCTGCATTATAAATCATACAACGCAGAAATATAAATATTTAACAGTTAAGGAAGAGGGGAGAGGGGTTGGGGTTTGGGGGATGTACATATAACATATGATTATATGCTCCAATAGGAAAAGTACAAGCATATTCCGCTTCCATTCTCTCATTTTATGGCCTGCCTGACAAATTTTTATTGCAGCACAATCAAATTACGAGCGTCGCAAGGGGAGCGTGTGTATTTCGGCTGCACCCTCATCCCCCCTCACTCAACGACGGGGGTGTGTATGAAATATCAAGCAACGGCAAGAAAACTGAGTCAGCAGGTTTTGAGTTGCACAGTTGCAAGCTGGAAAATCTTTTAGAGTAAAGAGAAATGATTGACTTGCAACAGAGCGAAACAGATGTACATTTAGCATACATTCTCCATAGGATCAAGGGTATAGGGGCAGGGGGGAGGGAGTGTGCTATGCTCTGCTCCGTTCTGCTCTGTTCTGTTTTTGGTCTTGTTTTTCATTCTGTTTAGACCCCACAATATTGTAAATTAATATAGATATGTATGTATGTATGTTGTTGGCATAAAGGGAAGCATTTGTTTGCTTTTAATTTGATAGTAGGCAGACGAATTAAAAATCGATAACGATAATATATATATAATATATAATACATAATACATAATACATATATAATATACATATACATATGTATAAAGCTGAAAATAGCTACAATTCTCAGTCTAGCAGATTTGTTGCACACTTCGCAAATGTTTTCATTTAAAGAATACATTTTCTACATGCAGCTTGGTGTTTAAAACTATCGATATTATTGCAAACATTAATATTACAAGCTAACGATAACAGTTAAAGTTAAAGATTAATATTTTAATAAATTTAAACAATAGTTTCTCAACAAAAAAGTTCTTACATAATGTTGAATTCAAAGAGAAACAATCGAAAACATTTAGCATTATCAATGGACAATAAGACAATATACCTAACTATCGATCGTCATTTAAATTGCTAGCTACACTAGTTAATTATCGATTACTGCATGACTTATCGTACTGTTCTATATTGAGTAATATAGTATGCCAAATGAAATTCAACTTTTATTTATATCGATTATTTTTAAATTTTTCGCTCTAAAATAAACTTTTTCTTTCTTTCTTTCTGTCTCACATTTAGTTTATAATATGCACGCATAGAGCAATTAGGCATGGAATGCGGAACAGGCAAATGTGCTAAAAGTCTGAGCATATATAAATTAAGCTGCCTATGGAATACATCACTATAATCACACACAGACACACAGGCACAACAGTTATGTGTATGGGTGTGTGTGAGTGTGCTCAATTTGTTGATGTTGCTGAGGGGCTTTAGACGAAGTCAAGTGCTGCACTTAATTAGCCAAAGGCGGCCCTGGGAACAGTAGCTAAGGGTACAGTACGAAATTGGGAATGGGAACAGTATGAACAAGGGAAACAGGAACAGAAGAGAATGCAAAATGAACAACTGTAACAGCAGGAGCAGAAGTAAGAAGGTCGGAAGGGGGGCACAAGAGAGAGGTGGGAAACAGAGAGTGAGCACAAGAGAGGAAGGGGGAGGGGGGCTGATGCAGAGCAATTGCGTGCAGCTGCGACACACTGCGACAAATTTATGTACAGCTGAGCTGCATTATAAACTACACACACACACATGTATGTATGTATATGCACATATGTATGTTTGTATGTATGTATGCGTGTGCGTGTGTTTTTCTTTCGAATTTTGTTTATGTAACTTTTGGCAAAGGCAGGCAAACGCAAAATGCAGAGATTAAAGTCAGTGAGGGAGAGAGGGAAAAGAGTGCGAAAGATGAAAGAGTTCAATGTGCTAAATAATCCAAAAACAACAAAACTGCAGCGACACATATGCATGCGTGTGTGCGTGTGTTTGTGTGCGTGCATGTGTGCGTGTCACTCTCTTTTTTTCTCGCTCTCTCTGTCTGCCTCGCTGTCTATGTGTTTGCGTGAGTGTGTGAGCTGTGGCAAAATGCAATCTATTAGAGAAATTGGGTCACTGCACGCCCACATTGGTAACAGAGCCGCCGATCGCAGCTGATGCAAGGCAACAACAAAGAGGAGGGTGGGAGAGGAAGAGAAGGAGTAGGGGGAACGAGAGAAGGAGGAGTAGAGGGGAAGGCGAACATGGCGTGTTTAAATATAATGTACAAAAACCACAGCTAAAAATACATGACAAAACACAAAAATATTGCGCTAATTTTGTAATGAAAAGCTGCTTCAGCACAAAGAGAGAGGGAGACGGAGAAGGAGAAGGAGAGAGAAAGAGGGACAGAGAAAGAAGAAGAGTAAGACAGACTGATAAGTCACTTTAATATGCTCCTTCTCTTCTGTGGTTCTCTTTATTTTTTTGCTTGCCTCCCACAGCAAATGAAATTACAAGAAATGCACAGGGTCAGCCCAAGCAGTGAACGAGAGGGCGGGGAGGGGGGAGGAAGGGGGGCATGAGAAATGGAATGAAATGAAGAGAACGCACTCGGAGTGCGTGTGCGTGTGTGTGTGTGTGTGTGCGTGTCTGCGTAGATAGACAAACAGATAGCTAAATTGACAAGGGAAACCAGCGAGGGAGCGGTAGCTAGAGAGAGATAGGAAAAGAGAGGGGGTAGGGGAGGTGGGGTAGCAAAAGAGAGGGAGAGGCAGGGGGGGAGATAGGGAACGCGATGCGCGACGGAGCGTCGTCGTGTGAAGCAACAAGCCAAGTACATAATTTCGAAATGAATATGGCGACAAAAGAATTTTAAATATGTAAACGTATGCGAGACTCGGCCTGTAAATGTGTGTGCCTGTGTGTGTGTGTGTGTGTGTGTGTGTGTGTGTGTGTGTGTGTGTGTGTGTGTGTGTGTGTGTGTGTGTGTGTGTGTATGTATGCATGCGCACACACAGTTTTCCCCATTTTGGTTCCTCTAAACGGAAACAAGCGATAATAAAATATTTACAACAACAACAACAGCAACAGCAGCGCAGAAACTTAAAATGAACAGCGACAGCAGCAGCGACAGCGCAGTTACTTCGCATAAATATTCAAAAGAAGCGCCAAAGCAAAGCAAAGAAGTAATAATATTATGCCTGACATAAGCAGCAAAGCGTGTAATAAGAAACATAAAAAGTAAAGCACTTACAACAACAACAAGAGGAACAACAAGAGCAGCAGCAGCAACGAAAGCAGCAGCAGCAGCAGCCGCGACGCAGCCATGTGCAAAAGTCATATGGCTGCTGCGTTGACTGCGACTGCGAAAGAGGCTGCTGATTCTTGTGCACAGTGGAGCAAGGCAAGGCCTTGCGTGGACAAACTGAAGGCGATGCTGAATTATGAAATACGCAAACGGGAAGTATTACTATGCTTTGAGGGAAGTACTGTGGGGGGCAGGTATATGTATGTATATTTAAGTATGTCTATATATATATATATATATATATATATATATACATATATATATATATAAATATATATATGTATTTCTGTACTTCAAAGCAGCATAAAGAGTACAATCCGATTTGAAGCGAGACAAATTATAATTCAATCTCAAAACGAATTGTATACGGAAATCGAAAGCATTTATTGCAGAAGTTCAATTGCATTTGGGTAATGTCTAAAAATATTATTATTAATGGGTAAGACGAATGTTTAATGTGGCTTTATAGCATAAGACAGACAGTCAGTCAGTGAGTGAGTGAGTGAGTCGAGCATCAATTAGGTTGCAGTGCAAGGCTAAATAGATATAGAGTGTATAAACACATACAATACATATGTATGCATATGTATATACACTATGCAATAGTCAAATATGTTCTGATAGACATTTGTATATGTTGGCTTGTCAACAACAAACTATTAAAGAGGCGTGTAGATTTCTTGATAGACAGACGTCTGCTGTCTGCTGTGCCACTGCAATAAAATCATACGAAAGCGTACGATATGCACACTAAATACACATACATACACATACATATGTGCATATGTATAATTAAACATTTCAAGTGGGGCTCGGTGTAATTGTTTTTGCTTGCAGTCTCCTCCTATTTGTATCGAGTGTGTTTAGAACGAGTTTCATGTGTTCCAATTGTCGAGAAATATTAGTATTTTCTTTAAAAGTTGTAAACTTACTCGATATGAGTACAGAGTTTATTTATCGTTACGGTACAAACAGTTCTTTATCATTCGTTTTCTTTTTTACATTCTGTTTTACTGCACGTGGGGATTATCACAGAATGCGATGGGTGCGAAAACATCTGGAAGAATAATCTACAAAATGTCACTGTGCGCTCGCTCTCTCTCCCTCTCCCATTAGTTTTCTTCTACAATAAATTGCGTGCGTGTGAAAGGGTATAACGGTACATTTACACGTACACACAGCCTGCGTACACGTGTGTTTGTATGTGTGTATTGGTGTGCGTAGTGAGTGGGCAAAATGTAATTAAAAAGAGTTGAACAAATATTTGACGAACGTGCAGAAGCAATTAAACTGCCACACCACCAATTACAACAACAGCAACAACAACAGGAGAAGGAGTTGAATGGCAAGAGAGCAACTGCAAGGAAAGAGAGGGGGGAGAGAGAGAGATGCGGGTGGCAGGATGACGCACATAACGAGAGACCGAGAACATATGACTTGGCAGAAAAAACACCGGCAAAAACAAGAGACTAGACGGGGCCGGCACAAGCAAGGCAGTGTTGCCAGATCGAAAACAATATGCAGAAAAGTTGAATGAAACTACACACAAACACCACACACATGTTCGCATATGTGTGTGAGTGTGTCTGTTTGTGGCGATTAAGATAAGGCACACAAAATGGAAACGAAGTAAACAATAATAAAAGCATAAGACGCATATGGCAAGCTCCCCCTACTACTAATAATAATGCTCCCTCTCTTGCCGCATTGATTGGAATATAAAAGCAAATAAACTCAAGTCAATGTGCAGTCGCCTACCCACTCCTCACATCCTCACCCCAACTTCGGGCAGAACCTCCTGCCGACATGCCGAAAACAGAAGACAAAAACGAAACGCATTAACATTAACTGCCAAAAACAAAAACAAACACACCCGCACTCCTCACACTCCACACACTCCACCACACACTGTAAGCTCTCGCTTACTCAAACTCCTCTCTTCGCTCTCTTCTCCTACTATGTGTGTGTCTGTGTGTGCTTTTACAGGGGAGTCAGTCAACAGGGTTGTATGCAGTAGTATACGTGCGTGTGTTCGAGGTGAATTTGTCTATGTATGTATGTGTGCTCTTACCGCGTCAATGTTAACGTCAATTTAAATTCGATTGCCAGCAGCGCCTGTTATATATTTTTTTATTGTTGTTGTTGCTGCTGCTCTTCAATTAAAAAAGGCACTTTTAATTATTGCTTAATCTGTGTGTGTGTGTGTGTGTGCGTAGTTGTTGCTGTACATAAACAAAAGCAGCTGGAGCTAAATGCTTTAGTTGCTGCACAAGGAACTTTTAATAACTAACTCACTCACTCTCACCACAACAAAAAAAATAACACAAACAAGAGACGAACGTGCGAGGGAGACAAACTGCGATGATTTTTGATTTTATTGCAATTTTAAATTTAAAACTCAGTTGTCACCTTTTTTTTTATTCCGCGCGCGCGTTTACAAATTTACAACTGTATTTTTTTCTTATTTTTTTTGCCGTAGTTTCGTCTTTTATCCGTTGCTGCTGCGCTCCGCCGTCGTCGACTCGCACGCGCATCGGTCGAAAAATAAATGCGAGCAACGGCGGCGACGCGCTTACTAATATGTGGCCTGCCTGCCTGCCTGTCGCTCTCCCACTCTCCTCTCTCTCTATAATGCTCTCTCGCGCTCTTTGTCCACATTGCGACAGCAGCGAAGGTAGCGCACAAGGAGAGAGTGCGTGCTGTTTGTGACGTCACACGTCACAGATGACAACGCACGCTTGCAAGGCAAAATGTTTCGAAGCTTAACAAATTTCAGCATTTTATATATTTCTATTGTTAATAAAAAAACGGAAATTGACTTGACTATAAATAAAAGAGTTCCTTGAATCATGCATAGATATGCAATTATAAAGTTTCATTGCCTTCTGTACTATATAATTATAAATAAAACAAATTAAAGTCTTTTGTATTGCCATTTTTAACTTAAAATACGTAATTTGGATTAATAAATAGTTGATATAGTTGATCTAATTATAGTAAAATTTATTTATTTATTATTATTAATTTAATTTGATGCCTTCTTACATGTAATACGTTATTTAGAATAAATAACTGTAGTATATTTATTACTATATTTAATCCAATTAAACAAAGAAAATACTTCCATGTGTAACAAAAGCTGATGAAATTAACAACAAACTTAACGGAGTGTGACCTTCTATTTCGTTTTCCCTACGCACCGGCATCGGTAAGTGCTGCCCATGCAATGGTAAGCACTGCTCAATTACAATGACGCAGCATCTCAGGCAGGCCGGCAATAGAGGTAGAGGCAGAAGGAACCGGCGCGTCGTAAATGTGCCGTTAGTTTTGTTAGTGTGTGCGTGTACTTTCGTCACATGCTGTGCGCACTGATATCCTTGAGGTGCAATGTCGCGTTGCCTCTTGACCGGCAAAGAATCTTTTCGGCTTTTACATTTGGCCAAAACACGCAGGGAGACGATACAACAACAACAACAACATGCGACACGTAATTGCAGTTAAATTTTATTGCAGTCACGTAGCGCACGGGGAGAAGCAGCACGACGCCGCGAAGGAGGAGGAGGAGTAGGAGATGGAGGTGGCTAAAGCAAGCCAAAAGAAAGATTCAACCGTTGCGGCAAAAACAAAAGAATCGAAGACAAGAAGAAGAAGAAAAAGCAACAGAAGAGTGCGTTGCGCTTCTTTTCTCTTCATGACTGCGTGTTGTTGTTGCTGCTATTGTTGTTGTTGTTGCTGTACGTATTCTGCGTGTTCAACAATTTGGGTTTCAGTTGCTGTTCTTGTTGTTACTGACTTTGTATAAACAATTTCATTTTGAACTTCTTTCACTCATTCCGCGCTGTTGTTACTTCTTCGTCTTGTTCTTGTTGTTGCTTTAGAATTTATGCACAGAGAAAGTAATGGGGAAAAGCAACTACAACTACAACAGCAACAACAACAACAATAACAAATTCGTACCATGTACCAAACTGTAATTTAAGCGGCCTTAGTGCACACAGTACCCAGTACGATGTGATGCTGTTCGCAATGATACCCTGTAAATGATTGGCAGCTGGTAAATGAGGTATAAGCGCTACTGCGGGATAGCGATAATGCAATGCCATATTTGAGACTATTGATCAACAAGATATTTAACAGATGGAGATATTTCTCAAGATATATTTATAAATTTCTGTAATATCGATATTATATCGATAAGCTTATGCGATAGTTGAGACTTTATCATATCCATGAACCTTTTGTTGAAACATTACATCATTACATACATTATTAAATAGAGCAGAGGTATTTATTACGATATAATTCTCATTTTGTGTACAATAATATCGATATTAACATGCATATGTATATAAATAGATATATTTAAAATATTTCAGACTATACGGTATTGATGATCAACAACATATTAAACAGATGCAGCGATATTTTTTACCATATATTTCTCAATTTCTTTAATATCGATATTACATATATCGATAAGCCTATTCGATATTTGAGACTATCATTTTCATGATCAACAAGATATTAAACTGATGCAGAGATATTTCCTCCAATGTATATCTCAATTTCTGTAATATCGATATTATATCGATAAGCCTATGCGATATTTGAGACTATATTTTATTAAACAGAAAATTTATGCTTTGTCGTAATATCTTTCTCATTATCGGTACTTCCCCTTTTCCTGCGCTTGTCAGCTATATAAATCGATAAAAAAAAATCAATAAAAGTATCGATAGACATACAATATTTCACATATTCGATAATTCATATACTCATTTGGTTATGTTAAATGATATTTGCCTATAACAGAGTACATGCTAGTCGTGCTGCCTAACTAACATTCCTTTTGATTTGCTTTGCTTTGCTTTGATTTGTTTGTCGTTGTTGTTGTCGTTGTTGTTGCTTTTGCGCGTTTCTTTGCCCGCAGTGGCAGCAGCTGTGCAGAGATTAATCATCAGTTGGTTTTAATAGCCTTTTTTTGAGTCATTCGCGCTTTTTGCGCTAGTTGCGTTGCCTCATGCAGCGCAGCGGAAGACGAAAGATGCCAAAAAGCGCAATAATCAAAAAAGAGGTACAAAGGAAAAGACAAAAAACAACACACACAGACACAAATATTGCTCCTGGCTTGAACTTTTGCACCTGGCTGCAATTACAGTTAGACTCCCCCCCCTTCCATTCCCTCTTGACAGAAATCTGCATGAAACTCTTTGAATTATTTATGCACATGGCTAGCACAGCCACGCCCCCAATGTCAGCCCACACACACACACACGCAAGTCAATTGCTGCGGTAAAAACAAAGCGCAAAAGGAAAACGGACAAACACACGCAGCGCAGCCGACGTCGCTGTCAGAGTTACTCATATGAAAAATATCTATTAAGAAAACCAATAAACTGCAAGAAGAGCAGCGCTGCCGACGTAGGCAGCGTCAGTGGCAGAAACGCATTGGTTAAGTTGAAGTGAGTGTGGGGGCGAATGCGAAGTAAAAGAGAAATACAAATACAAATAGACAGTCCATGCAGGCATGCATGTGTGTGTGTGTGTGTGTGAGAGAGTGTAAGTGGACATACATATGTAAGTGTATAGAGTGGAAACTTACATTTGTTGTTGTTGACGTTTTCTCAAGGCAATTGAGAGTATTTTGTTGTTGTTGTTGTTGCTGGAGTCGGGAGTGCTGTAGTTGTTGTTGTAGCTGTTGCTGCTGTTGATGGTGTAGTTGTTGTTGTTGTAATAGTTGCTGCTGCTGCGCGGCAATAGCACCACAATCCATATTACGAGACGTCGACGTCCAGCAGGAGTAGGAGGAATAATAGGAGGAGAAGGAGGCTAATGCGGAGGCGGAGTAGGAGAGCAGCAACAACAAAGGAACTGCAGCTGGAGCTAAAATGGACGTGATCAGTTGCTGCTGCTGCTGCTGCGACGTTCGCTCTCTCGCCTAAGGGCAAACTCTCTTGTGCTCTCTTACTCTCTCACACTCTATCTCTCTTGATCAGTTTGGCATAAATTTGAGAGCGCGTTTTGAATTTTAATGCAAATTGTCCAATTGGAATCGAATTGGAAACCCGTTGCACTTATTTGAATTTTCTGTTTGCATTTGCATTTCTCTTTCGTGTGTGTGTTTCTCACATTTCGTTTCGTTTCGTTTCATTTTTCGTACATTCTGCATTCCCATGCATTCTTAAACCGCTTCCTTTGACTGCTGCTGCGTAGGCGAATGCTGCTACAAACACAACAACAACACGACGCGCAACGACAACTGCGACGACGACGACGACGACAGAGACGTAACGAACAAAACGAACGAACGAACGAGCAATGACGAAAACAACGATTGCCGAATACGACGACGAAGTTTATCCGCTGGAGCTGCTGCTGCGACTGCGGCTGGGCTGCTGCTGATACACCCACACACACATGCATGCAAATGTCGCTTTGTGTGCGCTGCGCTGCGTTTTATTTGTATCTCTCGTGTGTGAATGCGTGTGCCTGTCTGTCGGTCTGTCTGTGTGCGTGTGCGTTGCTCAATGTGTACAACAACTACAACTGTAACTGCAACTGAAGTGCCGTTCCGTTGCTGCGCTGCTTCTGCTGCTGTCGCTTTTACTTCATTTTTCCTGTCGTTTTGTTATTCT
The DNA here is from genome assembly GCA_018901815.1 of Zaprionus lachaisei. Classification (NCBI taxonomy): domain Eukaryota; kingdom Metazoa; phylum Arthropoda; class Insecta; order Diptera; family Drosophilidae; genus Zaprionus; species Zaprionus lachaisei. The sequence continues at coordinate 423,180 of JAEIFI010000616.1, read as the reverse complement.
TCCTTTTTATTTTTTCTCTCTCTCTTATTTTCTTTGGGTGTAGTCAATCAGTCAGCCTTTTTGTTGTTTCTGTTCCTGTTACTACTGTTGTTGTTGTTGTTGCTGCTGGCGTTGGCGTCGCTGCTGCTGCGCTGCTGATTGCACTTCATATTCATCTTACAAACTATCAAATTGCACACACACAAATTGCACTAGTAAAAAATATTTCTGCATCTGCATTCACCGTGTGTGTGAAGTGCACGTTGGAACCGATAAAAAAATAAACAAATTTATAGTACTCTATATAGTACTACACTACAAGAAGTTGGAGCTACGAGAAAAAAAGAGAAGAACCGTGCGTAAATTTCACAGAGTTCACACACACACACCACACTACTGTGTACTAGCTGGCAGCAACAACAGCCGCTCATTTGCTCTTTCGTTCAGAACTTTGGTTCATTCGGTTCATGGCAATGAACCAGTGGGAACACTGCTCCAATGAGCCGCTTTTAACAGCAGTTGGATTCAAATTGGAAAATTTTGCAGTTCAAATTTCTTACTAGTTGTTGGGCGTGTGCAATCGAAAAGTGAACAATGTTTGGTAGATATAATACATTTATTTCTCACTGTTGACTGTAAATTTGCGTTTAAATAACAGTTTGAACTAGCTCCATGCACAAACATAACATTGGCGGTAACTAAGGCAGTCCACTGTTAAGTTCTTTTGCAGAGTACGGTTCGCTCTGTTTATTTGCATGTATTTGTTTTATATTGAGCTTTTTAGCTGCATCTATTCTTTTGCGCTTTATGATCTAGAGAAAGTGACACTAAAACAGTCATCAGTCATGAGTCTTTTGGAAGAATCGCCAGACTCTCTTTCCACCGCTTGAAATTTAACATTGCTTATGTTATGCCTGCAGGTTAACTGTCGCTGTTAATTGTGCAGCTACCAATCGATAAGTCGATAGCTTTAAAGCAACACTGCATACGACTTACAGCACAGTCAATCTTGCATTAACTTGGCAGCGCTGCACTCCTTTACCGTTTGCCCGTTTGCACAAAGAGCGCGCGCAAATTGAAATGAGCTCAAAAATTGTTAACGAAATTTCATTTCTAAATAGAATATACTTTATTTTACGTTTCTGTTTTTATATAAAACCTAAATAATTAATACAAAACAAGACGACGAAAAAAAAAAACAGAATTTCCTTTTAAGCATACACATACACATACATCATTATCATCATAATCAGTATTAGCATTAATAATCAATAATCATACCGCCAAATGTGTGTTTGCTTTCATTTTAGTATATGTTATGTATATAGTACTAATAAGTAGTTAATATAGTATGTATATATATATATATATATATATATATATATATCAGTATGTATATATATGTATATAAATATGTGTGTACTCGTAATATTGAAAATATGTATTTGCCATTCTCTCTCTCTTACACATCTCTCTCTCTATCTCTTCTTTCTTTTACTTTCTTTCTTTCATATCATATGTTGCAATAAGCGGGGGCAGGGGGCGTGGGGCAAGGGGGTTGTGCTGCTGCGCCTCTAACTACATATGTTGTATACGTATAGATAAAGCATATATGTTTCTTCTGCTCCTCATCCTTCTCTTTCTACTTTTGTTATCAATATAAATATATATATCTATATATATATATATATATGTATATGTGTGTGTGTGTGTGTATTTGGAGTATACGAGTTAGCAGCTATAAGCCATGGGGGAAGTACCTGGACTAGGACCAGCACAATCGGATCAGTGTTGAACACTTTCGTACATCTTCTTGCCTCTACTTGTGTCTTTTGCTGTGTGTGCATGTATGTGTGTGTGCATGTGCGTGTGTGTGTGTGTTTGTATGTATTGCTTGAGCACTTTTTGTTCAGTTTCCTTGTTCCTTTCTTTTTCTACTTTGCAAACAAATCCTTTGCCCTTTTCTATGTACAATCATCAGCCGACTGTGTCTGTCTGTCTGTGTGTCTATCTGTGTGTGTGTGGGTGTGTGTGTGGGTTGCGGGGCAGGTAGGTATTTCAAGCATAGCTCATATATAGTATATATATATATAGAAAATATCTGTTGTGTTTGTATAGAGCAGGCTGCCCTTCTTTTTGCTCTGCGCTGCTCTTCTCTTCTCTGCTTCCTTCGTTTCCCTCTCTAATCCTTCTTGATGCGCGCCTGCAGAAAACAATAGAGTATGCCAGCTTGTGCCATCACATCCACCGTGCTGGCAGCCAGAGGATCCTTCTGCTTCACCTGCGTCTGTCCAGGCCGCAACAGTGTGGGGCCAAAGACCATTGCCAGATTATGCAGCGACATTTTATTGTCGGCCTCCTTTTCGTGCACCCTGAAAGACAGAGAGAGAAAGAAGGGAAATTAGTCAGGCCGGGGAGATAGAGGAGAGAGAGAGGGAGTTTAGTTAACCTGATGAGATGATCGAGTATAAGATTGATTGAGGATTTGTTTGCCTGCGGCAGCTCCTCGTACACTTTGAGCAGCTCATTGATGCGCGTCGCTTCGTTGTTGTTGCTAAACGCGCTAAATGTCTCAAAGAAGCGCGGATACAACAGATCCGAGAAGAGCGCCTCGGGCAGCTCACGCAAGAATGTCTTCAGTATGCCAGTGACCGAATGTATGTCCACCTCGCGCAGCAACTGCTCCGCCTCATAAGCATCTGGAGGGCATAGAACATTGTAAAATTATATATACATTTATACAGTGTATAATCTCTATAGGAAGGCTTACCCGACTCGAATGCCTTCTTGAGCTTGGCCAGATCTGAGGCAGAGCCGCTGACGCGATAGCAGCCCACCTCCAGCATGCCGCGTCGCTCCACTTCACGTATGCAGGCACAGATGATGAACGGAATGTCGCGTTTCTCGCGTCTGCAAGTGAAGAATTATTGTAGAATTGTAGAATTAAAGAATGTATAGCAGCAGAAGTTTTCTAAGCACTTATATTAGTTACAGTATTCTTTTGAAGTTTTTTTATTATTATTATTATTATGATTATTTTTTCTCTTTCTTTTCTCTATCTCGCTTATACTAACTCTTATACTAATAATATTAACTCTTCTGATCTGATTGGGTTTGTCTGGGTTTTCCCCAATTCTCTGCAACAAATGTTGAATCAATTATATCTTTGTTTATCCCAGCTTTAATTAAATTAAATTAAACTCAAACAAATTAAATTAATTTTAAATTTAATTACCTTACAATTTTGTAAGCTTAAACTTAATGCCTGATTATTTTAAATTGAGTTTGCAAATAATTCTTTGTATCTAATTCAGTCGACTGTATTTAGTTGACTTTAAATTAATTAAATAAAAAATAAAATAAAATATAGTTCATTAATTATATACAGAGGAAAACGGTATATCACATAGAAAAGATAGAGTTCTCATATAAAGATTTCATTCTTTCCCTTAGAAATGAATTATAAACAGAGCAAAGGAAGACTATCAGATAGAGAAGGTTACGTACTCGTGTCCAGAGTTCATTCTTTTCCGTATAAATGAAATAAATACAGAGGGAAAGGGAGAATATCATTTATTAAAGACACAGTGCTCTCATATAGAGTTCTTCCCTTCCCGTAGAAATGAATTGAGTTTGAGAAGACACAGTTGTCGTATCTAGAGTTCATTCTTTTCCGTATAAATGAATTAAATACAGAGAAAAGGAAGAACAGCACATAGAGAAGGAACAGCTCTTGTGTCTAGAGTTCGTACTCTGCCATAGAAACTAATACAATACAGAGGAAAGGGTTCTCGTTTAGAGAAGGAACACTTCTCATATCTAGAGTTCATTCTTTCCCATAGAAATGAATTATAAACAGAGAAAAAAGAGACTATCAGATAGAGAAGACGCAGTTCTTGTGTCTAGAGTTCATTCTCTTCCATTCAAATGAATTGCATATAGAAGTAAGGGAGAATATCAAATAGAGAAGAAACAGTTCTCGTATCTAGAGTTCTTATCTCCCATGGAATTGAATCAAATACTCTCTATAGTTTTTTATAGTATAGTTAGTTTTAGTCTTTTGAGTTCATTCTTTAACCTAGAAAAGAACTAAATACAGCGGGAACCTATCTATCTGATATCCCGTTAGAGAAGAAGCAGTTCTTGTATCTAAGAGTGCTTTATATACCGGAGAAATGAATTTAATACAAAGGGATTCTTCCCTGCCTGCCCTTTACATAGAGTAGAAACAGTTCTCGTATCTAGAGTTCTTTCTCTCCCGTACAATTTAATGCAATACAGAGGAATGGCAGGTTATCAGATAGATATAGAAGAGTTGTCGTCTAGAGTTCTTCTCTCCCATGGAAACGAATCAAATACTCTCTTCCCTTTCCTTCATATAGAGAAGACACAGTTCTCGCATCTAGAATTCATTCTTTCCAGTGTAAATGTATTAAATACAAAAGGAAGGAAAATATAAGTAAAAGCAGACACAGTGCACTTATATAAAATTCTTTCTTTGCCGTAGAAACGAACTAAATACAGTGGGAGACTCCCTTGCCATGGCTTTCCTTTAAATAGATAAGGAAGAGTTCTTGTATCTAAAGTTCATTCTCTTCCGTACAAATGAATGCAATACATAGGAAAGGCAGAATCTCATAGAGAAGACACAGTTCTCGTATTATCTACAGTTAATTCTTTCCAGTGGAAGAGTAGAAACAAACTAAATACAGTGGGATTCTGCCTTGCCTTCCCTTCACAAAGAGAAGACACAGTTCTCATATCTAGAGTTCTTCCTTTTATAAACTTATAGTTGTCATTGCTTCTCCCCAACTCTAGTTGCTCTTGCTGCTCGTACTCACTTTAATACTTGACTCATTTTGGCACCGAAGAGCGCACCCGGCTTGGTGGTGGCGCGGCACAGCTCGCCGGGCACAAAACGAAAGCTGGCGCTCAGCTCGAGCGTTTCACTCAGCTTAATGTTGCGCGTCTGCGTTGTCTCAGTCAGCCAGCTGCGGCTTAGCTGCAGCAGAGAGAGAGGGAGAGAAATACACATAACATAAGTAAGATAATTAAATAAGGCATTAACTTATTCTACACACCTTGAGTATCTGCTTGGCACGCAGCAGGGGCCGCTTGCCCTCGTAGAGCAGCACACGCACATTCTGGCTGCCCTCCAGTTCGAGCATGAAACTCTCGTTCCACAACGGCGTCTGGCTGCGATAGATCATCTTGGTGGTGGCCTTGCGGAAGTAATGGCCATACGAGTCGACCTCAATGCATATATACAAGTCTGTCGGCTGCTCCAGTCCCTGTAGGCTCTGCACACACATGTGCAGATCACCCACCAGCAAACTCTCATCGTTTGTATTGCGCATCAAGTAGGAGCCCATCTCAGTCTTCATGCCCTTCTGCATGGCAACAATGAAGGCGGTTACCTCCAGTGAGTTGATCGTATTGGCACCAGGCAAATTACACTTTTGCTATAAAGAAAAACAAGTTAATGAATATATATAATATATGTATATAATAATATAATATAATATAGATGTATTGCTGCCCACCTTTAGCGACAGTATGGAGTCCATCCACTGTGTGCGTTCAAAATCGGAGCTAAGGAAGAATGTCATCGTTTTATTGTTCGCCTTATTGCCCAGACGCAGCACCAAATTGGGCGTGGCCAGCACCAGCTGTGACTCCAAATCCGCGAGCTTACGTCGATGCTTATCCCCAGTGCGCACACCATTGTTGGCCTCCAAGATGAGTTGATCACGCACCGAACGCAAATTGCGCTTCACTTGCGATATATTCGCTGGACTAGATTCCTTGAGATCGCCACTGGCATCCGTCTCCTCATACACTTGCACATCCTTGAGCGGTATAAACCATTTCAATTCATAATCAATGCGATCCCTGCCAAGTGCTTTATACTTGGCACACGCAATCACATCGTTGAAGAGGAACAAATGCCGCAACTTGCGATGTCCATCAACCAATTCGACTATGAATGAATTGCGTACCATGCGTCGCAGATTGCGATTCGTTTCGCTGGGCAAACGTTGATTGACCACATTGAATTGATTGAGGAACATCTGTATGATCTTCTGTGCCTGCCGTAATGGCTGATGATCGGGATGATTTGGTGGCGTCTCACGTAATAGATCATTGAACACGAGTGCATTGATCTGTACACGTGCCACAGGTTTATGCAATAGATCCTCAAGTGTCAGGGATTGTTCTGTCTGCAAGTTTAGAACAATTGTCGAGACAATTTTCTTAAATTGCGGATTATTTGAGCTACACTTCTTAACCGTATCGATTGCTTGACCATAATTATGCAGAAATGCGCTATATAAATCGAACATGTCGGCTAAACGTTTAAAGGGTTCCCCAATCAATACATCGCCTCCCTCGTGTGCGACTATTGTCTTTAGATCCGATAGGAATGCCGTGTGCACCTCATGCAGTTCATCGATCTTAAAGAATATCGTATTCTCCTCCTCCTCCTTGATCACAGGCTGCGATGTATTAAGCGTGGCATGTATGGCACGCTTGTACTGCAAAAAGAGAGAGAGGGGGGAGATTAGTTATTGTTATAGTAATTGGTATCAATTGCCAGTTACTACTGTACCTGTATCATCTTGTTTAGACACTCCACGTAGATGGTCTCGCTCTGTATGATGGAGCTGAGTATGGAGCGTATTTTGGCACCGCGTGCATTGCCAGAGAGCTGCAAAAACAATAGGATTAGCAAAACTATACAATACACAGTATTTATATATATTCTATATACATATATATAATATATATCTTGGTGTAAGCTACAATGGTTGGTTGAGGGCATTAGGTACTCGGATCTACAACCAATTGACAACACCAAAGCCAATGAAGAGATTTACAGACAAATAAACATATATATGGTATATATATAAAGGAAGTATGGCAGGATATATATGTATATATATGCATGATGAGTAGGGGCAGTGTATGTACACGAGACAGAGCGAGTGGGTAACAGAGAGAGAGAGAGACAGCAGAGGAAAACAAAAGATACAATACAATAGAAAAGTGATGAGTGAATTGGAAATAGATCAGATAAACTGATGCATTAACCACTTAACTTTTCACATTTGTACACTTTGAATGTCTGTAATTGTGTGTGTTTGTGTGTGTGTGTATCTGTGTATGTGTAACAATTTGACAAAATTATAAACATATAAAAGAAACAACTTTCTCGATGATAAACATAAAGCAGCGCAGCGCATTCTCATATAAAGCTAGACAAATACACACATACATATATTACTGTAGGACATATGGTGTACATATATATACAGCAGCTATACATATATACATATATATATGGTGTATGAGAAGAACATAACTAAAAGACAGACTGAGAAGCTCTACAAAGCTCTAGCTAGGCTTTTGTTTTTGGAGTAGTATTTTTGGTACTCACGAGTATCGCTGAAACTAAGTTCTGTTGAGAGAAAGAGAAAGAAAGAGAGAGAAAGTAAACAAACAGTAGAGAAAACAAGTAAATAAAAAGAACAGAAAATATCAAAAATAAAGAAAGAAATAACAGAGACAGAGGGAAACAGAGAGACAAAGGAGAATCGCATAAAAAAAGTTCGTTAGTAAATTGTCAAATTATTAGTTATCTTTAACATTATCATATCATATATATCATAACATAGTCTAACATTATCTTAGGCAACATTACGTAATATTTATTCCAGGTTATTTCTACACTTAGTTGGGGTTTTAGAAGTATTCGTAGTAAGTTCTACTGGGTAGTTATAGAGAGAGCACTGTATAATCGATTGTGAGCCCATTTTTGTAGGTATTGGTGGTTCATTTTATGTGTCTGTTTTTAGATTATCATATGATTCATACATTTGTAGTATATATAGCTATATAGAATAGCAATGGCACTATAATTGTAGATCTCTTTTAGCTTCAGAAGTGTCACAGAACTCTGTTAGTTGCAGAACTGTTATTGATCTCTGTTAGTTACAGAACTGTTTTGGATCTCTGTTAATTGCAGAACTGTTAAAGATCCTTCTTAGTTGCAGAACTATTATAGATCTCTGTTAGTTGCAGAACTGTTATAGTTCTTTCGTAGTTGTAAAACTGTTAAAGTGTTCGCTTCAGAACTGTTAAAGATCCTGCTTAGTTGTTGAACTGTTATAGATCTCTGTTAGTTGCAGAACTTTTTTAGATCTCTGTTAGTTTCAGAATTGCTTTATGGCTGTATTTAACTCAGTAAACAGTCTAATATAAAGTAAAATTGTCAAAGAAACCTATAGGTTAATCTCTGTTAGTTGCAGAACTATTAAAGATCCTGCATAGTTTTAGAACTGTTTTAGATCTCTGCTAGTTTCAGAACTGTTATAGTTCTTCCTTAGTTGTAGAACTGTTATAGCTGTTAGTTGCAGAACTATATCTATACTGTATAGATATACTGTATATATAACATAATATTGTCACTATTTTTATAGATCTCTAACAGTTTTATACTTAATTAAAGATCTCTCTTAGTTTCTGGACATGAAAGAATTTCATTAACTATTGGTGGCAGATAGAACTGTAGACAAATCGATGTTTGTTAAGGTTTATCATATGAAACATCGATGTTAATCGTTGTAACACCGATGTTTATCCAGCTCTGCCACTGGTAGATGGTGAATTTTATATCCCTTGCAGAGGGTGTACTTATTTTCTCTAGAAGACATCTGCAAACCTATAGAGCATATATTTTTCTTGAATTAACATTGACAGGGAAGTTGAACTAGCCACAACTGTGTGTTGTCTGCTACTTATCGCTGTATTTAACTCAGAGGACGGTCTCATATAAAGTAAAATTGTCATAGAAACCTATAGATCGATTGCAATCAAACTGAGTTTCCCTCAAGCGAAGATTCTCTTCATTGTGGACCTAAAAAAGCCACAAATTTTAAACTAATTGTGCAACAGTTCTTTTGCATACAACATTCTACAAATATATAGCCTAAATTAAATACAAAATGCGATTTTTAGACAAAGAAGAAGAGCAACTTCCTTTTAGAAAGAGTATGCAACCTTTCGCAGTTAAACATTCTTCTCCTTCTACTTATTGTTAAGATTAGTTCACCAATATCCCTTTGGATTGTTAGACAGATAACAGATGGTCAGGCTATGCACTTGCACTTGCATTGCCAGGCCAACTAGGATTCGCAGCTTGCTACAGTTACTGCAATTATTCCTGTTACTGTCACTACCTTCTTGGCCTCCTGGCGACTGCGAATCAGTTCGCGTGTGGCGCTTATGTGCGAGAGACGCGTATAGAGAAACGATTTGCGCGGCGGGCAATCAACGATGGCAGGCAAATGCGAAACGGACTTGGACTTGGGCTTGAGCGGCAACTGCGGTCTGTGGGCCACGACTTGCATTGTGCACTGAGCGCTGCCACAGCGCATACCCAGCTTTGTTGGCCAGCCTGGCATGGACAGCAGCGACAGTTGAGTCAATGCAACCTGCAGTTGCAGTTGCAGTTGCTGCTGCATCATAAGCATTAGCAGGCAGATAAGGCATAGAGCAATTAGTTGTTAAAATGAATCAACAACAATTTAAGCAACTAAGGCAACACTAAGAGACAGAGAGAGTGGGGGCGTACCTTGCGCAGTGCACCTGGCGTTTGTGATGTGCCTAATGTGTTGTTGCTGCTGCTCGACTGTTGCTCATCGTGCGAAATGGTTCTCAAGATGTTCGGTCCCTCATACTCTCCATCGCTGTCCAATGAGCTTGAGCGCGTCTCGTTGTTGCTCTGGCTGCAACACAGAGGGAAACAGAGAGAGAGAGAGAGAGAAAGCAAGTCATATTCGCACTTGCAGTTAAATTCAAATGTTACTTACATAAAGTAATCAATGTTCACATAGTTGGAGGTGCGGCCTGGAGATTCGGGATCCGTGACGCTTGCCTGACTGCTCAGCTGTGCCATGCCAGGCAATGTGCTGCCCGGCGTGGACAGATCATCGCGACTGGAGGAGCTGCCCGTGCGTCCCGGCTTAATGAACACATACTCTCCCTCCCCATTGTCCAGTGGCACACTGTCATAGTATGGCTCATTGTCTGCCTGCTGTGCCGCCTTGGCGCTGTCCGAGCTCAGCGATGACACCGACTCGTAGCTCTTGATCTGAAACAGGGAATGAGGGAGAGGGAGTTAAGTTAATGAAGCTCTTTCTTTCTATATTGTTTCCACTTACTACTTCCGATATGCCTTGGGATGCCAGCGATTCCTTGGAGCCAACGCTGCGCTGTGGCGCCTCAGCATCGCTCGCTTGCAACGATACGCGTGACTTCTTCTCCAGGCTGCTGGTGGAACTGCTATCCGCAGCTGCCAATTTGGCTGTTTTTGTCAGACTGCCCGTGGGCGATGCACCCACAGTCCGTGCGCCTCCACCACCACCGCCAGCTGGTGTCAATGTGCGGCCCGGTGTGGATGCTGTGCGTCCTAAACTGCCACCATTGGCAGCAGCAGTACCACCACCACCATCATTGCGTTTGGCATGCTCCAGACTATCTGTTTTACCGACCATTTTGCGGCCCAGCTCCTCCATTAGCTCGGGTGTTTGAGCCAGTTTGCTGAGCTCGGGAGTTGTCTTTCTGTTTGCCGCGTACTTCGATTCAATATTCTCCGATGACTTTTGCCGCAATATATCCGATGGCTTTATGTTTCGCTCTAGCGAACTGACCGGACTCTCACCCGCCGAACTGCCTGCACCCCCTGTTCCAGGCAGTGGCATTGTACTGCCAGCATAGGGTGTCTCTCGCTTGGGCGATGAAGACAGCTGATGCTGCTGCTGCTGTTGCTGGCTGGGAATGGTTGGCGGCTCCACGCGTCGTATGTTCTTTGGCGGTGGTCTGTAGGAGGTGGAGGAGGAAGAGGGAAAGAGTTAGTTAATTAATTGATTTACTTAATTTAACTTTAATGAAGGCTTTGCCTGTCTTTATGCATAATATTGACTAGTTCTTTGCCTATTTATTTATCATCTAGTTACTTATCTTCCTATGATAAGCAACATCTATTTATCTTTATATTTATCTACCTAAATATTAGTATTCAATTTCGATTCTCAATTTCCTAGATTTCTAACTATCTATAAACTACTTTCCTTGATGTATTTCATCTATAAATCATTTATTTATCTATCATACGACTATAATACATTTATTTATCTAGCATTCATCTAACATACATTTATTTATCTATCATTCAGCTATAAAACATGTATTTACCTATCCATAATACATTTATCTACTTATTTTCTTTACTACACTTACTTATCTAGCTTTCATCAATAATAATTGTATCTATCCATCTATAAAAACATTATCTATCTATGTATAATATATTTATCCATCTATTTTATCTATAATACATTAGTTTATCTATCTATCTATGATACATAAATAAATCTGCCAACCCTCCATCTATTATGTATGTATTTATCTATCTATCTTTCATTTATTTTATATATATAGTAATTTGTCAATCTTCCATCTATAATATATTATATATGTATTTATCTATCTCTCCTTCATCTAGAATATATATATGAAGTAAATTATCTAGCTTTCATCTGTAATACATTTATAAATATATATATATATATATATATATATATATATATATATATATATATCATTTATCTCTTTCATATACAATATTTATCTACTTTTCATTAATAATACATGTATCTTTCTTCCTTTTATCTATCTCTTTACTCTATAATAACCTTTTATCTGTTATACATTTATCTATCTATCCATAATGCATTCATTTATCTCTTGCCTATAAGTAACTTACTAATCTACCTTTCATTAATTATACATGTATCTATCTTTCTTTCTTTCGTCTATTGTACATTTATCTATCTCTTTACTCTATAATATATTCATATATCTATCTATCCTTCATCTATAATATATGTATGAACTAATTTATCTACCTTTCATCTGTAAAACATATATTTATATATATATATAATGCATATCTTTTTCATTTACAACATTTATCTACTTTTCATTAATAATACATGTATTTTTCTTTCTTTCTTCCTTTTATCTATCTCTTTACTCTATAATATATTCACTTATCTATCTATTAATCATCTATAATATACATATTAATCTATGTACCCTTCATCTTCAATTCATTTTTTTATCTATCTTTCTTACATCTACAATACACTTCTATATCTTTCTATATATTCATCTACCATCTGCAAGCATCTCTCATTCTCATTGTCTCAACACTTCATTCAGCTTAATATTCATCTGTAGACTTATCTACTAATACGTCTTTCTGCTGCTCTACTTAGTTATCTATCATCTATCCGTCTATCTTTCGTCCCTGCTCACCTGGGTGGCATTTTCTTCTTCTCCAGATGGGCGGCATACGACGAGGCGGACATGGCGGGCGATGTCATTGATGGCGACAAAGGCGGCGCTGTTGCCTCCGCTGTGGCGGCTTTATTCCGCTGATCCGGATAACGGAATGTCGATGAGGCCGCTGATGATGCATTGACTGATGTTGTTGTCGCTGCCGATGTCGCCTCTACATCCATGTCTTTCTCCTTGGCCTCTTTGACCTCGATGACGGTAACAAAGTGCGATGTTGTCTTGCGCAGCGGTTTCCCATGTTGCTCCTTTTCAGTGTCGCCTCCTCCAGTTCCTGCCTCCTGTTTGTTATCGTTTTGTGCTGCTCCTGTTGTTGTTCCTGGCATTCTTTGTTCGTTGGCTTTGAGTGCTGCTCCACTACCAATGGACGCAGCCAGTTCGGTTATGCACTGCTGTAGTGCTCCATTTGCATCCTTCTCGTTGCCGCTGTCTTTTTTATCCTCGCGCTCGAAGCTGTGCTCCGTCATGCTGCGCTTACCAGTGGGCGGGGCAGAGCTGAGACCATTGCCACCTCCACCTCCAGCTGCGCCTCCACCTTCTGTCTGTATGTGTGTGTATTTATTGTCTGTGCTCAGGGACAGACGGTCCTTGTCCTTGCCGCCTGATGACGCAGACGATGCCTCGCGCAGATTTAAACTGGATTTCTGCAACGGAAAGAACAAGAAGAAAAGAAAGAATGAAATAAACTGAGTACGAGTGTGTGCAGAAATGCTCAAATCCATTTGAGTATGTGAAGAATTGCATATGAAACGAGGTAGAAAGGCTACCTACGGCATGCCCTTGCAGGTGCTTATCTCATCCGATTGTTCCTATACTAGTTATATATAATGGTGCAGCATGGAATGGCATTGTGTATATTCAATATTATGTCTCCTAGTTAAGTTATTTCTAATATCAGAATTGGTCTACATACAAAAGCCTTCATTTCGGGCGATTGTTCCTATAGCAGCTATATGTTATAGTGCTCCGATATTGATGAAATTTCATATGCATATAAAATATATAGAAAGAGTGCGGTGTAGTAAATTTAGTTGCAATATCTTGACAAATAACAAAAATGGGCCGATAGTTTGTATGGCAGCTATACGATATATCGGTGCGATGCGGTTCGTTTCGACTTATATACAGCGTGCTGAAATAAAAAGCATGTGTGCCAAGTTTCATTAAGATACCTCTAAAACTGAGATACAGACGGACGTATAGACAGACAGACATGGCTAGATCGACCTTCCTGTTGATGCTAATTCAGAATATATATACTAAATGAAGTCGGAGATGTCTCATAAGGTGCATTGCAAACTTCTGGCCTAAATTAATATATCCTCTGCAAGGATATAACTATGCTTTATACATATATGTATCTACCAAACATATTTACATAATTCCAATATTGATTCGACTGTACATAGTTTTAAAATATATCTAGATATATCTCTATACAATATCTGGCGCTTAATATATCTAGTATGTATGTATATAGAATACACATTTGCCAAGTAGGTTTCAACTCATTCTTTCCACTTATTGCAATCTCAAGAATTATCTCTTTTAATATATATTTTCATAATATTTATATTGATTTGCCTTTAGCTCGTAGTTCATTAATACATCTAGATATATATATGTATATATATATATATATGGTATATGGTATATATATATATTGTATATATATATATTGAACTTTCTTTTCTCTCTCTTCTTATTGCAATCTCAACAATTCCCACTCTCGTCTTGCTCTTGGAAATTCTTGCGATCTTATCTTTTCGCTCGCGGCTTATAATCTAATCTCTGTTTTCCTCAATATGTTTGGTATGTTTTCACACATAACACGCATGGGGAATTAATTTCAATTTGTTTTAGAATTGTTGTCTAATTGTTTTAATCGAATAAACTCAAACAGTTTAAGAAAAGAGAGTTTATACAAATGATTGAATAATACGCATGTTAATTCTTATAAAGAACATTGCATACTACAATATACATATATGACTGATACAATTCAGCAGTTTATAAATTAATCATAATTTGAATGGAATTAAGTTTAGTCAGCGTTTTTCAACTTATTTTTAGAGTTCCATCTTACAAAATGTTCAGCTCAATCTCAATTCGATTTCTTACTCACTCACGTTCCACTTAAAAGAGCAAATGAAACTTAAACAGAGTTGCCATACTAGCTATTTTATGGCTAGGCCTAGATATATATCTCTAACTAGCTTTTTTAATAACAGAAACTACATACATTTAGCTTTTTTTTTGCAACTCCATACAATTAAGCGCATTTTTTAAAATCCAATCTAGCTTTTTTTTTGTTCAAAATTTCTGGCAACACTGAACGCAAGGCAACGCTCTGCCCAATCAACCATGACAAATTATTTGTCGGCTCTAATTGAACAGGTTCAATATGTCAACATTGCGTAGCACTTGACTTATTCAAAGATCCTTCTCCCTCTCCCCCATACACCACATTTCTGCTTTCTTTCTCTCCTCTCTCTCTCTCTCTCTCACTCAAACTCTTTCGACTACCCCACCCCAAAAACTGGCGAATCATCGTATGCAATGCGGGCAGCTGTTGGTGGAGCACTCCTTCACCCCCCGTCTCTCTCTCCCGCCCCTTCGCTGACTCTCTCACTCTCTCTTTCTTAAGGTCGCTTACTCAGGCTGAGCACGTAACGCATTTCTCTAACACGTTGCCGGGCGGCTGCCATTAAAATCCCGACAATGACAACAACAACAAGAGAAAAAACGAAAATAAGCAAAAGCAAACAAAACTAAACTTGAGTCAAACTAGGCGTCTGCGTGTGCCAGAGCATTTTTTCTTTTCTTTCTTTCTTTCTTTTTTTAAGTGAAAACTAAAAAAACGATATGTGCGAACAGTTTTTTAATGCTTATCCAGATACTTTTTGGTTTTTTTTGTATTTCATTCGTTTTGGTTTTTTTGTTGCAAAACGAACGAAAATTGGCAACAAAGTTAAATTCATTTTGCGCTTATTTTATGCAATGATGGGTGTGGATGCGTGTGTGTGTGTGTGGGGGGAGGCACTGAGCAGCAGCAGCCGGCAACAGTTGCATGTGTGTGTGTGTGCGTTTCTGAATGAGTCCAAGCGAAGCGAGGAAGAAAGCGTGCAATAAAAGTTGACGGCGAAGGTCGCACACACACACACACACACGCACACCGACTTATACACACATACACGCATCTGGCCAGACAGTTAGCGATCGCTGAGCTGAGCTCAGCTTCGAGTCGATACAATTATTTAGCATATTTCCAATAAACTCACACACCCGCAGGTGATGGTATGCATGTGAATCATGGCATAGCAACAACAATGACACAAGTAAACAGCTTTAAACAAACTGAATTTGTTTTTCAAATATGTGTGAAATAGAGATGTGTAACGGGTATGAATAGTGTGTAGCGATAAGGCTACGCGATATTTCAGTCAAGGACTAAAATATACTGCACGGTATTTTCCATATCGATATCGCATGTTCTTGCAACTAACGTCGCTTTCTAAACATCTAACCATCACTAGCACGAATGTCAACAAACAACAACAAATTAACTCTTTTATTATTTGCACAAAATGTTAAATATGACGCGACTAATGTTACAACTGTTTGTTGCTGTGTGTGTGTGTGTGTGTGTGTGTGTGTGTGTCAGCCTGGCTTAAAAGCTTGTCATTTGCCATAGAAAAACGCTATAAATAACTTGTCAGCTAACACAGGGTATAACACGCTAATTACAACGCACCCACACACTCACTCAGCTAGTTAACATACGTTTAACAGTGCATGCCTGTTAACAGCAAGTTAGATCATGTAAAGAGTGGTTAGTGATGACAGAAACAAACAGATCTGTTCGATATAGGATCGCTTTAAGCATTTGTATTGTTTACAAACACTGAAATACCCCTACCCCTATTTTGGTTGCAGGGTATTTTTAAAAAGCAACTGCAGCTCAAACTAAAGATCACAAAATACTTAATGTGACATTTTTACCTTCCGTATTTACGGGTACTAGCATTTCCTCTCTCTCTCTCTCTCTCTCTCTCATTCTTTTGCTGTCTTCGCTCTCTCAACCCACCCTCTTCCGCCAATCAACTTTCAGCCTTTGCTGCTGATAACATAACCAGCTGCTTATCAATTGAGGCAGCGACAGAAAGAGAGCAGCTAGAGAGGGGGGTACACTAAGAGAACAAGTCACAGTGATTTGTCGTTGTTCTTATTGTTGTTGTCAAAGAGGACCAAAGAAAGAAAAGGCCACACTTGTGCACTTAGTGCGCCCGTATGTATGTTTGTATGTGTGTGCCATGTTATGTGCATGTGTGTGTGTGTGTTTCTGTGTACTCTCTTAACGGGTTTTCTACACTTTGCCTCATCAAATGTCTCTGCTTCTTCTTATTCTTTCTGCTGTCCAAGTCCTACAACAGCGCGCTTTATGGTTGTGCGTGTGTGTGTGTGTGTGCGATAAGTTTATTGATTTCAACTTGTGATAAATACAAATCACACACACACACACACAATGATAGTCGTCAACTGATTACGCACCCCTCGGGTCCACAATTTGAACTTCTCTTTAAAGGAAGCCATGCTTCCTCTGCTTTGTCTGTTTCTCCTCCTCCTCCTTCTTCTTCTTCTTGCTCAGCTGCTTGGAGCAGCTGCTGTAGCGCCACTGTCTCTCGCTCTCTCTCTATCTCTCTGTTCTTCTTGTTGCAGTTGCAAAATGCGACACGAGTAAACACGACGCGACACGACGAGCTCCGCCCAATGCAGTAGTTAAGGCAAAGGCGTCGACAGCGACGTCAACTGCAGCAGCGACGTTGACGTTGACCACGAAATTTGAATCAACGAACACGTTAACACGACGACGACGACGGCGCACGCACGCACACTCACGCCCAAAAACAGAAAAAAAAACAAAAAACAAAAATTGCACACACTCTTCACTCTCTTTCTCTTTCGCTCTTACTCACTTTAATTTCTTTTAATTATTTTACGTAATTCTGTTTTATTGTTGTTCTGTTTGTTTATTATTTAATGCACTTTTTGGTTTACTTTGTAGAAGGGGGAGTCAATTTACGGTGGGATGGGGTGGGGTGAGGTGTGTGTGTGTGTTGGCAAACGAACGGGGGTCCCGTTATGTATGAAATATGTTATTCTACACCGAGAACTAATGACAACTGCCGACACAGACTGCGACTCCAACCAACGTCGGAGGGAGTCAACGCAGTCAGCAGCGGCAGCGACAGCGACGTCGCGCAAAGCACAAAAACAACAACACACAAAGCAACAGACAGGCATGAATAGAGCAAGTCTAAGTGTGTCTGTGTGTGTGTGTGTGTGCGTAGATAACGAAGCAAAATTAAAGATATCGAAATTGTAGAACAGACGTAAAAAGAGAGTGTCGCACGGTGTGAGTACGCAATATACACAATAGCATGAGAAGGAGGGGAAGGGACAGAGAGAAAGAGAGAGATAGAGAAACAGAGAGGCAGGGGGAGCTGTTAAGCCCTGGAACGTCATCGACGGCGCATTTGCAAGGGCAAGTCATCAACAAATCTCCGACTGTCTGACCCGGTTCAACATGTTCCGGAACGGGTACTTCTACAAGTGAACCGAAATGAACATATGTATATTTGAAAATTCAAATAAAATGCAATTCACTTTTTAATGAACCGGTTCGACATTAAGGCAGGACAGTAATGAACCGTTTCAGACATGAACGTTCAAAATAGAGCTAAGTCATTGACAGAGAACGAGATCAAGCTTGTTCTAGTAATATTAACAGCAATTGCATTTGATAATTGATTCAACTAACAGAACCCTTTGAGCGGTTAAATATAAATTGCCCGAATCAGTTCTGTATTCAAACGTTATCGTATACTGCAGCGATGTATTGTCAAAATAACAAATACATCGTCTCATTCCACTATCGATATCGTGCATTATCGATACACATCTCTAGTAAATTTCAGCCCTTCCCCTTTCCCCATCGACACTTCTACAGGGCACAGCCAAATTCGCTGTGGCCCAACAATGAATTTGCTGCTGCTGTTGCTGCAGTCGCTGCGCTGCTTCAACTGAACTGAACTGATAACAGATAACAGCGACGCGATAAGCGCAAGTAGCGGGCGGCGCTGCTGCTGCTATTGGAGCAATGCTGAGCGCCTGCTAACGGTAATGGTTAACGGTTATAATCAGTGGCTGCTGCAGCTGCAGTAAGATCACAGCAACAACATTGCATACAATGTGTGTGTGTGTGTCTCTCTGTGTGTGTGTGTGTGTGGGTGTATTTGGTACTTACAAAGTCTTTGTCTGCCGTTCCTCCATTGCTGCTGTTGCCGCCGCTAGTGGATGCTGCAGAGGCAACTCCGCTGCCGGCCACGCCTCCTACTACTCCTCCGCCGCCGGCAGCTTCGAATAGCGTTGTTGGATCACCGCCAGATTCGCGATATTTCTCGACATCCGATAACAAACGCTCCAGATACTCCACATAGAGTGTCTCCTGTTCGAGCTCCTTTGTCAGCTCGCTGATCTTCAGCTTGTGCCGCTCCAGACTGGCGCGCACATCCTGCTCCCAGGCATCGGAGAGGGAGCTCTGGGGAAAGCGTTGCATCCACAAACGTTGAAAGTCATCGAAGACGCTCATCTTGCACGCGGGCGTATGCGCGGCAGCAGTGGCAGCTGCAGCAGCTGCACCACCACCACCTGCAGCTGGTAACTGTATACGCTGCTGCTGCTGCGCTGCCTGCTGCTGCTGCTGCGTGGGGGGTTTTTTTATTGAGGGCGAAAGCTGCGACGACGTTGGCGACTGCGACTGCGACAGAGACTTCGACTGCGGCTTGAATCTTTTATGTAAGTTGTGCGTGCTCTGCCCTGCTCTGCCTGCAAAAAGGTGCGTATGTAAGGGAGAGAGAGAAAAGAGAGAGAGAGAGAGAGAGAGTATGAGACTAGCACAGCCTGCATCAACAACAACAACAGCAGCAACCTCCAACATTCATAACAACAACAACAACAAGTGCAACAGAAGCATCATCACGATTTTTGAAAGGTTTTCAGTTTCTGTTTCGGTTTTGTGTTTCTGTTTTGTTCTTATGTTTTCCCTTCTGTGCGCTGCTGCGCTGCATTTGCAATTTGCATCTGTAGTTGTAGTTGTGGTTGCTGCTCTGCTGCTGCGCTGCCCTTTCTCGCAATACATGTATGCGTGTGTCTGTGTTGTGTGTGTGCGTTGTGTTTGCAGCTGCGTGCATGTATGAGTGCAACTGATGTTTTTTTTTTATTATTTTCATTTAGTTAAAGGCTTAGCCAAGGCCAAAAAAGTTGTTGTGCATCTTCCTCAGAGGCGCAGACGCATTCATTTTGTTCAGTTTTCACGCAAACGCACACACACACACGCACACACGTACACACACATGCAGTAGAGTCTTCTCTTTTTTTTGTAGTGGCAGTGCCGCTCCTGTTGTTGTTGTGACTGCGCCCCTGCCTGTGCCACAGAGGCACACAGAGAGGCACGCATACACTTACATATGCAGATCCTTTCTTTAGGGCCAACCGACGCGCGGTTCGATTATTATTTATATTTATTTGCCATTTCACTTTGCATTATTTAATTCCAATTAGATTTCGCTTCGTTAAAAAAAATATCACACAATCGCACACACATATAACCGACAACACATACGAGCAGATGAGAAGACATTTGCATATACATATGTATGCATTTGATTAGGGATGTTAAAAGTACATCGATGTCTCTCCCATTGATATCGATAAGTACGCGCAAAGCGTTTATCTTTCATTAGCAGGTATTTTAAAAACACCTAGCGGCATATCGATAGATGGCTTGTAAATATGTTACTTATCGATTGTTTGATAATAGATAAAGTATGATTTACTTTAAAACAGTAAATTATATTTCAAATTCGAAATAAATAATAATAATAATTATATTTGAGAATAACTAAATTCATTTTGAAGCAATTGGCTTATATTAAATATGTAATATATATTAATAAGTGTTAGCAGCATTTTTCTTATTAAATATTTTACTAGCCTTTTGTTTAGAATTTTCATGTTTATGGTTTATAACGATTAAATAAAATGTAAAATAAAATACAAAAAATCGTTTTGCAAACAAAGTTGCAAAAAATATATCGTCTATCGACAAGCCGCCACCCATACATTCAGTATTGCAAAGTTCTCTGCACTGATCAGAGCTAACAAAACCCGTTACATTTTAAATAATGAGTAATACATGGAATGAAAGTAGAATAGAATTGATATCTTTTTATTTCATCGTTATATATAATATATACGTAATCAAAATATGACAGCTGTGCAAGAATTTTTATCTAGTTGCAGAAATGCCAACGCTGCCTCGTCTGCCTAACATTAGCGAATAGAAACTAATGGAAGTGTGCAGCTGTTTGTTTTTGTTTTAGGCATGTATATGAATATATATCATACTATAGAATGTAGTAGCTAGGGAAGGTAAATTAATCATCATTCGTTAAGGGATTTTGCGCCCACCTTTGGACTATCAGCGTGCTGCCCCAAACGATTGAGGGCTTTATCAGTGCACAGATAATACGCGGAATAGATAGATATATGTATATTTCCAAATGTATATGAAAGTCAAGACAATTTAATGAGAAATAGAAAATAACAAACAGCTATTTACGCATTTGCAAGACGAAGAAGACAAAGAAGACGTAGAAGAAGATCGAGTTGAGGGACAGGTCGTGCTGCAGACACCATTTATCGTTATCTAACTGACTGGGTAATCCATCACACCGGATACGAGACCATGGATATATAAAGGCGACAGCAACCATTGAATGTTTTCATTTATTTTTGAATCGTCGCACATCCCAGACGCAACAGTTACTCCGCTTTCTTCCTAGACGATATATGGATTAATTGAATATATGAATAGTTAGGCATACGGACTCACAGATGTGGTAAGAATTGGCAAGGTATCAAGTCACAATTGAGTCTCATTATTTCCTGCAGCCTCAAGAAATATGCCGTGCTGTGGATACTGCTCGCCGTGGCCACCGTCTGCCTGATACTGGGCTTAGTCTTCGGGCTGCACAAAGCGGCCGAGGTGCGTCGCATTGGCGCCGTTGCCTCGAATGCGGCAGGTTGCGCTGAGATTGGTGGGCAAATGTTGGACATTGGTGGCTCTGCAGCAGATGCAGCCATTGCGACAATGCTCTGCGAGGGCGTCGTGCTGCCACACAGCTTGGGTGTGGGCGGAGGCTTTGTGGCCACCATTTATGATAGGGAGCGTGGACGTGTCGAGACGTTGATGGCACGTGAAACGGCGCCAGCAGCTGCCACACAGGATATGTTTCTCAATCAGTCGCACAACATTACCGGCGCCATTGCCGCGGCCACGCCCAGTGAGATCTATGGCTATTGGCGGCTGCACGAGAAGTATGGCCTGCTGGCGTGGCGCACACTCTTCGAGCCCACCATCGATCTGTGTCGCAATGGCATCGTGGTGAATCATTATGTGGCCGGTGTGCTGGCCAGCCATGAGGAGCGCATACAGAGCGAGGCGTCCATGTCGGAGATCTTTGTGAATCCGCACACAGGCAGTGTGTATCGCGAGGGCGAACTTATGTATCGTCGCACCCTGGCTGATACCCTGGAAATCGTTGCCATAGAGGGTGCCCAGGTCATCTATCGCGGGGGACGAGTTGGACGCATGCTTGTCGAGGATATACAGAAAATGGGAGGCATTATCAGCGAACAGGATCTGCAGAGTTATGAGTAAGTGCCGTTGGAAGTCCACAGTTCCATCTCTAATCCTTTTCTGCTTGCAGCGTGCGCTGGGAGGAGCCACTGCGCGCCAAGATAGATAGCAGGCATGTGCTGTATACCTCTCCTTTGCCCAGCAGCGGCGCCGTGCTGGTCTTCATAATGAACGTGATGCATTCGCTGCACACACGGGATTGGGATCTCTATTGGCATCGCCTGGTGGAGACATTCAAACATGCATTCGGGCATCGCGCCAACTTGGGCGACATTCACTTTGAGCCGTCGGTGCGTGGGGCGTATGAGCAACTGATTGATCCTGGCTTTGCTGCAGAGATACGCAAGCTTATACAGGACGATGAAACGTTCGAGAACATGGCCTACTATGGATCCAATTATAGCAATGTCATGGATCACGGTACAGCGCATATTTCGGTGCTGGCGCCCAATGGCGATGCTGTCTCGGTGACCAGCACCATCAATGGCCATTTGGGCGCCAAGGTGCGTTCACGGCAAACTGGTTTCATACTCAACGATCAGATGGATGACTTTGCGTTGCCTGGCACCGTGAATAGCTACGGCATACCCGCTAGTCCGGCCAATTATATTAAGCCTGGCAAGCGTCCCATGTCATCCACATGCCCCACCATTGTGCTCGATAGCAGCGGCGATGTGCAGCTGGTGGTGGGCGCTGCTGGCGGCTCGAGAATACCAACGGCGATGGCACAAACAATTTTACGTTACTTTGTGCTGCGTGAGCCCATTGCGGAGGCGGTGAATGCGGGACGAGTGCATCATCAGCTTGCTCCCATGCACATCGATGTGGAGCCATCGGTGGCCAAGCATACTGTGAATCATCTACTGCAGCTTGGCCACCAGGTCGCCTTATTGGCTGAGAACACGGCGTACTCTGCCCTCACTGCCATCGGGCACAAGGGCAGCGAACCGCATCCAGTCTGCGATCATCGGCGTGTCGGCAGCGCTGTGATCGTTGAGCCTGCAATTAGCCCGGATTACGATTAGGCAAACACGGGCAAACACTCAAATAATTTACTCACTCATTCTTTTAAATTTGAAATTCAAATAAATCAGTTTTTTTAAGTTAATACATTTGTGGCGTTGCCAGCTTTAGTTTATTTGTATTTTCAACGGCGTTGCCAGCCTGAGCATGACATCGTTTTAAATATGAAAAAAAATAGTACTTAATTTAGGTATTTTTGTTTGTTTGGTATACACTGACTCAGTGTTATCGCTTTTGCGAACCGGTAAAAAGCGCACTTAATTCAAATTCCACTCAAATTTGTCGATAACAATATGAAAGCAACTTTTCTTCTTCCTTGCTGTGATAACAAATTTAAAATTGAATTTTTGCCAGCCTTTTTTGAATAAAGTCGGGCAGTCTCTCTCTCTCTAACCCTCTCTTTCTAAGCTCAGCTTACTCTTTCTTTTTCGCTGTGCCACAAAATCAACACGTTCTCAGGCAACAAGGAGGCCATTCATTCGTGGCTAATGCCCCCCAAGCTCGAGAGGATTACCCTTACAGCGTGCGGGCTGTATATATCATTTATATATTGAGATATTGTTTGTAGTGTACATTAAATTTGTATGGGTAGCAAAAATATCGGTTCACATTGATGAGTTTTTTTTTTAACTAAGCTCTCTCGCTCTAAAAAGAACTATTGGGGAAGGTAGGAGTGTAGGGGTTTTTTAAATAAACATATAAACATTAAGACAATGTTCATGAACTGCTCAACAACAAGAGAGCCCCATCAAATAAATAAGGCAATAAATTCAGAGCTAAACTACAATTACAATGGATCGATGCAAGCACGATCGCGCGGAAGAGTTCCATGGAAACAAACGATGGCGTTGCTGTTGCTACTCCGAATCCGTGAGATAAATTGGAAAGTTGTTTGTGTGATGGAAACCATGACTAACTGACTGACTGACTAACTAGACTGTGGACATGTCTACTGCCTGCTGCCCTAGTCATCATCGTCGTCGTCGTCGAGTCGTTTGGTGCGTTTCTTGACCATCTTTCGCTTTTTATGCAACGCCTCCATGCGCATGTCCTCCAGATCCTCTTGTAAACCTGCACAAGCAAAGAGCAAGTCAGTCTAGATCTTTGGCAGGCAGTGTGGCAGCCACAACTTACCTAATTTCTTGCTAATAAACTCCTCTCGCTGCATCTGAGCGTAGCTGGACTCCATGCGATCATCTTCCTCGTCCAAATCGCGATACCTGCGCTTATCATAGCCAAAGATGTCGCGTATGTGCGACGAGATATCCTCCTCACAGCCGCCATCATCAATGAAGTCATCCAGCTCCGAATCGTACTCCGAATCATCCTCGTCGTAAATGCGTCCTGCGTAGGGGAGAAGGACAACCGGAAAGGGGCATAATTTAAATGTAACTAAGTAAACTTTGATTTGTTCAACAAACTCACTTTTCTCTGGCTGTCGGGGCCGAGCAGCTGCACCTGGCGGCGGCCCAGCTCGTCCGGCTCGCGCCTCTGGCTGCTGTCGGCGACGCTGCACCTCCAGCTGTGGCATTGTGCGCGTCTTGATTATCTCACGCGGTGGAAACTCCCGCGGTGGAAACTCACGTGTGGCACCTGCTTTATTGGCCGCCGCATAGGGATTACGCGACTGTGGCGCTGCTGCTGCTGCTGCTGCCGGCTTGGCACTGCTGGACGCTGTGGCTTTTGTGCTGCTGCTGCTGCTGCTGCCAAGTGGTCGCTTGCTGGAGCTGGAGCTGCTGCCATTTGTTGCTGGCTTTGTACTTGCGCTGAGTTTGGCACTGGGTGCAGTTGTTGTTGCTGCTGCTGGCCGTTTGTGGCCATCACTTGTTGTGCTGCTGGACTTGGCTGTGCTGGTAGTGGGCGTGGTCGTTGCATTGGACGTTTTGTTCAGCTTTGGTATGCGGCCATTGGGTTCCATACGCATGGCAGCGGCGCCACTGGAACTCGACTCTTTGCGCTGCTGTTCCTTTGGCTTGGCTGCCTCCATTTCACGCATACGATCCCGCTGTGCACGCTGCTCCTTCCAGCGCTGTCGCTCCTCTTGTTCGCGCTTCTCGCGCGCCGACAACAAACGTTCCGGCTCCTTCTTTCGGTCGGGCGTTGCAATGGCTACGGGCTCGTGCTGCTTCTTCTCGGCCAGCCGCAGCAGCGCTTGGAAATCCATGGGCGGCGGCTGTGGCGGCCGTTTCGCTTTGGCCTTCGCTTTCTGTATACTCTCCTCTTCCCTCTTCTTGCGCTCCTCTGCCTCCGGATCGTACAGTGTCTTCGAGGAGGAGGAGGTGTTGTAGGCACGTGCCACTCCCGTGCAATCGCTGCGCTGGGATCCTGACCTCGAGCTGGTTGCCCCGGCAGCGGCATGACTGATACGCTGCCGCGTGTGCGTTTTGGCCTCCTCACGCTCGCGGGTTATGGCCGCCTTGACGCGCTCCTTGGTGCCAGACAAGTCCCGCAGCGATTGCGGCCTGCTGGGCGCAAATCCCTTATCCTCCTGCACATCCTTCACCTTCTCAATGTACTTCTGATAGAAGGCATTCGCCTCCGTCGATACATAGCCGTAATCATCGCCGTCGGGTCCGCCCAGCGAGACGGCCGTGTTGTCGCAGTCTTTGGCATCTTCCAGCACCGATTTGTTGGCCGATTTGGTAACCTTCAGCATTTTACGTATCTTATTCTTGGACTTCTCATCCCGCATCGCCAGCAGACTGTTAAGTTTCTCGCGTTCCTGTTGCTTGCGCTCCGATTCCTCAGCCTCGCGTTTCTTTAGGAACTTCTGTATGTTGTTCGACAGCTGTTTGCTCTCCTTGCTCTCTTTCTTGGGCGGCGCATATTTGGTGCTGTAGAATTTACCCTGGGAGTAGAGAAAACGGAACACTTGTTGATTTATTCCCGTATCGCCACCGATCGTTTTCAGTTTTATTTTTGGGGTCAACGAATGACCCAAATTGAGTTGTCGATAACACGCAGCAGACGATAGTTTCCATATGGAAATGTGTCACTTGCAGCATGCAACTTGCAGACTGTTGCAGTTACCCCACCACCACCATATGCAACAATAATAAACCCACAATCTGTTAAGTTTCGTGTATGAGATACGAACCTCGTCTTCTTTGGTCGCTGCATCGTTCTTCTTTTTGGCATAATGCAAGAGTGCACCAAAATCCATATTGCCTTGCGGGGCTTCAATTTAATTAGCAAATGAACTTGCTTTTGTTGTCTTCTCTCTCAACTCAAATAGCAGAAAGCGTTTTATTTGTTTTCTCTTTGTTCCTCAGACGTAGTACGTACTTGCTGGCTGAAAACTCTAGAAACACTACTAATTAGCGATGTGTCAGTTGAACACAAATCAACAGATAACTAGACACAAGTATTTTTTAAGTACTTCGTGTTGTTGAACACTGAACACTGTCTGTATGGCGATATGTGGCTGCCTATCGATATATCGTTTTGAGTAAGTTTTTAAATTATTTTCAATTCGATTTAGTACTACTTAAGTGTTACAGTTTTTAATGAATGTTGCTCGTCTGTCTATCGTTGTATTTATTTAAGTGAATTTTAATAATGTTTTCAATCTTATGTTGGAAATATTGCACTAGTAACGTTTTTGACCTTCTTGCTGAATGCTCGCTATGCGGCGATAATTGGCTGCCTATCGATACATCGTTATAATTAAAAAATAAATTATTTAAATTTTATTGTTTAAATGTTGTTTGGCTAGGGGTTTTTTTTTATTAATATTTGCAACTATTTTTTAATGAATAACATGTAGATATTAAAATGTATTATATACATATATTTTATATAATATATTCTTTTTGCCAATGTGTACATATTAACTGAGAACGGCTATTTGGTGCAGTTTGAATTAATTTGCGCATTTACAGAGTATTTATTCATTTATTGTAAATAAAGAGCAAAAAAATGATTGTCTAACATAGCATGCTCAAATCTCAGGGTAGGCACTGCCGATGAGGCTCTTGCCCCGATAGCGCCACGAGTAGGTGACAATGCCGAATTTGCTGTTGCCCAGGGAGACGGGGCAGGTGCGATCGGGGCGCAGCTGGAAGCAGACTGTGTACAGCGCCAGCTCCAGTTCCGGTGAGGTGCCCACAAACATGGTGTCCACCGGCTTGTTATGGCCCTGATGCGAGAAGCGTATCTTCAGCACTTTTCCCTTCTGCAAATGTAGAAATGAATATAGGATTAGAGATGCCCCCCTCACATTGCACATTGCCAACTGATGAGACTTACAGTGCCAATGTCCTGTTCCTTCATGTAGCCCTTGTAGTCGAAGCGACCGGCCTGCTCCTCGTCGCTGACATAGACCCAGTTGTGGAAGCCGATAATGGTGCCGTTCTTCACCTCATGCACGAACACATGCTCGAAGCCGGAGCTGCCGATCTTGCCCATGCCGCGCGAGTACTGCGTGAACCACAGTTCCTTGACCAAGTCGCGATGCGTCTTCGGATCTGGGCTGACCAGTCCCTTCTGCTGCAGAAACAACATGGCCTGACGCATCACACTGGTGGCCATCACAGCGTCCAGAAAGTCATTCTCCTCCTTGCGCTCATTCGCCGTCACATGCTCATTCACCGTCGTGTCCTGCTCGTAGTTATTGAACAGCAGACGCATCTTAGCAATTGTGGCCGGCTCCAGCGCCTTGGCCTCCACAGAGAGAAGCCTGTCAAGGAAGGAGGAAGAAGAAGAGGAAGGCTGCTTGAGTGCATCATTTGCATGGATATGTGTTGGGCTACTTACGGCTGCGGTGCCTCGTCGGAGCTGTCAATGGAGCGCGTGCGTCCCTGCAGATTGACATTGATGTGGCTCAGCTGGCTGTTCGTCTCCTTGGTGTACAGCTGCTCTGTCAGCTGGCGTATCTCATCGTCGCTGGCCAGCGAGTTGCCCGTCGACTGGAAGCCCGGACGCACTGTGGTGCTGCTGGCTGCCGCATGCGGCACAAAAGAGACGCCCGAGTGGCCGCCAGTGCCGCTGGAGGCAGGAGTGGGAGTGGGAGTGGGAGTTGCCACTGGCAGCGCTGGCTTAACAGGTTGCACTGGCGTGGGCAGCGGCGATTGCCAGGCGGAGGGCGATGTGGGTGTGCTGGGCGTGCCGGCAGCAGGTGAGCGCGGTGTGGGCAATGCTGGATAATCCTCCTTCAGCGAGGGACGACGTGGCACAGGCAGCGTGGGGAAGGCCTCCTTTGAGGGCGTGGGCTGCTGCGGCAGCACTGTGGACGTGCCACCAAAGCGCAGATCCACGCCAGCTGGTTGGGTAATGGCGCGTGCTGTGGTCGTGCTGGTGGTGCTGCTGCTGCTGGTGAGTGGTGCCAAACCAAAGCCCGGATGATGCGCATTGTGGCCACTGCCTGCTGCGCTGCCAGCGCCGCCACCGTAGCTCAAATCGAAGGGACTGGGCTGCGCTTTCTGTGGACGATATGGTGCAAATCCTGGCGGCAAATTGGCTGCGGTTGAGGCACCACCAGAGGCACCACCAGAGGCAACTGGCCTTGCATGCTGTGTGCTGCTTGCCGGCGGATGATGAGCTATGCCAGCAGCGGGCACGGGCGCAGGCTGCTGTGCACCACCAGCTGCTGCTGTTCCTACTCCTACTCCTGCACCACCAGCTGCCACTGGCCACTGTGGACCGTGCAGACCAGTTGCACTGCCACCCGAACCGGAGCTGCCGCCAAAGCTGGGCGTTGAGCTGGGCGTATCGGGACGTGGTCCCAGTGGCATTAGTGGCGCATGTGATATAACCAACGGTGGCGGCTTCTGTGCAGGCGGCGCAGCAGCTACAGTTCGTGGTGTGGTTGCTGCCGGCGCTGCTCCACTGCTGCTGCTGCTGCTGCTGATGGTGGCGGGTGTGGTGCTTGTCTCGCTGCTGCTGCTGCTGCCAAAGAACTTCTTGAAGCCACCGAACCAGCCACTCTTCTTGGTTGTTGCCTCCACGTCCGGTGCGGGCGTTATTTCAATCTCGCTTTTGTAGCCAGCTGCAAGAGGGAGAGAGGAGCAAAGTGCAGTTGCAGGAGAGAGAGGAGGAGCAGGGAGAATGGAGTGCAGGTAGCTGGCACTGCTCTTACCTGCATTTTGGCACTGGCTGGCGACGACAAGGCAAACAAACAAAGCGCTCAATGCCAGACAACGCATCGTGTTGCCGTCTTCTAGTCGTTGTTGTTTGTTGTTTGTTGTTGTTGTTGCTGTTGTTATTTGTTGTAGTTGTTGGTAAATTTTATTATCACTTTGCGCTGCTTTTAACGCGTTACGAATTTACGTTTTTTTTGTTCGTTCTTTCTTTCTTCTCTTTCTGTTTCTGTGGCGGAGAAACACAACCAACTAGTCTGAGATTCGGCTCACGACTGACGACCTGAGACGAGCTGAGCCGTGGAGACGACCTGCTGGAGCAGCTACAGCGACAACTGGCATCCGCTTCGTCAGCTGCTGCTGTTGTTCATGTTGTTGTTGTTGTTGTTGCTGCTCTGATTTTTGTTTTTATTATATTATTAATGAGTCGACGACGCTGTCGTTGCGCGTAGGTTTAAGGCGAGGCTGCGCTACAGAGCGCTAGCTAAGGTAGTTCAGGCTGTCCATCTACAATAGAAGCCAGAGAGATATAAAGAAAAGGAAAGATCTTAATTTCTCTCTGGCTTCTCGTTCCTTCTCTTTTCTTAACTGTCTAGCTCCTTTTTTTCTTCTTTTTCTTTAATAATTGAGCTTCTCGTTATTTCTCTTTTCCTAACTCCTTTTTCCTTATTTTCCCTTATAATTGTTGCATTTTCCTCTCGTTTTCCTCCTCACATAGAACCTTTATATTCTCTTCTCTTCATGCTCTTCATCATCTCTCTATCTTTATTCATATTTTATCTTTTCTAATTAATTTTCTAAGCTATTTCAGGCTGTCTATCTATCTTTCCTTTTCTCTATTTCGCTCTAGCTTCTCATTTTTTCTCTTTCCCTAACTCCCTTTTCCCTCTTTTCCTTTTATTTTTCTACTTTCCTCTCTTTCTCAACCTCTACTATGACTTCTCTTCATGCTTCATCCTCTCTCTCACTCTCTCTTTCTAACTTTATTCATATTTTGTTTTTTTCTTATTAATTTTCAAAGGTGTTTCATGCTGTCTTTCTATCTTTTCCTCTCCCAATTTCTTTATACATTATCGCATTCCATTTCTCTCTCTCTCTGTTCATCTTTCTTGCTTTTTCCCTCTCTATCTATTTATCTCTAGCTTCTCGTATTCCATTTCTTTCTGTCTCTGTCTTACTTTCTACCTCGCTCTTTGCATCTTTCCTTCACTTCCTTTTTCTTCACCATGTAGCGCACAAAGCTGTCGCTGCAGTCGAAACTTGTCTCGATCGTTTACCTAAATTCAGTTCAACTTGTCAAGTGGGGGTTGTGGGTTGCTATAGAGGGTTGCAGGTTTGTTTTTTTTCTTCTTCTTTTTTGTAAATTTGCCGCAATTATGAGTTTTTACATTCATTATGCGCTTTAATTGCAAGCGGAAAAACTAAGGGGAAAGAGGAGAAAAACGAGAGGAAAACGGAAGTGAAAATAAAAATAGAATTATTTGTTGCGCTTTGATTGGGTCAACAATGACTTACATAAACCGTTAGGTTGTGCTGTCAGCCCTTGAAATTCCCAAAGCCCCGCTCGCTTTCGCTAAACAAACTTCTCCTCTCCAACCTCCCTCTCTCTCCCTCCCTCTCTCTCTCTGGCTACCCTTCTATCGCTACCGCTTCGAATCGTGTTTAATCGACCTCAATTCCATTGAATTTACACAATCGAATCGACTCGAGTACTCACAATTATAAATTGCACTCACTGCTCTCTTGTTGTTGTTGTTGGTTTAGCTCGTATTTACATAGATGATTCGTTGTCTAATTTGATTTGCTGTTTGCTGTTTCCAAAACCTTATCACTGTTCACTCTATATATGTACGAAAAAGGCCATTGTAGAGGTTATGCCGCAAGTCTATTTGCGTATGACAAGCATCTTCGCTAGAGTAAATAGTAAGCACTCTATGTACACATCCGTTGAGAAACGATCATAATAATAATATGAAAGTAATGTGTACAGCAAGAGTAAGAGCTTATTTCCAATCTCTTTAGTCGCATTCTGTTTAATTTCCGGTCCAACTTTAAACAATGTTCTCAACATCTTTCTTTGAACATTTCTCTGCCTGATCTTGAGAACTTATAATCTTCTAATTGTCCTAAAAATTTGTATTATTCCTATTCATATTCTATGTTCCTTTGATTCTCTGTCATTTTTAAATAGGTTCAACTTACAACAACTTAAAATAACCTAATTACAATATAATAAGTAACCTAATTTTATGTTCCTCTGATTCATTGACTCTTTTAAATGGGTTAAAACAACCTAAAATAATCAAATTATAATAAGTAACCTAATTCTATGTTCCTTTGATTCTCAGTCATTTTTAAATAGGTTAAAACAACCTAAAATAACCTAATTACAATATAATAAACAACCTAGTTTGTGTTATATTTTTCCTAATACTAACTTTGTGTAAATATACATATTATATATAGTTAGTAGATAGGTATGGCGTATTTCACAGCTGTAGACGTGCTGAGTTTTGGGCCGTAGCGTATATTATAGTCAGTCACGATCGAGTATAGTTTTCGTTAATTATTTTTGTTTATATTTACTTGAAACATTTCGTTTTATCCTAATCTAAAATTGAAAACTTTTCTACGAAAAGAAAGAAAGGACAACAAGATAAGCTTATCAAAACAGTTTTGATTATCACAGTATTTGTTTTATACTGACTTCATAGAAAGGCACTTATAAAGCACATTAGATCAGCTGATTTTAATGAGAATGTTTTTACAAATTTAAAATAGAATATCGATACAGTTTTAGTTATATATTTTGTTTATGAATTGATGAGGTCTTGGGGTAAATAGTATACTCGATATTATGATATATTATGATAACTTGAACTTGAACTTTTAACTTTAGAAACTACCTACTCTGATCTAACATATTATATATGTATATCTCAATACTGTAGCACCTTTTACCCTTTAAGTGCAACTGTACAGATTATATACAAATTTATGTGGTTTATACTTCCGACTTACACTCAATATTTAAAAATAAATCAAACATTTCTTTGCATAACATTCAGACGCAGCGTTAAAGGTGTGAAAGATGTTCGAATTATGTTCTTAAATACTTTTTTAAATTAAGAACTCAGCATTTTAAAGTAAACCTTAACTTTATATACAAAAATACTCTTCGTACTCCAATACCCACAAGTTACAGAGACTTTTCTCTTTCATATAAAAAAAATGTGAACTTTATTGTTTAAGTGCGCAACAATTTGAGGATATAAATTCAGCTACAGTTCTTGTCTTATCCGATATGCAGATCAATTGAGGATCTCAACTTTTAGACACTCTTGTGGATCAGCTTGCTGCGTATGCTCTCGTCCAGGGGTGGAATAGCCTCGCGAGGTATTAAAAACGTAGACAAGTTGAATAGATCGAGAAATACTTTATACCGATCACTGCAAAGGAAAAAGATCAAATGACCAGATGAGCAAAGAGATCGATACATCGCTTGAACGATCAACGCACCTGAGTGTCGAGCGTAGATATTGATAGCCGGATGAGCCGCCTGTGCCCAGTTGCTGGGATCCGATCATGCGTTGCACCATGATCACATGATTGTCTGTCAAGTGAAAGTGAAAAGTGAGACGGGCAAGGAAAGAGAGAGACAGAGAGAGAGAGAGAGAGAGAGAGAGCAACTCACAGCGCCACTTGGTGATCAACGAATCGATGTCCATGAGCAGCGTGAGCAGCTGATGCGGCTGACTGAAACGCGGCTCATCGCGATAGAAGGTAATCATAATGGCACCCTGCAGCGCCCCATGACTGAAGCGACGATCCCCGCGCTTGACCAACGCATCATGGACTGCCGGATCGAAGATAGAGCGATACACTTCGCGTCTCTTCTCAATGTCCATGAGGCGATAGTTCTTGGCCCGTTCGTGTGGCTCCAGCAAGGCGCTCTGCACCTCAGCACCCAAAAACTGATCGACACTCTGTTGGAATTTTGCCCAAAAGTTAAAGCCATCCTCCTCCAGGCCCGGTGTGCGTTCCAGCCAGCGTTGCACCAGCTCGAGCAGCGATGGCTCATCCTCAGAGCTGCGTATGGCATGCAGTGCCTGCGTATCAGTGCCAAAAACATCGGAGTACTTCTGATTGTACTTCACACGTTGCTCAGTCAGCACGCCCAGCTTGTTCTCGATCAGTCGAAACTGCAGTGATTGAAAGCCCGACGCTGGCGCTAGATACTTGCGGAAGTCCATGAAATCTAGCGGCGTCATAGTCTCCAATATGGGCACCTGATCTACAAGTAGCTGGGAAGGGTATACAAAAGGTTAGATACCTTGTTCAAAGAAGGAGCTGTTGAGATTGGTTAGAGCAAGATAGTTGCAACTAAGAGACTACAGATTGTTTTGGCTTAAGTTAAAGAAGAGTCATGTAGATATGAGATCAACCGATCGTGTGCAAGATTATGATTTGCTTAAGAGGATTACGTGAAACGAAATTATTATATTTGCACTTGTGCAAGATTATGATTTGTTTGAAAGGAACACTTGCTTAGAAATGATTATATTTGGACTTGGGAAGAAGGCAGAGTTCTTATGACATTGTTTAAAGCAAGATCACTTGGAATAACAGAATAAATCATTAGTAAAGAGATCAAATCAATGATACAATCAGTAATCTTTTAGATACGTCAAAAAGGAATGTTTAGAAATGGAAATTAGTTAAGCAATCAGCTGGGTACATGCTTTACAATGGAAACAATTGCAGATCAGTTTAATATTTCATAGACATAAAGAGGATCAGCTAAGTAAGTTGCTAATTCCTTAGGAAAATCAAGAGAGTCAGTTGAATTCCTTTTAAAACTATCTCGAAACAAAAAGATGTATTGATCAGTAGATTTTGTAGATACCACGAATCGTTTTCCATGAAAAAAATTACAGATCATTATAATATTTCATAAACATGAAGAGGATCAGCTAAATAAGCTGCTAATTCCATTGGAAAAGTCAGAGACATATTTGAAATGCCTTTTTTAACGATCTCTGAACAAAAATATGTATTGATCAGTAGACTCAGTAGACCCCACGATCAGCTGATCATCCTTTTCAATGGTAAAATTTGCAGATCAGTATAATATATGATTTACATGAAGAGGATAAGCTAAGTAGGCTGCTAATCCTAACTGCTAATCAGAGACTTATTTGAAATGCCTTTTAAAACGATCTTCAAACACGAAGATCAAGCAAAAATTAACTATTGATCTTCAGATTTTGTAGTTTCCAAGATCAGCTGATCTTCCTTAACACTTACCTTCAGTATGAGAACAATTCGATTTAGACGCTTGACAATTTCCAATGTTTTGGTCTCATCGATCACCTCGGCGTCGAGCATGTCCCTTATGGAGTCGAATTCAAAGATGATTTGCTTGAACCACAGCTCATAGGCTAAACAGATAGAGAGAGAGAGAGATATATTAGAGAGGGTCAGTGTGTAAGCGAGAGAGGTAGACAAACCCTGATGTGTTATGATAAAAAGATGCTCATCGTGCACGGGTCGCTTATCCTCCTTGGAGAGCATGCACTGCGCATCCAGCAGCTTGTCCAGCATCAGATACTCGCCATAGATCTTGCCCACCTCATTGGACAATGGCACGGCCGCCTCATCGTGATCGTTGCTGAAATTTCAGGTACTGAGTGATGAAGAGGAGAAGAGTTAGGGAGGGAGGGGTAAGCTTACCCGTTGCCAGCATAGGGGCAGCTCATATTGTATGCGATTCGATTCGATTGCGATGCGACGCGTAGAGCGACAAGCGGCAGACTGACTGGCTAATCAAAAGGCAGACACGCTGTCCCATTCCAAGCAGCCCTGCATGTGGAGCTAGACAGCACAGAGCACACATTTAGCTGGTTTTCCGCTAGACTTAAGTTACGTTTCAATATACGAAATAAAAACTATTTTAAAATATGTTGTGAGAAGGGACATTTTGCATTTGAATATTGAAATTAACTAGAATATTTTATTAATATTTTTAAAGATGCGCATTTTTAGCAAGTTTTAGCTTGTTTTCAGCTAGCTTGTTTTTTCTAAATTTCAAGCAATTGGTTTAAGTTTTTAGCAAACTGTCACATAATTTGTGACGTGATACAAAGTTATTATGCCTTGTTTTTA
The DNA here is from genome assembly GCA_018901815.1 of Zaprionus lachaisei. Classification (NCBI taxonomy): domain Eukaryota; kingdom Metazoa; phylum Arthropoda; class Insecta; order Diptera; family Drosophilidae; genus Zaprionus; species Zaprionus lachaisei. The sequence continues at coordinate 387,753 of JAEIFI010000616.1, read as the reverse complement.
GTTACCAGTCCACGCATAAAAGTGCAGCCTAAGAATATGCTATAGTAATTTGTTGAGAGCTGTAAAATTTGGAATTTAGCTGAAAATCAACAGTAAAAATTGGGAAAAATGAGAAAATAATTGAAAAAAATAAATATTACATAATTTAAGCGTTTAATTTGAGGCCAGGATTATTGTACGAAAAAATTGTTAAAATTACGAGTTAACTAAAAAAAGCTAAAAAGAAAAAGAGTTTGAAATAATTTAAAACCAAAACGGCACCACTGGGAGCCTTTTATTTTGTTATGGGGTCTCCCACGTCTCTTTCTGCTTATTACATACATTTGCAAAAACATAGTATACCCTTTTTTGACCATAAAACATATAACAAAAATGGGGAAAAATGCGAAAATAATTAAAATAAATAAAGATCGTATAACTAAAGCAATTAATTTGAGTATGGTCTGGATTATTCTACGAAAAAAACAGCGAAAGAAAAGCTGAACAGAAATAGCATTTGAAATAATTTGTAATAGAAAGTTGAAACCACCCATTTCTCTCCGACGTCTGAAGAGAATCCATGCCAAAGAAGGATAAGGAGGTAGGATATCATAATCCCTTAATTTGTACATTTTTACTATATATACTATTATCCACAATTATCTTTTTATTCTTTTTCTTTTTGTATATATTATTATCCACAATTTTCTTTTAAACCTACACATTAGGTTAATTTTAGAAGAAACTGAACGATTTCTGTTGATTATAATACTAAATAAAAATAAAAAATACCTTTAAACAGAAAGTTGCAACCAAAACAACAACACTGGGCGCCCCCCCACCAAGCTAGATGATAATTGAGATCTCTTTACCAAAATAAAAAAGATCCAAAAGATCGCAGTCTCGTGTGCCAACGTCAACAGAGGTCAAGGGTCACGATAAGCCAGGGTTTATCAGGAGTGACGCGCCACGATTCTTTTCCCACTTGAAGAAAAACAAATGTTCGAAATGTTTATTTTTGTTTAAAATTTATTTTTGAGTCATTGGCTCAGTCATATTTTTAATTTGTTATATAACTTGTTTATTTATGTTACTTGCTGCCTGCCTGCCTTTCTTCTTCACTTCCCTTCACTTCATCTGATTCGGCTCATTTTCATTTTCTTCGTCTTCTTCTTCTACTGTTTTGCTTGGTTTGTCTGTTCTTTGTTGCTCATTTGTTCTGCTTGTTCTATAGTTGTTGTTGCTGTTGTTGCCATATACACTAACTGTGTGTAAGTACTATATATATTATTATTATTAATATATTTACTTTTCATAAGTTTTTGTTATTTTCTCCTATTTTCATAATGAATACACATTTTCACATTGTTTTTCGTGTCTTGTGGTTGTTCTTGTGGTTGTTGTTGAATATCTGCTGCATATACTTCATTCAATATATTCATGTATATCGTGTGTCTGTGTATATATATAACTATATATTTCTTTATATATATTTCGTTTTTTATTATGTATATAATTTTTTGTTTTTTTTTTTTTTCGTGTTTGTTTTTTTGTTTTCTTTTTTTTTGTTTTGTTTTCATAATTTGTCAACTACTTTTAGCATAGAAAAAAATTAGTTATAGCTGATATTATCAACCCCGCAAAAAATAACGGAACACAATCATTTACAGCCTTCGCTGCTTCACCTTCCACTTCATCTTCGCCTTCGTTTTGTTCTTGGGGAAATACTTTGCTCTGGGTTCTGTTCTTTCAACTTCTTCGGCTTTATGTATTACATAAACATCTAATATATATGTATAGCTATATATATATATATATATATATATATATATATATATATATATATATATATGTGTATGTGTGTATGTGTGTATGTGTTTGCAAATCGCGCTGCTTTTGTCAATTCAAAAGGAAAATCCGTGAGAATGTTCGTCGAGTTTAGCGGCGCCTAAAACTGCGCTTTGGTTTTTCTCTTAAAAAAACCCCACACAAACATCGGCTTGTGCGAATATACATATGCATGTTATAGGTATGTGTGTATATAGTTATATATATATATTCATGTGGCATACGACTAAGTTCGTTTCGCGCAAGTATGTATGTATATATATATATAGTATGTATATATCTAGGCCTATATATCTATTGATCTAATTGTAGCACTAACTATTTAACTCGCTCATGGCTCACTGTAATGCGTTGTCTTTGTTCTTGTTGTTGTTGTTATTGCACTTCAAACATAATTTATCATATTCGTGTATATACGATTTGAGTATTTACTATTTACTATATGCTATATGTATTGTATATATAGACATGAACGCAATGGTTTTAAGGTTTGGAATCTTTAAAAAATATGCTTTACTTAATATTCGTTTCGTTATATGCATGTATGTATGTATATAGTGTGTATTGTATTGTTTGTATATATATATAGTGTGTATATATAGTGTATATATATTTAAACGTATCTTCTTTTGTGGTTTTTTTGTTTTGTTTTTTTCTTGCTTAACCTGTTTCAAGTTGAAGTTCCTATCAAGCTTTTTGGGGCTGGTGCGATTTTTGGCACTGTTACTTAGAGATAGATGATTCGAGGAATGATACAATACATAGATACGATTACACGCACACACACATGCACAGGCACGTGTGCTAGGTGTACTTATGAAACCCAAACAAACTGCAGCTCATAAAACGTGCACGGATTTGCAGCACAGAGCGAGAGAGAGAGAGAGTAACGAGAGAGGAGGCTGCCTCCACTTCGATAATCCCGTCGCAACTCTGCACTAATTGCATATCGCATGTCGCTAATGAAAAGTCTATAACAGAAGAATTTGACAAAACTGAACAAGTAAACTCAAAAATAAAGCTATTAGCTCTCGGCAGACCGAAGCTCAGATACCCTGGCGGTGAAACATAAAAGATTCTTTTCATTTCAAATCAAACCTATTTTCAATGTAAACCTTTTCTTTGTATAAAGCAAAAATGCAAGAAAATAAACTCTGCATATATATTTTCGATCCGGATCTGAGTAACATTTACTACAGTTGCTATACGAAGTCAATTCCTGATTTTCAAATCGTTTCGTATTTCGAGAAAATAATAAAATTAAACAGACTTGCTGTATATAACATACAAAAATTCTCTAAGAAAACAAAAACAATAAATTTCGCAGTATTTGTTATACAAATGAAAAATAATATAGTTTTATATTTATCAAAAAAAAAAGCATCTATAATAATATTCATACACATAAAAGATAATAATAATAATTCGCTTAAGTATAGCTCTCTATTAACTAAGTTACTTCATATATATGTATATTTGATATATATATATGCAATATGTACTACCTTTTGAGAGAGAGTGAGAAAAAGAAAAACGCAATTTCAATATAGATTTCGTTTTTGTTTTTTCCTTTTCTTCCAATTTTGGTTTTTTTGATTTTTGTTTTCGAAATGTAAAACGTGAGAAAGTTCGCTATAGCAACAAATTGCACTACATTCAGATATATATATATATGTGTATATGTATGTGTGTGTATATATGTATGTATGTCTGTGTGTTTGCGTGTGTATAATTTATATATAATTTGTGTAAATTTTCACTTAAAATCAAATTCTCATTGAGCAAATACGCAAAGCGAATGTATATAGTCGATAGTCGACAAGCGGATACCTCGTACGCAAGTGTGTTAACTCTATATTGTGAACTGTAACTACCCCATGCGTACAGGGTATGACAACTTAATAAACAATATGCTAAATATAATTGGTAACATTTTGGTTTCTCTTTCTTTCGCAATCGTTTTCTTTTCTTTTGTTTTTCAAATGTTTTTTTTTTTTGTTATTTTGTTGGTTGTTTTCTAGCACCCAGCATGTAATAAATAAATTCATGTTAAAAATGTTAATTAAATTAATTTGGTTTCTTCTTTTGTTGTTGTTTTTGGTTGCTTTCGAAATTCGAAATTAACTTGAAATCAATTATCGAACTCGTTACGATTGATCTGTCTAACATATATAATATATATCTATGCTATGTATATGGATATATATATTTATATATATATACCATATATGTCATATTTATTATTATAAACTTAATTTCGTTAGTGTTTTTTACGAGTATTTTTGTTGTTTTTAATTTAGTTTTAGTTTCTTTTTTTTGCTTTGTTTAAATTGTAATCGTTTATCGCTTTAGTTGTATTTTGCTTTCTTCGCCTGCAGTGTTGTAAAGTGTTTTAGGAAGGAAAGAAAGGGGGGGAGGAAGGAAAGAAAGAATGAGAAGGAGTTAGCAATAACGCTCGCTTGGGAATCAACGTGTTTGGTTTCAACTTATTGTGGGATCAACAGGTATGGGAATCAATCAGTTGTGTGGACTGTGGCCGTGCTCGCTCTCTTCCGTGCGCTCATCTGCTGCAGCCTCCGACACCGCCGACGCCAGCACCCAAATGAACCGAAGTCGCTGACAATTCGACACGTTGACACTGGCGGCGCTCGACAATGACCGCCGCTGGCAGCGACTATTCCAGCCCGGGTCATACGTTCATCGCATAGTAGACAGATCCCTGTGCGGCGGCGCCAACCTGTTGCTGTTGCTGCTGCAACTGTTGTTGCTGTTGCTGCTGCTGCTGTTCCTGTTGCTGTTGCAGCTGCTGTTGCTGCTGTTGTTGTTGGGCTGCTGTGGGTGAGACCATGGCACTGCAATCGCTATGCGAAACGGCGGCTGCCCCCTCGGGCACGCCCCTTTCGCTAAAGCCCGGCATGCCGCCCTCGGCCCCATACTGATAATGCTGCGACATGAGACGTTGATGTTGCTGATGTTGGTGTTGGTGTTGCTGTTGTTGTTGTTGCTGCTGTTGCTGCTGTGCTGAGTGCGGATGTTGTGCGTAGTGACCGGCATGGCCACGCCCACTTACCACATGCAACTGCATGCCAGGCAGGGCGTAACCAATGGGCACGCGTATCGTTTGCTGAGTTACCTAACAGAGAGAGAGGGAGGGAGAAGAGGGTTGTCAAGTCAGGCAAAGCAAGTATGTGAGGAATGTGGAGGTTGCTTTTTCTTTTTTGGATACCTTAGTACTTAATGCCTAATATCACTTAATTAGGAACTGTACAACCAATTGTCCCGATTCCATTTGGCATATCTTATCTCCTTTCTAGTTTCTCCTACAATTATTGCAAGATTCCTTCAAGATGGCTTCTTCCATGAGTACACTTTCAATACCTCTTCAATGGCAAGTCTTATTACCTCCAATTTCAAAGAAACCCTTAAGACTTTTCTTTCTTATCCAATCAGAGCCCTTTTGTGACCCCAACCGAAAGCCTAGACCTTTCTGTGCTTTACTCTAGCATCGCATTGAACACCATCAACACATCTTGAATATCATGTATGCTTCTACCTAAAGACTTCATCAAAAGCTTTAGCTCTTTTCGAGCTTTTGTGTTCCCTGCAGAGCCCCTTAACCTTTCCAAGGTGTAGTTTAGAATCACATTAGGACCCTATGAAGACCTCTTGAAGATCAACCTTTCTTGTTCTCTTTAGATCCTGCAGAATTGCTAAGCTTTTCCAGTTGTATCTGGAATCACATAAAGAGCCATCAAGACCTCCTCAAGATCAACCTTCTTTGTCCGATTGAGATCCTTTTAGGAGCTACCTTTCTTCGTTTTAAACCCTTTTTGAGATGCCTACAGAAAGCCTTGATCCTTCTGTGCTTTATTACATCAAAGTTCACACTTTAGACCCTCCAGAGCATCCGTCTATTATTCCAGCACTTTACACCTAGAACCCTTAGCAATCTTACCACTTGAAAACATCTTTGTTATCCCTGCAAAATCTCTCAACCCTTCCAAGCTGTACTCTACAATCACATTAGGACCCTATTAGGATCTCTTGAAGATCAACCTTCCTTGTTCTCTTTAGATTCTTCAGAAGCCCCTAACCTTTTCACGCTGCACTTTAGAACCCTAACAAGACCTCTTGAAGATCAACCTTTCATATCTTCTTCAGATCCTTTCAGGAGCTAACTTCCTTCGTTTTAAACCCCTTTTGATAGGTCTACAGAAGCCCTTGACCCATCTGTGCTTTATTTCATTGGAGTTTACACCTAAGGCCCTCAGAAAACTCCGTCTACTATTCCAGGACTGTACACCTAGAACTCTAACCAACCTTACCCCTGCAAAATCTCTTAACCTTTTCAAGCTGTAGTCATATTTAGACCCTGCTGAATCATATTAAGACCCTATCAAGACCTCTTGAAGGACCCTATAGGACCCTATCAAGACCTCCTCAAGATTAACCTTCTTTGTCCTCTTTAGATCCCTTAGCAGCCACCCTTTTGATGTGCTTGCAAAAATCTTCCCTACCGCAGGACTGTACCCATAGCAACCTAGCAACCTAGCACCCTAGTACCCTAAGCAATATCCCCCTTGCCCTGTCCCTCGTACTCACCTGCTGATACTCGAGTATGTTCTGTCGCTGGATGTGCGCCAGCTTGGGATCGACACTGCTGCTGGTGGCGAACTGTGAGTACGTCTCCGCGTTGTAGGGTATCAAGACCATTGTCTGGTGATAGTTGCGCAAGGGGGGGTGGTGACTCTGGTCGCCGGGTAGGGCTGCGTGCAAAGTGGCTGCTATAACTGCCACCATGCTTGCTCTGCTCCAGGGCCGTCGCTGTCGCCGAGGCCGTCACACTCTGACAGTTCTGGGCAGCAGCGGCGGCGGCATAGAGCAACGAGGCATCATCGGCACCGCCAGCGGTAGCGCCTTGCTGGATCATTGTCTGGCGGAACATGGCGCCGGCGGGCAGGGTCTGGTAGTAGGTCTGCTGTATGGCTGCTGCAGCGGCGGCGTCCACAGGGAATCGCTGCTGTTCGCCGCTCTCGCTGTAGAAGCTCCACGTGCTGCGCTGCTCTGTCTTCTGCTGTGCAATTGTGTTCGCCTGCAGCGCGGCGGCAGCGGCAGCGGCGGCCATCTGTTGCTGCAACTGTGCTGCCTGCTGCTGATGCTGTTGGTGCTGCTGCAACTGCGCTGCCTGCTGCGCTGCCTGTTGTTGCTGCTGCTGCTGCTGCTGTTGCTGCGGCTGTGGCACATTCTGCGGCGACGGGTTCTGCGAGAGCTGCTTGGGCTGGGTATTGGGTATGGCGTAACCTTTGACCGCTTGTGGCACCGGCTGGCTGCTGATCACCGTCGTTGGAACATGCTGGGTGAGCTGCTCCTGCATCTGGGCGAGTATCTCGTTGGTCGAACTGAACTTGGGCTTGATGCCGCGCACCGAGGGTCGCTTATTGAAGCCATAGTCATTCTGCTCGTCATCGTCGCTGCTTGCCGCCGACTGCGACTGCGCTGCCGACTGCTGTGAGGCAGAGGAGGAGGAGCTGTCCATGCCCGTGTAGCGTTTCTTGAGCTGCTCCGTGCGCTTCGCCTCGGCCTGTGCAAAGGCGGCCAGCTCATCCTGCTGCGATGTCTCCTGTCCCGGCGTGCCGGCAATCACATCGGGTGCCACTTTGCGTGCCTCCTCGGCGCCTCCACCTCCACCACCAGCGACGCCGCCTGGTCCACCCAATGCCAGACCCTGAGCTGCCTTGGCTGCAGCAGCCTGTGCCGCCGCCTGCTGTGCACCCTCGGCGACGCCTCCGCCAGCTGCTGCTGCCCCAAGCAGTTGACTCATATTGAAATCAGCAGCTGCAGCTGCTGCAGCATAATGCGCTGCATGAGCATGTGCCGCATGTCCATGTTGATGCGCAGCTGCTGCGGCGGCAAGTGTGTAGTAGGAGGAGAGATCATCCTTATTGCCTGCCACACAGGATGTAAGCGGCGCCAGCGTCGAGAGGAACTGACGCTTTGGCTCCGTTTGACGGGGCGGCGTGCGATGGATTTGCGTGTGCACCACCGGCACCTGAATGCCCATGCCCAGATCTGGTGCCGCGGGGCAGCGACATTCCTTCAGAGAGGCAAGAGAGAGAGAGAGAGAGAGAGGATTAGAGGAGTTGTCTCTTTAGAGATTTCAATTGCTCGCACTTACCTGCGGTATGATGACAATGTTATTCTCCTCGAGCTCCATGATCTTCTCCTGCTTCTTGTCGCGACTGAAGATGTCTGCGATTTTCTTATAGGCCGATGAGCCGCTGGACGAGCTCGAGACGGAGCTACTGGGCGAGAAGCTCTTCTCACCGTTCAAGAACTTCGGTGCCAGCTGATTGGGATTCTCCTCACCGGCGGGACTATCGCGTTGCGCCAACTCGGAGCAGTCGCGTTCGCTGCCCTGATCTCCTTGATCCTGTTCGGAATCGGCCACACTGCGTGCCAGCGATAGCTCCTCGGCCAGATCCTCATCAATGTCACAGGTCAACTGCTTGATGCGCTCCTCCAGTGAAATGTCCGATTTGACGGCCTTTTTTCTGTGAGGGAGAAGTGGGAGGAGGTGGTTAGGAGGGTGACTCCACAGAGGGTAATCTCAATAGAAGCTGCCGTCGTTTGGGGGTAAACCCCTTGAGGATAACCCCATTTAAAGGTAAGCCCTTTGATGTTTATCCCTATAAGAAGCTAGCCCCTTTTAAGGGTAAACCCCTTGAGGATAACCCCATTTAGTGGTAAACCCTTTGATGCATATGCGAATTAGAAGCTAGCCCCTATTGGGTGTAAACCCCTTGAGGATAACCCTATTAAGAGGTAAACCCTTTGATGTTAACCCCGTTCAAAGGGAAACCCATTGCGGGTAATCTCATTTGGAAGTAAGCCCTTTGGGGGTAAGCTCATTTGGGAGTAAGTTCATTGAGAATTATCTTATTAAGGAAGTAAGTCCATTGGGGATAACCTAATTTAGGGGTAAGCTCATAAAAGATCATCTAATTTGGGAGAACATCCGTTGAGGCTAGCCCCATTTACCGGTAAACCCTATGATGCTAACCTCATTTAAAAGGAGAAACCCATTGAGGATAACCTCATTTGGCATAAGCCCATTGAGGGTAAGTTCATTTGGTAGTAAGTCCATTGAGGACTATCTCTTTAGGTAAGCAAGTCCCTTGGGGATAACCAAATTTGGAAGTACAGCCGATAAGGTTAACCCAATTTAGCGGTAAGCCCAAGAAGGTATTGTTATATAATTTCCAAAGGTTATCCAAAGTAAATATTTTAGATTGCAACATATCACCCGTTAGGACTCCTCTATGAACTCTTGTATATGCCCTATTGAGCCCTGCAGGATCTTCAACACCCTCTTCTAGAACCGTACACTTTGCTTTAGATGAAACTGACTTCCTTAACAATACCCAGACTGTTCAACACCCTTTCCTAGACTCCTCTAGACCCAATGCACAGCTACCTTAACATTCCTTACTTACTACCCTTTCTAATTATGCAGGTACCCGGACTTACTTACTTACTTACTACTCTTTCTAATCATAGTGATTCCGTAACTTACTTGATCAGTGAACGCCTTAAGATGTTGCGCTCCATGCTGCGTCTCAGGGTATCCGAGTCGCCGCAGCTGCCGGGTAGATGGGTGACAAGGCATCCGGCCCGCTTGGACTCATCGAAGGCGCGCAACGCCTCCGAGGTCAACACCGGCGCCTGTTGTGCTGAAACGCTTGGGAACAGCTGACGCACTGCCGAATTGGGACGCAATGCATTGTTGAATAGAGTCGAATGTTTCTTGATTGGGATCAGTTCGTTAATCTGGTTCTCGCTGTCGTCCATCTCGCCGGCCAGCGATTGGTTGTCACCATCTCCGCCGGCATTGGCTTGATCCTCGGTAACAAAGCGGACCGAACGTTTTGTGGCGCCGCTCTCATCTTCTGAGGTTGTGTTGTTCTGATCATCCGATTGCTAGAGGAGAAAGAGGGAGGCAACTTTATAAAGCTTCTTGAGGAGGACCTCCCGCTGGCAGGGCATAGCTTACCTGCGATATAGAGTCCTGCTTCCATAGCTTGCCGCCTTTGAGGATGCCACTAATCTGTGTCGCTGACGTCTCCTTTGGGGGTATGGGTGGCGGCTTCTGCTCATCGTAGTCCGCCTCTGCATTAACTGCGGCTGCGGTAGCAGCAGCGGCTGCTGCGGCCGTTGCACTGGCCTTAGCTGGCAACGCTGGCGGTAGCATCTCCGTACCGGGCACAACAACAGCACCTCCTGCTGCTGCGGCATCCTCGTGCGCCTCACGTATGATGCGTCGCTCGGTCACTGTGGTCATAGTGGTAATAGTTTCAACAACAAATCTCTTTTTTTGCTTGGCTGTGCTACTGCTCGCTGCTGTGGCGCCATAGCCCCCACTGGGTAGGACACCGTGAACCGGTACGGGTACGAGGGCGGGGGCACAGCCCGAGAGGGTGCTACAACCGGAACTGGACTTGCTACTACTGCTCGAATCCTTTCTAACTTTCACTGTTATACGCAAGGCAACGACGAACGCGTGCAGTGTTAAGTGTTATACGGAGTTGGTCATGGGGTCATGGACAAAGAGAGAGCATTGTACATATTTTGGCAGAGACAAAGAGAGAGAGAGAGGGCGAGAGAGCAAAAGAGAGCGAGAGCGAGCGATCGGGAGGATGAGCGCAAGAGCGTATGAAAGCGATGTGAACTTTGGCGGCGATTGTTTGCGAGGCTATACAATTCTTTGTCGAGCAGTTGTACATCAGTGCGTATAACAGCTGTATAATAGTTTGTATAACAGCTGTAGAAGACCTCTTGCTAAGCGTAGCTGAATAGGTTGGTTGGCAACTATAAAGCATGTAAAACTGTATAACAGTTGTATAACAGTTATATAGCAGTTGTATAACAATTGTATAACAGCTGTAAAACAGTAAAATAACAGTTGTATAACAGTTGTACAAAGCTGGTAGAGTACTTGCTGATCAATAACAGTTGTATAACAGTTGTATAACAGTTGTATAACAGTTGAATAATAGTTGTATAACAGTTGTACAAAACTGATAGAGTACTTTTGAAGTATATACAAACTATAACAGTGGTATAACAGTCGTATACTTGTCGTTTAGTTGTATAACCGTCGTATAACAATTGTATAACAGCTGCACAGATAAGGTGTGTTCAGATTATACCATAATGTCAATGCATATTTTGAATTTGGCTTTAAAAGGTATTTACGATAAACCTTCAAAGAAGATGTGATAGAGCGAGAGGGGGAGAAAGAGAGAGAGAGCTGCCAGATGTGAGTCGAACTCGGCAGAGTTGTCTCTAGATGATGCGCAATTTGCAGTAGGGGGGGTTACGGTCGCGGGCACGGTGGCGCTGAGTCTGATGATGAATGTTCTTTGACCGAATCGGGCTTGAGGGAGCGAGCGAGCGAGAGATATAACGAGAGCGAGAGCGAGCGAGATGTGCACAGATGTGTGTGTGTGTCATATGTGTGCGTGTGTTTGACAATGTGGAGTACGTGGAGAGGGGTAGAGGGGGGCGTGGCATATGAAACTTACCTGCTGCAGCTGCCGCCTGCGGCTTGTACTGCGATTGTAGCACATATTTGGGCCTCTCCTCGCCGGCAATGATCTCCTTCTGCGTGATGCGACGCTCCGGTGAGCTGGTGTGCAGCGGCAACAGTGCCACAGCTGGCACGCCAATGGGCGTCAGTTCCTCTCCACACTGCGAGGAGTTGCATTCTAAACAGAGAGAGAGAGAGAGAGAGAGAGAGAGAGAGAGAGAGAGAGTAAGAGAGAGTGGGAGGAAATGGGAGGAAGTATAGAGTAGAGATGGGCATGGACTGTCATTTTTCCACACGAAAATTAAATTTTTCAACACGCACGAAAATGCACGCTCAAAAATTTTCCCAACACGGTCCAACAAGAAATTGTATACGATTTTTTTTTTGTGGATTTATATTCATTAATTCATGATATTTCTTTGAAAATAACTGAAAATTAATGCACTTAACATTAACTTTAAATAAAAAAATTACATATTTTTATATATATTTTTTTTTTTGCTTTCTATTATTTATTGAATCTTCCCTTTGTTTTAAGAGACTAACAATAAGTAAGTATAAGTAAATTTTCTGCAAATCTTAGCTTAGTTAACTTTCACTTAGTGATAGTGTTTGTGATTAATGCCCTAATAAGTTTATTGCTGGGCTGTGATATAAAAATAATAAAAATTTGTCAAGATTAGAACTTGACAATCTAGTCGATTTAATCGATATAACATTTTTTGCAATGAGTTCGTGTTATTTCGTGCAGAATTTGGAAACACGAACACGCACGCCCATGGACACAATCTTAATTTTGCACACGTACACGCATGCGCCCGTCGTGTCACGATGTGACACGAAGAAAACACGGTTCATGCCCAACTCTAGTATAGAGTAAGTGAGGGGGGGGTAACAGTGCAATGATCTATTGTGTACGCCTGTTGCGCACGCTGCTCTCGCTAGTGAGGACAGCGTGACACGCAGCAGGCAAGCAGCATAAACAAGCATAAACTGTGCTACGTACACGTGACACGCAATGAGGCACGACAAGCTCACGACTGCTGAGTGCTGACTCAAGCGGAAGCGCGCTTGAAGGATCGCTACAAAACTTGAGCCAGAGTTGGGCTGGGCAGGGCAGGGCAGGGCAGGGCAGGGCAGGGCAGAGCAGGGAAGACCAGGCCAGGGCGTTGCGGGGAGTGGCAGCGCAGAGTTGTAGTGAGGGTTGGTCACATTCCGCTTCGTTAGGCGCAACAATTAATGCAGAGAGCCAAGTTGTGTTGCTTCAAAGGCAACCCTGCTGCCTACGTTCCATTGCTTGATAATCAATAAAGCGTGACCAATATTAATGCAAAAGTAATGTGCCTCTACCACCCGCGCCCCCCCCCGCCTTCGCTTGCCCCTCCTGCCACGTCTGTTCCAAAAACAGTGTAAAAGTTATGCGTCCCTCTATGGTTAGGAGGAGGTTCCGCAAACAAAGCAGTAAACAAAAGTAAACGTCGCGCTTGTTTACCCATTTGCCAGAGTTGCCAGAAATCAATCAATACTCGCGACATTTCCACAACCATAACTGTAAATGTAACCGAACTTTTGCGCAAATGCGGGCGGCATAAAGTAACTGTAAATCGAAGAACTGTTTGTTCTTCTTTTTTGGAAAAGTTTCTTGTTTTGATAATCGATATTGCAAACAAGCGTTTTGGGATTATTTATTGATGGTAATTGGTCTATTATAACAGTAATTTGAATACCTGAACAGACTGAACTTGCACAGTGGTCATTCCTTGCAGTCATTATGCAATTTCGATTCCATTTGAGACACTTTGTCTAATGCAAGGTTGCATTCCGATTTAAATTGTATAGTTCATCAAATCTAATGAAGTTTAAGGAGAAGGCTACTTTCTGTGTAACCGTTGTAGGACTAACCTCCTTTCTATGTTAAGTTACTTCCAATTTAAGTTATAATTAATTTATTCACAGCCACAGTTATAACTTATTTAACCTATTCACAGTATAACAACTATAGAACAGTCTAAAGACTAAGTTTCTTGTAATAACAGATTCACTAATTAGCAATTCAAGTTATAATTCATTCATTCATAACCACAGTTACCACTTGCCTAACCTTTTGATATGACTGTATAACAGTTTCATGACTAAACTCCTATCTTAGTTACTTCCAATTCAAGTTATGATTTATTGATTCACAGTAACAGCTTGCATAACCTATTCACAGTATAACAATAGTTTAACTGTTTAAAGACTAACATTCTTTTTAAGCTATAACAGATTTACTTACTATCAATTAAAGTCATAATTTATTCATTCATAGCCACAGTAACAACTTGTCTAACCTTTCCACAGTATAACAACAGTATAACTGTTTAAGGACTAATATTCTTTCTAAGTTATAATACCTTTACTTACTATCAATGCAAGTTATATTTCAATCATTTATAGCCACATTAACCACCTGCCTAACCTTTGAATATATGGTAACTGTATACAAGTTGAAAGACTAACCTCCTTTTTATATTAAGTTACTTCCAATTCAAGTTATTATTCATACATATATTCATAGCCACAGTAACAACTTTTCTAAGCTCCTATTCACATTATAACAACTGTATAACAGTCTAAACACTAACATCCTTTTAAAGTTATAATAGCTTGAATAGTAAACCAATTCAAGTTAAATTTAATTTATTCACAGCCACAGTAACGACTTTCCTAACCTCCTATACACAGTATAACAACTGTATAACAGTTAAAAGACTAAAAGACTTCCTTCTCAGTTGTAATCCCTTTACTTACTATCAATTCCATTTATAATTCATTCGTTCTTCGCCACAGTAACCACTTGCCTAACCTTTTAACAGTATAACAACTGTACAACTGTATAACAGCTTTAAAACTAACCTCCTTTTTTAATTATAACAGAATTAATGCACGTTATAATGCATATATGTATAGACACATTAACAGCCTGGCAAACCTATTCTCAGTAAAATAGATATCTAACAATTTAAGGCCTCACCTTCTTTCTAAGCTTTGTATAACAGCTTTAATTGACGTTATCATGCATTTATTCATAACCCTTGCACCGTATATCAACTGTATAACAGTTTTATTTACTTCTTTACTTTACTTTACTTCTATCTGAATTGCTTTCCCCTCTTTTAATTTATTTCTTACTTGAACCTCTTTGCAATCTGTATTCAATCTGTTAACAAAAGGCAAATAAATCCCTTGAAATGCGTTGCCAGAGTAACTGTTTTCTTTGTACCTTTTATGTCTGTCCATTGGCTACATTCAAAAGGTATTATAACAATTGTATAACAGTTTTAATTGCCATTTAAATCCATTGAAATTCGTTGCCCAGCAAAAAGAGTTTCCGCAGTTTCCGTTGACCCCGCGCGCAAAGCATTTTCGCAGCCATATTTTCACAGATTTAATTAAGCATAACAACAAAATGGCGTCCGATTGATGGCAGGCACACACACAGGCACAGGCACACACACAGTCGGACTGTGCCTGTGTTTGCATAAATAATTCACAATTAGATTACACAAAGAGGCGCAGGCCAAAAACAAATTTGTAAAGGTGCCCCACGGCTTAGTAGTCTGCCCCGCTCCCTGCCCCTACCACTCCCCCCCATGTACAACCTTGGCAACCCGTTGCGTCACTCACCTGCATCCTGCAGCTGTTTGGCGGCGCATTCAGCGCACTCGGCACACTCCGTGCAGACGCCCTGCAGCTCCTCCTCTGATTGCGGTTGTTGTTGTTGCTGTTGCTGCTGTTGTTGCTGCTGTTGCTGTTGTTGTTGCTGCTGCTGTTGCTGCTGTTGTTGCTGCTGCTGCTGCTGTTGCTGGTGTTGCTGCTGCTGCTGTGCACTGCCAGCGGGCGGCGGCGGCGGCGGTATCTGACCATTGGCATTGCTGCTGTTGGTGCTGTTGCTGCTATTACGCGCCGCCAGCATCGCAGCCCGCTGTTGCTGCAGCCGCTGTATCACCTGCAACTGTTGCAGATGCTGCGCCCCAAAGATGTGACCGCTCAGCGCCCCGCCCAGCGTGTTCTTCAGGCTGTTGTCCTTGTAGCCGTCGGGCGGGCTGAGAGCGGCATCGTCCACAAAGTCAATGGGAGGCTGATACTTGGGACTCTGTGTGCGCGACAGAGAGAGAAGGAGAGAGAGAGAGAGAGAGATATTAAATATGTGAGTAGGTGAGAGATGTAGAGTGATATAGAGAGTGGAAGGAAGAGAGAGAGTTGGAAGGCAAGGAAGAGCAGGCAAGGGAAGGGCAACGAATGAGAGAGAAATAGGGCATGGGAGCAAGAGGTGTCAGAGAGAGAATGAGAGGCAAAAAAGCATTATACTTAAGCACTTAAGTTAGTTAACAACTTGCTTAATTGGGAATTTAACAAGGCTGCAAGAGAGGGAGATGGAGAGAGGGGAAGAGAGCAGCAGCGATAGAGACATGCAGAGAGTAAACAGGTATGGAAACTAAACTTAGTTAAGAAATTTGCTTAGTTGGTAGATCAGCAAAGTAGGCAGCAGTAGACACAGAGAGGGAGAGGGAGAGAGAGAGAGAGGGAGAGGGAGTGAGAGTGGGAGAGAGAGAGAGAGAGAAAGGGAGAGAGAGATAGACATCAGAGGCCAAGGCTTTGCACAGGCTCAGACGACACGACCGCAAATTAAGTTAATTGCGTTTTATAGCCAGACAAATTGGGAGCATAGCTCTCTTTATCTCTTTATCTCTTTCTCTCTCTCCCCCTCTCTCTCTCTCTCTCCCTATCTCTGTGTGTGTCTGTGTATTCCTGTCTACTGTCTGGCTGCTGAACTGCGTGTGTGTGTGTGTGTGTGTGCTCTGCTCCACTCATCATAAATCCTTGTTAGCTCAGACTTGTCTCGCTGTATGCACGGCTCGTTAGTGTGTGTATGACAGTTATATAACAGTCGTGCAGCCTCAAATTATTTGGACAAATTGATGAGTAAATAAACAACTGTATGACAGCACATGATTGTTACATATTACAGTAACAACATGTCTCTGTGTGTGTGTGTGTGTGTGTGTGTGTGTAACATGTTTGTATAACAATTAAACTGGCAGTTACAGCACAAGCTGTCATATGCATAACAGTCACATAACTGTCTGTAGAACCATAAAACTGCTTGACTGTTAATATGAGATTGTATAACAGTGTGTAGACTACGCAGCATGGCCACACATAGTACATGCATATGTATGTATGCACAGAGCACAGTGGCAGAAATGTAAAATCAGACTGTATAATAGTTTGTAGAACAGTTTTTAGAACAGTTTGTATAACAGTTTGTATAACAGTTTGTATTATAGTTTGTATAACTGTTTGTATAACAGTCCATAATGCAGTTTGTAGAACAGTTTATATAACAGTTTATATAACAGTTTGTGTAACAGTTTGTAGAATAGTTTTGTAAAACAGTTTGTATAACAGTTTGTATAAAAGTTTGTATAACAGTTTTTATAATTTGTAAAACAGTTTGTATAACAGTTGTATAACAGTTATTAAACAGTATGTATAACAGTTTGTATAACAGTTTGTATAACAGTTTGTATTATAGTTTGTATAACAGTTTGTATAACAGTCCATAATGCAGTTTGTAGAACAGTTTATATAACAGTTTGTATAACAGTTTGTATAAAAGTTTGTATAACAGTTTTTATAATAGTTTGTAAAACAGTTTGTATAACAGTTGTATAACAGTTATTAAACAGTATGTATAACAGTTTGTATAACAGTTTGTATTATAGTTTGTATAACAGTTTGTATAACAGTCCATAATGCAGTTTGTAGAACAGTTTATATAACAGTTTGTGTAACAGTTTGTAGAATAGTTTTGTAAAACAGTTTGTATAACAGTTTGTATAAAAGTTTGTATAACAGTTTTTATAATAGTTTGTATAACAGTTTTATAACAGTTGTTAAACAGTATGTATAACAGTTTGTATAACAGTTTGTAGAACAGTTGTATAATAGTTTGTATAACAGTTTGTGCTTTTCTTTTATATATAAAACGACATTGTCATAACAAGCAGCACAATAAAAACCAAACTTGCAGCAAGGATGTGGCACAAGGTTTGCCAATTGTGGCACATACACACGCAAATACACACACACTCACACACACACGCACACACACATATATAGTATATACACTTACATTGCGTTTGCCAAAAAGGAAACGCGAAACATAACCACGAAACAAAGTCATCTTCGAGGCCAAAAGGTCGCAAGTATGCAGGGTTTTCTTTGTGTGGTTCCTTCCCCCCCACTTTCCCTCTCCCCCCACTTTCCCTTCTTCCCCTTCTTCCCCTTCTTCGCCTTCAAGCAGCAAGTTGCCAAGTTGGTAAGTTCATTCAAGTCGAGTTAAGTTGTAGTTAACTTAAGTTTGCCAAGTGCCACATAAAGCTCCCGGCTCCCTGAGACATACAACATGTGTGTTTATGATGTTATTTCTTCATATACAATACATATGCAATGTATGTATGTATGTGTGTATATATATATGTATGTATGTCTGGTAGTATATCATACACGACATATGAAAATACTACACGAAATGGCAAAATGGTAAAACGGAAAATGAGCTCCAGCTTTTGTTGCAAAAAACTTTGCCATGGCAAGGAAGGATACTTTCGGCATGCCGAAGGCTTTATACTCTTGGATATGTAGCCATTATCTTTATGCTTCCTTCTTTCTTTGTAACCATTATAACATATAAGATATAGGAAAAAGGCAATAGGAACTCTTTATTTACAATCGGCATGCCGAGGGCCTAATACTCTTGCATTTGTACTCATTATTCATATTCTTCCTTCTTTCTTTGTAGTCTTTATATGTATTTAAGAGTCTGGCTTTAAAAACTCTAGGAAAAAGACAATAGATACTTTCTATTTTTGAACGATTGATCTTTCATATGTATGTAATATACAACTTCCATCATTTAGATTAATTGATTATTTATGATTTGCACATTTTTAGAGTTCTCGAGGTCTTTTGACAAATTTTTTCATTGTTTTTATGTCAGAATATTTTGGTTAGATAAGCTTAAATGCTTAACCTAAACGAATTTTGACCTCAAGTTGACTAAAAATGATCCATTTCTATAATATTGACAATCTTTATTTATTTATTTATCCATTTCTATAAAATTGATAGTATTGTAACAATTAAATAACAAAAAATAATACGGTTTTCATAGAAATACATCAGTATCAGCCGCTAGTTTCTACTATATTCCTATATTCCAGTTATAGTATTAACTCCCTTAGCCAGACTTTGACAGCTTATACGAAAGTTGTAGAAGATTCTCTGTACATGTATTTATGCTATTTATGTTCATATTTTCATCAATTCTAACAATACTTTATGAACTGCATATTTTACTTTATAAATATACCTCGATATGTGAAAAAAGAAACAATATCGAAAATTTTGACATACAGACAGATGGATATATAATATGTATTATATACAGTAGAGTACTGCATGAATGCATTCAAAAGAGCGCAAGAATTCCACATTGTTAAAATGGATACAATTTGAATATTATTTGACTACAGTTTAGAATGAATATGAGTGAATGTTCGAATGAATATGAATGTTTTAACAGCTAAACTAAATATGTAACATATACATACAGTTAGTGTGAGAGGAAATGTCTCTCACTCAGCGTATGTACCCAATGCAAGAGTATAACAAGTATAACAAAAAATAGAAAAAAACCACAGTCGCGCTGCACGCGACAGTCGGATACCCTTCGACCTATGTTCCGGTGTAGTTTAATTTGTTAAATTCATACACATATACAATACAAATGCGCATGCTTTTAAATTATTGCCGACAGATGGCGCTCGCGCTTTGCGCTCGCCCGCCTCCCTTGTTAGCTGATACAAGCACTTGGTTTTATGCACATACTTTCTTAAATAACTTCTGTGTTTATGTCAGATCGGGTTGAAATTTCGAGAATACGTAGATATTTTAATGAGCTTAGTAAATGTTAAAGTCTGAAAGTTGTATCTTGTATACAGCGCTTACAAATTGAGTTCAATAATTAAATTATTTATTTGCGGGGGCGGTGGGCGTGGCACCTAACATTTGAAATAAACTTGATCAGCTTATAGTACACAGGAGTCTTCCTGCCAAATTTGGTAACTCTAGCTTTTATAATAGCTGAGATCTGTGCGTTCACACAGACAGACAGACAGACAGACAGACAGACAGACAGACAGACAGACAGACAGACAGACAGACAGACAGACAGACAGACAGACAGACAGACATGGCTCAATCGACTCGGCTTGTGATCTGCCACGCCTCCTTCTGCCTGTTACATACATTTGCACAAAGTTAGTATACCCTTTTTTGACCATTTTCAATGGTCGAAGGGTATAAAAATTCTGTACTTTTTTCGCGTCTAGTTTTGGAATTGAAAATGTGGAAGGTGTGTGTGTGTGTTTGTGTGTGTGTGTGGGGAGTGTGTGGGAGTGTACATGAGGTTATGCAACGCGGCTTCTTGTTACGTACACTAAATGCATATTAAACTCTTCAGTGGGACACAATGACACCCTACACACACACACACAAAAACGAACACACACACACACACACACACAGACAACCTGAAACTGCTTGAGCAGCGTCAAGTGAAGTGTACACTGCGCACAGTGGTTCAAAATGTGCGACTATAGTGCAGAGCATTGTTAAACTGTTAAACAGTATAGCCTGACTTAGTCTAGCATACACTTCATTGCACACTTTTACGGGGTACAAGCTGTATATAAGTGTTATCTCTTTGCATATACTCTCTCTAGTTGCCTATGCCACTTGTCCACTCAATATTTACAGGGTATACAACTGCAATGCAAATACTTATATACGCTCCACTGTGCAGCGCTCGTCCACTTGGCCGTTGCACTCAGACAGCGTAGGGACAGGCACGTGGATAGGCAGAGATAGAGACTGCGGCCTGCCATGGCCCTGCCACAGTTTGGGGGCAGATAAGCCTGCCACTGAGGCTGTGTGGCAAAGTAAAAAAGCGGCGCACTCAAGTGCCGCTTGTGTGGCAGAAAATTGAAATTTAAACGCAGCTCAAGGGGCCGCTTAGCATCGATGAGAGGGCCATGCTGCCACACAGTGAGGAGAGAGGAGAGAGAAGGGAAGGGAATGAAGGTAGAGGGAGGTAAGCAAGGGCGTGGGCGTGGCAGGGCGCTAGGGGCAGCAGCTGCGACAGCAACTTTAGCCATGTCCTTTAACACATGAAACGCGCCCATCACGATAAAGCGCACAATTTCATAAAACAATATCGAATACACTAGCTAACACACACACATACACACATACACAAGGGCACACACACATACACACACACATAAAGGCACACACACCAGGGCACACACACTCACTGGCTCCGTGGCACAACAATGTTTGCTGCAGTTTCGAGTTGCTGTGCAAAAGTTTTTTAAGTGATTTATACGCCACACGAAATGAAGCTCAAGAGGGTGGGGAGGTAGTGCTGAAGGTGGAGAGGAGTAAGGGATTGTGTGGCAGCTAGTTACAAACTTGAGCTTGCTTGCAACTTCATTTGCCACTTGCGCTGCATGCTGCACAGGCACAAAGGCAGGATATGAAGAAAGGCGCGAGGCGACTTGCGAGACAAAGGAAAATGCGAAGGCAACTGTAAATGAAATATATTGAACTGTTATACACATAACTGTTATACGCAGTGCCAAGGTATGAATACGCATAACTGTTATACACAAAATAATAGTATGCTATGCAAATGTAACTAAATTACGCAGCGTGAAAGACAAAGTGTTATACGCAAAACTGTTATACGGAAGGACGACGATTGAGAAATTGATGATATTTCCAATTGTAAACATATATATACACAAATAAATGCAATATATTGAACTGTTATACGCATAACTGTTATACACAGTGACTAGCAGAGAAACTCTAGACATTTCTAAAACAAGTTGATGATGAAAAACAGAAATGCAATCCAATAATGATACAACGAGAAGTCTAAGACTATTTGGAGTCAGGCAAATGAAAGAAGGTCCTAACCAAATGGGGTTAGGCACCTTATTCGCACACATATAGAAGTAAAAACAATGAGAGAGCACACTCTAGATATTTCTAATACAAGTTGATGGTAACAAATAGAAATCCAAGCTCAATAAAGTAACCAAAGAGATTCAAAGATGATTTATAGTCAGAAATATGAAAGAAGGTCCTAAGCAAATGCGCATAGGTAAGGCACCTCGCACACATATAGACCTATGTCAAGTAGAAACAATGGGAGAGCACACGAAACTCTAGATATTTGTAAGACAGAAATTCAAGCTGAATAAAGTAACCACAGAGAGTCTAAGATGATTTATAGTCAGGCAAACGAAAGAAGGTCCTCACCAAATGGGCATAGGCACCTTATTCGCACACATGTATTATATAGACCTATACCAAGTAAAAACAAAGAGAGAACACATCGAATATCTTCATAAAAGGAGCAAATGAATTCGCAATAAAGCTGACAACAGTAAATGGGGCTGGCTAAAGAGCTAAACGTCGAACTGCAAGGCCCCAACTGGCACCCTTAGTCCCGTGCTCTGCCCCTAGAGTGAAGAGGGCCTAAAGAGCCAAAAAGTCGGATAAGTGCACAAAATGTGAGCATGGGAGAGAGGGGGAGGGAGAGAGGGAGGGAGGGAGGTAGGTAAAAGTGGCGAGAAAAGGCGAAAGCAAAAAGGAAGAATTAAGAGAAAGCCTCTCGCTGCGTAGAGCGATAATTAGCTGTAGCTGTCAGAGTTGCATGAAGTCAATGTGGCTCTAGGCTACTTCTGCGTGTGGCATGTGGCAACCATAATGACGCACACACAGCCCCTACACTCGCCACAGACTGGCGCATAAGCTGCCTAAGTACTTCAACTCGTGCAACTTGCCGTAATCCGCTTAACGTGCAACAGGAAGGTGCCTCCCTTACACAGTACACACAGTATATACATGTATGCATATCTATATGTATGCACACTCAGCTCACTCACCTGTGGCGTTCGTCCATCGGCCGCTGCGTCGGCGGCATTGACCGCATAGTTGCACTGGCAACCCTCCTCGCAGCAGAGACGCACCAGCTCGTGCTCGCCGCAGGTGCACGGCTCCTCGTCCTCCTCATCGTAGGCGCAATCCTCGCGTATCAATATGATGTAGTCCGCCTCGAAGAACTCGTTGCGTGTCTCGTCGAAGACGACGCGATTCTTGCGTGCTGGCGGCGGACGATTGGGCTTCTTCAGCAGACCCCTCAGCTGTCCGTTTACCTCGCGCATTGTGATCTCTTGCTCACTCGTTGTTGTTGCACTCGCTAGACTGGCAGACACTGCTGCACGACTCGCTAGATTGGCACTGATTAGACTGGAACTCGTTAGTCGCGCACTCGCTGAACTGGTACTCGTTAGTCGTGCACCAGGACCTTCTAGACTGGCACTCGTTAATCCTGCACTCGTTAGTGCTGCACTCGTTACTTCTCCAGCACTAGTTAGTCCTGCACTCCTTAGCCCTGCACTCGTTACTTCTGCACTATTTAGTCCTGCACTCGTTACTTCTGCACTATTTAGTCCTGCACTCGTTAGTCCTGAACTCGTTACTCCTGCACTGGTTAGTCCTGCACTCGTTACTGCTGCACTCGTTAGTCCTGCACTCGTTACTCCTTTACTCGTTACTGCTGCACTCGTTACTCTTGCCGTACTCGCTGCATATGCAACGAGTCGCCCGCCGTTGTAGTTGCTGTTGCTGTACTCTGGCCACTCGCTGGCTAAGCACTCATCGCACTGACAATCGCTAGACTCGTTATCGTTATCGCTATCGTTATCGCTCGCACTCTCACTCTCGTTATCGTTGTCCTGTTGCTCGCTAACAAACTCAGCGAGCAGCTCGTCGTAGCACTGATAGCTGCTGCGCTTTCTCACACCAACGCTGTCACTGCGACAGATCGCTGCACAGTCACTGTGACTGTCACTGTGATTGTGACTGTGACTGTCACTGGGATTGTGATTGATGTCGAGCAACTGCAGCTGCCTGGCTGCCCTCAAATACTCGCCAAAGCGTCGCACATCGAACTCGCTGAGTGGCGCCGCAAAATCTTCGACTTGAACGTCGCTGCCTCTGCCTCTGCCGCTGCCGCTGCCTAACTGTGTTCTCGTTGACGTGGACAAATTTATCGCACTGTGTCCTTCTGACTGCACGTCCACAAAGGCGCTGCGTGTGCGGCTGCTGTTGTTGCTGTTGTTGCTGCTGCTGTTGTTGCTGCTGTTGTTGCTGCTGTTGTTGCTGCTTGTTGTTGTCACCTGCTGCCGCTGTAGCTGCTCCTTTTCGTGCTGCTGTTGGAGCTCTGCTTTATGCTGTCGCTGATACACGTATTGCTGCTGCTGTTCGTGCCTCTCTTCGTGCCTCAGTTCGTGCTCCCTTTCGTGCTGCTGTCTGTACTGATCTTCGTGCTCTCTGTCGTGCTTGTGCTCGTGCTCGTTTGACTGTGCAAGCTCCTGACTTGCTGCCTGCCTAAGTTTGTGCTTTCCTTCGTGTTCCTTGTCGTGCTGTCTTTCGTGCTGCTCTTCGTGCTTTCCTTCGTGCTGCTCTTGGTGCTTTCCTTCGTGCTGCTCTTCGTGCTGCCTTTCGTGCTTCTCTTCGTGCTTTCCTTGGTGCTCCCCTTGGTGCTCCTTTATGTGTTGCCTTTGGTGCTCCTTTTCGTGCTTCAACTCGTGCTCCTTTACGTGCTTTTCTTCGTGTTTTCCTTCGTGTTTCTCTGGGTGCTTCTCTTCTTGCTTCCCTTCGAGGCTTTCTTGGTTCCTTTCGTGCTTTCCTGAGTGCTCCTTTTCGTGTTGCCTTTCCTGCTTTCCTTCGTGCTTCTTTTCTAGCTGCCTTTCGTTCTCCTTTGCGTGCTCTTCTTCACGTGTTCCTTCGTGCTTCTTTTCTTGCTTGCTTTCGTGCTCCTTTTCGTGCTTTCCTTCGTGCTCCTTTTCTTGCTTTCCTTCGTGCTCCTTTTCTTGCTTTCCTTCGTGCTCCTTCTCGTGTTGCTGTGCGTGCCTCTGTTCGTGCTTTGCCTGCTGACAATCGCTTTCAGTTTCGATTTCAATCAGCAACTCCTGCTCTGCACTCTCTCTGACAACTCTCTCCTTCTCTTTCTCTCCCTCTCCCTCTCCCTCTCCCTCTCCCTCTCCCTCTCTATCTTTCTCTCTCTCTCTCTCTTCCTCGCTCTCTGCTCTCTTGCTCTCACTGCGCAGCGACAACTCTGGCAGCAGCAAATTCAGCAATTGCTGTTGCTCCTGCTCTTGCTGCTGTTGTTGTTGCTGTTGTTGCTCTGTTTGTTGTTGCTGCTGTCTGCTAATGTTGCCAGTGTTGTTGCTGCTGTTGCTGCTGCTGCTGTTGTTGTTGTTGTCGCTGTTGCCATTTGCCAATTGCAAATGTAGTGCACAATTTGATTGTAAATTGAATTGATTTACACTTGCAATAAATATTTTATTGTCCTCTGCAGTGCAACTGATTGCTGCTGTTGCTGTTGCTGTTGCTGTCTCTTCCACTGCTGTTGCTGTTGCTGTTATCGCTTGTGGGGGTAGTTTCTTTGTTGTGCAGGCATTTAGTTGTGCCTTCTCCCTCTCCTTCTCCTGCTTCTGCTCCTCCTTCTCCTTTTGCTGTGTCTCTCCTTCTAGTTGTCTCAAGGATGCCTTTACACAATCAACTCCACTACAGCTGTTGTTGTCGTTGCTGCTGCTGTTGCTGCTGCTGCTGTTGTTGCTGCTGCTGTTAACGCGTCCCTGAAAATTGTGCTGTAAACGCTTGAGTCGCTGACTGGCCTCAAAATCATCGAGTAAATCGCACTCAAAATCGATAAGATCGCAATCGTTGCAGCTTGTTGCAGCTGTTGTTGCTGTTGTTGCTGTTGTATTGCACTTGTTACTTGCAGCAGCTACTTGTTGTTGTTGTTGTTGTTGGTCGTGTGCTGCTGCTGCTGCTGCTGCTGTGCTGTCTGCAACTTGTGCTGCTGCTGCTGCTGCTTCTTCTTGTTCGCTTTTCACGTTATCCACGTAACCGTCAGCAACGACAACAATTGCTGCTGGCACGTAGGCAGTACCAGCAACACCATCAACAACATTATCAACAATACAGTTAGCTAAATTTGTTGCTGTTGTTGCTGCTGTTAACTTGGTATATGGCAATGACAATGGCGTCTGCTGCTGCTCCTTCTCCTTCTCCAGCTGCTGCTGCTGCTGCTGCTGCTGCTGCTGCTGCTGCTGCTGCTCGTTTGCCTGCCTTGGCTTGTGCTGGCTGCCAGCAAATGTTGCTGCTTGTGCAGCAGCAATTATTGTTGTTGCTCTTGTTAATTTAACACTTTGCACATTTTCACAGTATAACGAAAAAAAATCATCAACATTTTCATTTTCACATGCGATTTGCACAAATTTTTCTGTACGTCGCGCGACAGCGTCGCCAGCAGCTGCGTTGACTGCGCAGTTGGCGTCGCTGTTGACGTTGTCGTTGTTGAGAGTATACAAATTTTGTTGTTGTTGTTGTTGTTGTTGCTGGCACGGGTCTGCTTGTTGTTGTTGCTGGTGTTGTTGTTGTTGTTGTTGTTGTTGTTCCTTTGCTTGTTTAATTTGCACAGTATATTTTAAATTTTCTTTAGAATTTTTCAACAATTGTTTTACAGTTATTTTTGTAGCAGAACTTGTGCTTGCTGCGTGCTGCTGCTGCTGCTGTGTCTGCTGCTGCTGCTGCTGCTCAGCTGCGCTGCGTGCGACGACTGCTGTGTCTGCTGCTGCTGCTGCTCTGAGTTTGGCTTGGCAAAGCTCACGGTCTGAGCAGGCGCTGTCGCAGCTCAGGCTTCCCTTGTTGTTGTTGCTGTTGTTGCTCTTGTTGTGGGGTAGTTGTTGGCCATGGCCAGCAGCAGCAGCAGCAGCAGCAGCATCAGCAGCAGCAACTGCGCTTGCGTTGACGCTCTCGCTCTCACGCTCGACTTGCGCGCGCTCACATTTTGTGGGCACTTCCGCTCGCCAGCAATTGTTGTTGCTGTTGCTGTTGCTGCTTGTATTGTCGCTGTATTCAGCACGCGCCTGCGCATTTGCCTGTGCTAGCATGTCATTTGCCTGCCCCGCCCCCTGCGGCTGCCACGCACAATGCGCCTCGTATTGCACGACAACACGGCGTGCGTGAGCTGCACGTGAGTTGCTGCTGCTGCTGCTGCTGCTGCGTGTCTCGCATGCCAAGTGGCTGGCGCTGGAGCCTAGTCCACAGTTGGCCAAGTTGTCCGCTGCCATTGCTGCCACACTGTGTGGCAAGCTGCTTATGTTGCTGCCGTTGCTGCCGTTGCAATTAGCCTGCTCATGTTGCTTGCCCAGTGTGGCCGTCATTATCTCAGCCTTATCTCTAATGCTGTCTCTATCGCACGCTCTATCGCGCTCTCTGTCGCTCGCCAATGCCAGCGTCAGCATGTCCACAATGAGCATTGTTGCATCCACAGTCCGGCAACGTCGTCATCCAATCAAGCAGCGCTGCAATTATAATTCCCCAATTAGTTCAAGTTGCTAAATTAACAATCGATTATTAATAATAATCGCACTAGTTTATCGACAAGCTGCCAAGACGTGCCGTACCGTGCTCTACCTAACCTAATTGTTATGCATACACTGAGCATGCACCGTTAGCAACCCAATTCACCTTCTCTTATTCTCTTCTTTGTAGTCTCTCTTTCTGGCACACGCGATCGCACTTTAATTACTTTGCTCAACTGAAAGATTGCATTGGAAAACAATTCTAATTGGATTTCTGAGGTGTTGGCTTAGTGGGGTATAGACAGCTGAAGAAACTGCAGTTTAATCTAAATATTTTTGCATAATTCATGAAATGTGTTGCACAAAGAAAGAACTCTTTGAAGATTTGAAGTCTATAAATCAATTAGAGTAAACTATTTGTTATTTAAAACTTGTTAGTCTTATAGTTTCTAGTCTAGTTTTTGAAGCTTGCATGTTGCCTTGGAATAAACTTGTTAATTTTATTAATTTGATAATTAAGAATATTGTCACTAAGTTTGGTAACTTAAGCTCTTCTATTTACTGAGATATAGGCATTCAAACAGACGCACAGACAGGGCTATGTATGTACTATATATAATTGTATAGTTGAGCTAACTTTAAACTCTTGAAATCGTATAGAAGAAGTCGCCAACTGCATGTAGAAACTATATATTATATACATATGTTCTTGCTCAACTTTATATGAATGGGAACTAGACGAATTATATCCATAAAGCATATAGAATTAAAGCCTTTTTAGCTGAAGGCTACAGCAGCAACTGCTTCTTTTCTTCAACACTTATTATTAAGTTTTAACTTAATAATTGGCCTATTAAATAAATAAATAAATAAAGCCTTTTTTCCTATAGTTGGTATCTTAGATATCGCAAAAAAAAACAAACTATATCAAAACATTATAATAATAACAAAATGCTGTCTAAATTTAATCGAAATTTGAATATTTTTACATACAAATTTAGAGTTTTTGCTTGTTAAACTTGTTTTGTATTTTAAAGCATTGTAAATATAGCATGATAAGACATTAAAAGCATGATCATGTCGCAGATCTTTTTGAAAATACTTTTGAAAAACAACGAGGAAAGAAAGGCGACCTTCGGCATGCCGAAAGTTTTATACCTTCTGCAAGTTCTTATCTTCTCCGATCGTTCCTATACTAGTTTTATATAATGGCGCCGAATTTAATGGTATTGTGTATATTCAATATTATGTCTCACTTTCATTGTTACATTGATAAGTTAAGGTTTTTCCAAAATCAAAACTGTTCTTCATACAAAAACCTGCAATTCGACCGATTGTTTCTATGGCAGCTATATGTTATAGTGGTCCGATTCTAATAAAATTTTCTATGCATCTTAAATATATAGAAAAAGTTTGATGCAGTAAATTTGGTTGCAATATCTTGAAAAATAAGAAAAATAGGCCGATAGTTTGTATGGCAGCTATACGATATATCGGTGCGATCCAGCTCGTTCCGACTTATATACAGCGTGCAATTATATATAGCATGTGTGCCAAGTTTCATCAAGAAAGCTCTAAACCTGAGGGACTAATTTCCATTGTAACAGACAGACGGACGGGCAGACAGACGGATAGACGGACTTCCCTGATGATACTTTCAAACTGCGTAACTAGTTTTCGTTGCAACAGACGGACATACGGACAGACGGGGCTAGCTTGATTCCCTTGGTGATGCCGATTCAGAATGTATATACCTTATGAATTCTAATATGTCTCATAAGGTGTATACCCTCTCTCAGTATATCAAAAAAATCAAACATTTAGCGTTATGCAAACTGATTCCTGCAACCCACAACTCTACCAATATACATATATATATATGTATATATGTATGTATATCTATCGCTCTGCTCACAAGTTACCTCTCTATCTTTTCTAGCTCTTTTTCTAGGGTTAAGACCAGTTCCGGTGGCAAAAGCGATTAGCATATTTACGCGTTGACAAAAAAGTGTGGGAGTTTTTCTTATCGGAAACTCTCACACAACAGGTTAGGGTCGGAGTTTTCCACACACTTTGCTAGGGATAGGGATAGGGATATATATCATATACCATATACATGGTATCTATATGTAGCTTACTATTTTGACTCTTTTTGCATAAATTAAATTTACCTGGCGCTGACAGCGAAACCCAACAACACAAATCGCTTGGGAATTTTACGCGCGAGCGAGTTGTTGCCTCTTCTTCTTCGTGTTGTTGTTGTTGTTGTCGGAAAACAGGTGCGCGTCGGCAGCGAAGCGCATCCTGCGTCCAAAGGACAAAGCGTTGCGGGGGTTAGGAGAGAGAGAGAGAGAGCGAGTGGGGGGATGTAAATAATGAGGAAATTACGAACTGCACGTTACGCGCCAATGCACGACGCGACGGGAAGAATGGAAGAACGGGAGAATTGAAGAATGGGTGAAAGACACCACCAAAAAAATACACAGCACAAAATGAGAACAATAACAAAAAAGAAAACATAAACAATATGTGTACGTGAAATTGTCGTGTTTATCGTGAATTCTGTCTTCGTGGTTGCACGATCACGGCGATCTGAAACGAGCTCTACAAAGACGCGGGCACGGGCGACACGTCCGAACGCGTTTCGTGGCGGAAATTGACTGAGCAAATGCTAAGCAATGCGCTGCGCTTCGACTCAAGTCACGAGTCTCAAGTCTCTCTTCGGCACTCGGCAGTCGTGTCTCGGCTCGGCTCGACTCGGCTGGGCTCTTGAGAATGCGGCGCATGTGCACGAGAGAAAACTCAAGTCGGAGCAGTGAGGGAGCAGAGCAACGACATATGTAAGTCTGCCTGTCGTAGCTCCCCGACTCTCGAAAAAAACTCTCAAATGCAGGAAAAACTCAGGGCAAGAGTTAGCGAGAGAGAGAAAGGGAGAGAGCGGGTAACTTTAGTTTTTGCCTGGAAGATCGAGTGAAATAATGCAAAAAAAAACTGCAACTTTCTTTATGCACTTTCTATGCACGATAGTATTGCAGTATTTTCTACAATCAATAATCGGTTACGTTTTTGTCAGAGCAAGATAGCTACGCAGAGAGATCGAGCTAAACTTAATGTGAAAACTTTAAAAATGTTAGCGATTTTAAGTTGAAGAAAAAAAGAAAGACCTCAGAATTTCGAAATACATTTAAAACGAGTAACTATCGCATTTCCAACTATCGTATCAAGGCTGATAAAGAACTTTTTTCTAGATCATAAAGCAATGACGAAATTGATAAATTTTCAGATAATTTTTGAAATTGATAATGGTTTACTGTAACAGTAGTATCAATATCAATATATCGATATTATGTACATGCACGTTTCGATATTATGTACATACACATATCGATATTATGTACATGCACGTATCGATACACGTATGTATATGAAATGTAGGTATAGTTTACTTCAATAAATTAAGGTATTATTAAACTTAAATAGCTGAAATAATCAACACTTATATTTTAAATAACTATTGCGTTAATATATTGATATTACTATCGATACCAGAACTATCGATAGTCTGATAAAGTCATTCGACAACTAAATTCATGAGTAATTCATGACGTAAAGCGAAGACGGAATTGAAAAATTTTCAAACTTTTATGAAATCGATAATTGTTTACTGCATCAGTTGCATCAATATAAATATATCGATATATTTAAAGGGTAGGTATAGTTCACTTCAATCGAGTAAGATATTATTTAACAGAAATAATCAAAACCATCACTTTAAATAACTATAGCGTAAATATATTGATATTACTATCGATATCGTTACTATCGATTGTTCAATAACGTCATTCCCCAAATAAATTCATGAGTAATTCATGATGACATAAAGCAAAAACGCCATTGAAAATCTTTCATCTAATTAAAATTTTTTTTTTTTGACTAATAGTTCTTGAAACTGATAATTTTGTATTGCATCAATATCAATATATCGATATATTTAGGTAAGGTAGGTATAGTTTACTTCAACTAATTAAGGTATTATTAAACTAAAATATCACAAATAATCCAAACCAATACTTTAAATAACTATTGCGTAAATATATTGATATAACTATGCATTACTATCGATACCACAACTATCGATAGTCTGATAAAGTCGTTCGCCAACTAAATTCATGTGTATTTCATGACTTTCCCAAGCTGCCTCTCTGGGCAAGCAAGCAGAGAGTGTCCAAGCAAGAGGGGAGAGGGGGAGAGCGCTGCGGAGAGCCACGTTAATGACTGCTGCCGCTCTGAGCCAATGGGCTTGTCTATGAGTCGGACTACCCGACCTCGCGTCGCAGATCGCATGCGATCATAGGCGCTGCGCAGCTGCTGCCGCTACTGCTCAGTCGCGTCGCTGCTTGCGTGTTGCCAGTGGCAATTACGCGCTGCACTTGCTAGTTTTATGAGGCACCCTCCCCTCTGCCACTGCCTAACCGCAGCCTACCCTAACCCAAGCACCCAGTGACAATTTACTTAGTTCTTCTCTTCTCTTCTTTTCTTTTCTGCTTCTGCATCTTCTTCTTCTTTAACACTTAAACGTGCCCAGCGCAAGTTCAGCACACACTGCGTTTAGTATATAGGAAGAACCCACCAAAGAGTTCAGATATCTGCGGTCGCACACATTCGTAGTGTAAAGAAAGGCAGATAAGGTATCTCAAGTGCAAGACAGATTGCAAAATGTCAAGTTGAGCTCGAGATAATTGAAAAGTTAATGGAAAACTTACAGAAGTCTCTTAATTTCACTTGTTTATTTCTACTAAAAACGTCGATCAACTAGGAATACTCAAGAGAGAGACGCTTATTTACAATTGATTATAATGTTGGCTTTAAAGGAGTCCTAAGAATACAAACTACGATCTTTCAGTTGTTGTACAATTGTATTTATAATTTAAAAGCCTCTTCAATTTGAGACAATTTCGTTTATTCTTGGGAGCATAAATATTAAGCTGTCTATAAGAGTTAAGAGAACCTTTTTATATCCTTGCAGTAGCTTGCAACACACCTTAGGAGACGCCATAAACTATATACATATATTCGGAGTCAGCCCCACCGGGGAAACCGCTCTAGCTGTGTATGTCCGTCTGTCTGTCCGTCCATCCGTCTGTCCGTCCGTTTATCTGCAAACTAGTCTCTCAGTTTAAGAGTTATCTTTATTAAACTTAGTATACATGCATCATATTGCTGCACGCTGTATATAAGTCAGAATGAGCCGTATCGGACTGATATATCGTATAGCTGTCATACAAACTATCGGCCTATTTTCGTTATTTGTCAAGATATTGCAACCAAATTTACTGCATCAAACTTTTTCTATATATATAATATGCATATAAAATTTCATCAAAATCGGGCCACTATAACATATAGCTGCCATAGGAACAATCGTTCGAAATTTAGTTTTTTGTAAGAAGACCTGTTTTAAATTTAGAAATAACTTAACTTATCAGTGCCAATTAAAGTAAAACATAATATTAAACATACACAATACTTTTCAATTCTGCACTATTACGATTCGAGAATATAAGAACGTGCAAGGGTATAAAACTATCGGCATGCCAAAGGTACCCTTTCTTTCTTTCTAAAATCTTCAAGCTGCAGTAACTACACTCACGCTAGTTAAATCATAAGTATTTTTCAGCTAATAGCAGCGTTTTAAGTGTGGTATTATTCACCTGAACTGTCATAAAAAATGAGAAGAATATGACAGTCGTATCTTAAGCTGGGGCCCGGCTTCCACGAACTGCCGAAAGATCAATCAATTAAGCTAAAGCAGCGACTAAGCAACTCCCACGATGGGTACAAGTGGAACATTGCATGCCGAGGGGACCGACTCCATTTACGTCTACATCTTTGTCTTCTGTTTCTTCTTCTTCATCTACTGCTTCTTCATCTACTGCCTCTTCATGTAGTGCTTCTAGTTAGTCTGGGTAGAGCTGGTACTCGCTAGTAACCCCATATAAAGTACACTCATTAAAGGGCTATTGGCATTGCATGCAACTGAGACTGAGACTGAGACTGAGACGACGCTCTCAACGGGGATGTGGCTGACGATGACGATGACAGCCAGTGGCCAAAATGACAAACACAGAGAGGAGAGAAGGGTATAAATAAGGTAAAGAAGACGGGTAGAGCGACAGCTTCTACGGTAGTTTTTTCCGGAGCAAAACTTATTACAAAGTAGGAACACAAAGTGAGCACAAACCGAATGAATGGAAAATTGTGGGAACAATGGAACAGAGCGGACCGTGTGAAATCGCCAACCCAAAGCTGACGATGATGATGACGATGTGGATGTGGATGTGGATGTGGATATGAATGTGCATGTGGATGATGGCAATGTGGATGACAACGACGATGCGAGGCGAGTTGGTGCTGCTTCAGATGGAGACTCAGTTTCAGATGGTGTCTTAGTCGGGTGGACGGGGGGACTGAGGCACTTAGCACACAATGGCCACATTAAAGGTCGCTCTCTCAGGCTCCCAGGCGCCGCTATATCTTTGTTAAATGTATATATAGCCGGCCATGATATCGGTGCGGCTACAGTGGATGTTGGCTATAAGGGCAAACTGAGAAGTTACAGTCATACTTGTAAGACTATAACCAATAAGACTATTTGCAATACATGGCACCTTATTAAGCCTTACCGGCTAGATATTACCATATATGTATGTACGTTCTCTGTAACTTCTTACTATACTATATCATAAACAAAGTTGGATATAACTACTAGATTCCTTTTTTAGTGTCCTTAACCTTTCTTCTTCTTTAGCCTTTACTATTTATCACACTTTAAAAGTACCTTTAGTATCATGAAACAGTCATAAATTGCCTTCTATCAAGTATCTTGCTTCATAGTGAATCTTTCTTATACGTTTTTCTCCACTAACTTCATGGTGATTTTTTTAAAATCTCGAATTTTATTCCTTATTGATGGAATTGGTAAGGATTCCATTCCCTAAGTTCCACAGACTAGGTCTTTACTGTACCTCTTTGCCATCAAAATTGCCGTCTTTAGTCCTAACTAATTCTTCTTCGCATAACACTCTCTTATATATATGGTACATATATATAATAGTATAACTGATATATGCACATATCTTTACTCCGATTTTAAACGTATGTGCGAAATAATTCAGATGACTGGAGTTCAAGAAAAATGCTGTCTGTGGGGCATGCCCCTCTTGTCATGGCTAATGGCAATGCGTGCCCATGACTTGGCATTTTTAATGTGTTATTAAGCTCAATGTTTTGAGGTTAGGCACCTCAGTACCAGCTGAAATTGAAAATTCGCATAAAGGTTTCGTCTTGTAGATTAAATTCGCATTTTATTAGAATAAATTCTGAAATATTCAATTAGTATATATCTCTTCTACACTACACTTTGAGGTTATGTAGAGTTGTGAATACTTATATTTGCAATACTTTAAAAAAACTGAATAATTACCAAAAAATACGTTACTTTACTTCAGATATCTCTCTAAATAATCCCTTTTTCTACATGAAATGAGACGCTTCTTTAGTTTAAGTCCAACTTCTTGAGCTCTTTAACTAATCCCCCCCCCACCAGAAACAAATCTCTTTATTACCGTCGCTCGCAATTTGAACATTTCCTAAACATGTCGAATGTTTGTCTGAAATCTTATTTGTGCTTGACCAGCCGGGCCAGGGGGCAGAAGAGGCAGTGAAGGGTCCCGCAGAACCCTACACGAAATTCGCCGTAAATCTGAAGCCATAATGTCATGTAATGTCCACAGAAAAAAATAAACATTTAGATGTTCAAAATTGTCATTATACGGAAATCACTTACAACGCGCTGAAGATCTAACTTCTTGGCGCAGTACCTCCCCCCTTACTCCAGGCCCCTCTTAGGCCAGTCTCTGTTGTGGTAGTGTCGACTTCTGTTTGTATTTTGTTTCCTCTTGCTCTCTTCACTTCGTTCATTGTCTTTCGTGTTTTGTGTCATTTTGCTTTGCTAACGCGTTCGTCGTATCAAATTCAACTAACTGAGTTTTAATTGTATGTGTGTGTGTGTGTGTGTATGGTGTGTGTCTTTTAGGGAGTTACTCCCGGTACCGTCACAAAGTGACAAAAGGCAGACACCATCAACATCAACGATGAGCTGAAACTGAAACCGAAACCGAAATGTAGTGCCCCATTCCGTTTTCGCGTGTAACTCAATTTATGTCTGCGAAGTGTGCCCTACCCCCGTTCCCCTACCCCCGTGTTCCCCTGCCTTGCCACAGGGCGGCCTTTGTTTAAGCCGGAAAAGTTGAGTGCACTGAGCGGTATCTATCTTCTGGCTGGGAAAGACACGTCTTCATGGGCATGTCTGCTGCTCAGATGGCATTACGCAACTCCAGATTACTGGCTTATGCAAATGCACTGGGGAGTCTGTGTCTGAGTCTGAGAAGGCAACGAATATAGAGTTGTCGACGGTGGGTAGAGAGCTGACGGGAGAGTTCACTAGATTTCAAACCATACCATGATCTTATAAGGCAACAAAGGAATATGGCATCACTTTATATATCCGATATACAGCTGTGTTCACAAAAATAGCACTGCGAGAAATGCAATCAAGTAATGTTATTTTTTTCAAGTTCCGTTACTATTATTGATTTGTGTTTGCTTAAAATAATCACAAAGTTAAAACAAAATTAAATTTGTGAACATTCATTTACTTTTTGATATATAAAATTAAGTTTAAAGTTGCAGCTCATGAGCACTGCTATTTTTATGAACACAGCTTTATACCATGCACAGTCTTAACCTTTGATCAACTGTTATGTTGCAGGGTGTCTCTGTGTATAACACACGTGATCAACCCTCAGCACCCTTCTACTTACGCATACATATATACTATACACGCTTGTCACATGTGAGTATGCGCCTTGTCCTTTGTCCTGCATTTATGGGGAATCCTTTGGCAGCCCTTTCACCAGCAGTCCCGTTGCAACAACACGTTATCTAACTATTCCACTGACATTCGCAGCACTGTTGACACAAATAGCGACCCTCCTCTGCCTTCTTCCCTTTCGCCATCCCTTTGAGGGTTTTTGTGTAACAGCGCCACGTTGTGATTGCTCTATTTGTAGTTTCACTTTAGTTTATTGATGGTGGGGGGGGGGTAGGATGTTTAATTAAAACGTGACCAAAACAGAATTAAAGATTGATTGACATACAGCAGAACAACAAACAAAACAGCAGCCTCGTTATCTTCCTTTATTGACTGTCAAGTCATCAATATCGATCTATTGTAACTTCTGTGCAGAGTAATCAGATTTGCATTCCAACAGACTTAACAGACTAATAGACTTTGTATATATTAAAAATTATTCAGAAATTACGGCTTTACCTGTATCTATTTGTCTTAAACTTATATAAATTATTGATATCATGTGATCATTTTAGTTTTGTTTAATTTTAAAATCTTTTTATTATCAATAGGATTTGTGGATGTTAATTCCTTGACAAAATCACGTTGAAATCTTTAAAATAATAGAATATAATGTTATGATATGGTATTTAACCTTAAAACCCATAAGAACCTTGTTTAGAGTTACCACAGATTTTCACGGGATGATATTTTGTTGATATTTTAAACCCTTTCTTTGATTATAATGCTTATAGTATTTCAAAAAAAATTACATTTCTTTTTTAAATTAGTATATTAATAATAAATTTTATATTTATATGTATATTGAAAAAAACAGATATCATTTAAGTTATATTGTTTATAAATGTTCTCTGCTAGTGCAGTTCTATTTATTCTATTATACATAGTTATATTCTCTTAATTACCCATAGTAAGTAATCCAAATAGATTTCATGCAACCAGAGTTGTCAACTAAAACCTTTTTTTCCGTCAAATATAGCTTTTTTTAAGGTTCCATAGCGGCACATGCACGAAAACAGCGGCAGTTAGAAATCTAGCTTTTTTTCTTTTAATAGCGATTTTTAGCAACGCCTGAAAACACAGTTATTTACCAATTATCTATAATTAAATAATATTGTTAATAATGTAATATTAATAATATAATAATAACATAAAAACAATGAGCAGGTCGTAAATTTGTTTATTGTAAACTATTATTTTAGCATTTTTTTTTAGCCATATAAGGCTTCTCTACACTTAAACTAGGGCAACACTGCTTTGAATAAAGACAATTGCGCATTGTGCGATCCAATTCTGAAAATAGCTGGCAACGCCTAAAAGGCTGCCACATTGTGGGCTTGGAGAGGGAGTGGGCAGACCGGCCAGACGGACAGACGCGCGACTAGAAATGGTTGTGTCGTGTCGGCACAGAGTGCAAACTGTTGTCACTCTTTGTGATCGACTCGTTGAGTAATTCCCGTTACAATGGAAACCAACCGAGACAAGGCGAGAGGGCCTCTCAACCGGCAACAACAATAACAACAAGAAGAACAACAACGACTCACGTGGCTCTTATGCGTGACTCGCCATGCACATTTTGAGGCACATTCGAATTCGCACACAGAACACACTCAACTCAACACAAGGCAATGAGTCAACGTGCCGACAAACCTACCCCACATTCACCATCCCTATACCCCCATCTCACCCCGCTGTAGGGTAAACACCCGGACAAACTTGGTGACCAGCACACAACTTCCCGGTCCATCTCACTGCTGATGCTGATGCCTTCTGCCCGCTGCTTCTGCCTCTGCCCGCTGCCACGGTCTCTGCGGCTATTTGAGCTTCTTTTGCTGTTTTGATTACGAGTACTATCCTTAACCCCTATGCTGCTGCAAGCCAGATGAAATATAATAAGAGTTGTACAAAATATTTATACAAATATATATTATAACAACAAAATACCAATTTATTTGTGAATGAAATATATAGGTATTTTTATGGTAATATTTTGTTTTTTTTTATAATAAAGAACTTTTATACATATATTATTTATCAATTATTTCAAGTGTTTTTAACTGTGGAAAAGTTTCAGGAGTTAAATGTTGACAAAAATATGACAGAAATACAATATTATTGTTATTAATCTTGTGATTTGATCATTTAAAAAGAAATATATCTTCGATATATTAAAACAAAATTTCGACAAACCTGAAATTAATTTCATAATTTAATGTATAATATTACTTATGAAATTTTCTTGATTACAACTTTTTTATTTTATTGCTAATATTTTGTATAATATATTCAAATCTGTGATCTACTAAGAGTTAATGCCTGGCAAAACTATGCAAAACCAAAACAAACGCAGCCGAATGACCCGAGCCCGAAGCCCAAAGCCCGAACTTGTCGATATGCCGAAGAACGAAGAAGAACGCACGTTGTCAGTGCTGCTGCCTCAGCCACTGCTGCTGCTGCTGCTGCCGCCATGTAACGTTTCTGTGTACGTGCCAAAGTGTAAGTGTGTGTACGTGTCGCGACTGTGCATCTAAGTGCCTATGTGTGTGTGTGTGTTTGCAATTTTGCAAAGCTTGGCACGCTGGCGCCGCAGCAATGCGCTTTTCTCGTCTCTCAGTATTCGTGCGAGTTTTCAACAAGTAGGTCGAGCTAAGCGGAAAATAAAAACAAGAAGTTTTTAAGAAATATATACAAGAAACCACAAACACACACACACACACATACAAATATAAATACAAATACAAACAGAAATAGTGCATAGACAAGTTGCACTTAATCGAGCATTTTATTTATTGTATTTTTGTTAATGTGACCAAATGCAAGCAAAGTGAACTAAATACTCAAAGTATGTGAAATATACTAAATATACCAAATATACATATTTTATTTACATGCAACCAAACAAACATATTTCGTGCTTATAAGTGCAACAACAAACTGTATTTGCAATGCGTAGATCGGCACAGAGAGAGCGAGAGAGAGGGAGAGCAAGAGAGCCAGAGGCGCAGAGTTAGCGAGTGTGAGAGAGTTAGTGCAAGTGCAAACTAGCAGCAAAGAGCAACTGATCGCAGCTGAGAGGGAGAGCGCATTCATTCTAATTATCATAAATATACTGCAAAAAGCTCAACAGCAGCTTACATAAATGTCGTTGTCGTTGTCGTTGTCGTTATTGTTGTTGTTGATGTCGCTACGTAACGTAGTTGAGTGGCTGCTGCCCTTCCCACCCATTTACATACATATGTATGTCTGTATGTATGTGCATTGTGTATATGTAGGTGTGTGTGGAGAGAAAAGATAACGAAAGTGAGCTGTTTGAGAGGCCAACAACAGTAGCTAGGGCCGGCAAAAAAAAAAAAAAACGATGAAAATAAAAACAATTGTCATGGCACTCAATATATATCCGCAGCACATAGCTACATACAGTTTGTATGTATGTTTGGGTGTTGTTTTCGTTGCGGTAGTCCCGCATTTAACAAATGCAAATATTAATCATACGCCGTGTAGTCCGTTAATACATAACTGACCTGACCAAGTCTTCGCTTTGATCTCTTCATCAGCGTCAAAAGACGAGTCCAACTAGACATATCCCTTATCTTAAGGTTTTGTGCATTTTGAACGGTTTTTGTATTTTTTAAGATATTGCAACAAAAGTCACAAAATCTCACGTTTTACTTCAATTAAAATATCTATAAAATTTATAAATTCAATCAAAATCGGCAAACTATGCATACATATAACATATAGTTAAGTTATAGTGCCTTTTGTAATTTGATGAGTTGAAAATTCAGATTTTCCCACAATATTTCGATAGTTTATAAACAATTAAACACTTATACACAGATGTACACTATATACTATAGTATTTTGTTTTTTTATCTATAGATCTATCAAAATGGGCTAACTATAACATATAGTTGACTTATATGCCTTCTATAATTTAAAGAGTTGACAAATTAAGATTTTTCCACAATATTTCGATAAGATTATAAACAAATGAAATGTATTTTTAAAATGTTTCTTATCATTTGCAAATTATCATCAGGTTAGAGACCAATTTACTGTCAGCGATTTGTTGTTGTTGTCAAAATGTGTTACATAACATAAACGTCTTTTTCTGGGCGTTTCCCGACTTCTTGCTTCACATTGGTCGAAATTGTGTTTGGCTATGCAAAACTGGAGACATGAATACATAAACTGATGCTTAGCTTAGCAGAATGTGTCAGACAACACAACACAGTGCATCAAAGAAACTAACAAACAGTTGAGAAACAGTTGAAAAACAGTTGAGATAAAAACAAACAAAAAAGCAACTCATTTGCAATTTTTAGGAACTGCAGCTTCCAAGTTGTTTGTGTGCTCCTTCAAACGGTATTCAAAAGCAGCCAGTTTTGACGGGAAAGTAGCTGAATTGACAGCACTATTGCTGGCCTTTGCAGCAGCCTGCTGGCAATCTGGCAGCACCAGCATGCAAAGTTGGCTGCTCTTGTGTTACGATTTGCAATTTTGATCGCCATTTTCTTTTTCTTTGCATTGCTTTGCTGTGCCGGCAATTATCTATTTACGTCTTTGCTTTCATTACGGTTTCGGTTTCAGTTTTTGTTTTTGTTTTTGTTTTAGATTTTTTTTTTCTTTGCGTGCATAACGAGTGCATTTTACATAGCTGCCGCCCAGTGGCAGCTGCACGTGAGCTCAGTGCAATGCCTCTCTCTTTTGCGCTCTCTTGGTGTGACGTACTCAACACACGTAAACGTGACGCCATTACGTAGTTCGCTGCTGATTAATCATCTAATGAGCTGCGGACTACGACAATTTCGAAACAATTAAGAACGTAACGTAACGTAACGTAACGTGCTATCAAGTTATAAATAGAATATACATAAATATGTAAATAAATAGAATTTCTAACTGGATATTGTCTATATATATATTTTCTTTATAAATCCAGAAATAAAGTCTAGCTTATATTTTCCTCATCTATTTTATTGTAGTATACTTTAAGGAGTTTGAAGGGAAAACTAAAGCAAAATTTGTGAAAACTGCAGAATATTAAAGTGAAATTATTTATAAACCAAGCTGAAAGTTCTGGAAGAACAGTGAACAAAGAATAAAGCAACAAAATGGAGGGCGAATCAACAGAATCAACACATAATACCAAAGTATCCGATTCGGCATATTCGACTAGCTGCAGCAACAGTCAATCACAGCGAAGGTAAGTGAACTTTAATAATGATCAAGGTAGATCCATAACTATAAGGGGCTATTCAGAGATCTGTAGCTGATAATACGATATGTATGATATTGTATATATTCTATATATCTATATATATATATATATATATATTCAATTTACATTGGTAGATTGAGAGTTAAGGTAAACATAGCGTGATCGAATGAGGTAAACAGATTTATATTTGTTTTAAGCCAGGTTGTCAGATCTATAAATAGATAAAGTCGGCAAATACTGTAGTAAAGTTGGGACAGGTCAGAGTACGAATAAATGGCAAGTCAAGAGAGTAAACTGGTTAAGCTTAACAGATCTCATTATGTAGATATAAGTAGACATATGTATATATATATACGATATACGTATAGTAGTGATATATAGATATATGTACATAT
Organism: Zaprionus lachaisei; assembly: GCA_018901815.1. Classification (NCBI taxonomy): domain Eukaryota; kingdom Metazoa; phylum Arthropoda; class Insecta; order Diptera; family Drosophilidae; genus Zaprionus; species Zaprionus lachaisei. The sequence continues at coordinate 346,235 of JAEIFI010000616.1, read as the reverse complement.
GTATATGCATATGTGTGTATATAAGTAGATAAATATATAAACAGATTTATACATGAGCAGATAACTAGATATGTATTTAAATGAAAAAGTAAATATATAAATAGATAAATTAATAGATAAATGAGTAAAAATATAAATATATAAAAAGATAAAAACATAAAACATAGATAAATGGTTCAAAAAATAAATGGATAAAGAGATAAATTGATAAACAGATGAATAGAAAAACAGAGAAATAGATAAATAATGAAAATATGAATACAGAACAAGATAAATAGATAAATAGATGAATAGTTGAATAGATGATAAATTAATAGATGAATAAATGAATATATAAAAAGATAAATAGGTGAATAGATAAATAGAAAAGTAGATGAACAGATGAATAGGTAATTATATGGATAGATGAATAGATAAAAGATGAATTAGTTAATAGATGAATATATAAATAGATAAGTAGATAAAAAAATGAACAGATAACAAGATAATTATAAGAATAAAGAAAAAGATGAATAAATGAATAGAGAAATGGATAAAGGTATACATTGATAAATTGACAAATAGATAAATGGATAAATAGATTAATAGATAAGTAGATAAACAGATGAATAGATAAACAGATTAATAAATGAATAGATAGGTAGATACATAGATAAAAGGACAAATATGTAAATAGATAAATAGATCAAAATATGTATAGATATATAGATTCATAGTTATAGTTATATATACTTATAAATACAAAGATAAATAGATAGTTAGATATACATATACAATATATACATATACACACAGTATACTGACAGCTATGACTTCAAATTCAGGTCAGCTTATTCTCTGTCCCACTCTCTTATACTGTATGTTTTTCTCTCTCTCTCAGTGGCAGCTCAAAGTCCCGCCTCAGCGGCAGTCATTCCTCGGGCAGCAGCGGCTATGGGGGCAAACCATCGACACAGGCCAGCAGCAGCGACATGATCATCAAGCGGAACAAGGAGAAGCTGCGCAAGAAGAAGAAGGCCAAGTGCACGCTGGGATTGCAGGCGGGCACGGCGACAACAACATTGGAGAATGCCGAAGGTGATTTACCCATGCCCAGCAGCGGCAACTGCGAACCCGCCATGCAGGAACTGCACCAGGACACACACACACAGACAGGGGAGCCAGCAGCAAGCGGCACACAGCAGATAACAGAAATGAAGATGCTCGAATGTTCCGAGCAGAGCGAGACAGCCACACAATCGGAACAGGTGCAACAGTTGCCGTCGACATCGACGCATGTAGCAACATTGCTGGCGGCTGGCAACAGCGGCGTAGGTGCCACAGGCAGTGTCACAAACAATGCTGTGGCTGGCGGCATTGTTGTCAAGTCGGAGAAGACCTGCGAATCGGCACCGGGCAAACTGGAGACAGTTGCTGTCGCCGGTGGCACGGTGGGCAGTAAGCAGCAGCAACACGAGCGCATCAAGGAGGATACCTTCTGTTGTGTCATCTCCATGCACGACGGCATCGTGCTCTTCACCACGCCCAGCATAACCGATGTGCTGGGCTTCCCGCGGGACATGTGGCTGGGCAGATCTTTCATTGACTTCGTGCATCACAAAGATCGCGCCACATTCGCCAGTCAGATAACGACGGGTATACCCATTGCCGAGTCCAGAGGCAGCACACCCAAAGATGCCCGGAGTACGTTCTGTGTAATGTTGCGACGCTATCGTGGTCTCACCTCTGGTGGATTTGGTGTCATCGGACGCGCTGTGAACTACGAACCCTTTCGCCTTGGATTGACATTCCGCGAGGCACCCGAGGAGGCGCGGCCGGACAACTATTTGGTCTCCAATGGCACCAACATGCTGCTCGTCATCTCAGCCACGCCCATCAAGAGCAGCTACAAAGGTGCGTGTGACTTGAGATGCTATTCCAGTCTGTCATTACTTACTTCCCCCACTCTCCACTTGCAGTTCCCGACGAGATACTCTCGCAGAAGAGTCCCAAGTTTGCCATACGCCACACGGCAACTGGCATCATTTCGCACGTGGACAGCGCATCGGTGAGTGCGCTGGGTTATCTGCCACAAGATCTAATTGGACGTTCCATCATGGACTTCTACCATCACGAGGATCTGACGGTCATGAAAGAGACCTATGAGATGGTCATGAAGAAGGGACAAACCGCAGGCGCATCGTTCTGCAGCAAACCCTATCGTTTTCTTATACAGAATGGTTGCTATATACTCCTGGAAACGGAGTGGACCAGTTTCGTGAATCCCTGGTCGCGCAAACTGGAGTTTGTGGTTGGACACCATCGTGTCTTTCAGGGTAAGATACCATACAGCAGAGGTATTCCATTTGAGCCACACTTGAGCAGTTTTAATTTTTATTAAACAATTTGCAAAATAAGAGTTATAAATTAATTTTTTTGATATACAAATCATTTTTAATTATTATATTTTGATTTAAATAATAATTATGAGATTACAAAAAATCAAAGCTCTTAAAAGTCTCTGAAAAATGTGGGAAAATCCTACCGTGCTAGTTTTTATCGGCAAACACAAAAACCGCGTAAACTTTTTTTTCCAATTTTTAATTTAAAAATCATTTTTAATTATTATATTTGATTTTTGATAATGAAAATCAATTTATAACTTTTATATTTGATTTTGAAAATAAAAATCAAAAAGTAAGAGTTATGAATTGATTTTTATTATTATAAAAATCTGAAATAAAAATCCAATTGAAATTGCTCATGAACTGAGAGTCCTAGATCATATGTATATTTGTAAATATAAATATCATATACATATGATCTACACTGCAATTACTATCAGTTTATATATATTGTATATATATATATATGTATGTATGTATATGAATTCACTTGTGTAGACAATGGTTTAGACTTTTTAGCGACCTAAGTTCAAGGTTAAAATATATAAAATACACAAGAACCTTCTGATCAGACACACTTGCAATCGATCAACTCTTAAAAACTTCAAGATTTATAGCGACATGCTTCGAAAAGCCTATATATGATCTAGCTCGTTTTATAAGCAATTTCCCTTTTGTTTTTTTTATTTCTGATTTTTATAATAAAAATCAATTCATACCTCTTACTTTTTGATTTTTATTTTAAATATCAAATATAAAAATTAAAAATTGATTTTTATTTTTAAAAATCAATTATAAAAATTGAAAAACAATTTTTAAATTCAAAATTGGAAAAAAAGTTTGCGCGGTTTTTGTGTACGCCGATAAAAACTACGTGCTAGTACGATTTTTCCCACATTTTTCAGAGACTTTTAAAAGCTTTGATTTTTTTAATGTAATAATTATTATTTACGGTCCCTGATATATATACATACATATATACATATCTGAAAGTAACAAACTAATAATCATTGCTTTCCTTGCAGGTCCCAAACAGTGCAATGTCTTCGAGCTGGCGCAGGGGGTTAAGCCAAAGATCTCGGAGGAAGCACAGAATCGTAATACGCGCATCAAGGAGGATATTGTTAAATTGCTGGCAGAGACAGTGTCACGTCCGTCGGACACTGTCAAGCAGGAGGTATCGCGTCGTTGTCAGGCATTGGCCAGCTTCATGGAAACACTGATGGATGAGGTAACGCGGGCGGATCTAAAGCTGGAGATGCCGCACGAGAACGAGCTGACCGTATCGGAGCGAGATAGTGTGATGCTTGGCGAGATATCGCCGCATCACGACTACTATGACAGTAAGAGTTCAACTGAGACGCCGCCGAGCTACAATCAGCTTAACTATAACGAGAACCTGCTGCGTTTTTTTAACAGCAAGCCTGTCACAGCTCCCGTGGAATTAGATCCGCCCAAATTGGAGTCATCGTATGTGAGCAGTGCACGCGAGGATGCACGCAGCACACTGAGTCCAGTGCATGGATTCGAGGGTAGCGGCGGCAGCGGTTCCTCCGGCAACTTTACCACAGGCAGCAATGTGCGTATGAGCTCAGTGACAAATACCAGCAATGCTGGTACAGGCACCTCGGGTGGTGGCAATTCTGCGGGTGGTGCCAGCGGTGGTGTTGGTGCTGTTGGTGTCGCTGCAAATGCTCCGCTCGTTACGGTCACCCTAACTGAATCATTGCTGAACAAGCATAACGATGAAATGGAGAAATTTATGCTTAAGAAACATCGTGAGTCACGCGGCAGATCGGGGGGAGAAGAACAAGAAGTCGGCGAATGAGAAAATGCTCGAGTATAGCGGGCCGGGACATGGACATGGCATCAAACGTGGCGGCTCCCATTCGTGGGAGGGTGAGGCGAATAAGCCAAAGCAACAGTTGACATTGAATGCTGTTGGTGTGAATGCCAATGTGGGCGTGGGAGTGGGCGGTCCCGATGGGAAGTGCGGCCAACCGCCTGGCAGCCAAACAATGGCCAACAATCAACAGTTCGTGCAGGGTAGCCTCAACTGTACACAGAACATCAATTTGTGGCCACCATTCTCGGTGGGCCTTACCACACCCTCGGCACACACCTCGACGCACACGGCCGTGGCGCAGAGTAACTTTTCGCCACAACAGCATAGCCTCTTTCCCGCCTTCTACTACATACCCGCCTCGCTGGCGAATGCCTCCAGTGCTGGGGCCAATCACAAGAGCTGCGATCAGCCGAGCACATCACAGCAGGCGGCAGCAGCAGCTGCAATGCCCTTGCAGTATATGGCCGGCGTCATGTATCCACATCCCTCGCTCTTCTACAGCCATCCGGCGGCAGCAGCAGCCGCCACAGCCATGATGTACCAGCCCATGCCGTTCTCCAGTGTTGGCAATGTCATGAAGCTGCCCGATCGTGGTTCCAATGGCAGCCAAGCCAGCTACAACAAGACTGTCTACTCGGTGGGTAGAGACACCCCCTTATGCATGTGGATTTGTACTGATTGTCTCATGTCTCTGCAGGCCCAACAGGTTATGGTAGCTCCATTGTCGGCGTCCAATAAGACACAGGGTGCCTTTCACTCGATAACACCCGCGCAGCTGCAGCGACCGCCATCGCAGGCAACGTCTGTGAAGGCGGAACCCGGCTCGAATGTGGCACCTTCGGATTCGTCGAAGAAGGAGGTTGCCGACTCTCCCATTCCCTCGGACATTGGCGAAGGCGGCTACAGCTCCCATCAGCCCAGTAATCCTACCAATCTCAAGGTAAGTCCATAGCCAGGGAGTCGCTCTGTGTAGTTAGCTTCATGTGCCTAAGCTAAGGTGCCTAACTTCATGTTCCTAACTTCATATTCCCAACTTCATGTTCCTAACTTCATGTTCCTAACTTCATGTGTCTAACTTCTTGTTCCCAACTTCATATTCCTAACTTCATATTCCTAACTTCATATTCCTAACTTCATATTCCTAACTTCATATTCCTAACTTCATATTCCCAACTTAATGTTCCTAACTTAATGTTCCTAACTTCATGTGTCTAACTTCTTGTTCCCAATTTCATATTCCTAACTTCATATTCCTAACTTTACGTTCCTAACTTCATGTTCCTAACTTCATATTCCTAACTTCATATTCCTAACTTCATATTCCTAACTTCATGTTCCTAACTTCATATTCCTAACTTCATATTCCTAACTTCATATTCCTAACTTCATATTCCTAACTTCATATTCCTAACTTCATGTTCCTAACTTCATATTCCCAACTTCATGTTCCTAACTTCATGTTCCTAACTTCATGTGTCTAACTTCTTGTTCCCAACTTCATATTCCTAACTTCTTGTTCCCAACTTCATGTTCCTAACTTCATATTCCTAACTTCATATTCCTAACTTCATATTCCTAACTTCATATTCCTAACTTCATGTTCCTAACTTCATATTCCTAACTTCATATTCCTAACTTCATATTCCTAACTTCATATTCCTAACTTCATGTTCCTAACTTCATATTCCCAACTTCATGTTCCTAACTTCATGTTCCTAACTTCATGTGTCTAACTTCTTGTTCCCAACTTCATATTCCTAACTTCATGTTCCTAACTTCATATTCCTAACTTCATGATCCTAACTTCATATTCCTAAATTCATGTTCGTAACTCCGTTTGCCTAACCCCATGTTCCTATCTCCATCTACCTAACTCCATATTCCTTTTTCCATGTGTCTAACTTCATATTCCTCTCTCTCACTCTCTCTCTCTCTCTCTCTCTCTCTTTCTACAGCGCTATACCGACAGCAATGGCAACAGTGATGACATGGACGGTTCCAGCTTCTCCTCCTTCTACTCATCGTTTATTAAGACCACAGATGGTTCAGAGAGCCCGCCTGACAATGACAAAGAGATGAAACATCGCAAAATTAAGGTAGTCCTAACCACAAAACCCCCTAAAATGTTAATTAACTTGTAATTCCCTTCATCGCTACTCAGCCCGTAACACAGACGGAAAACAAAATTGTGGAACATCCGGAGGAAGATCAGACACAGCATGGTGATGGATAGCCAACAATGAATGAGGAGCTGTTGCTAAGTTTCTGTTTCTAAGGCCGTTACAGCGTTTTTTTTTTTCCTCGGTTCCAGGCCCCAAGGAGCTGAACCCTTTTAACTCACAACTCACCAAGGGCAGGAGGTAAAGACTCTCTTCTATTACTACTCATGTCGCTCTCTATCTTACTCTCTCTCTTCCCTTCTCTCTCTCTCTCTCTTTTGCTATCTTGAAGTTTCCCAAAATGGACTGATGATTGCATCTACAAAAAGCTACATTAAACTGTTTTTCTAATCGTACGAAAACAAATATACAAAAACTAAACAAAATAAACGTTGCAATTTACTGACAACAGCAATGCTACGATTTTTTTTTTATTTTATTATTTAGTGAACTAAGATTAGCCCATGAATAAAATAAAATAAATAATAACTAGACTGTTTCCATTAAATGAAAATTATCAAAGGGAATGGTATGGAGTATACTTTGTACTACCTTTTGGGTAGTTTATGTTTGGGTAGGAACATGTTTGCAAGAGCAACCTTTATCGGGAAAAGTTCATCATTGAGTACCTTCAACGTGTCTTGAATGTGTCTTGTCTTGAATAGTTTATTAAGTTCAAATAGCGGCTGGAGAGAAGAAGGAAAATCTTGGAGAAATATATTTATAAATGAGTTGGGAAGGTACTCTTTACAATAGAGTTGCCTAATCCAAAGTGCTTTGCCGACAATAGTTGATCCTCAGCACTTCTCAATCCGCCCAATCTAAAGTGATTTACTGACAAGTGATGATCCTCAGCACTTCTCAAATCCGTCTGCCCCATTTGCTCCTTTCGAAACTTACCCGCTTAATGAATCTTTCGGCTTGATGAAGGTAATCTTTAGATAGTAATGTCCATCCGGCGCTAGCTCCAGCCTAAGGTCTATCCTCATTGAGAACTGATAATTATCTACTGTTCAATTTGCCGACACTATTGCTGGGCAGAATAAGCAGTTTTTCATATATATTGCTGATTTGCCACATATAATTTTCATTTTGACTTTACCAACATGACTTGATATCCACAACTGAATAGTCTATAGAAGAATTTATACGTTACGACGATCAGTTCTGTGAAGTTCCTCAATCCTCTATAAACGCTATTACGTACTACAAACAATTAACATAAAGGCACATTGTAACTTACAAGTACCTCAATGCTTAACCAAGACACATTTATAAGCTATTTATAAGCAATATAAAGGGTGATTTTTTAAGAGCTATAGAAAAGTTTTTCATTCAAAAACACATGAAATTCAGAGCAATGCATAAAATCTTTATTTGAATCGATAGTACGGTGCATATAATTTAATGTTTGTATATTATTTCATGCAAATGTTGAGCGTGACTGCGCCTCGAATGTCCAATTTCATGGTTAAGTTATAGACCAAACTGAAGATGTTTGACAGTGTTACAAAACACATAACGTGCGTTAGGTGTTTAAACCAGTGTTGCCAAAAAGATAATTGCTAAAAAATCACCCTTTATTTAGTAGTAGATTCAGGTTAACTTGCTATGTTTATTAATTTAAAATTAATTTAATGCAACTATGTTGACACAATTATAAACTATGTCAGGTTCGGACAAGTTCTGAAAGTCACGACAAAAGTTGAGTAACAAAAACTCGCTCTGGGTACAGCTTAGTATACTTAAAAGGGTTGCTGTGCTCAGCCCTATAGAGTTCGTAAGTAAAGTCGACTTATAACTTTATGTGAACAATTATCAATTAGAAAACCATTCGCAGAACAATAAAAACTAATTTAATTAGGGTAGTCCGATTTAATTTACTATCGCTTAAAGCAAAGTTCGCCCATTCCAGTTTCATAGAGACAAAAACTGTCGTTTTCAATTGTACTCAAACTGTGCTCACGTTGGGCGCCAAAAAGGTATTCAAGTCTATTCGATATGAATGAGCAGATCGTACGGTATGATATCCCAAATCTTTTGAGCAAACTTCTTGAAGGCACGATCAACTGCCTGAGTCAACTTGGGCTCCACATCCACCGAGAGGGTATTCCACTCATCGTTGAGCACCTTCAGTGTGCTTTTGCTAAGTTCCTCGTCGCCATTGAAGAGATTAGTTGCATCAAAGTGACCACTGCAGAGAGGGAAGGGTTAGAAGGTCATAGTTAGTGATCCCAAGACTTCTATTGCACTCACGAGCCAATGATCACTTTCGTCTTGTAGCTGTTGACCTTGAGATAGATGTGTCCATCCGTTCGTTTCTCCGGCGTGACTTCAACTTGCGTTTTAAACTGCCAATCCTTGAGAGTGATTCGTATGTCTCCATTGCTTTTGATCGGCAATATCAACATTTTGCCATTCACCTCGTACTTGCCTCGGAACTCAACTTCCGTTGTGCTAATGTCCCAGTTCAGCTTGAAGGGTTTACTAACATCCTTTGTATACCCCTTGATTCTGGTTACCTTGGCTGTTTCGCCAAACTTGTGCATTGATGCATTCTTTAGGTATAGCTCGAATTGGAACTGACTTCCCGGAGAGCCACTGCTGATGTGTATATCCTCCAGTGCCATCGGGTCTACAGCGGGCAATTGCAGTTCGGGTATACCCTTCCTATAGACATCCGAGATAGATGTTTGCACCTGATTCATAATGCAGGCCTCATCATCCGCATTGCAGGATTTGACAATTGCAGCTATTGAAGAGGAGGTTTATGGTACCAGATAAATGGAGGATAAAGGAGTTACTCACGTAAGGAATCTATGGCCTCAGCTGCTGCCAGTCCAATTAGCAATGCCAGCAAAGTGATACCCCACGATCTATTTGATTTCTTTAAGAACATTTTACACTGAACTGAACTGAAGTTTCTGTTGTTTTTGCCTTTTATAAACCTTTCCTTTCCTTTTTGCACCAAAAACCGGTTTACCACGTCAAATTCGAACTAATTTTACTCAAGGAAAATTATTCGATTAAATGAATCACTAAAAAAAACGAATCGACAATTAATATTTGCACTAACTTTCTGCAACCCTCTATGAAAAGTCATGCAGGTTGTCGGAAATAGGTCCGTAAAATCGGGCCATATAATACGTTCTTATAGCTAAAGTTAACCAATTTTATTTGCAGGCTTTCTTTATTATCATTTCATGCAAAAGATCCATAAGGGACTTGTTACTGCCTTCTCACTACCCCGACCATACAGCATAGTTATATATTTATAGGTATGTCCAACTGGTAAGGCCCTAATCCTGTTCGAAGAATTGCTCATATGGCATAATGTCCCAAAACTTTTGTAGCGTTTTTCTGAAGACACGATCGGCTGCCTCCATTATACGAGGTTGTATATCCGCTGATAGGGTGCCCCATTCACTGTTTAGCACCTTCAATGTGCTGTCGCGTAGTTCCACGTTGTCATTGAAGAGATTTGACATATCAAAATGACCGCTGAGAGGGACAGGGACAGGGAGAGAGAAAGGAGTTAGAGAGAGAGAGAGAGAGAGAGTGAAAGAGAGGAGAGATAAGTAAAAAACGAATGTGAATACAGAAGTTTACAAGGTAGAAGTGTAGAAAATGTGGGAATGAATGAATGAAGAAAAGATGGGGGAGAATAAAGTGCGAATACAGAGAGTGTAAACGCTAAAGAGACAAGAAAAAGAAGTAGAAGAATAGAATAAAGGAGTGAAAATGATAAAAGTACAGTGTGAAGAACACAAGAGATATATATCATAGTTATATATTTTACTCTACACAATATGACGAGTAGAAAGCAGATGATGTGAAGAAGGCAAATGAATCAAGCTTGAAGAATTATGAAGAATACAAGAGAAATATACATATATACAGAATATGGAGAGTAGAAAGTAGATGATGTGAAGAAGGCTAACGAATGAAGCTTTTCCCCTTTACTTACGTGTCCACATTAGCAGAAAAGAGTGAAGAATTATGAAGAATACAAGAGAAATATACATATATACAGAATATGGAGAGTAGAAAGCAGATGATGTGAAGAAGGATAACGAATCAAGCTTTCTACTTGTCTACTTTAGCAGAAAAGAGTGAAGAATTCTGAAAAATGCAAAAGAAATATACAAACACAATATGAAGAGTAGAAAGCAGATGAAATGAAGAAGGCTAACGAATCAATCCCCCCTTCTTCCCCCTTCACTTACTTGTCCACCTTAGCAATTGTTTTGTAGTCCACGATCTTCAGATAGCTCTGTCCATCCGCTCGCTGCTCCGGCTCGACAGTAACCCGCGATTTGGCGTGCACATTGCGCAGATTGATGACCACATCGCCCTGACTGACCACGGGCAGAATGAGTATCTTGCCATTGACATCATACTTGGCACGCACCTCCACCTCTGGCGTGCTGATGGCCCAATAGAGTTTCATCGGCTTGGACAGATCGCGGCTGAAACCTTTGATGCTCTTCACCTGCACCGACTCCGAGAAATGATGCATTGTGGTGTTCATCATGCGCAGACTGAACTGCAAGGAGCCGCTGCTCTGGCCACTGTTGATCTGCACTGTGCCCAGCTGCAGGGGCTCAATGGGGGGCACCCCATACTCGGGTATGCCCTGTGCATAGCTGTGGAAATAGATCTCAGCCTGTGCTCGCATGCATGCCTCGTCCTGCATGCGACAACGCGTGAGTGCAGCAGCTGTGAAGGGAGTACAGTGAAGACTGAAATTGTTGCCATGCCATGGGAGTGCTGCACTTACGCCAGGTAGTCCCACCAGCCAGAGCCAAGAGGAAGAAGAGTTCCAGACTGACTGCGAGGAGCAGCATCTGCTTTGATCTGTCGCCAAACATTTTATTCGTCAACTAACGCGCTGCACTGCGTGCGATGCGTTTTTATGGGCAGACACCCCGAGTCGGAGTCACAGACGGAGCAGAGTCCAACTGGGAATCCGAGTCGGAGTGTGAGTGTGCGTACTGCGTCGGGGTGCATTGAGTAACCGTACAAATAATCACGTTGAGATTGTCTTGATTGGTTTGGCAGCCCCCCCCAAACTGTCGAACAGAATATCGTGTTGAATATCAACTAAATAATCGACACTTACTTATCGTCAATCTCTCAGCGCTGCTCTCACGTCTAGTGCGGTTGTATACCCTGTAATATGGCTATAGTAAAAGTCATAGTAAGGTAAGCATAGCGATTGCCTCCTTCAACATATACTCATTAGGATGTCTACAAGAAGTGGCAAGAGCTTGCAAGAGATTCAAACTTATGCATAAGTTATTCCCTTGTTTACTGCTCTGTTCGCATGCCCTACAGGGTATCTGTTAGTCGCACTCTTCAGCGCACTTTCTTAGCATTTTTTACACTTTCTGTCAAACTAACATCTATAAAACATGTAAGGTTAAATGGCAAGACCCCGATAATGTCAAACTAAGTACAAGTAATAATCGCTGTAGGGTGCAACAACAGATGGGGCATATGGGCAGTCGAAGAGGGAGAAAGAGAGAGAGAGGGAGGGAGAGAGAGAGGGAAAGAGAGAGAGAGAGAGAGAGTGAGACAGAGAAAGAGTGAGAGAGGGAAGGAGTTGAAGAGGGTAAACTATTCTGTCCAATTTGTAGAGATAAAGTACACAAACACCATTCAAATCTTAGATTAGTTGGAGCACTGGCATAGAGCTTCCTGCCATAACATTGGGTGGAAAGAAAAGAAACCGATGAGTTTTTGACAATTTTATTGAACGGCCTTTGACTCTGTTATTTCATTCTATCGTTTGTCCGTTATCAGCTGGCACTTTAAGCTTGCTTTAACCCATTGAAAATGGTCAAAAAAGGGTATACTAACTTTGTACAAATGTATGGTATGTATGGAACAGGCAGTAGGAGGCGTGGCAGACCCCATAAAGTATGCATATTCTCAGGATCACTAGCCGAGTCGATTGAGCCATGTCCGTCTGTCTGATCAGATCTCAGCTATTATAAGAGCTAGAGACACCAAATTTGGCATGAAGGTTTCTGTGTACCAGGCGCAGATCAAGTTTATTTCAAATGTTGGGTGCCACGCCCACCGCCCCCGCAAATGAATAATTTCATTTTTGAACTCAATTTATAAGCGCTGTATAAAAGATACAACTTTCTGACTTTAACATAAACTAAGCTTAATGAAATATCTACGTATTCTCGAAATTGCTATTCGATCGGACAATAAACACAGAAGTTATTTAATAAAGTATGTCAGCTAACAAGCTAACAACGAGGTGGGCGCCATCTGTCGGGAATAATTTCAAAGCATGTGCATGTGTATATGTCTACATACATATGTACATAGGAACATAGGTCGAAGAGTGTCCCACTGTCGCGTGTCGCGTGTTTGGCCGCAATTTTGATATGGAGCCCACAAAGGAGCATTGTCGTCATATTTTACTTTATTATTTCCGTAAAGGAAAAGTTACGTGATGTGTCTGGGGACAAAGCCTTAAAAGAAACACAGTGTCAAAGTTGGTTCGTCAAATTCCGTTTGGGAAATTTTTCACTCAAAGACCAGGTCGGCCAAGTGCAGTTGATAATGACGGTATCAAGGCTTTAATCGAATCGGATCGTCATGTAACTGAGCATGAGATTGGAGACAAGTTAAATATACCAGAATCAACCATACATGATCATATGATCTTTTCGATCAACCCAATATATTGTAGGCATTTAATGTTCTCCAGTTAAGAACCTCAATGATGTCTCTATATCCCTCTATATACTACAATTTCTAATGTTATATACCCCACAATATATGTCTATATTCCAATCATTAACATATGTCTGCAACATCACATCTGCACATCGTATATATTGAAATTTCCGTAAATTTCTTCTTTAAAGAATATTCCTTTTCAAGTATTTGCTTCACCTATTAGTTCACATATGCCCTGCGTAGGGTGCAGCAGCAGCGCAGCGACTTAGAATTCAGCTAGAACACGTGCTGACTAACTAGAGAACAGTGTGAAATACTGGCTCCATGTGAGCTGTAACTGGCGGCGTAATTGTTTTAACAATAAGCAAAAAAGTTTAAAAGATCACACGTATACATGTGTGTGTGTGTGGGGTGCATGTGTCATCCCTTTGAACAGAGCCGAGTCAAGGCTAATGCCTGATAAAGTCATGTGTGTACAATGTTTAAATTCAATTAAAAAGGTAAACAACTTTATTTACATTTATTGAACATGAACCGTCTGTGTGTGTGTGTGTCCGTGGGAGTGTGTGTGTGTGTATGGGTCGTATGTGTCCATTGTCATTGGTGGTCAGTCAGGAGGTCAGATTGCACTTAACTAAACATGAGGCTCATCTGTGCTAAGGTTTTTCAGCGATTGCTCAAAATCAACGGACTCAACGCGACGGTTGGCGCTATCGAATGGCGGTGGTCCAATCAAACTGACCACCTCATCATAGTTCAGGGTTTCCTTCTCCAGCAAAGCCTCCGCCAGCTGCAAGCACAGATAAGAGAGAGAGAGAGAGAGAGAAAGATAAGTGACAAAAACAGTAAGAAGAACAATACGATAATACCTTCTCGAGCTTATCGCGATGTTCCATAAGTATTCCCTCCGTTTTCTTGTACGCCTCTGCCACCATGTTCCGTGCCTCGTTATCAATGATGCTTTCCATTGCACGCGAATAGGGTTTGCCACCGCCACCATCACCCTCAGACTCGTTGGCATCACGCACATAGATCGGACCCAGCTTGGCGTTCATGCCAAATTTCTTAATCTGCGAATAGGCAATTTTGGTAACCTTCTCCAGATCGTTTTGTGCTCCCGTTGTAATGCGATTAAAGATCAAATTCTCCGCAGCTCGACCACCCAAGGCCATGCACATCTTGTCGAACAGCTCCTCCTTGCTGTACAAATGCTGTTCGCTTGGTGTGTACTGGGCAAAGCCCAGGGCCAAGCTGGTCCGCGGCACAATGGTCACTTTGAGCAATATATCGGAATTGGGCAGCATCCAGCCGACGAGCGCGTGTCCAGACTCGTGATATGCAATCACCTTGCGCTCGGCAAGCGACAGCGCATGCGACCGCTTCTCAGTGCCACCTGCAGAGGGAGAGAAGAGAAGAGGAGTAGGGAAGGATAAGCTGCTTGCTGGCAAATTGATAGTGGGATTATGACGCACCCACTAGACGCTCCACGGCATACTCCAGATTTTTGCTGCTCACCTCGGACTGCGTGTGTCGGGCTGCATGCAACGCTGCCTCGTTGCACACATTCGCTATGTCCGCGCCAGAGAAACCGGGCGTAAGGCGTGCCAAACGCTGTGAATATGTGCTGGGCAACTCCTCCAGCTTGACCGATGACAGATGCTTCTCGAATATCTCTTTGCGCTCTGCCAGGGTGGGCAGGTCTATCAAGATGTGACGATCAAAGCGACCAGGACGCAGCAAAGCCTAGAGAATGAGAGAGAGAAAGTCAATCAAGGAGCACAAACTGTATTGAATCTAATCCTACCTTGTCCAGTATATCTGCTCGATTCGTGCTGGCCAACATGAGAACACCCTCTTTGGTGGCCATGCCGTCCATTTCGACCAGCAGCTGATTGAGCGTCTGTTCCGATTCACCTGAGCTGCCCTGGCCCATGTTCTCGGTGCCGGATCGTTGTCGTCCAATTGCATCGATTTCATCAATGTAAATAATACAGGGTGCTCGCTTCTTTCCCTCCTTGAACAGGTCACGCACACGTGCCGCCCCCAGGCCTCCGATCATTTCAATAAACTCGGAACCATTCATGCTCAGAAACGGCACCTGCGCCTCCGTTGCCACCGCCTTGGCCAGCAGAGTTTTGCCACAACCCGGTGGTCCCAGCAGCAGGGCGCCACGCGGCACCTTTGCGCCCAGGCGCTGATACTTTTCCGGTGTCTTCAGATAGTCGACGAACTCCTTAACCTCCTGCTTGGCCTCACTGAGGCCGGCCACATCGCGAAAGAGAACACCGCGTCCGCCATCAAATGGATCTACCAAAGTGAACTTGGCTCTGCCCATTTGGTTCTACAAGGAGCAAATAATTAATACAGAGAATCTTTACAGAGACAGGGAGAGGGAGACAGAGACGTGGTTTACTCACAAAGGAGTCCATGCTGAGCGGGCTCTTCATACTCTTCATGCGCGACCCGATGGACATGAGCAGTGCGCAGAAGAGTAACAGCATGAGGATGCGACCCGTGGTGTCTGTCTGTCGATCGTAGGTGACCGGCACGCCCTCCTTGATGCCCAAACGTTTCTCTACCAAACGTAGCTTCTCCTCAAACTTGTTGGCATCCGCTACAGCCATGTGGAAAATGGTTGAGGTCACTTTGCGTCCCTTGATGACGGCACCCTCGTGCAATATAATCGTAACCATTTCCATATCTGGGCGTATTATCAATTCCTTGACCTCTCCCACAGCCAGCATATGGTGCACGAACTCATTCCACGACACATAGCGAGTGGAGCCCTCGGGTCGCTCTGAGCGCGGTGTAATTAGCAGGGAAATGAATGCGACAAACATATAGATGGTAAATAGCCAGAGCACTGCCTTCGTTAGCACCGAACGCATCTTCTCATCGTTATCGTTGTTCTTATTGTTGTTCGGATTGGGTGGCGGCTCCTCGCCTGAACTGGCCTTGTTGCTGCTGCTGTCGCTGCTGTCTAGTGTCTCCTCGGATTTGGACGATGGCTTAGCGCTGTCCTCCGGCTTAGTGATGTCATTCTTCTTGCGCTTATCACTATCGCCTGAAGGTGGCTTGGAGCTTAAACATCGCAAATGCAATTGCTTCACCTCACGTGGCGTCAACTCTAGCGATCTCGCAATTACCCCAACAATTGCCTTGTACTCAGAGCGTAGCATTTGCATCTGTTGAGGACAAGTTGAGGATAATGAAGGAGTCCATTCGACTTTGACTGGTCACTCACCTGTCGCCAGTTCAATGGCTGCACCAGCGACGGCGGCGGCATCATCTTTCGTGGGGAGAGACCAACGGAAGCATTTGGATGGGTGCACTGCGTAACGTTGGCTTGGCAGCGCGCCAAATTGAAGTGTCCACGTTGCAGCACATTTCTTACATGTCGCAAGCCCTTGAACATATTTTTTCAAGCCACTTTTGTTTTATTGAAATTACGATTTGTGGCCGCGCCGCGCCGGTTCTTTAATACGTAACTTAATGTTGTTCGCTTGAAATTACACGCATCAGTGTTGCCACCCCGTCGCAAAACGGATGGCCTGACAGCAGCGTATTGAATCAGCTGTTTGTGATGTTGTTTTCGTTTCTGCTTGGGGTGGTCTGATTATTAACTTTTTTTTTAATTTTTTTACACAATTTTGAGAAAAATCATGTTTATGAACTATAGACAAACGTACAGAACTGATCTATACTCTATTAAAATATAAATTTATAACAATTTATTTTCTTTGATTATTCTTCATAACATCGATTACATAGATAACTTGTGTATGTGTGTGCATATGTGTTAACCCTTGTGTGATCGCATGTCAAAAGGCTTGTGAAAAGAAACTATCTCGATGTTCAGTTTATATATAATCTTTATTTATATATTGCTTGTAAATATATATATATATATATATATATGGTCTGAAAAACAATCAAGAGGGCCTATTCTTTAATATACAAAAAAATATATTATAATACATAATAATAATGCTATACAAAATTACTTCGTACTACACAATAATAATGTCACTGAATTGAGTAACTAATTTGTTAAATGTTCTTGTTCTTTAAATGGCATTTGCTCGCTGTTATCAATAATTACTATTCACTGAGCCATCGAACGGACCCATGCTATCGCCAAAGTCCTGCATCTCCTCATCGACATTATCGTCAAAATCATCATCCGAATCTTTTGACTCTGGACAATGCCGACAACGGCTCTCATTGACACCATAGTTAATGCACGTTGAGCCCACACATTCACAGCATCCATCGTGGAACCATCTAAATAGTAATATTACTATTAATATTATGGAACTATTTAAATTACATAAATTATTTCACATACCTGTAGCTGCTGGCGCCTGTTGTTTGACAGCTCTGACGGCACTTATTCAATGATACACACTGATCCAGATATATAACTGTGCAATTCATTGTCATCATATTGTCGCGATCCTCATGTCCGTCTTCTATGTTTTTGTCATTGAACTCTGTGTGAATCATGGGTAGAATATTAAAAGATATATTTATAAACCACTTGAGGTGAGGTCCAAGCACTCACTTAGATAGTATTTCTCATCCTTTTCCAGTGTGGGCTTCCCCCTGGACCAGTCTACTTGAAATGTGAACGCATCCCAGTAATCAGATTCACTATCCTCCGCTGTGGCCAGCACATTGAACAACTCGGGCACACCATCGAAATCCTCAACATGAGATTTCTTCGATAGTGAATTACGCGTATCATTGGGTTTGGGACACAGTTCTGTAATGTACGAGATACAATCAGGTGTTAGGTATAAACTGATTTTATTACCCAATAAACAAAAACATTAAATACATCTCAAGAAATCAAATAATTTTATATCTTTTCACTCATCTTTGACTGGGCAGGCAAATTGAACCCCTTGTCGCAAGATAAGTGTTAAAGTTTTCTATTTTTTGCATGATTGTTATCGTGAATTCAAACAGTGGCTCAACTATCGATAGTCGCCGGGCACGATACGTTGCGTACACATCGCACATTTGCACACACTTATGCACCAACACTAGCAAATCCATGTACTCTCAGATACACAACGCACACACACACACACATAAATTTCCATACACAATTCTAGTATGAATACAACAAAAGCAGAAGGCGCAATAGTGAATAATGATAATGTCACACAGCAGATCACATCATCAGCCATGCATATTTATATTTACATATATGTAATACCTACACATCCATTTATTTATTATCCCCCCCATTATTATTACTTACCCACACAACTACAGCACTCCTCGTAATACCTTTTGCCCAGGCACTTGAGGCACTCCTTGCAGCAGGAGCAATTCTTGAGCTCACACTTGCAGCTCTGCGTCAACATGCACTTGGAGACTATGGAGGCGCAGACAACTTCGTTGCACGACTCCACCATGCCATAGAAGCAGACAAATCCCAGTACAACAAGTGCGCCCACTGTCACCGATCGCCAAATCTCCATTGTGAATGTTGAGTTCGAATTCGAGTTGAGGGTGGTGAGTGGGTGGTTGGTGTGGTGGTGAATTGCACGCACAACAGCAAGTGCAAGGGAGTGGGAGAGAGAGCGAGCGCGGCACAAGACACGCCGACAATTTAAACGACTTTGATTAATTGCGGATGATGCTGTGTGTGTGGCTGTGCGTGTGTGTATAATTACAACGAATAACAGAAAACGAACACAACACAAACAATTGTTAACTATTGCTACACATTTAAAGCATTACAGTTATATTTGATATTTGTTAGATACACATTAAAATTGAAGTTTTTTATTGTAGCGCGTTATTTTTTTATATTGTATTTGCGCAAGGCACAAGAACAAGTTTTGGAATGAGCTCTATGAATATTTTACTAAATCATTGAACAAGTCTGTCGCACAGCGCGTAACAACAACAACAACAACAACAACAATAAACGACACCACGACACTAACAACGAACCAGAAGAAACAACACAGACACACACAGTCACAGACACAGACAAACGATCGACAGATGCGAGAGACTGAGAGAGGCAAACGACGTCAACGACAACGAAGGCGGCGACAACAACGACAACGAGACGGCGGCGTCAGCAATGTAGCTTGTTTTTGTTATTGGCGCAACGCAGCAGGGCATAACTGTCTTTTTCTTGATGTTGTTGTTGTTGTTTTTCTCAGCCAGGCCCAGAGGGTACCTAGCCAGCCAGTTAGCTAGATACAATGCGCGAATTAAGCGCGCACATACACACACAAACACTCATGGCTTAGAGAAACGTAAACACGTTACGAAGCGCGATGCGTCGTACGATCTGCGGCAGACGATGGCGGGCGGGGTCAGGGGCGAGATTACGGTGTGACGGAGGGCGCACAGTAGAAGAGCGCGAGCGCAAGCGCGTTCATTAACTGAATGATGGACTACCACAACGAGATGCGAGCAAACAACAATAATATTATCAATACACACACACTTACGTACATGGAAACCAAAGAGGTATTCGATTGGAATGCGTGCATGTGTGTGTGCGTGTGGATTGACATTGGTAACTATGGTGTGATTGTCAGAGCAAGCCGTACTATCGATGTCGATTTATGAAGCCGTGCTATCGCTGCTGTTTAATGTGTAATCGATAACAATAAACAGATAAATTAGTTATGTTGTCATAACATTCTCTTTTTATGAGCATATATTGAACAAGTTAAACAGCATACAGAGTTTGTGTTAAATAATTATATTATTTCCTTTTTCTTACACTTTCTTTTTAATTTTCTGTGTAGCGACTTTGTTGATAACAAAACAGCTGTTAGCACTTGTCCAAGCTCGTGTCACTGTGACACGACACGACACACAGCCCCAGCTCTAGTGAGACAAACATGAAAGTTGAAATCATCTGGCAACGCTCGAGCTCAAACTAAATAATAACAATAGACAATAACTCGAATAAATAGTTTAAATTCCGTCGTTTAGACAAATGATAGTGTTTCGAAACTGTGCAGTACTTTTAGTAATTGCTTCAATATGCGCCTTCCTCTATGGCATTGCCTATCTACACATCGAGGTCGAGCCAAACGCCTGCCGGATGACCTATATGTTCGGCGAGCCAATGTTTGCGGTAAATTCAAGAAGAGATACAAGTTTTCATTGCCATTTATCATCTGAAATTGCAAATGTTTGTGTGTGTATTTTCAATAGCGCGTGAAATTCGCTGCCAATAAGCAGTATCCCAACTATGGTCTCTACTACTATTACGAAGGAAAACGCCAGCCCCCGGATCCGCTCAAGATGCGCATGACCGGCGCGCCGGTTATCTTTGTCCATGGCAATGCCGGCTCCTATAAACAGGTGCGCTCCTTGGCCTCCGTTGCGTTGCGCAAAGCGCATGAAAACTATCAGGCTGGCATACATATGGACTACTATACAATTGACTTTGACGAGGAATTGTCGGCCTTCTATGGCGGCTATATGTATCACCAGCAATCGTTCCTCAAGCATTGCATACGCACAATTCTCTCGCTATACCGCCATCAGCCGGCCAGTCCGATTGTGCTCATCGGTCATTCGATGGGCGGCAAGCTGGCCCAATCGGTGCTGACAGATCCGGAAATTAGTCAACACATTAATGTGATAATCAGCATATCGACACCGCTGGATCAGCCAGTGCTCAATTTGGATGCACATCTTGGTCAATTCTATTTGGACACCCACACGCAGCTCTCACGCACACGCACTGTAAGCAAGCCGACGAACCAGACAAATGTCTGTCAGAGTCTGCATCAGAAGCAGCTCAGCGAGGAACGCATGGCCAGCCAGGAGCTCACGCCAAAGCTGGACAATGTGCTGCTCATCTCAACGGGCGGTGGTAATCGCGATCTGTTGGTGCATGCCGGGCTAACCAATTCGCAGTTCAATGATCTGCATGCCATGGTGAGTCAGTAGGAGAGAGAGAGAGAGAGTCAACTAATTAACAATTTATTGCCCACATCTTTGGCAGACCTCCGCCATACCCCGCGTCAGCCTCAGCTGCGATCATCTGTCTGCCGTGTGGTGTCTGCAGTTCATGCAGGTGATCAATCGTTTCCTCTTTAACATTGCCAAACGTCGTAGCGATGGCAATGTGATCTTTAGCAGCGACAAGCAACGCAACATGCACTCAGCCTTGGCTCATTTTGTGGTAAGTTGCAAGCTTCAATCTCTGCCAGCTTAATGACTGCTCTATTCTTTCCTTCAGCGTCATCGCATACGCCAGCAGAGCGTAGTCAATCTGCATGCGCAGAGCAATTGGCATGAGGAGCGTCGTCAGGTGATTAACAGGTTCTTTGCGAACGGACTAAAGACCCACTACCATGAGCTGATTGCCATACAGCAACAAGAGCGCTATAAGGTAAAGAAGGAACTGGGATTAGTCTGATTACTAACTATCTCTCTCTCCTACAGAAACTCTCCATTGAGGCGCTCAATGTAGGGGACGCTGAAAATTGGTTGTTCGGTTGCGAGGCTAAAAGTCGCGGCGAAAATGAATCCAGCTATTGGTAACCCACACACACACACACACACACACACACACCCACACCCACACACCTGCACTGCTGATTGTCATTCCTTTCTTACACAGCGATAAGGCGACTCCACTGACGCATCTTGTACAGCGGCTGCCCAACACTGAGAATGAATCGCGTAGCGTAGCTGTGTTGGATTTGCACAACCTGCGCAAGACTTATCAGCAATGGACACATGTTTTGATACGCCTGCCGCCGGGTACCAAGCGCAGCGGCTACAATCTGGACATCTATGATCCGCGCGAGCGTGTGGTGGACATACGCATACCACGCTGGTATGTCTTTGGGCGTCGCACTGCCATCAACGAGACGCTGCAGGGCACACTGCACTACAAGCTGCGCATAAGCGATGTTGTGGAGCCGTATCAGAGTCTGCGCATCCATGTGGAACCGCTGCAATGCCTGCAGCCCAATTATCGACTCACTGCCAGGCTGTGTGTGCCCTGGGCTGCGGGCTTCGAGCGCTATCAGACATTGACGTGAGTGTTGAGGAATTGAAGTGTTTCTTGTTGACGCACGTTGTTGTCCCCACTTGCAGGTCAGCCGATCAAAAGCCTGGTCTGTATGTCAATGTGCCCACGTTGATGCCGAAGCATTACAACACCACATTGAATCCAGTTACGCTGGATCTGTATTTGGATCCCATTTGTCGCTATCGAGTGAGGTAAGCAGCAACAGCAACAGCAGCAGAGACAGCACTGGCAGAGCAGGATTTGTAGAGCAGGCTGCAAACCGGTTGGTTTCACCTGCTTATGGGTCAATCCAGCTGAGCGAAGCCTGCAAGAAAAGCTAGTTATGTTTTTAAGAGCTCTGCGTGCATATTTTATATTTTGCTAATCTAAAATTGACAATTTTGTTGCTTGTGCTGCTCTAATTCATGCTGTTTACTCATGTTGTCTCCCTCTAAGCTATGAGTACTCGCATGCGGATGCCTTGTCGCGCTTGGTGCAGCAGTTTAATGGCTGGTTACCCGCGCATTTGGTCTGCGTGCTGTTGATTGTGCTACGCAATCAGTTGGACAAGTTCCAGGAGGTGGGCAGCTTCAACAGCCTCAAGCCGTACATAGGTTACCTGCAGTACACGTCGCTCTATCTGGTGACAGGTGAGCTGCACTCCTTGCTTGCTCATGTGCGCACTTCCTAATCCAGTATCATCATTCTACTCTAGGCTGCCGTCTGCTGAAGAAGCTCATATTGAATCTGAAATTCCTGCCTGAGCCGGAGCCACTGGACTATAGCATTAATATATCCATTATCATACACTGCACCGCCATTGGATTGTCAATTGTGATTGCACTAGTCGTTTGGTTTGTGTTGGCCTGCTATGGCAATGTGCTGCATCGCCTGGCAACGCGTCTGACAAGGCTTAGCGCCGCCGGCTCGAACATAATGCTATCGATAGTGACACACCTGCCCATCACGTACGGCATACTCACTGTGAGCGTTGCCCTGGGCACCTGCAGCGGCGTCGGTTTACTTTTGGCTTTTGTATTTTACTTTATGATGCTATCGAATGCCTACAAGGACTATTTGGAGGATTTTCTGTGGCAGAAGGCGGCCAATTTGTTGAAACAAGTGACAAAGAAGGCAACTGGCGCAGCAGCAACAGAGACTACGCAAGGAGAAGGTGAAGGGGAAACAGCAGAGGAGCAATCACTGGCAAGACCCATTGAAGATGATGCTGAAGTGCAGCCCAGAGAGGAGGCACATGTGGAGGAGCTGGTGGCTGAGAAGGATGAGCAGCAGGAGCTCGATCAGGAGCTGTGTGTGGGGCTACATAACTTTCCGTTTCACATAACGCTACTGCTGCTGCTGTTCGTGTTGCTGCTGCTCAATGGATCAGCCACGCTCGCCTGGCTACGCAGTCGTCGGTGAGTCTTTCAAGAATCATTCATCTTTTTTCAAACATTTCTAAACTCTTTCCTTTGCAGACATGGCATCCATCTGGCCGATCCATCGCAGTTCAGCAGCATTGTGGTGCTGGTCTCGCTCAGTCTGTTGCTTCAGTTGCGTGCGCCACAAAAGTTGTAAGTGCCAGCAGTTGCCCAAGTAACCAAGTTCTCTTTCTCTCATGCTCCTTCTTCTTCTGCAGACGCGGCTATTGGATCCTCTCGCTGGTGCTTTACCTCTGCGCTGGCATTGTGCTGCTCTACTCGCAGGCGGCAATCTATCGGCTCAACTATACCATAGCCGGCGCCTTTGCCTTGTTGGCTGCCCATCAGTGCATCTGTCGTTTGCTAGAGAGATTTTGGCCACAAGCACAACAGACCTAAGCAGTATTTAACATCCAACACCGTTCCACAAAACCGCGAGATTATGATGCCCCAAAAGAACCATCTTTATTTGTTGTTTTACTTTGTTAGTTTTTTTTTATATGTTTCATTTAGTGTAATTTTTATTGTGTTCCCTGCGGAACGCGTTAGCCTAGTTTGACGACCACGCCATATCCATTTAAGAGTATATACTACTATATATGTATATACATATATCTGACTACTAAATATGCTGAGCAACACGATGAGTGAGTGACTCCTTTATGGCGCTACAAATGACATGACATGTTTTTCTTCACATTTTGCGGGAAGTCCAAAATGAACATTGGGCTACAAATCTATTCGAATGGGCGTCGTCCATTGCCCAAATGTTGCCAGCATTAATAGTAATAACCGATTCCAAATGTCGCGAATGTAACTGTAGCATGTTGCCAGTCTCCCCGTTTACGCAAAATGTGTGAAATATACCATAAATATATGAGTACATATATTATAAATAAAGCATGTCTTCGCTCTGTAAGGAAAACTCATCTACACTCGACTGCATAAGTCAGATTTTGTCCATGTGTGTCTAGCAATAATCACTTTACCAAATATTTCATGTACAATGTAACTTGAGACTTATAATAAACAAATCTTAATGTCTTCGGATGTTGGAGGTGAAATTTAGTAACTTGATGGATCTCTTTTTAGATATTAGATTATACATATACAATACATACATATTTAACAATAACACAGAAAACAGCAGAAAAACATACTCCTAACTCAATAATTTTATTTGAATAAAAATTGGATTGTAAAATGCAGTTTAAAGTAAAAGTAAAGCCACCCAGCTACCCCTTACTAAAACAAAGGATAGACTTAGATGAACAAAACGTATAGACTAGAGGAAAAAAAGACAAAAAAGAAGACAATAGGTTGTCTTTGATTAAAAGAAAGACTATAATTTCATATAAACAATACAATAGGTTGTTTTTGTTAAAAAAAAATGCTAAAATTTCATATGAACAAGGGAATAGGTTGTTTTTGGTTTAAAAAATGGCTATAATTTCATATCAACAAGACAATAGGTTTTTATTGATTTAAAAAAGGCTAAAATTTCATAAATTTGTAAATTAATGAACTACCTCATGCTCTGTGGATAATGTTGTAATGGTTCTTTATATGTTGAAAATAGACCTATTCCAAATATGGCAATATTAACCTATATATCTGAAATATTTGTTCCTTGGACATTTGCCTTTTTATGATTGAAAACTGAACCGAAAAAATGGTATAAAGATGTGTATACAAATCATGTGTTTGTACGTTGATTTTAAGAACATTTTCTATTAAAATTATATCAAATATACTTTAAATTTGAAGAAATAGAAAAGAATATATTAACGGACAGTAAGATATAGACATTTTTTCCGACTAGACGAAAAAACAAAAGAACAGATCTGTGCGGAAAAGGCAACAGCTTTGAACAGAAAAGAACAGATAAATATGCTCCTAAGTTAATATAACTTTAAGATACTGCTTTAAATAACGGAGAAAATAGCAGGCAAACATTCTTCTAACTTAATTAAATGCAGAAAACTCAATACTACACAAACTGCTTTAATAATAAGAGGGAAAACCAGGAAAACCAAAAAATTCGTTTTTTTATAACAGAAATAAACAGGAAAACATGCTCCCATAACTCAATAAAATGCAAAATACAATACGCACATGAAAACGTGTATTTATGATGGGAAAAGCGCAATTCACTTTATTGAAAGGGGCCGCAATCGTGTTGCATAGTGTAATTTAATATGTCATCATATTGCAAACTCTTTTTATGGTTGGCAGGCGATAAATGAGCGCATCGTCCTCGCCTGAATCGTATCTGGGAACCTTAAAAAAATAACTGGAACTGGTATGGAAAACTGGAACGGGCGTTGCATCAGCAGGTCGAAAAAAAAACACCTTATCTGTATGGTGTTAAAGTTACAAATATAATATGATGATTTTGCGATTTTGCCTGCCTTACTATCGATCTGCGTGTGTGTGTGTGTGGGGGAGATTTATCGCCCGTTGCCATAAATGATATGCTGCCAAACCATGTGTGGTTAGGGGCGTGGCTAACGCCTCTGCGCCTCTGCGCAATATCTTGTCTATAAGTCCCCGGGGGATTGTGGACACACCTCCCCCTTCCCCACCGATGATTGACTGAGCCACTTTCGGACATGCCAAATATGTCGTACATAAATTAATCGCCTTTTGATAAGTCTATCGACATCATGACGCGCTACAACTTCAGATAATATTTCAACAGTTTCAGTTGATATGAAAGGCTATAAAGTGCATGCAAATTTGAAAAGGGGTGGCTTAGAGTTGAATAGACAAAACTTTGATGAAACTGCTGAGCATTTATGATGGATATGAATGATGAACTATGGTTTATAACAGTTTAAGAAGGGTAGGTGAAAGGAATCCTACATAAAAGATCCCACAGTGCACTGAGAAAGAGTTCTTTTCTTCTTAATTTAATTAGTTTAACAAAGTTTTAATAAACTCTATTGACAATTTTCAATGTTCGAGGAGTATATATGAGGAAAAAAGGCTACCTTCGGCATGCCCAAAGTTTTATACCCTGCAAGGTGCTTATCTCCTCCGATAGCTCCTATACTAGTTATATATATTGGTGCAGCATTGAATGATATTATGTATATTCAATATTATGTCTCTAAGTTAAGTTATTTCTAAAATCAAAACTGATCATCATAAGTACAAAATCCTGCAATTCGACCCATTCTTCTTATGGCAGCTATACATATGTTACATATGTGCTCCGAATATGATGAAATTTTATATGCATATTATACATATAGAAAAGGTACGTTATAGTAAATTTGCTTGCAATATCTTGACAAATAATAAAAATCAGCCGATAGTTTGTCAGGAAGCTATACGATATATCGGTGCGATCCGACTCATTCCGACATATAAATACAGCGTGCGGTAATAAGAATCATGTGTGCCAAGTGTCATCAAGATAGCTCAAAAACTGAGCGACTAATTTGAGTTGCAACAGACGGACGGACAGACGGACGGACGGACATGGCTAGACTGAGTCCCTTGGTGATGGTGATTCAGTGTATATTAGCTGTATTCTCCGGAGATGTCTCCTAGGGTGCGTTGCAAACTTCTGACTACTATAAATATACTCTCTGCAAGGTTATAATGAGTGAACACCTTCAAAACTAATCTTGATATCTATAAGATACTTTCGATACCTTTCTTCAAGGCTGCCACATTTCTTTTCTGTTTCTTCTCTTCATAAAGTTATGTGCTCTGGAGAACTTGCGCTATTCATTTTCTTGAGCTCCTTAGCTGATCACGAGGTCTATAAACCAGACGAATTAACCAGTAAGAAAAACAACAGCAACGCGACAGTGGGATACCCTTCGACCTATGTATGTTCCCGTGTAGTTTAATTTGTTAAATTCATACACATATACATATGCACATGCTTTACAATTATTCCCGACAGGTGGCGCTAGCCCGCCTCTCTTGTTAGCTGACAGAAGCATTTGGTTTTATGTTCATACATTCTTAAATAACTTTTGTGTTTATTGTCCGATCGGCTTGCAATTTCGAGAATACGTAGATAATTCATTAAGCTAAATATATGTTAAAGGCAGAAAGTTGTAGCTTTTATATAGCGCTTACAAATTAAGTTCAAAAATTAAATTATTGATTTACGGGGGCGGTGGGAGTGGCACCTAACATTTGAAGTTAACTTGATCAGCTTATAGCACACAGGAGTCTTCCTGCCAAATTTTGTAACTCTAGCTTTTATAATTGCTGAGATCAGTGCGTTCACACAGACAGACAGACAGACAGACAGACAGACAGACAGACAGACAGACAGACAGACAGACAGACAGACAGACAAACAAACAGACAGACTGAGAGACAGGCAGACAGACAGACAGACAGACAGACAGACAGACAGACAGACAAACAGACAGACAGACAGACAGACAGACAGACAGACAGACAGACAGACAGACATGGCTCAATCGAGTCGGCTTGTGATCCTGAGCAGGTACATATATACTTAATGGGGTCTTCCACCCCTCGCTCTGCCTGTTACATACATTTGCACAAAGTTATTATACCCTTTGTTGATCATTTTCAATGGTCGAAAGGTATAACAAGTTGGCTAGAGAAATGCAGCGAAAGAAGCGTGAAGAAAGACATGGAAAAAGAGAGCAACAGTCGAGCACACATGACAGTAGAATACCCTTCGACTTATGTTTATTTAACCTAAGGGGTACCCAAGTTTAAGACAATAACAGTTCAGATGAAGGTCGCCCTTGCGTGCCTGCCTTGTTCATTTCTTGAATAACTTCTGTGTTTATTGTCCGATCGTATTGAAATTAAGAGTTTAGATAGATATTTCAATCAGCTACGTATATGTCCAAGCAAAAAACGTATATCTCTTATACAAGGCTTACTAATTGAGTTCAAAAATTAAATGACTGATTTGCGGGGGCGTTAGGCGTGGCACCTAACATTTGAAATAAATGTGATCAGCGTATAGCATACAGAAATCTTTGTACCAAATTTAAAGTCTCTAGCTTTTATAGTAGCTGAGATATTGACGTTCAAATAGACAGACATGGCACAATCGACTCGGCTAGTGAAGCTGAACAAGAATATATATACTTTATGGGGTCTCCCACGCCTTCTTCTGCATGTTACATACATTTGCACAAAGTTAGTTTACCCTTTTTTGACCATTTTCAATGATGGAAGGGTATAAAAAACCTTAGACTAGTTTTCTTATAGTCTAAGCTTTTTCAAGTCTTCTCATTTCCAAAACATAAAGTACTCTGATTTCTTTTTCATAAAGCAGCTGAAAATAAAAGGAATCTTCCCATATACCATAACCAGATAATATCTGGATTGATCTTTAGTATTACTTTATTCATATATTGCAACAGACAAAATAAAAAAAAACAAAAAAATTTGCGATGTGTTAAATAACGAGCTATTTACAGTTATATATATGGTAAGTCTGTGAACACCCTGTAATATGTATATGTAGGGTATATATGCATATGCTGGACTGCTGGCCAGTGCCTAGTGCCAATTGCTGGGCAGCACCTCGACGGGATTGGCCAAGAAGGTGGGTGGCGGCAGCACATCCAGACTAGAAAGACAAACAGGGAAATTGTATTGAAGATGAGGGAGGATGAGGGAGAATCCTCTGGAGGAAGATCAGTAGGAGTACTTACCGCATGGGCTGGCCAGTCTCTGCGACAATGGTGCGATAGAAACGTGGACGAGGAGCCACATAGTTGGCCGAGGCATAGCTACGCGGATTGGCAATGGGGAATCGAATGTTGGGCCGGGAGATGCGACTAATGTCACCACCACCACCGCCGGCAGCAGCAGCAGCGGCAGCAGCTCCTCCACCTGCTCCGCCACCACCACCAGCAGCAGCTGCACCTGCTGCAGCAGCTCCTCCGCCGCCGGCGCCAAAGGCTCCACCAAAACCAAAGCCAAAGTTACCCAATCCTGCGCCGGCAACTGGCGCTGGCGCTGTGTACATGGCGGACAGTTGGATGGGCACAAAGGCGGGCAGCGATACAGTTAGCGGTACACCAGGTGGTGGTCCAGCTGGTGCAGGTGCTGGTGCCGGTGCTGGTGCTGGTTCCGGCGCAGGTGCTTCTGGTTCTGGCTCAGGCTCTGGATCGGCCTCAGGCTCTGGCTCCGGCTCCGGCTCGGGCTCTGGTGCTGGTGTTGGCTTCGGTTTGTCTGCCTGCTTCCAGGCAGCGAGCAATGCCAGCACTTCCTCCTTGGTAATGTGATTAGGACGTGGTGCCAAGTCGAAACTGTGACTATGCAGCGGCGGCGGACCTGAGTTCCAGCCGCTGTTCCAGCCGGAGTTGAAGAGCGAACGCTGTGCACGATCTGGATGGAAGTATTGTGCGCTGCACAGGCTGATCAGCAGGCTGGCCAGGCACAGCAGGCTGGCAGTGCAGTTAGTCCAGTGTCCTTGCATGATTGTGTGTGTCTTTGTGGTTGCACTTGCGATGTCTGCGCCGCACTGTGCCGCCTGCGCTGGCTTATATATGCCAGCCGAGTCGAGTGGGTTGCGAATTGGGTTACATGCAGTGCACTGCAGAGGCCGGAAGTGCAACCAGGCTGGCTGGCTAGCTGGCTAGCTGGCTAGCTGGCTAGCTGGCTGGCTGGCTGGCTGGCTGACAACAAGACAAGCTGGCCAGGCTTAAGCCTTGCCTGGCATTGGCATTTGGTCAACTGGTTCAGATCAGTGCGCAGCTCAGCGCGCATTTTGTCATGATTAGGAAGCCAGACGGACAACGAGCTCAGCTGGACACTGGACAGTTGGACCACTGGACAGTTGGAGAGACTGTCACCTGGAGAGGCATTGCCAATGCGCTTGCACCATTTAAGGCCGCGTTGCATCACAATAAGCAGCGAGAGTGCAGTTGCCACAGACCAAACTGGTTGCCGCCTCTTGCATCGCATTGCAAGCACACCAAATGTTGTTTACCTATGCCAAATACCCTGTAATTAGGTGTGCAGATTGGGGTATGTCCTGCAAGTGGAACGAAAACGAACTTGACAAGTCCTTAAGGCAGCCTTGCGAACTTGGCTTGAGTCTTCAAGGTGCCCCTGTACTGAATATAGTTTTATAATTATATATATTCTTGAACTGCTGCGCTGATGCAACTGTATTATATGCTAGATATGTAGCTGCTTTTGGCCTGCAAGCAGTACACTAAGGATTTCAATGGTTTTATATATAGCATGTTATATACATATATGTGAAATACATACATACATATACATACAGTTAGTGAGGAAAGACTTGTTAGACATGTTAATGTTATGTACATCTGTGTAAAGTCTTTCTTGACTAACTGTATGTCGCAGCTAGGCTAGATAAAATATACGAAATTCAATTGTAACAGAATTATGTTAGAGTTTGAACTTAACTGATAAATAGTACAATGTTAGAGGAATGAATTCTGTTATATAACGAGAGCATCATTCGAATGGCAAGTTACATCGATAAAGATCGATATTTTATATGAAAAAGCTCAGCAAACATCGATTAGTAAGCATCTTCCAGGAGACATGCTGTGCTCTTAGAGTTAAAGAGATGGAAATGGAAGGGGATCAGCCAAGACCTCTTTCCCCGACATACATATGTATACATATGTATTTATCTGATTACCGATCTTCACATTTAACTAATCAATGGAACTAGATATATCATATAACAAATAAAATATTCTTTTT